>CM052329.1:17646490-18246490 GCA_028455615.1 Lasioglossum zephyrum | reverse complement strand
CGCAAGGTGGATCGTGGCCGAACTGCCACCGGTGGGTAGGTAACGTGTACCGTAGCGCTAATTGCAAGACCTTCGGGTCGCTCTCCTCGAACTCCTCTTCCCTTAATTAACGTTTCAATAATCCCCGTTGCAGACAGAGCGCACGATTTCCGCTCTCGGGCTACGGGGGGCTCTCCGGGGCAAAAAGGAGGAGCAAAACGGAGAACCGAGTGCAGTGGAGGGCCCATCCCCCACCCACCAAACTCGCTCGTTCGTTCGTTTCTTTTCCACGGCCATTTTTCCGGCAGACAACTCGACCGCGTTATCTTTTTTGTCTCGCTGAGGGTACCACCGCGGGCTATTGTGAACGCTCTATGGAAACCGGTCATAATGAGTTGCGGAACGCGTTCGTTCTTCCGTGGGGGTGGCTGGGTTGAAAGCTGCAGAACCGCCCTTAGACCTCCCTGGGCCTCGGGCAAGAATCGCAGAAAGACGATCTACACATTCACGTTTCATAATATTCAGGGTGGGGGTGATTCTACATAAAAAAAGTAAGAAAAAATTTGGTATAAGATTCGTTTTCGAGAAAAGTGAGTAGGAATCGTCTGATCGTGACCAACCACTTCTACTTGCAGCATCCATTTAAATATCTCCTTTATTTGCGATGACATAACAAATTTTTTAATACAATATAAATGGTATCACGATGTGAATGCCTTGTTTTTTAATTGTTTTCTCAACAACAATAATCAAAAATATTTTATTGTTTTTTCAAGGTCATTTTTCCGGAGTTTTCAAGTTCATAAATATATATATTTTTGTAAATGTATATAAAAGATAAAGGAGATATTTGGGTGGCTACGTTTAGGTGGACCAGCCTGCAAATTATTTTATAGGTATCCGATTTTTAATAATAATGTAAAACAAACATGACTTTTTCTGGATAAGAATTACTGATCAAAAGAAGCATTCTGTCTTGATTTTGGTACAGTAAAAATTGAGTTTCTTCTTAATTTACAAGATTGTCGTCTTCATTTTCGAGTTTCATTCTCAAATTGGACATTTCATATGCAACCACCCATAAGCCGCCGAATTGCTACCTCACCCACCACTCCAGAGCTGGTCGCTAGAAGAAATATCTCACTCCTGCATCTTTTCACGCGTTCTCGGAAACGAGTCATCACCGACAGGTCGTAACGCAACAGAAAGTACCATGTCCGGGGTTAGGTGCGCGCATTACACGGGGAATTCGTCGTTTCGTTCTGGCCGGTATGGAACCGTGACGGTGTTCCGTCGTTTATTATCGGCCGGGTCACATAACTCGTGATCGCGCTGGCTGTCGCGGTCCCGCGGGACGCAGCCGGATACGCGGGAGACGCGGGAACAATGTGGGCCGCCTCTTGAATTATTCTCTTTGATTGCTTGCTTTCGTCTCGGTTCGCTCGGCATCGGCGTGGTCGGCCCCGCCCCCGTAACCCCCGACCCACCCTTCAACACAGACCCCGAGCCACGCAGTAAAAGAGTTTTCGACCCCCCATAACGTCGTAACGCACAGTGGCCCGGATCGCTGAATTTAGTGACGTTTTGGCTGGACCTCCCTTGCCACAACCGACATCAACACCAAATTTTCCACAAAACGTAACGTTAAAAAATAAGTGCTTCCTGACCATATGTGATGCTGCATATTTTGCGGTTGTTTGAAAAAGTTATTAAAATTTACCCTGAAATACTCACAAATCCTGGCAGAAAGTATTCGACCACATTTAGACCTTAGCACCACTATTCGAAATATTGCTCACATTATTAAATATGTATGTATGTAACCAATTTCTAAACACTTAAGCATTGTATGAGGTATTATATCAACTTCATATCCATATATTGAAAAAAAGTCATATAGAACAGAATTATTCTAGCTCTAGTTTTCTGACAATTTTTTAGTTAAAAACTCAAACAAAACAGACAAAATTGGACGTATTCGAATTTTCTGAAAGATTGATTTAGAAGTCGCAACAACGCAGAGTCGCGCAGTACAATCACCTTAATTCGGCATCGCAAACTCCATCCCTTAACAACTTTATTTTCCATTTACAGTCGCCTTATTCGTATTCGGTTCTCGCCTCCCTCGTCGAGGAGAACGAAGGTGGCAAAGTACAAAAGGAAATGTTAGCAAATCCGATACGATCGACAGATTGCCATCCCCCTGCTCGTCGCGTCCTGGTCCAGAGCTCGCGTAGCTCTCGCGTTCACCCTTGCAGGCGCAATATTATATTATAATCCCGACAGTGACTTTAGTAGAGGCTATGAAAGCAACGGTTGAGGGGTTTGGGGGTGTGAGTCGAGTCGAGTCGAGTCGTGGCAAGGCGAGTTGCGGGGGTGGTGAGTCGAGGCAGGAAGAGACGCGGATCGAGAGAAAGCGAGAAAGGGTGCGACAGAGAGGGTTTTCTCGGTGAGCAAGGGGTAGGGGGATGTTGGGGGCTTGTCTGGAAGATTAGCACCTCGTATAAAAGTGCTGTAGTGGGAATGAAACTCGGGGGAAAGGTGGCGAGCGGGGTGGGGGTAGCTGGTAGGTGGCGACGTTGCTCAAGAAGGGTGGCGAGGTTGTAGGTGGTGTGGCCAAAGGGTGAAAGAAAGAGGGAGAAGAAAAGAAAGATCGAGAGACGGAAGGTGGGGAAAGAAAAGCCGTGGTAGGGGGTCGAAGAAGAAACGAGCGAAGGAGGTGGAGGAGTCGGAGGAGGAGGAGGAGGAGGAGGAGGAGGTGGAGGTGGAGGAGAAGCAGTAGCAGCACTAGAGAAAAAGAGAGAAAGAGGGGTGAACGAAGGCCGTCCGTTCCTTATATACACGGGCGCCCCGCCGCGTCGTCCGTATAACAGGAAAATTAGTTTTCAGAAATTTTTATGAAAGCCGGGTGAAAAGAAACTGTAAGGTTCCTTTTCTCATTGGAGGCTATTTTTGTGCGGAGAGGCATGGGGAATTCAATAGCCTTTATTTTACTCTCGTGTTAATCTCGCGCGCTCGCGCTTACCTCTCTCTTCTTCGGCTTACCGGCCTCACACACTGTCGCCCGTTCACAAGAGAAGAGAAGAGGAGCAGCGAGCCCTCGCGGGTACGCGCGAGTCCAGAAAAGAGCCGAAGACGGGGACGGATGCGCTCGCGGGGGGCGGGGCGAGAGCATCGCTCGGAGAGGAGGACGAGGGGCGGGGTTGGGGAGGGTGGAGCAGGGGGGTGCAGCTCGTCGGACCTTTATGTGGCGCGGCTATCAAACGGAAAGCGTATTATACGCTCCCGCGTAATAAAATCTCGGCCCTAATTAGTTTTGAACAATCGGGACCGCGGGCCGGGCCGCCAGCCGCGGCGTTAATTTTTGCAATTAAGCGGCCGGCTCTCTCCCTGTCTCGCGCTAAATAAGGGTCGCGAACACGAATACGAGCAAGTGCGAGCGAGCGAGCAAGCTGAAGCTGAAGCCGGAGCAAGCGGACACGGACGCCGAAGAAAAAGCCTCTTGTTCGGTGAATCGCGAGCGAGATAATGCGACGTCCGCGCGAGGACGTGTTAATGCGGATAAACGTCGGCGCGCGGACGCATTAACGAAAGACTATTTGAATAACTAGATTCGCTCGCGCGTCTCCTTAGCGTGGAAAATACGCGTGAAACGTTTATCGCTGGAAACTGTGCTGCCGGACAAAAGCCACAGGCCGCGCATGAAAGCCGCCGTTGAATGGAACTTATGGTTTTCATACGTGGACCGTTTAAATGCGTGTCCCACCTTCCTCTTCCCCCCTGTTCCGCTTTCTTTCGCTTTTTCCTCGCCCTGGTTTTCTCCGGTGATTCTTCTTTTTACGGTTGATTGTTGAAGGCGCGCGGCATTCCTCCGCGCTTTAATTCGACGGTTTCTTAGCAAGTCGCGGATCAACCGAGTCTGCTATTCAAATGATAGAAGCGGATTCGCTGCTGCTAGAGTCGTGGTTGCTACGTTTCATTCCTGAGGATTTTGCTTTCTTTCTGTTGCTCGGTTGCTTCTTCCCTGACTTCTTCCCTTGGTTCGTGTCTTGGTTAAAGATAATACAGGCTGGAACGCCGCGTCGCACGCCGTGCGCATAAGTCTTCCCGCGTATTCCCGCGCTCATTGTTGCTCGAGTACTTCGGAGAGAGCACTATCCAATTATCTTCCGCGGCGTGCCAGACGCATAACGAACCGATAGACGACTCGTTACGGCGCGGCCGTAAGTCTTGTACACAATACGCTTGTCGAAATGAATTGCGCCGCGGTTGTTTGTGCGCGAGACGCGTGAACAGGCTATTACGCGGTACTTAAGATTAGAATGCCGATGGTCGCCGGTGCGTGATTGGTTGGGGTCGGATTTTGTGCCGAGGAATTTCCTTTGGGCGAGGCAGAACCGCAGCAGCACCTCGATACTTACACCCGCGGTGGTTGCAAGCCACTAACTGATATAACGTATTTAGTAAAACAGAAGCTCAGAAAATGTTGAATTCGAGTCACGATCCATAACTCAAAAAGCATATCTTCAGTACCCACTACTCGTCAAGAATTGCGACCGCAATGATAGTGCTCTTTCTATGACTTGAGAGTGGCTCGACAACGTTGGTCAAGGGCTGTGATAAAAGTCGTGATAAAAGATCGAAGGTGGGATTAGAAGGGGTGTAGGATAGGGGATAGGTGCGGGGCACGTAGACTCGCGTTCCATGTCCTTAGCCCGGAATGTGGCTGCAAAGCCGCGTCAATACGCTTGCCTGTACGAGAGGGTGAACAGGGGGTGAGAGGGGGTGAAAGGGTCGGGGCGGTGATGCGAGAGGGTGGCAGAGAGAGGCGCGAGCGTAGGAGAGACTGGTCTTGGGCGACGTTGGGGGTGAGAGGGTAGCGGTCTCGGGTTCGTGAGCAGACGGGGGTGGCATGGGCGAGCTACGACGACAGAGAGGAAGAACGAGAGAGAGAAGGGCCAGGGGGTGGAGGAGGTCTTTGGGGCGAGAGATCACTGCGCCGCCAATATTACAGCCAGCCCGAAGATTACCAATATCCTTGAGAGGCGCTCTAGTCCTGTCATAAAAGACGGAGCTTACGAAGATATTACGTAGCGGGTCCGTAGCTGGCAGCCAGCGACATCGGCGACGTTAGAACCCACCTACCTTTTCGCAACTTCATTTCGGAGAACACTAAAAATACAGAGGAAGCGACCATCGCGGACACGCCGCAACAGTATTAGTGACTATGTCCTACACGGGGGAAAGATGTCACTGTGATACGGGGGGTGGGTTTACGCTGTAAAAGACGCTGCACCGTAGAGGAGTAGGGTTAGGATAGGAGCTACCCGGTTGAAACGTTATGGCTGCCTGCGAGCCCGGATAATGTCGATGACCGGGTTCACTTGTACGTCTTCGAGCCCCGTATCGCTGATGACACGGACACGTAATTATTGAGGGGTGAGTCGTGGGATTAGGGCAGTTCGTATGGTGCTCGGTAAGTTGAGGCGGTACCTGAGGACATTTTGATTGACTGAATAAATAGGATTTGGAAGTGTGTGATGCAATTGTTAGCTTAACTTTCAGATTAGGGCTGAAAAGTTTTGATTTTGCATCACAGTATAATGTGATATGAATTTTTTTTACTAGGCTTGCAGCAAACTGGAGTGAAATAGATTGAAGATAATATAATAGCAGGTTGGTGATAAATGCACAAAATCCGACTACTAATCGAAACCGAAGAATCATGGGCCTAAGTCCTCAACCCGAAACCACCATTACGCTAGATCAATCTCGGTGTCTGCAAAGGTTCGTCCGCGCGAACATCAAACAATTCTCGACGAATTCTCCAGCCAATCTTATTCGAAATTACGATCGTCCCGTAGGGGAGGTTCTATCAGGGTCCAGGAGAATCTGCATAGGATGAGGACTGCCAGTACGACGAAGGAAGAGACACAGACAAGCGGGCACGGTTTCGAGGTTGATAGAGCCGGGATTGGCCGATAGTTATCTGCGCCTCGAGTACGCTTGAATCCTTAATAGGAAATCGACAGCGTTATTACGCGCTGCTGGGCGGGGTGTTGCGATGTTAAGGGCACATAAGGTCGCGCATACACACGTTGTCATGGTCCTCGGCCATTGTGACCGCGCTTTGTGCGACACAAAGCTTTAATCCGCGAGCAGATCTGCTAATGTCAACATCCTCTCCTGCCTTTCTATATCGACAGAGACTCGCCAGCGAGAACGTGTACACGCTCTCAGACACAGCCGCAAACGGATCCGAGATGGGGACAGGAACAGCTACTGCCCGGCCTCAATAAGCGTACCATAATCCACCCCAACCTCTGAATAATCGCCATTCTAGAACCATTGTATCGTTTCCTCGTAAAACCCCCGAGCGATTTGGGGTGAAGATCGACGTACACACGACGACGTATTATACGCGCATGTCCTCTTATTATGAGTATTCATTGCGGTTTGCCGGACGACGACTTCTGCGCTGATACAGCGGTCGTTACCACGATGGGGTTGTTAGGGGACCAGAGGTCATATTGTCGAATACACTCTTTTTGCTCTAATGCTCTTCTTCTTTCGCATCTTTATACCCTTTTTTCTCATTACGAACATTTTCAAAGTGAGGAGTAATAAAAATAGTCGGACACTTTTTGCAGATACGTCAAGAATACATATTATGAATATTCGTCCATATAGGATGAACGTATAGTTCGTTTTATTTAGGAGAGTTTATGGAACTGCTTGTACAACTTGTATTATTGAAGCACAATTCAATTTTTTATAGATGGATCCAACACATTCTGTTCCATTCGTACTTCCATATGTTGAGCAAATACATCAAGTTACAATCGGAAAGAGATAATGTAAACATGTTACAGCATTTAGAAAGAGCATAAAGGGGGAATCTTCCCCGGAGGGTATACGAGGGTTAAATAATCTTCCTTCAACCCCTTACGGTTGCCTGGTGTATTCATGATACACCACTAATATTCAGAAGTTATTATACCACAATATCACAGCAGCAACACGCCCCAAATGAATCGTAACGAAAAGAAAATCGTATATCAAAGCTCACAGACTCTCGAAGGACATGCTGCACGACCCATAAGAAAATCTCCCTAGAAGTTTCGCGATGTAAAAGGGCAAACGCCCAGGGTAAATGCCAGTACAGTCCCCGATCACTCAACGAACAATTTCGCCCATCCTCGATCGACCATTCCCAGTTCCCTGAGAGTCGACGCGGCGTGTTCTAGTGAGATCGGAAGATCGACATCAGGAGATAGCGGCTCCGGTGAGGACCACTGGCGATCCTCTCTGCGGCGAGTCCGCGCTCCGAACGTCCACTTCTCGCGATTGTCCTCGGTGAGGAGCGGCGACGTCCAGCAGCCTGGAGAGGCTCGGCCGAAGGGGATATTTCGAATTCCGCGAGCGTAGCGTAAGGTCAAAGTCCCGACTTATTTGCACGACAGTAGCGCCATGTACGGGGCTCGCGCTTCTCGCGCAGCGTTAAGCGTAATTTACGTGGTGGCACGGCCGCTTTAATCCGCGCCGGTACGTACCCGTCTATGGTTATCCCGTAGGAAAGGCATGGGGATCGCTCTTTGCCTCGCCATTCCATCATTTCAACCACAATCACTTCACATACCTCGCTACTTCGGCTTCACGTGATCTTCGCGATTTACGGTGATACTGGGTGCGGCCCGATGTGATGTTCACGACACGGAAAATATGAGGAAAAACTGTGGAATAAAATTTATTCACAGTCATTTATTTTTAGGGTTGTATTGCAAGTTTTATCTTCATGCAGAATTGTCTTGTAAGATACTTTGACACAGATCTTGCATAATTTATATCACAGCATGTGCTTGATAAAAATTATCTGATTATAGTTGTTCTAATAAATTATTATATGAACAACGATCGCCAGTGAAACAAGTCTCCTTATCCGAAAATTGTCAGCCAGAAATATTTCCGAGCATGCACGAACGTCGACGGGGATCAGAGGGTCGCGTTGCAAGGATGCACTATAACTTCGAGCGCTATACTCGTGGGGTTTCTTTGTGGTGGCAATTAATAGTAGATTACCGGCTCGTAGGTGGCGCAAGAAGGGCAAACGAGACGCGCCTAGCAAAATCGCAGTGACAGAAGAAGCGTGCGAGCGAGAGAGAAACCAACAGCTCTATCGACGAGAAAAGAGAAAGATAGTGCGAGTGCGAAAGGGAAGGTTGGGAACGGGGGTTGGTGAAAGGGGGATGGAAAGGGTCGTCAGAGGGGGGCGAGATTACACACGCCGCCTCGGGGATTACCACACTCTGATTCTCCGATAAGAATGTCAAAATAAGCTGCCTCTACGCCACGTGTAATCTCCTCGTTTCTTCTGTTCCCCCGCCTCCGCAGCTTCCGATCAGGTTCCACGAGCCGCGTAATTACATTGTAACGATTCCGACGAGCTCTCTGATCCGTCGAATCGACGTTCTCCCTTCTGACGAGACCATATTTCGGTGACCGTTTATGTTCTCTCTCCGCGCAATATTATCTCTTAAAATATGAATTTACAAAAGAAAATGTTTTCATAGGTATAACTGAAAACACGCCTTCCAGATTTCATGGACAAATTCAATTCTGTTTGCATTCTAAGGTAATTCTTTCTTATACGTTGAATGTGTACAAGAAGACAAATGCCGTTAACAATAGACAGTATATGACACACTGATACAAAACGAATTAAACCATCTAATTCGTCGCTAAACGTATTGTAAACACGGTTAATTTTGCGCCAGGGCACAATTACAACGCATCCAGCCGCATTTAGAGACGCTATCCGTGGCTCTTCTCTTCCCGTCCGCTTAAATACCAAACAAGACGCTCGAGCGCACCTTAGTCCGCGTTCTTGCGCAACACGGCAATTAGTAATTGCGGAGGAACGGCGCGAACAAACAGCCAGGGACTAGGCCTATTTCACCGTGGAAATAGTCGGTGTGTTTCTTGACTAAGTCCGCTGTCACGTGGTCGACGTTCAACAACCGTGGAACAAACCGCAGGAACTCGACACGCGATCTTCATTATCAGGGTGTCAGTCGTCGCGTGTCGTCGTCTCAGACTCGCAAACGAGGCAGTAGGTTGTGAGAGCATCAGTCGACTTTAAACCACGTTTCCGCGGACACGGAGGAATTAATAGAATCAAGGTAGCATCGCGAAAGTCCCGGTGATTTGTTGCCAGGTGTCCCGCGGCATGTCACTAATTCTAAGACACTGAATTTCGCATCGCAACGCTGCGAACACTCGAATAAATCGTACAATTTCTTGCTAAGACGTTTCATTTTTTCAACAATATTATCTTGAAGTTATCTGAAAAATATTGGACGATTGCGAAAATTCGATTTCCAGAGACCTCGACGTCTTTCAACGAACACCAAACGGTTTTTATAAAACAGAAATCCATCAGCTTGCGAATCGTTGGGTAACTATTGTAGAAAATGGCACCGACTATGTGATTGATAGTTCGGTTATTTTAAGTCATTTTGCAATCATCTAATAATATAGGAAAACTTTTGTATCAGGGACGCTTGACGATTCTAGCAGAAAATCGAAAATAATGGAGACAATTGACACATATATGTGTCCAGTTATTTTCCTGGGCAGAATGCAACTGCACTGGATCCTCTCGAGGATTGCCTAGCGTCGTTTTCATTTGAAGATTGCCTGGTGAAGGATGGACAGCAGATTGAGCATCTTCGGTTGCTAGTTCTTTCACCTCTCGTCTCTTGTACGTCTTGTTTTCTTTGGTAGTCGAGCAGGGAGACGCGATATCAATGAAGCGGTTCTCG
The DNA here is from genome assembly GCA_028455615.1 of Lasioglossum zephyrum. NCBI lineage: Eukaryota > Metazoa > Arthropoda > Insecta > Hymenoptera > Halictidae > Lasioglossum > Lasioglossum zephyrum. The sequence goes on along the minus strand of CM052329.1, from coordinate 18,236,690 downwards.
ACCTGCATTGTAATGCCGGTTTTTCTATTTTGGTGCATCCTGTTCTGCTACCGGAGTGAGTCAGTTGGTTGAGATTTGCCTCCGGCGGTTGCGGTGACTTTCGTTGTGAAAGAGGTTAGTGAGACTGCCGATTATTGCGGGAAATAAAAATTTGATCTATAATAAATAATATAACTAAGTATATAAATTTGCACTTAACGATTTTATAAGGCGATATATGAAATGAAAACCTCATCGGTACACTGTGCAAAGGACAAATACTTAATTCTATACTCAATATTTAAAGATATGTAACATGCATGGTGGGTAAATAGTTCTTCTATGTAATCAATGTTAAAATCAATGTTAAAAAATATATAAAATAAAAACAGCACTTCTGGGTCCAACAAATAATTATTTTCAGTAATCAATGTTAAAAAATTCAAGGAACAGAAAATGCACTTCTGGGTCGAAGCTTGATCAGAACGATGCTTCATGGCGGACAATACTGGCATTTTTTGATCAAATTGATCGGGACAATGAACGAGGGTGGACGTAAAATAAAATAGTACAAGTTCTGTTTCATTCGGTATCATGAATATCCCCCTGGTAGATTGACTATCTGAAGCTAATTTACGTAACAACGGCGATCATTTTTTCTTTCGGGACGTCCATCGGATACGCGAGCGGAGAGGTCGCTGACGGAAATCATTAGCTGAAAGCTGGGCTCGGTAATAGCGGCGCTCTCGGGACGCGAAGACGTTTCCTCATTGCTGCCGGGTATACCGTTGTTCGATAAGCGCAATGTGGAACGCGTGCGTGCGTAATTGGAAAATTGACGCGCGATCAAAACGCTTAACGGTGTTCACGCGCTCCCCGGACGATTAATAACGGTAAAATCGACCGGACACCGATTTTGTCTTTGTCCTCGAGGCGACAGTGACCGTGCACTGCTAACCAACATCTCCGAAGATTGCAGCCCAAAATCCAATTTTTACCTGCTCTAAACACTACGAAATTTTAATCGTCAATTTTTGGAAATTCAAGCTGTTCTAATTCCGTAAAAAAGAATCGTATAGCCATAAACTTGGAGGCATTTTATAAAGCTTTAAGTCTCTACTTTCTCCATCCATCGTTAAGCTTCTCCTGAGATATTTTTGTACGATATAGGGATTTTTCACAGATACAGTAGTCTAAGAAAAACAGCTTGAAACAGATTGCACGATTTTTTCTATCTACATTACTGCATGAAAAGTTACGTCATAATAATTCTTATTATATTCACGTCTATTTTATAAAATAATTTCATAATTGACCTTAAAAGTGAAAGTATGCTTTTAGCAAGAATGTTGATGATTTTTGCTACCGTGGGATTCCGTTCCCGCGATGAGGGTTTGGCGAAACGCGTCGCAGAAATTTGCATCGGTCGAACGGCGTTATTAGCGATCGGGCAAATAAGATGGCCGTGGATGATGTATGACCGACGCCGCGTGAGTTATTAACTGTGTATACAAATACGCTTTTATTATTAATGACCGCGGCTCGCGATCTTTTAAGGTATAGGAGGCCGTGTAGCGCTCCGATGCGCGAAAACCGCGTCGAACGAGAAGATCCTTATAGCTCGATATAAATTGCAGCGTCGATGCGCTCTAGCATCATTGATGAATTCCTCGACTTTTCCCGGTGGACGCGCGCGCCACCGTTATAAATCAAGTCTTGATTAATTAAGCATCGACCGGCGATCGGGTTAATCCGGAAAATCACGGAGTGCTACAGTGATTCATAGACATGCATGATTATAGACCAGCGGAATGAATGTTCTAGCTTCATTCTTAGATTTATATTTACGCTGCATGTATTACGACTAGCGCCTTAGGGCCTTCAGCTGCACTTTAATTTCTGGGTGTTTGCACTTTAATCTGCTGCTGTGGTGTGTCGTTGCTAATCAACGGTTGTCGGTGTCGCGTAGGCGTCAGTTGACACTGGTAGTTGGGTTGTTCGATTGTTTCAGAAAAATTAATTTTAGTCGTGGGAGGTGGTGGTTGTGAAAACTGAAGTTGAGGCGGCAAATGAATTCTAGATCTGTGTCACATTGGTGGCACGTTTCAATGAGTTTCTATTGCTGAAATATTAATTGTTATTTATTCCAAATTGGCCCCACAACGACCAGAAAGGTCATATGTTAGTAATAAAGCTTATGGAACATGAAGAAATCACTTTCGACAAATAGAATGTGAAATAAATCCAAGAAAAAACTCTAGTAAATCGGATGCTCGTTTAACTTTGTCCGTTTGTTTAACGACACCCAGTAGATCTCGGTACGGTAGTTGGTTCCTTCGCGCCGGAGCGGCGGCCGTCGTAGCTTGTGCAAATAAAAACACACAATCGATCCATCAGGAAAATAACAGACAGAATCGGCTACTCGGAACCGGTCGTAAACGCGGGCGCATTTATTTTTCCTGGCGCTATCGCCACGGCTAGAAAACGACTATACGAAAGGGAACGGCCCTGACCTAGCTCAAGCCTGGCGTTGGTCGGCCACGATACACGCAGCGGCGTTCCCTCGGGCTTCTAATTTCAAGCGGGTCACATCCTTAGCTGGAAATAGTACGTGTAAAGACTTTTGAAAAGGGGGAAGAGAGCCCGGGCGCAACAATAATTAGGGGCAAGTGCGGTCCTCGCGAGCGGTTTTCACGGTTTTGGCACGCACCGTGGGCCCCACCGGATGTCGCAGCAACGACGGTGGGATATCATGGTGTATTTATTGTAACAGGCTGCATCTCGCGCGCCCACCAACCGAAGATGCACTGCGACGACGTGCACGCGCGCACCGTTCATCATGAACATCGATGCGTCGCATCCTTGCTTTCCGAAATTAACATCGCTACATTGTGTGGTTGGCTTCTGTTCGCGACGCGAGCGAGAAGTATGATTCTCGCGTGGGCTGCCGGTACTTTGGTCACACCGTATTTAAGCCCCACTCACAGGGAACCGTCCCAAATCATGCTCGATGCGAAACAGTTGTCCTCGTGAGGTTGCACTATCTCCCACTGGTGGTAAAATTATTGTTTAACATCGCCACTACTTTTCTGGCAATTGTTCTTAAGTTAGTAAGTGCCGGATTTTTTTAAAAAACTGGTTGGAAAGTCTTGATTGATATGTCTGTCATACATTATTATGACGAGGTTTATGTGCGACCTTTAAGTGGCTAATTCTAGTAACAATCGTATAACAGTTGTCGTCGGCGTTGTTCAGAAGTGGTTCATGTGAGTTAGGCTTAAGGGGAAGTCGCTACGGTTCGACGGAATGCGAGGGTGCTCTCTCCAGAATCTGTAAATCAACCAGCAAACCATTTTCACCGTGACAAAGTCGTCTCGTTATTGCAGGACTGCTTCATTTTTACGGCTGGATGTTCAATGGGAGTATTCTTGTACACCGTTCGCACCCTCGCTTTTGATCTCGCCACTTTCCTGGCGAAGCTCTGTGCACGGTTTACGACGTGATTATATTGTACTGGGAAGATATGATTGTTTTGTTTGCGAATAAGTTTTTATCGTCGTCAGTGTTACACACAATTATTTAATCGGACACATAAATTTTAGTGGAAATTTCATTCCGATATTTCCTATGACTGAAGAGTTAGTATGTGTGTGTGTATGTGCGTCAACGTTTTATATACTTATTTATTCATTATAATAATAAAAAGAGAGAAAACATACCCCTCCACCAACCCATCGTAATTCTATTGATAATTAGCCCTCGCCGAAAGGCGAATTAACTGTACTGCCCTCGGGATGATATGTAACCCGGGGGACAATTACTTGCAAGAAACGCCTTTTGAAATGTTACGATCCAGCTCAATGTGCCGCAATGTGTTCTTTGGCCGTCCGAGATTGTATATCGCGGTGCAGCGTTCACTTCAAATAATTTTAATTTCGTCAATTTTCAAATGTTCACCAATTTAAAAAGAGCTCCGTAAAGGGGACATTTGGGACCATATCACCATTTTTTCAATTCCTTAAAAAGTGGCCCACTATGAAAACACGGCATTCGTGCAAAATAAAGTAGTTATTGTATTGAATAAAAAATTTATTTATGTTCGAGTCATATGAAATTCCATGTGAACAGCTATGTAGAAAGTGAAGTGCGAGTAACTGAATGCATGAAATAAAATTATAATTTTACATACAAAATTCAAGAAAAACCCAAAATTGGTCCGTACCGATCCACTGTGCATTCAAGCAGCTATGCATCAAGTTCTGAGCGCGGGAATCGTTTATGCGACCGCGGTGAGACACGCGTCGGCGAAGGGTTAATTTGTACGAGGCAAATGGCGGTGGTTATGGACGGTGCGCGATTCATCAAGTTTTCAGAGTGGATCGCAGCGCGTTACTTTGTCAGTAACGCACAAAAGAGTGTTCGGAGCGGTAGCGGGAGCCAATCAGCCGTCTCTTTCGACGTTTCTGCACCGTGGATCGGCTTATAACGGAGCAGAAAAAATGACGGGTCTACGGTTAAGGGCAGTATGGGGAAGGCAACGGCGGTGTTCCTCGCGCGAAATATAAATCGAGGATGTCATAATTTAATGGAACATCGTTGTAGGACCGCTTGATGGATGGCTACCACGAAGCCAAGGTAACCAGTTCTAAACGGCGTTCGACACCGACACGGAACGCCTACCTATACCAATACGCAAGCCGGAGTATATTTCAGACAATAATAATTTAGACACGTGTGGACCATACGTGGCGGTGGATAGTACGCTGTACGAGGATGGATAGACGCGACGGGGATTCAAGCCTACGTCGTGGCTACCGTTCAACGAGTGCTTCGGTTCGGTTATGCTTCGGGCTTAATGCTCGACTTGCCAACCCCTGGGCATAAATGACGGTCCGTTTTCGATCAACACGGGAGAAAAGGAATCCTCTCTCGGACGCTTCCGCCTCGAGAGGTATTACTGACCGCAACGATAAATATTGCAGTTCGATTTAACTTTAAGCCGCGACGTGTCTACACGCGGGAGAATCTGCTTAACGCGTGACCAGTGTTTTTGATAGTTTCAGGAAAATCAAATATCAGATGATTGCATAAGTTCGTGCCCGATTTGAAAATAAAATTAAATGGTTAAATTATAAAGAATACACCTTTATTAATCAATTAATAATTTAAAACACTCCGTAATTCAGTACAGTTCGCGACAGCTATGAATGAAAATCAGGCACGAACTTATGCAATCATTTAATATTTTTCGACGCTCTCACTAATTATTTGTACAGATGATTCACATTGGTATAATGTCTTTTACACGTGACAACTATTCGTGGTCTGACAAAAAAATGATTAAAAATAAGATAAAAATCAGAAAGTATTACAATATCGAATCTTCAGGTATCGAAACAGTTTATGAAGCAGTCTAATTTTCCTCCTGTAACTCTCAAGTATTAAACTAACAATTAAAGCTCGACATACTATCCGTCGAAATAATATACGAATGCCTTGCACAGAATCAGACCAATTTCCTGCGCGGGTCATAAAAGACCCGGGACCGGTTATCACCCGACAAACGGCCGACATAATTAAAGTGTAATTGGAAACTTGAAAACCATCCGGGGGTGGGGGGTACACGTCGAAGCGTGTACGGATGCTCACAACGATCTTTGTTTCGGCGAATCGGAGAGTCGTCATAGAATCGATCCCTAATTAAGTTCGCAATTAACCCTTAATCATTCGCGATCCGCTTATCGATCGGTCGGATCTCTCGTGCCGCCTATGGGGGAACGCCACTCAAGAGACAAACGCGGGCGGACGAGTGTGTGTGTGCGCGCGCGCGAGCTCAGTGCAATTGGTTAATGAATGGCGCAAAGGATAACGATTGCATTGAAAATCAACGAGACGCGGGGCTATTCTTCTTTCGGGGCTTGCTTTATTGCCCGGTGTTTAATGGAGCATCAATTCGTTGCGCGCCGCGCGTAATATCAAACCGCATATGTACTGCGTCGTTAACCGTTCCCCGCGTTAACCGGTGAAAACCGGCAATTAATACGCCGTCGGTGCATATTGTTACCGAATCTCGTAAATCTCGCCTAACTACCGCATAAATTCCTCGGCCATTTACATAAATAAGACCGATTATTTACTAGTTAGATTAGCGGCCCCGATCGGACGCCCATCGGGTCCAACAACAACAAATGTTAATCATCCCGGTAAATTGGGCGGCACTTAAAATCGTGCGCAATTCATGACGAGAACAGCCCCAAAAACTAACTTTGAAAATTCTTTGGAAAAATCTAGTGATCGACTAAATTTAACTTTTAATTGCTCGCATATGCTACTTGTAATCTCAAAACATTAAATTTAGTGTTTCATTTGAATTCTACTTACAACGAATCCGATTGTATTCATCGATGGTAGTACCAATCACGGACACTTACCTGAAACAAAATAAAAAGAATTTTGGTTAAAAATATTGCCGAAGATTGTTAGTAATATTATGGATTGTGTGATTTTAGGGGAGAATAGTTCGGGCCAGGTTCGATTTAAATTACAGCAACTTGGTTCCATAGATTGCTACCATAATCCCGGCTAGAACCAAACTTATTTTTGACATAAACGCGCAGACTATCTGTCGCAGCAGGGCTCCTTGGAAAAGGATCAAGCCGACTATTACGTCCGGGTTCGTCGTCTGCCAGCACCATCGAAGATAATCCTTCTCTAATCTCTCGCGAAACCGAAAGTTTTGATGATTTCATCAGAACTTCAAGATCCCCAGAGTATCCCTCGTGTCTGCGTCGAGAACTGAATGTTCGTCATTACCCCGTGTAGGTTACTGTTAAATGACGGAGATGTATATACCAATGTAATATTCTACGAATTTCTGTACATGAAACTTTAATCTAGAAACTATGTGTAATATTAAAGAACATATCCTGTTTCTATTAAAGGTTTTAGCACCCATCTCCGATTGACTCTCAACTTACCCGAAATATTGCCCATGCAATTACTCTACAGAGTAAGTTTGAATGCAATCGAAGGTGGGTGTTAAAAGGAACTTTTACCCTATTAAAAAATATGTTGTTCCAGCTTTTCCTATAATTAACAGGCTCAAAATCGATGCTGAAATAAACTAGAAGGCAAAGGACCTTAAAATCATGAGGTCTCTATCGCCGCCTTATTCGATCTTCAAGGGTCCTCTTGCCGAACTAGCCCCGTGTATGGGGACGTTCTTGGAGTGTACGAGGTTGCCGAAGAGTTCTCGGGCGTTAATGAGCAGATGCCGACGGCCGCGGCATTACGCATACATTAGGAAGCGGCGATCACGGTAGCGGTCGATCGGATCAGCCCCGTCGGTAGAAGAGGATCCGATCGGGCTGGGTAGAAGAGGATCGGGCCCGCGCGGGTAGAAGAGGCCTGGCTTCCGCGGGCCCGTCCCGATGGTAGCGCCGCCACTGTCACCCGATGGAGACGCGATCGGGCCCGTTGGCTGGCCGCGAGCCTATATAGAGAGGTGGCCGGATGAGAGTACCTACTGGCATCCCGTAGCCATCCCGCAGAAGCAGCGGGAGCAGCAATAGCGTCGGCACCAGCCGCCGGGAATGGGAATGAGAAGCTCAAGCGGCGCTTTCAATTATTCCCTTCGAACAATCCCGCCGCTTGTTTCCTTCGGCGATTACATCTCCGAGTATTTATTCGCTGCCTTCCATTCCCGCCGTCCCACACCTCTTTTCCTCTTCCATCGTTCCCCTCGCTATCTATCCGCTCTCACCCCCTTTCTGCTACTGCCGCGCGGCTCTGATCCTCTTCTTCTTCTTCTTCTTCTTCTTCTCTGGCTGCTGCTAGCTGGCTGGCTGACTGCCTGCCTGACTGCCTACCCGTTCGTTCAGGAGTCACTGATCCTTCTGCCAGCGGCCCACGGAACACTGGCTCGCTTGCAATCTATCTAATCGGTTCCGAGAGACTCTAGGAACCGACAGAGACCGCCTCTGTTCAAGACACGATGGACTGCTTTGCATCGGACCAAGACGTTATTGGCGGACCCCAGCAACTTATTGCTTCCTTTCTAATTGTGTGCTAGCCGAGTACATGATTCCACCGGCCCCAGCTTTGTTCCGCTTGAATTATGGATTTTCCGAGAGATCCACACCGCTCCCTCCGCTCAATGCATCCGCAGTCGTTCCGCCAGTTTTTGCCTCCCCAAGTAATACTATATTTTAAGCCTCTACTTTCACTAGCTCAAAAATAGTTGCCGCGAAGGTTCACCACTGTTCTTTCAACGCAACATTCATCCTTTATAAATTATGAAAAATGGAAATGTATCTTGCAATTAACAGAAACAATTTTTATTTTGGGTATATATCTGAAACGTAACAAGATAAAAAAATCTAAGGAACTTCTATTCAAACTAGGAGAACCATCATCCCTTAACGCGTCGCAGTTTCTCCATTAATTCCAAAGTTCGACGCAGTGTGCACTGCGAAGGGCTCTGAAATTCCCGTGGTCGAAAAAGGGAAGGCGCCGCGCACGTGCGCCGGACGTCGTTATTAAAACATTAGGCGCCACGGATAAATGGCGGCAATAATCCCCGAGTTCGGTTTTTCCCGGGATACTCTCGCGATTCGATTGTAGAGTAAAAATTGACGAAAAAACTCTCGATCCCTCCGGGTGGCGGCCATAAATGATTGCTCTTCTTTCTTGGGCTGCGTTGATACTCCACGGGCCGATAAATACGGGTCCGCCATAGGGCGGAGGCGAGACTCGGCCACGAATTATAGGCGTTTTAAAAATATTGTTCCATCACTTATTCAGCAGTGCCGGCTAAGGTATCGCTTTCCAATAGTATCCTTCGATCACAATTTCCCACCGTCTGTATTATTGAAGCCTGCCCCCAAAGCTCGGATAGGATAGACGCTTCGGGGTGGCTCGTCTATTTAGCCTCGGGGTTGCTCTCGAGTGGATAAACGGATGAAATATGACTATTGAGAGTTCGATGCCGTTTCGATCATCCTCGATTGTGTCCCCTCTTTGAATGCAGTTTCCCGTCCCAAGAATGCCTATCGTTTCCATTCCCTGATATTCGTACCTTGTCCGAACTTCAATCGTAATCGTGAATGGACAAAGCATGTTTTCATGGTGATTGTCTTCTGAAAAGGTTTTCAGTTTTCTGTCTTTGAAATATTCTCGACAATGCTTGCTGTTAATTCAATCCCAATTTTGAACTCGATTGGAGCCTCATTCATCGAGCATTGTTCTAATTTGACTGCAGCGTTCGCGTCTAATTAATACAATGGTACAGTTTGACAGGAAGATAAATATTATAGTTGGACTATAAAGAAACACAATTTTATATACAAGAAAAATTGTTAAAATGTTCTGAGTTTTCAACGATTGAACTTCTTCAAGAAATTAAATTTTCGTTAACGTAGGAAGCACAAGACGCTCGACTAATAAACACAGCCAGTCTATCGTATCGAGATTGCTCCTCGACAATCTCGGATCTAATCTCCGCGATCGAGGATTAATTAGTTTCCTCGTGTGGTTAAGACATTCTCCAATCGTTTTGTTTCCGCGGCGACGAGGAGAGATTTTTCCGCGTGAAAATGACCGCTCAAGAATGAATTTCCTCGCGCGGTCATACTCGAAAGTCCACTTTCTATGATTCGTTTGTATGAATTCGTATGCGTACGTGTTCATACGAGGGGGAGAGAGAGTGGGAGAGAGAGAGAAAGAGAGAGAAAACTAAGCGAGAGACGTTCATGCTCAGGCCGCGTAAAAATTAAGTCGTTGATGGGCTGAATCAGCGAGCGCCCGGTGAAATCACCGGAAACGGATCCAACAATCCCGCGCGCGAAAGCATTCAGCACGTTCTGTCAGAAAATACGTATTATCTATAGATATGCAAACGAGCGAACGCACCGCGGCGAACCATCGAATCGATGAAAGCGTGCGACTATTCGCTGATGTTCGCCGCACGGTTAGGCTTCGAGAAAGAATTTCGTCTTGGGACGCTAATCGAGTCTTATCATCGGAACTTCAATTTATCAACGAGCCGCGAAACGTCTTTATACAAGGACTTTGATTCACCGACGCAGTTTTCAAAGCCCCGAGAATTCCGTCGACTGTCAAAGCTTGCGACTCTGATGCTGACCATTTGCGGCTTCCATTAGGTTGCTGCGATTCGCAGATTAGCGCTCGTGTAATTCAGAGGTAATTTACATACGTCCGTCGAGACAATGGTCATTACTGCGGTGCGAATTTCGTGCATTTATTACGACAATGAATAAACGTGAAAGAGTAAAAATCATTAGTCATCGTCATTTTTTTATAGTCCTCTTTTAAACACATTTTTGAAAGCGAAATAAATGGACATTGGTGCCGCACAAGAATGATTGAACGAATAGTTATTCTGCACTGCTGTGTTTGAACAAATGAAGCAACATCATTTTTCACATATATTTTTATATAATTCTCTCATAAAATGCTTCCATTGAGTACACAAAGATCGACACATTTTTAATGGCGAAATAAATGTACATTGCTGCCATATAAAGATGATTGAACGAACAATTATTCTGCACTGCTATGTATATTCTAGTTTGAACAAATGATGTAACATCATTTTTTACATACATTTTTCTACAATCCTCTCATAAAATGTTTCCATTGAGTATACAAATGCCCACATTTTTAAAGACGAAATAAATAAACATTACCGTAAAAAACCTATTGAGCGACCACAAGTGTTTGCCAAAGCATCCAGTCATCGACCAATCGCAGTCAAAGTCTACTATCCTTAAGTCAACGATTTATCGTCCATCAGGCTGACGTTAATAGCCAGTCTGTCGCTTGTTGTCATTTTTAAGTAGAAGAAACACATCGCCTCTAAGCTCTTCTCTCAACGATTTCAGTTCTTTCTCTTCCCGGTATCGAAGACTAAGATAAATCAGCATGTTTACGTTTCCTTGCCACTTTCCTCAATTGTCAAAGACACTCACGGAGAGGAGTAATCTCAACGACCTAGATACAGGCGGTCGCATTGCCGGTGTCTTCGATCGGAGCCATCCTGTGTCCGATACGCCTCTAACAACCTCTTTCACGCCTATTCCACTCGTCGCTGGATTAAAAACCTACGTGTACCGATAAGTTCGAAGTGTTTCCCAGGGAAACAGGCCTCAAGATTCACGGGGACGTTGTTTCTCAGCGAGTTCCTTTACGAATGACACAATTTAGCTACAAAAGTTTGCTGTAAAGGTTGTCGTTTCTCTGACAATTTTACCGATTGGGTTCGATTGTGGATCTCTGTGCAAACAGTTTCTGCATCAATTGCATGGCACGTGTAACAATAAATGTCACAGGAATTATAAATACGATACAGTTTATACAATGTGGATAACGTGAAAGAAATTGTTGATAAATTAAGAAGAAAACGATAAGCTGCTGAAAGGCGAATCGAACACGAGAGATTACTTATAAACAGTTTTTCAGTCGAACAAAAAATTTAAATAAAACATTAACAATCACGTCTCGGTGACAGAATATTTCCGAAAGTGTCCTTGGGATATCGGTTTTTAACGAGTGTATGGATCAAGGATCAATAAAAAAGATTCGAAAGTTATAGGTTCGGGGAGTGTTCAACCTAGATGAAAGACCAATAATAATACCCAACGTTTAGAAGTCCTGATCGATTTACTTTGTAGAACACATTGGCAGCCGTCACGCGGTAGACAAAGTTTTGTCTCTTAAAATTTCATGTCCTTTAATGTTTTTGATTTTTTGGAGTTGACACTTCGTTCAGCATTCAGTGCGGTAGAAGTGTATTTTTCGATTGACGGAGAGATTTCAGGCGGAACAGAAAGAATGCGTGGGTGCATGGGAACGACACGCGCATCTCTCGACGCACTGGCCGCGGCCGGTTAAAAGCTCCGTTGTTGGTTTCACGGTTCCGATCGACTATAAAACTTATCTCGGCTTTCTATTCCATTGGTATGTATAAAGGCGGATGGACCGACTACTTTCTCGTGCCCGCATTGGATTGTCGTGAAAGCAGGACGCACTTCTTGCGTACGCGCGCATACTCGCCGCGAGTCATCGGCGTTTATTGTGCTTCCCGTTGTATCTTCTTAGGCCGGACGAGCACAGCCCGTTGCTGGACACGTCGCCCATGGGTGTACACTATACAAGCCTGGAGAACAACTGTGTGCGAATGTTCGCCAGTGTGTACGTACGTACGCGCGCGCACGCTGACGACGACGTTACAACAACCGGGGCAAAAAGTAGCCCGAGGGATGAGAAAAAAGAACAGAGCAATTTATTGCCCACGATAGCGGACTCCCGGTAGTATCTCCTTCCGTATAATACTGCCAACTTGCCCGGTTCACCATGCGTCTCTCTTCGATTGCGAATCTTGCTTCTTACTTCGACCCGCGAAACGCATACTTCTTCTGCGAGCTGACACAATCGTCCCGGTTATATTGTATCCTTGCGATGATAGCGGTGATGAATTTTGGAGGCGATGATAGCGGAGGATGCAGTGGAGTGTGGAGAGAACGTGTTGAGAGATTGGTGGGATTTTTTTAGAGCAGTGGAGATACTCTGATCGTGTCAAGAGAAATCTTGAGATGAATCATCGAAGCGACCTTTTTCGACTTGCAAATTTCAATTGGGGAGAATTGGATGATCATTTACAAAATGGTACTGCTTTACGATTTTGATAAAATTGAAACATGTTATAGATCTCTACATCCTCTTTTAATTTTTTCTTTAGTTAGAGTTACCAACATTCCCCCAATTAACACTTTCAACAACCATCACCCAATTCCTCCCACAAACCCCAGAAACTTGGTACCTCATTCTCGAGCGAACATCTCAAACCAATTCCCCCAACAGTATCGCTCATTCCTCTTCCATTAGGATCCACTCGGTAATTTATGGGTCTGTCTAGGATAATAGAAGGTTCGCGTCGAGGCTCGTAGCCATTCAAAAAAGGAAATGAAAAATTTGACGCATTGTTCCGGGGACTCCGAGAGCTCGTCTGTCCGAGTGAATGGCGTCGGCTGGTAGATTGTCTCTGCCGAGACAATCCGGACAGCTCAACAAAGAACACGTGCCCTTCGAATTAAGAGGAACGGTCGGTTAAACGCGTGGTTAGCTTGAGGAATCACGTCGAACGGTTTCCTCTGAGGGATCGGCCTAAGATTCGCTAGGTGGACGTAAATTTTCGCGCCCTGCGAAATGGAGATGAAGCCATTGTATCGGCCGAGCGTTTTGCTATGTTCTTTACCGCGTATTCTTAGCCGCTTAGTCCGAAGAATAACATTGTGTTGGTGCGAGCGGGATAGGGAAGAATGGTTCGCTAACGCGAGAAGAGGAAGAATGGCGGTAGGAGACAAACACATGTTGCACACTCGTCGTTCGGAAAGCTGCTGCTGGCTTCTTTGCCTCTAGACTCCTTCAGCTTCTCTCTTTCTTTCTTCGGTCTTCTTGCTTCTCTCTTTCTCTTTTCCGCCTCGTCCTGTTCACCAGGTTCTCCTTCCTCGTCGCTCTAGCATCGTTTTCTCCTTACGTTTCTCTCCTTACGACTCGGTAACGCAAGACTAACAACACAATGGAAGCAACAGCTGCATGATAGATGGTCCCAACCGACCGACCGACCGATTCCATCCACCGTCTTCTCTTTCTTCGAACCGAGCCGACTTCTTTCACTACCGCGGGACCGGTCGTTATCGTCACATTTATTCGCGGAAGCAATGAGAAAAGGGACAAGCGTACACGCGCGCTGGAATTCGGCCGACCCGAGACCGTGCTCGAGAGAGGGAGAGAGAACCCGCTTCGAACACAAGCTGATGGAACGTTTGTTTATCAAGGCGAAAAAAGACCTTCTGGAGCACATCTGGGAAAGAGCATTCTCTCTGACCAGGGTATACAGAGGATATCTGTCACTGATTGAACGATCTAGCTTGTTCCGGATTCACCAACCTAGGATATTCTTTTTTTGCTACCAGGAAAATTATTACAACTATAGTGGATGATCTCTGTGGTAATCGCTCGACGACGATTCGATTGGATTCAACGTTTCAAAGGTGAAAATTTCACGATTTGTCTTAATTAAGAGAAAATTTCGTATTAAACCATTTGACGACGAGAACTCGTCGTATTCAGAATTTTAAAGATGTATCTACATTGTATAATTTACGTATGACTCTTCAAGGGGTTGGCCCTTATTATAGCTTATATTATAATAATTTCATATATTATTATTAGATTCTGGACTTTATGCATTTATGACAGAAATGAATAGGCACTATATTAAAATTATTTGTGAAAATTGTGTCTAATTATTATTGTCATAATTTAAACAATTGTTTGAACTGTTTAAACAATTTAAACACAGTACATTGTATTTATACTACTTTTTGGGGGATTGATTGAGGATGGACGTCACGTTTTCTTGATTTGCTTCGAGAACTGTCGACCTGTACAAACTTGTACAGTCTGTGCACCCCTATTTCGTCGCAGCCCGTGTCTAACATCCCCGCGCGACACAAAACGTAAGTATCGCGCGCTGTAATCGCAGCCAAAGAACCAAGGGAGTAATTTACAAATGGTCATTTCTCGGAGGGCCGAAGCCACGCGCTTTGAGGAAACAGAGGGAAGCCGAAGGCAAAGAGGAAGACGGGAACGACAGAGGGAGAGAAACACGGCTGAAGGAATGGGGGTGGAGAGAAGAGAGACAGAGAGAGAGACAGGGAGGAGAGAGGCTGGTGAAAGGGAGAACGCGATCTACCGGAGAGCCAAGGGAAGGAAGGAGAGAAAGAGAGCTGAACAGAGAGAAAGATAAGTCTTTGATGTCTAGCGGAGATATGATGATAATCACGATGTAGGCTTCCGCTTGCATGGTACAGCGGAATCCGCGCCTCCGCCTGCCTCCCTGCCATCGGCGAGCGCGCGCGCACGTGCTTTCAGACCAGGTATCTTGTGTTCTCGCAATCAATATAGCGGATGTGCCGAGACGTTGATGTATTCGAGACAGAGCCGGTGGACAGACGAGTCAATTCCAGGGGAATTGACCGGACGGGATCTGGACCCGAACTTTTCTTCGGTGGATTTTATCCTTCGGGGATTTTATCCCCGAGAGGTGAATAATTCTGATGATTTCTTGTGCTGCGATGACTCCGCCCACTTGGACACTTAGCAACTCTTTTAAGATATTTTTCAGAATTTTTGGATTGACTAAGAAGCCTTATTTTATCTTTAGTAGTTGAAGGAATTTTCTATGTTGCAATACTATCTGTTCGCGTGAGAAAAATTAACTTAAGAATCGGAATAAAAGGAGTATTGTGGAACAATCACTCTGTACATTTCGGTATCTTGCAGTATTGCGCGATTATTATAAAATGTACAGCGTGGGAATCACATACTGTTTATTCCTGTCGGGTGAGATTACATTTTTCTAAACTTCACTTGATAATTCCTATTTTTTTTCTATATTTATCACCACTTATCACTTGTACCTTATCGTCATCGTGAGAAACGTGTAGAGTACTATAAGTATGTGAATAATGTCTTTCGAATAAAGGCTTGTGATCAAAATATTCTGGAAACCAATATCCTAAATTTATTTATACTACATTTTACAGGTACATAAACGTACACCAACTTCCTAATTCGCATACCAACATTTCATCCATTAATTCTATGATACACCACAAATTACTGTCAACTTCAGGGTAGCCACTCGCTTCAACAAATCCTCGAGCTCCTCCACAAGAAGAAACACCGTTCACACAATTAGACCACTCACACAGTCTCCCCAGCCGCACACGAACATCGTCCGAGTGTGTTTAAATTACCACTCCGGTAAGAATTACAGTAACAGATCGTCGGTACAACATGTTTTCGACGTATCACTCGAGACAATAGCCAGCCCTTAATTACCGGGAGGCATCGAGCTCGCCGAAGAAGACCGGCCTGAGAGAACAGGCTACAGAGACCAACAGCAACAAGCAGAATCAGAAGCAGAAGCAGCATCAGCGGTTCCAAGGCCACGCCACGCCATGGTGGCGGCAAACGAGCGTGCACTGCGACGCGTTACCATTGTCATCCATTTGTTCGTACAAATCCCTGGCTATAATCATTTAATGCTCACATTCATCGCAGCCACGACGACGGCATTGTGCTACCGGCGGTGCATTAGTCTCTCGCACGCATGCACGCCCGCGTTCCCCGGCCCAAGGAGCTTAAGGCATTAGGGTGAGCCTCGTGCGAACGTCGTGATACCAACTTCCCCCCTACCGTCTCCCTTTCTTTCTTTCGTCGGACCATTCTTCGCGGGACAAGAACACTTTGACTAGGAGTCATTCTGATCTGACACCCATCTTCAATTCCGCGGGACGTTTAGAGGGGGTGGTGGGTCACCTCTTTCATAACAGATCCTCTTTCCATGGACGCAATTGTCTTAGGTGAAGTGCTAACTTTCAGAAATGTGGGTGGACATCTGGAGAGCGAAGGAGATACAGCCTGAGATGGTCAGACAATTTTAGGTAGAACGTGTGGGAATAGGTAACTACATATGCATGTCATTGCAATGAAGCTACCCATTCAACTACCACTGTGTGGGGTAGCTTTATTTCATTCTCGTATCATGCCATCTCCACCTCATTTGTAAATACATCATCTCGTCTTATCTCTATCTCCGCCATCCTCATTGTTAAATTTTTGTGAAAGAAGAAAATCATGGGGTAGCTGAGAGGCTGGCAGATTTCGAATATTTTGTAATGAATTCAGGGTATTTAGAAAAGTATTTTATGAAACGTCACCCCTATTGTCTTATCGTCAAATCGGCCATGTATGGGTGAAAAATTCCACTTATTATCAATATACAGGGCATCAAACCGTATGGTTTGAGACTGATGAGTGGTGATGTGAGACTAAATCCTAAATATGTAAAATCTGGGTTAGATCGGTATCTAACATCATTTTCATTGACGGATTCTGTCGAGGAGGATCATGGATGTGATTCTAATCCAAATTGGACTCCACCTGGCCCTAAATCCTCTCTGATCCTCTCCGACCGATTAATCTCCCCGCGCAGGAAATTCCTCCGCGGCCATTGTGACTTTGCGTGGGTGGATGGCCGGTTGAGAAATGGTACCTGGCCCCGATTTCCTAGCGTATGCTCGCGAACGGCTCTCTTTCGTTTCTTCTCCCTGTTTGTTCCTCCTCTCTTGCCTCTCCCGGGAACGTTTCTCGAGGACACCTCGAGGCCGGTAATCTCCGAGTTACGTTTTCGTGCGGCGACCACAATGGACACTCTCCGCCTCGTGGTCCCTCCGCGCTTTTAGCGGCAATCTAGCGACTATGTGTGCGCACCGTACACGCAGAGCGCAGCGCAGCTGAATGCCGCACGCACACCGAGCGTGCGAGAGAGCTGCGCCTCTTTGTGGCACGCTCAAAGAGCACAATGTCCATAGTCCCCGGCCGACAATGGCCTCTCCGCAACTGGTTAATATCAAGGTTGTTTGAAGGGTAGAGACCGCGAGCCAGCGGAATCCGCGGTGCCGCGATCGTCGTCGTCCCGAATCAGGATTTAACTGCTCGGGATCGATTAAGGGACTTTTTCGCGAGTACCCAAGAACTACCCTTAGCCTAAACGTTTGCTGAAAATCAAGTAAACCAGTTCTTGATCGTTCGCGGTCCAATGTGGTTCCTGTTTATTGTTGCAGAGCTTGTTGCAATTATATGGAATGATTTTAGGGATGTTAAAAATCGGGACTCGTACAAAGTAAAAATTGTCTGCATCAATTGCGAAAGTTAGGAGCCAAATAGAAAGTCTTAATTGGGCCTAATATGAAACATTTTCAGCCCGGGTTGAAATGTTCCTCCCCATTTGTTTTGAAAAGAAAAATGGCTGTTGATTTAAATCCGTTTTCAGATTTTATCTAGTTTTACAGCTATGAGACTTGTTTGAGAAACGTCTGGAGCGTTTACAATGGAGAGTCTGGTAGAACGTATGTATATTTATTGGCGCTGTAAGAAGTGATAGTGAAACAAATGATGGTAGCGAACGCGTTAAGCGTTAAAAGTCACCGGCGGTTTCATCGAGGTAAACGAAACCGAACAACTTTCGCTGATTCTTACGGAGATAAATAAGCGGTTAAATCACTCGAAATACCGAGCAGTCGAAGTAACTGGTTTACATTTTCTTATATAAATTATGGGAGTACATTACGATGGACATTTATTGTAATGTGACCGTGCACAAATGAAACTACTGAATAATCATCTCCGGAGGAAGTTTTGCATTTTGAACGTTGCAGAATGAGAGAAATTCAATGTATCCAGAGATCTTAAAAAATAAATTTTTAATCGATAACCATCGTATGATCCTTTTCAACTTCAATTATGCAAAAATTTCAGGTTTTACAATGATTACCTACAAAAGTGTTACTTTTCCTCCCATATAAGACTGGGATTTGTATAATGAAATTTTATTGGTCTATTAATAGTGTGTTTATGTAAAACAGTCGTATATAATTAAAGTGAGGCCCATAATCGTCAAAGTTTAGTGAACGAGAACGCCAATTAGGCATAAAGATGCTACTAAAAAATAGATAACATCAAACTGAATAAATTTTATCTGTATAGGTACGGTCACCTTGATGCACAAAAAACTTGACATAAAATTAATCCATGTAATTCTGCAGCAATAAAAAAGATAGCACGTAGGATCTTTTATGGGCCACTGTAACTCACGATCCGAGTTACTCAGCAGAAATGGGCCAATGCAATTTTTTTCAAATTAAGTGTATTATGTAAGGTGGTCCACACACGATTTCATATATCATTCAATAAGAGCTTCATCTAGCATTGTAACTGTTTTATCATCCGGACACCAATGTATCTAATGTTTCGCAGATGAACGATATTTCGACGGGAGAAATAAAATGAAGGGACAACAGTGGTCCAAAGGAAGATACTTTGGCCGCGTAACCACGAGGCAACGGAGCGAAAAAGGGACGCATAGCGAGCGAGAGAGGATTAATTAAAAAGCATATGGTTCCCTTAAAAATGTAAGGTGGGCGGTCCTTTGCGCAATTTGCAAACAAGGCCGCGTATCGGCGGGCCGGTTCAAAGGGGAGAAGGAACGTGGATGGATGGCAGAAGAAGACGAAGGGAAAGAGAGAAACCGGAGAAAGAAGAGGGAAAGGTAGGGACAGTCCGTGCAAGCGGAAAGGGAGATTTTGTTCTCAGGGGAGTAGTCAAAGTAACGTAGCCCTTGTCACGACGACACGGGCATCAAACAAACTGATGCTCTCCGACATCGACCGACGTGTATTATAGTCCGCCCGGGCAGCGTCACCGTCGATTGCGATCGAGGGATTAGGGTGGCGAAACAAACAGGGCAATAGTGTTCGATCGTAGTTGCGATAGGCGATCAATTCAGGATCCAAAGCTCTGGGACTAATTGCCGGATTATTACACATTGTTTTGCTCATCTGGTGCAAGGGGTTAATGAACAGATTGTCTACCACTATCTTCTAAATAAATATTGTAATACTTACAGATAAAGCTGCATGCATTTCAAAGCATTTACTTCACTGCATAAATGAACAACCTAACGCAATAAACGAAAAGAATCTCTGAAAGAGGGTGGCTGGAGCGTGACCGAGGCAGCGCGCATTAAATGGAAGGCCACCGTAAAGTAGTTTTAGTTATTCCATCTGCCTTAATCTCTTCAGGGACAATTTTTCTAAAGCGAAAGAAAGAGATTTTATTTTTTGTTCGGCGGCTTCTATCCCTTATAATTGATGCACACCATTTTTATTTTGCATAAAGATCTAATCATTTGTGTCTTACTAATTGAAATTAATGACTCTAGTTTCTTCGAATTCAACACGAATTAAATTAATCCAGAAAAATTAAAAGCAGGAAATCAGAGTTTCCTATATAATTAACAAAGAACAGAAAAATGAGTATACTCCGATACTCCGTGGTAGCATAATTAAAATTCTTTGATTCAGAGGGTGCGGAATGAGAGTGCAATTTCCTCAACCGATTCTGCGAAAAACAAGAGACCGGAGCGGGATACAGTCCCCGTTAATTTCTCATAATTCGGGCAGGCTGGGGCGAGCGTTGGGCAACTAGGGTTCGCATAATTTTTCTTGTTCTGTGTGAAGCGCTTTTGACCCCGGTCGGATTCTTGAAGCATCGACGCGTAATTACGAATCAGGCCGCGCGAGGTGCGGTGGTGTGCGCCGCTTAAGGCCGCGGCAGGGTTTACACGGGTGTGAATGAGATTTAACGAGAAAAAAATAAGGTTCCTTGGCGGCGACCCTTTGCTGCCGATTATGGCACGAATTGCTGGCGCACGAACCTAAGTAACCAGCCGGCTGAACACGGGATACGCGCGATAATCCGCGTAGCCATCGCATCTTAATGAGACTTCTAATGCGCTCTCAATTTATGTAATTTTCAAGTCGCTTCTGGTTGCTCGTTGTGCACGAAGCAAGATTGCCGACGGTTTTCTTCGCGGACGACGAAAGCCGAAAGACTTGGCGAGATATAATTAAGTTGCACGAATTTTTAATTGTACGACAAGCGCGATTCGTATCTCGCTGCTAAGGTTCGTTACAGCGCCACTGTTCTGGAATCAGCATCCGATAAGAATGGTTATTGAGTGGTCTGTGGACTCCTTGGACTGTAAAGATAATCCTCGCACAGTTTTCTCTTAGGTTTTGTGTAACAACGTTACCGTGAAATTATAATAATGTTCTTAATCACACAGGTTTGTAGAATTTTCATTTTCCGCGATAAAATTGGTAAAATTAAATTGAATACATTTTGTGTGAACACTTTCATGGGTTTATTAAAGGTTATTACTTGTAGGTAATTAATCCGTCTGCTACTCCTACTGTTGAAAAAGATGGATAAACAATTTTCAAAGTGAGCCTAAATCCATTTTATTAAAATGATTAAACCAGTCAGTTTAGTTTTTATTTAAGTTCTGTTTCTAGAACATTTTTATTTCGTATAAAAATCCGCAATCTATTCGTTAAACGTATCCGCCTGTTCAGGCTGAAAAAAATATTTTCGCAAGCCTGTACCCTTTTAAAAATTCATTTCAGCCTTCACGATTGTCCTACATTTTGAAACCCGGGTGCACTTCGAATTTATTATAGATTTTCAGCCGCGAACGGGCAGAAATTTCGCGAAGAAGTCAACGTAATTGCTCGCAGAGGTGGATGTTATCGCCCTGCTGCCGAGGCGAAAGAAGGTCGCTTATCGTTTTCGACCGGTGCAGTGTGCGGCAGTGCAACATTTCGAGACTTATAATTTCTCAAAGATGCGGCCGCGAAACGGGCGTCGCGCGGAATATCGGCATAAATTACAGCGCCGCGAAAAAAGCCTCCAATTACATGCAAATTTATATGGAGCACGGCGTCATTAAGATCGCGAATTACGCGAGATCGTGAACTCCCGTCTTTCCTCGAGCGAACGCGTGCTATTTCCCACACCCGGCGTAATTGTTCGTTTATTTTACGATTAACCGAGTAATCGGCAATGTCTTGTTTATGGCATGCGATTCTGTATTCCGCAGTGCCGTGTAAATTTTTGCACGAACAATTTATTCAAGAGTACGCAAAATCAGGATTCTTTCCACTTCTTAATATTTTCATCTTGCAATTTTTAGGGTCAAATTTCAGATACATTGAAATATTATAAGTCCCAGATAATGTATTATTTATTGATTTTTCTGAAGCATATTTTTGAATTTAAAAGGCAGTTTATCAATTTACCTTAAAAGAAGTATTTTCATTTGAGTAACCGCACATAATCATTTCTGTACATAACAGTGAACTATCAAACATGATTGACAACTTCGAAAAACCACATGCATGCTCCACCCTGCTTTACCGCCAACATTTCCACAATTTACATAGCTTATACTCCTTATTCAACCGTAAAGGCCGATAAAATAAAATGTTATGTAAGCCAAGCAAAAATAGGATTGAAAGTAGAACGCACAACAACAGTCCAGTATTTTGCAACCCATTTGCACAATAGGCGCCATTTCATCTGTCCAAGAATGCAGATAAACTATAAAAAATATTCTATGCGACAAACTGCCAGTAAATAATCCCTAGATTGTCTAATTCAATGTAAAAATGTAATCAACATCTCCCTAAATGGAGACTCGATAGTACGGCTCAACGCCGGCATACAAACTTTCAATGTTTTATAGTTTGTTCGCACGGTCCCACGCTCCGGCTTTAAACAAAATTTACAAGCCGCCTAATCGAACGCGATAGACGCCTTTCATCCGCCACTCTACTACACTGTGAAACGTGGAATCGTATTATCACCTACACAGAAAATAAATCTATTCTCTAAACAGGGTATTCGTGGCGCGTTTCACTTTTATCGTAAATCTATCGCCTCTAGGAGATTAGCTTCACGCATTCTGTACCGGGGACGTACATGTGGCGTCCAGTGGTTAATCATGTTCAGTATACAGCGAGTACCACAAATAAATGGTGAACAATAACATTACGAAATGGACATATGTTTAACATCTGAAATTTGTAGAAGTAGTGAATGGTGTACGAGTACATTTACGAACGTGAGAGCGTAAGCATGGACTGAACACTACTCCATTGGTTCTTATTTAATCTTGATGATGACTTTATTGAAAAATTGTATCACAATTATAAATAATCTCAATAGATTAAAAAGGCTAGTTCTATGAAGAAGCAACGAAAATATTGCTGGTAGCAAACGTGTTTAACCCTTAGCAGTCGAAGGGCGAGTCAGAGTCTGACTCAGAATAATCTTAACATTATTAAACATTTTGATATATAATCAATTATTACACATTTAAGCATTGTATGAGGTATTGTACACATTTCAAATCCACAATTAATAGTAGCCCGAGATAGATGTTTAATTTTCAAGTAAAAATAGCTCCGACTGTCAAGGGTTAACGTGCTTGTCGTTCGCAGCGATTTCGGAAAGCTCGAACAATGCCCGAATATTAATTCATCGATCGCAATCGTCCCGCCTATTCCTCTAATTGAGGCGGGCCCGGCGAAGTATCGCCATTAGTCGGCCGTCAAATTTTATTCGCGGACAATCTTTATAATTCGCCTTATCGTCCGGGAAAAGGGAGCTGCTCCGTTCGGAATTGTAACCATTCCATTAGCACGGTAACAAAATAAACAGAGCGAGGCAAACCGGTAAATTGTACCTCTGGTTCGATCGTCCAAAGTGGTTCGTACTCGGGAGTGCACGTTTCGCTCTCTCGTGAAGTACTCTTCCCTCCCTGGCCCCTTCTCTCTCTCGTATTCTCTCTTTCTCTCAACCCACCCCCTTTCTCCCCCCACAGGTTTGAAGCCCGTTCCCCTGTCCCTCTTTTTCCCTCGTTCCCAGGCTGCGCTCCTTTTTATTCCACGGGAGGAGAAGCAGTGCCATCAGAGAACTGCGAGGAAGCTACCAACGCAGTATCCATGGGATGTGCGAGTGTTATGGGGGACGTGAGGGGGTTATGGGGGATCGGAGGGGGATGACAGGTTGCCCCCGTCCTACCCGGGGGAGCAGCAATTTATAAATAATTGAGCCGAGTCCGGTAAAAAATGAATTACGCGTCCCTGTACAATATGAGGAGTTGCTTTACAGTAAAACGAGCTGGGGACCCGCGAGACCCGTCGCCGACAGCAGCCACGATCTGGATCCGGTGGAGACGTGAAAACGAGAGGACAGAGAGACTAAGAGAGACTGAGAAAAACCGGGAGATACTAAGAGAGAGTGGGAGACCACCGTCGATCGAGAGATACAGGGACACCCGACGGGGGATAAAGGAAGAGGAAGTAACATAAGCCGCATCAATTTTGCAATTGGAGAATTTTATGTTCGCCTGCGGTCGCCATATATTATGAACGACCCGCCACCCCCTCTCTTTCTTTCTCTTTTCTCAGACACATTGGCTTTTCTGACACGAATTCGATCTACTAGATACAAAAATTATGAAGGATTTCGATGGAAAAAGTTACTTCAAATTACCTCAGAAAGCGCCCCTTGCAAGGAAGTACATTTTTGGCACACCCTGTATAATGAAAATACTATTGTAATAATGAAAATACTGTATCTATTTTATTGTCGAAATAAATTATGCATTTGCCCCAATTATAAATAATACGAAGTAGGAAGAAAATTGCATTCATCCCCAGTAAAAGTTCAACATCTATAAATAAACTGTTGATCATGATGGAGAAGTAACCTTTAGAAAGATCCAGAAGAAAAATGAAAACAACCGACCCTCTGTTTCATATTCTCTTTAAAATATCGCAACTGTTACCACAGGAAATGAAATTCTACTTTACTGCACAATTTCAAACATTCGCATTCCGACCGAATAACTATTTCTTCTCCATACACGAGACGCGGAATGCATTCGCATTTATTAAATTAACGTCAGGATCACGTGTTTGATCGCACGTTACACGCGATTAATTCTCGAGTCGTTTTCTCTATCGATCGTTGGCAGTGCCGGTTCGGGTTAGAGCCGATCGATTAATTTCGTTTAATTTGCTTAAGCCGGCAGAATTTCGATCGCGGGAGTTTTATTATCCGTGGACGTCCGCGATGGGAAAAGTTCGACATCCCTCGTCCATCTGTATCGGGACGAGAAGCCCCGTAATGAAGTTGTAAAAGGTCGAGATCAACGTAACGAGCTCCATCAACTGGTAAGAGGAGACAGTCGCAGTCGGATTGCAACAAAAATGCCGGTAGCCGGGGCGAAACAAGAGTTTCTTCTTTTCATTCGGGGGCAAGCCAACTTTAGAAAGTGGCATTTCGCATTCACCGATGGACCGGTTTATCATAATTGGCCCGGCAGGCCAATAACCGAGTCATTATTCCCCGATATTTTTGCGACGACGTTGCTGCAACCTGTTAAACATTGAATGGCCGGTAGTCGTTACGGTAAAATGTATACACAGGCGGCGGTTTGTAATTCTTCGCGCACAATCGCGATACAAAAAACAATCCCTCGCCGCCGGAGAGAAAAAATTGATCCGGGGCACGATACTTCTCGCCCGTTCGTTTTCTGTAAAATTAGCAAAAGGTAGACCGACACACGGAAATCGTTTTTTGTTGCTGACCCACCTGCCACCTTCGTCAAACTTCCCTCTCAACCGTGCGAATTGCTTCATTCACATTATTGCACGCCACCATAAGCATACTTAAAACACGGTCGAAATGTGAGATCGAAATTGAAGATCTTGAAGCAATGTATCAACTTGAAAAACGAAGAAAATCTCTTGGACGTTTTTGTGTTGGGGTGTGGGACGTCCCCTTTGTTTTCAGGATATTGCTCGAAGGAATTCGAAAACGGGACGAAGATCAGGTCCCGAGAATTGCTCTGTGGAGCAGGGCAATCGCGAACGATCGCTGAAGAGGGACAACGGGGGTTGGAGAAAGGAGATTCGGTGGCTCGAAACCGTACAAGCGGATTATACGTTTTCCTTCGTATTAAAATACGGCAGGTCTCAAAGGGAAAATAATGTCTCCCTGATTACTCGCTTCGGTTCAACTCAAACCACCCCGTCATCCACCCCCTCGCTACCCCTATCCCAGACATTCCCCTCGTTTCTCGTCTCTTTCTCTTGGCTCGCCCTCGTTGTCCCTGTACGCGATCTCTTCTCCCTGTCTCTCCGTCCCTCTTTATCAGTGTTCTCAGTCCCGCCTCTTCCGCCAAAACGGGGATTAAAATGATGTTTGCGCGAAAGCCAAAAGCATTACCGACTTTATCTTCTGAAGTGCGCGCCGTATTACTCTCCCTTTTATCTATCCTCGCTTCCATAATATTTGTTTCCTTAATTCCCGAGAACAGGCCCGACTCCCTTCAGGCCTTGATTTCTTTTGCACCGCTCTTGGACGATGGAATTTTTAACACCGACGTCCCCTAATCGCGCGATTCGACGATGGAATTGGAAACATTGTTTTTTTAGCTTGTTTTACATGTTTCACCTAATTTTCATTGACGATATTTCCGCCCTTAGTTTATATAAGCAAAACTGTACAATATATAATGAACTTTCTGAATCATTATTTGACCTAACAATTGCTTTCAATTAATTCCATTCCGTTATTTACACTGCAGTTGTCAGTTCCTTAATATTCAATTATTTTTCAGTATTTGTGGTGTACACAATAGTAGATGTACATTCAATCCACGTTCAATGTATAATTTACATCGTACACATTTTTTGGTAAAGAAAATTATTTACGTAGTGGTTCTGCTTAAGAGCAGGATTAAGGTCGATAGGATAACATCGATTCGTCCTCGCCTACTTAATCCAAGACTACCAACTTCTGCGCGACTATCACGAACCGTGTTCCCCGGTAGTCTCGTCTCTTTGGTCCGCGAGCAGAGGAGGCGATCGTGAATCTGTCGTTGACACCAACAGCCAGCCCCGGCCAGCTTGACAAAAAAAGTAGGCAGCCATAATCGTAAAGTGCGAATGTTATTCTCTGGACGATCTGCGGAACCCGGGTAGAAGAAAGAACGGCGATGGGGACACGCCGCGTATACATGTGTGACACGTGTATGTATACATGCTTGTGCGCACGTACACGCGTCTACTACACATATATACATATATTTTTCTGTTTTGTTTTTCTCGGATCTTCGTATACATGTAATGGGCCCGACTCTCTCGGTCGGTAGAATTCATAGCGGAGACAAAATTTTTTAACGGGTTTCGCCGGCGAATTAGGACGGTTCAATGATCCCGCGGAACGATATAATTGCGTCATTAGCAAATTTCGGGGCTCGCTGCAGATATCAGAAACCGGTCCCTCGCGGAACAGGAAAAAAACGAGGAAGACAGCAGGGCACACCGGGAGAAGATCTCTTCGAGCATCGAGGAATGGCTGCGAACCAACGCAGGTAAATCTCTGTACACCTAGATAAGGATTTGAAAAATGCTTGGTAACCATACTCTCGCAGAAACAATTACAAAAAATTGTAGTAATACTTTTATCTATATATATAGAAATTGATTTTTCGGACCCATTTTACGCAATATGTTCATTCAATTTTACTCCGACCAGTGTGGTTTAAGGAAGACAGCAGTCTGTCTTCACTTTATTCAGAAAAATATGCATACTATTCGACGTTATTGCAGTGTTCCAGCACTATAGCGCGGTTAGTTCGCTGACGTTTATTACGTTCCACGTGTACACCAGGGAGCGAAGTACAATGAAGGAAAAACTTTAATGGACCTTAATAAACTTGTTCCATCGTGGGTCCGATGACACCCCTAACAGGGGGAATAAATTTCTGTTTAATTCCACAGGGTGCGCGTTACTCCCGAGGAATGCGAATTTGCATAAAACTCTGCGCGGCCCTTGTTGTCTTCTGCGCTCAGCTCTAAGTTATGGCTTCTAAGGAGGTAGGTTTTTGAACAGAGGAAGGATTGACCATTGGTTTCTATAGTCCTCGAGAATCCTCTTCTTATAACAAGAAATTCTTTTTATCGACGGACTGATAATTTTATGCACGTGCATCTTAAGTAGATTCCATACAATTAGATATATGAAGTTGCATTTTAGTTTGCTGAATTATTCGTGATTGAAGAATTTCTATATCGATGCTGCTCAATCATTTGCAAGCGAAGCATTTTCACTTTCATCGATGGCTTTATTCATGATGGAAGAATTCCCAATTTTCATTCCGCTTTTCTCAAAGTCCATCTCGTGTAAATCGTTATAATAACATTTGCAAAGTTTCGAAAAAATGTTAGCAGATACACCACGTTTTTAATAAATTATGTGGCGAAACAGAATTTATGATAACCTAGAAATTAATTTCACATAGGCAGAAAACATCAAACACGAAATATATTTAGTTCGTGGTTGGGGATTAAAAAAGTTTAATGAGATATTTATCTTCTTTGGAACGTGATGCAACTCTCGACGAACTAAACAAAAATTTTCCAATATTTATAAATGGGATCACGCAATCGTGAACGTAATTATGGACGAGATAATAATATAATCCTTTCATAAAATATAAAATAATCAATGACAGGGTGTTGGAAAATTTTTTTAAGCTATGAAAGAGGAAGATAACAATTTCATTACAGTAACATATTACTTGATCAACAGACACGATTTACAGAAATTTAGTAGGATAAACCCGAAGGAAACACCACAGTAAATCAGTTCAACCCTCCTCGACAACCTCGACATTCCGATGCCCTCCTCCCACAAGGTCACGTCAGCTTGCGGAACCCTCGAAGACGTAATCGTTAATTCCGGTTCCCAAAATCGCTGTGAAACGTTCGCACATCTCGCGTAACTCCATTAGCGTATCTGATATTTATCGATGACCATCTAGAACCGCGCAGAATTCGAACGGAGACAAGAATGGCGAGAAAAAGGTAGACAGGGATGAAGAAGACAGAAAACAGAGACCAAACACGATCGATATTTGTCGTTGCAATTTGAATGCTCGGTCTGCCCCACCTACCGGAAATCCCGTCGAAAGCGATGATGTAATGCGAATCGGCGCGGTTTGCTCGGAGCTATCGTTTCTCATTGAAGCGCGGATGTTGTATTCGTAAAGATATTGACACGCCGCTACCAATGGTGCACCGTGCAAACAGCCGCGTCGACACGATGTACTTTCGCGTCGATATACATACATATACATGAGCATGTAGGAGTCGCGTGCATGTATTCGTTCCGTTTGTCAATAAAACGCGGTATCGCGCGTATCGGCTACGAAGGCGAAACGAACCTGGGCGATAAAGCGGATTCGTCCAGACACGTATGTATTCAGACACGCACACCGGTATACAGAGCAGAATTTTCGACGATGGGAAAGGTTGTTCCCTTAATCTTATCGCTCCTCTGCGCAAACAATCGATCATGGGCTCGCGAAGATCTGCCTCGCGTTTTGCAACGATGCGACGCGACGGTGTTACGGGTTTTGGTGGTGCCGTGCAGTCGTTCAATTTTTTTTACTAATTGCGAACGTGAAAGATGCTTCTGCAATCTGCAGTAATATGCACACTTAGTTTATTATCTTATTATTGTTTTCTAAGAGTCTACATACATTTCCTTCCTTAATAGATCTCGGTACTTTCGGGATTGCCTAATAGATTTGTCTAAATTATGTTCGCTAGCCTAAAATTGGAGAAAAGATCCTCTTGCTTGTTTGTAAAATGTTGTATTTTTGGTTCCCATTTTTTCCGAGCACAAAGAAAGTGAGAACAGTTAAATTCGGACCGATTCGAAGAGCAGAATCGCGCGAGAAAAAATGATCTCAGGCAGATCCTCGCATAAACCCCGACAAAAGATGTTCATCCTTTTTATTTCTCCCAGTCGGTTTGTCACTCATAATTCTCGCATTCTAGTCGGGGTGGGTGATGGGGTCGCAAGGTGTCTATGTAATCTGCTCGAGAATTTTGTCGCCGCTGCAAACTTAATAAAAACGCTTTGAAGCGCGGGCCACTGGTATAAAATGCGCCCTCGAGCTCTAATAAAACGACGACGATGACGAACGGGTTCGATCGGTCGCGTTATTGTCGCGTTATTTTCGTTCCTCGAGGAGAGAACCCGAGTTCATAAACTGCTCGTAAAGTCCGGGGAAAGTGTGGCCGCGCGATAACTCAACTTTTCCGGCCGGCTAATTCGATTTTGGCCCGAGAAATCTCGCGAGAAGCGATGGCCACTTTCAGTGGAAAGCCACTTCAGTTCTTAAATTAAAGAAATGTAACCACGATTTGTTAAATATCAAAGAAGCTGTCACAAGGATTTCACGCATTTGAGAAAACCAAGTAGATCGAATAGAAAACAATAAATATATATGAAGAATTTAAAGATTCCATTGCTTTCCACAAAATTATTATGAAATATGTGTTTACGCAGTTCCAGTATCTTCCGACTAATACGAAAAATTGAGTCGTAAGGAATTTTTAGGGCTCTCTATAACCGCATCGGATGAAAAACTGAATATGTTCGAGTGACATTTTGGAATCGGTTGTTTTGTCTTTGGCGAGTAAAGTGTATCCTTTGGGAAGGTATTCGGGGCTTGTAAACTACCGGGGAATATTCTGCGTGGCAACGAACTCGACGTAGTCGGCGATACACTCTCGTCGCACGGTCGAGAATCGAGAGAGTGTATCGAAAAAGAAATCCTTTGGAGCCGCGGTAAGAAAGGAAAAGGGAGCGAAATGAAGGCGCGTGCTTTTGTCGGTACGTCATTAAGACATCCGGTCACCGTGTACGGTCGTCGCGTGTGACGCGAGCCGGTATTTCAGAAATATCGAAATAAAATACGGGCCACCGCACCGCGAAAACAGAGGCGTCCATCCTCGTACCGCCCCTCTATTATCCCCGTCGATGATCCTCGTATTTCATCTTTTATTCGGTATATCGTTCCACGACCGATTATTTTTAGCCGCTTCTATTTTGCCATCACGGATCTCCTGATGGAGAGAGATACGTGCAACGGCTCATCTCGTTCTAATCGTATATCATACTCGCGAGGAACGCGAAATATTCTTTTATTTTCCGGCGACGTAATATCTCATGCTTCACGGAACGGTTCAGAGACTGTTGCGCATTCTTATAGTGCAGGAATTCTGGGTTAGGTATTTAGAAATTGAGATTGTCGAGCTAGGATACGGACAGGGCTGTGGTACAGCGATTTTGGGCCCTAGATTATTCATTTTCATACCCAATCTCTCAGCTCCAGACATTTTCCTAATTACTTCTAAATTGTCTTAATAGTTTTACGATTTCGTTGATGATTTTTCTTGTTGTTAATTATTTTCTATTGTGCAGAGAATTTGTGTTCATTGTAAAATTGGATTTTGAATTATCAGAGACGAATTTTAACTAACGATCTCACTTATTTTAGTGTCTTCGTAAATCCCCCGAATTTTTGTAGATTTTTTTTGTTAAGTTCTAAAATAGTATTGTATACGATTGCAAAAAAATAGAAGATTGTTCAGTCAACTTCGCCGATTGGTGGACCGATCGTAATTGAATTAGCAGTCCTGGACCAACAGACGCAGTGACTCACAGATTTCGTTAAACAAGGATTGTGTAATATATTATGTTTTCTCGCGGTAATACTTAACGTGACGGATTTAACGAGACAGGATTTATCACACATAAATTCTTGTAATATTTCACGCGTGTCAGTTAGGTGATTTTGTGTGAATGATGAAGGGAATGGGATGCTGAATACCTAAT
Source organism: Lasioglossum zephyrum (assembly GCA_028455615.1). Classification (NCBI taxonomy): domain Eukaryota; kingdom Metazoa; phylum Arthropoda; class Insecta; order Hymenoptera; family Halictidae; genus Lasioglossum; species Lasioglossum zephyrum. Next base: position 18,205,454 of record CM052329.1, on the reverse strand, counting down.
CCGGCGGTGAAATAAATTATTGTACAAATAGGATGGTGACAAATTATAAAAATCGTGTTGACAATAATTTATATAGAATGTGTCGCTTCATTCTGCTTCGTGATTTGTGTGAATTATATTATCCATAAGAGTCGTATTCTTAACAAAATTCATTGAAACTTGAATATTTGAAAATTTCCTGTGAAGCAGACTAAAATACAAATTCCTTCACGGAGCCTTGATGACACGTTGTCGACTATTTCTCGCGATCACCGCGCATTCCCTTCTATCGGTGGAACCGGTGTGAGATCAATTTCTATAATAATCTCCCACAGAAGCGTTGTATAAACGGGTTAAGTATCCACGTGGCTATAAACGAAAATTCGAACTCTACTGCTTTGATTCGCGTTTATGATTCCATCGTGGAACCGCTAGCTCGTTGACAGAGGTACACTCTTCAGCAAAAAGATGGCACACAGAAGTTCTTCTATTTCTTAAGTTTATCATTCGTAAGCTTATTCGTAATCAATATTTCTGCCATTAATCATGTAATCAAATTTTTGTGCATTAATTTTGACGTGTTAAGTAAAATTCCAATTATTTCAATTACCCTTATCAACACGTTTTGCAGAAGTTCTACACAGTTTTGTTGCCGTCTTGTGGCAGAGTGTAAGTCGGCGCATGAGGAATCTTTAAATCGCATTCAAACCAGAAATAATTCACTCGGAGCCGCGAATCGCCCAACGACGAACGAGCCGCCGGTAATTCGATTCGGTTTACGCAATTTCGTCGAATCGCGGTTTCCCGGTCGCGAAACAGGCTCTTGCGAGCGCGCGGGGGTGGAAGACGATCGACGCGGGAAGTTCGAACGAGCACCAATCGACACAGCAAGGGGAACCGTACGGTTCCACGGCGTGCGGCGCTTGTAAATTGATCGCGACCGCGTCGTCCAGGCTGAAAGCGATCTGCTCGTTAAGTACCGCAGCCTCCGAGAAAGACGGCGCTGGAAAGTGATCCGGCGCGGATCGAGATCGAGATCGAGAAAATAACGACGAATCGTGACGCACTTGCAATTAATGGCGGAAGCGGACGCATGGATACCCCGTGCACCTTTGTCTCTGCGGTTATGCTGAATTATTCCCACTCTCTCCAACTAGGTTCAAGATGGTCGGTTCTGATAGGCTATCTCGACTCTTTGTCTAAGATAGGCATGCAAGACTTTTATTGATCTGCTCTCACGCGATTTTTGAGAGCTTTTCTAATTTTCGAATTAAATCAGACGTGAATGTCCCGAAAAATTTTTGGAGATCAATTGTGTTCTCTAGGAGTGATCACTTCTCTAAAATGGGGACATTTATACTGATCGAAAGGAAGGCTATAATCACTACAGAACGTTTGATCAAAAACAATTTTTTTAAATTAGAAGACAAGTGAAACAAAATGAATCGAGGCAAGCAATGGGTAAGAAAGCGTTGAACAGATATAAATTGTATGTGCATAAAACAAACGTAAAAGTATGTAACATTATTTTCCGCGAAGTTTAAGGGTTCTCCGAACAGATACTTTTTAACTGGAATTTTTCCAGTACATTTTACAGTACTATATGTGTGCGTTATCAGACCATATTCAAGGTTACAAAGTTATCAGGGTCTGGGTTCCTGTGGATCGTCGTAGCCGTGGCTTTTGGGAGGTAATTCTTCGTTGTCAATTATCTGTTTCGATATCAGGGGGTATCAAAAATGTAACCACACATCGCGGTATCTCGATTATTTCAATCGTCTACAATTTTTTAATACGATTCGACGAATATCGTTACCAGGTGACAAACTAATGTGCAAAAATAGAAGTGTGTACCATTCCTCAAGTACAGGTGATTAATTTGCAACAATGGTAGGAATAGTTCCAGAATAATTATTTTAGCAACAATTGAACCAATAACTGCATCAGATTCAATACGATAAGAGCACTGCAAAAATAATAACACTACGAATCAATCCGGAGCAAAGTGCTCTTGCCAAAAAAATCTCGCAAATAATGCTAAAAGAGAAAAACAAAAAACAGAAAGAAGGAAGTACCCCGCCCAAAACACGGAGTGCATTGCACCTACCTAATAAGATCCATGAGTCCCATAGTCTGTACTCCTCTCGTGGTCCCGAAGTCTCTCACGTGGTGTCCACGGGTCCTCCCACTCTGCCATACGTACACACAGAGACACACACCCACACACAAACCCGTAACCTCTCGAACAGGGCACCCCTTTGAACTATAAATCGGTCGTCGATTCTATTCACAGTTCATCGGCTAGAGTATCGTTCCCCGGTTGGGCCCATGGGGCGGGCGGGGGTCGTCGGTGTATCTTTTTCTCGTGTTCACAGGTAACGGAGAACCGTGTCGAGGGATCGGGTCCAGTTTTCGCGGAGCCACCCCGTATATCGCATGGGAAAATAAATCTTGTGGACACTCACCGGGAGGGAGACTGGACACTGGACGCTGTCACCGGACACGGGTTGCAGCGACTGCAACAGATCGCGTGCGTGAAAGAGAGGACGGCTATCAATGGCTGCATTATACAATACCGGGCGGTGGTGTGTGCACGCGAACGCGCGGGGCCCAATGCCTTGCGTATAGAGACGTGTGCGTAAGTGTGCGTTCAGAAAGAGAGAGACGGAAGAAGACGGAGAGAGAAGGTGCGTATCGAAGAGACGGTCCCCCGTATGTAAACGTAGAACCGGGTCCACCGAACCGACGAACCAACGAACCCGACGAACACAGTGCGTGCACCGGCAGGTATTCCCGCGAACAGAATCTCTCAGCCCGTGTTGTAGAACCCGTCCGCTGCTCCCATGCGAGAACCACCGCCGAAGACGAAAACGCGAAGACGAGACACACACCGATCGACAAGAGACGGCGAATGCCTGACCATGGTGCTCCACCCTGTTCTCCGGTTTACTTTTCGACGAGCATTTCGCCGATTAGATATCGACACGCTTTTGCAAACAGTGCGATGCAACGCGCGACTGTTCGATTATTGTAGAGCTGTCTTCTGATCCCCTCCACTTTTTGGCAACGTTGCTTACCTTACAGAGGGCTTGTTAGACGTGGCGCCCTCGCCCTGATGTGTGTTTACTCGTTTTATCTGTGACAGTCTTGTTCTTTGAGTTGAGGATGCTCGATTAGAGCAAAAATCGCTTGTGGATTACCCTTTACGTTCGGATGACGACTTCGAGGCCCCGTTAAAAATCATCGCTGCAGATTTTTATGGAGATAAACATTTTCGCAGGCAATTTCTTTGCCAGAAATCTAGTAATTACTAGTCGCTTCTTGAAGAACCAGTTGCTGTCGATTGATTCTCATTTCCGGAAGACGAGATTAATAAACAAGATAAATATTTAAAAGTAGATGCATTTATAGGTGAAGTCATCTATCGACGTTGATATCGAAGTCGCAAGGGTCTCTCCCTTGCCCTGAAAAATTGTCCGCATTACGTTGCACACAATCTGTGTCGACTTCTTCAATACAGTTTCCTCGTCGATAAAACGTAGAATAAATAGAGGAAGGGTTTATAAATACTCTTTCTTCGCGTTACAGTGTGGCAATGTCAATGCCAATATCAATATCGGTCTCTTACGAGCAAATAGAAACATTTCGTATCAATAGAGTACAAACTTTAGAGTCCAAAAACTCTTTTTATTCGTTTATGATTAAATTGAGTAGATGCAATTTAAAGGCAGAAATTAAAAGAAGAAAGGATTTTTCAGTAGGCTCTTGTTACTTGTAATTGAAGCAATTGTTATTCTGCATTAAAATCCACAGGCTAATTATAATCTTTGTATTTTATAATTTCTGCCACAAATAAAATTCGCAGACGCAAAATAATTAATTCGTACATTTTGATGATTCGTTTCAGCATCTCTCTTTCTGTCCTCGTCGCCTTTCTTTCCCCCACTTCGCAGCATCCGATCCCCTTCGATCATTCTCTCTGCAGCATACTCGACCGGACTGACCTGTTCACATGAACACGCAGCCTCTCTCGCAATAACTATATCGAGCCGCGGGTTTTTTGCCGAACCCACCTCTCGTTCTTGCGCACAGCCTCGGAAATGAATTGAGTTATTGTAAAATCGTGTCCAGCGCCGGCTGTAATTGTCCGCGCGTGTCCCCGACCCGCCGGTATGTAACTCGAGCGGATTTTTCGCTCGGCGCCTTTTGACCGAACATAAACGGGCCCTGGCCACGTGCGCCCGACACGATTTCACGTGGATCCTAACGTTTCCTGTACCTCAGGTATTTTGATACGACACGCGACCCCGTGACCACCTGCAATGCTCTATTATGGCATTTGTGCGAGACTTTGTCGCTGATAATCGTGCGCCATGCAAATCAAAATGCGAACAAGGTCGTCGAACTTCATTCTCATCAGTGGACTAGGGAACATTGTGGAAAAATAAACATTTTTTATAGTCTTTTTTATCATTTAATAAACTTCTGCTATTAACTATTGATTTCAACCCTGTCGCGTTCGCTGGAAAAAATATTGCGGCCTTTGAGAAAATCTACTTTGCTAATGGAACGAAGAAATTGGAAAGTTACTGCACCGATTGGACTCACCCTCAATCAACTTTTTAGGATTTAAAAGTTAAATTAAAAATTGAAAATTCGAGGACGTGGATAGGTGAAAATATGTTCTGTTATCGTAATAGTGGTATTTTTTATATCGAAGTTAATATTAAAACAATTACTGCTAAAAAAGTTTATAGCAATCGGTAAAAATCCCATTTCCATTAAAAACTTCATTTAATGCGTCACTTCTCAAGAGAGTACCTGTCATTATTACTTTCAAAAAAAATTTCTCTATATTCGTGTTAAGTTTGCAATTGTTTGTATTAATTTTAGGAGAGGATCTCAGGAGTATAAATGTAGTGCACGAGTACAGAATCGAATGAACAAGCAAAGGCACGTATTTATCTGGGGTTCGTAAAATATCCAGAAAATGTATTCAACTGACTAACGTAATTTGATTTTCGTTTTATTAGCTGATTTTTGTAAAGGGGACATATTCGTGAGTCAAAGGGTTAAACGATGAGAATCGAGGCGATTTTCCATCCGGGCTCCCGTTCCATTGAGAACAGAACGACGGTACAGGGGTGAATGAATAAGCGCAATAAGCAGGTGCTTCTCGACTCACCGGCTTCGAATCTCCTTCCAGCTGATCGGGTTTATGGCCGTGACGACCCCATCCACCGGCGAACAATTACGGCGAACATCAGGAAGCACACCGTTCTGCGAACAGATTCAGGGAATCGTTTTATTGTCTCGATCTGCTAATGGGTATGGTTGTAGTCTTGACTGTATTCGCGAGACTCTCTTGGCTTTGTTCGTTTGCGGGATGATGGAATAATTGATTTAATGAATTCATCCACTATCACTTAACTCTTACACAACCTTGACTGTCAATTTGATACATATTTCACTGGTTCTGAATACACCACTATCTTGATATACATATGTTAATTATATATTTCTTTTTATAAAACCGTTAGCAACACATTCGTGCCATTTTTCTGGTTTAAATAAGTCCAAACATAATACTGTTTGGATCATATTTTTAATCCACGATACAGTAGGACTTTGATTATCCGAACTAATCATTGTCACATGAGTATTTTAGATGATAGAATAGATTTTCACAATAAATTGTATTTAATTGAACTTTTTGCAGAGTACCGGAGAATTTGGTTTGTATAATAGAGGCTGTACTGTAACCTGGATTAAACAAGCAAATATAATCCAAATTGCGTCATGTTTGGACTCATCTTAATCAACAAAATGTCATCAATGTCAGTAAAGGTTTCGTAAAAAAATGATTAGAAATAAAAAGGATTTTTTCCGATTCAGGTAGAAGTTTTGATGTCGTTGGATACAAATCAGAGTTGAGTGGATAGTCAGGAGTTTCTACGGAGTCGCGATCGGCTATAAAAAATATCGAATTGTTTGACATTTGTAATACAACGTTCCGTCGATGTTGTCTGACACTAAAGACTATGAGTAAGGTAATTTGCCGGACCGTGGCAGAAACGTCGGTAAAATCTTGCGCATTAGTCAAGGGTGAGTTGCAGGAATCTCGTTAAAGTTTAAGCAGCTAGTCTGGGGACTTCAAAATTCATCATTCGTGACTTTGGCTGACTATGTTTATGCTCGATTCCATAAAATATACAACGGGCCGCGTGTAATGCTTAAGCGGCTTTACATCAGTCATGTGTTTCCGAATAGGAAGCTGCGTTTACGTGTAATAAACTCCAGCCATAGTTTTTCCACCTCTTCCGCTGTTATTGTACTCACAAACTGGATATTGTCGTTCGAGAAAATTAGTTGGTCGCAGGGAATTGTCTGGGCACTAAATTTGTTTATAAAATGCAAACCAAAAACTGATTGCTATTCTGTGAACAGAGATTGCTCTGTGGGGCTTTGCTTTGGCTTTGCAGGGAACAGGAGCATAGAAGAAACGCCCACTCAGTCTTTCTACAGCGAGAAAGAAATTTTGAATGGAATTTGAGAGCAGGTAAGAAGCCTTCTAGAACTTTTCATTTTATTTTCTTACTCTAACATCATTTCCCCTAAAGCGTTACTTCAACCTATAATTGCAGATCACCCTATAGGCCACTATCTTTCCTATATAAAATAGCAACGAAGTCACGCCTACTTTATACATTGTACATAAACAGAGCAAGCCAGATAATCTTCCGATGGTCTTGAACTTCTTCTCTATATCTCATATCAATTTCTCCGAAGCGTTGCCTCAGGAACAGATTATAGTAGATTGTCCCACGGGGCATTGGACTAGTTCCGCCTAGAAGAATAACAGCGAAAACCACGCCCACGAGAACAATTTACATAAGGAGATAAAGATGGTCTTCTGGCGTTCCTGGACTGCATTTCTTACCCTTCTTTTCTGTAGACTGCTCTACAGGGCACTGGCTCAGTCTAACGCAAGAGCGACAAAACCACGCCCACTTAAGATTTTCTATATAAGGAATTCTCAGAGAATAAAATGCAATTGTTCGAAAAATATTGAGAAAAGAAGAAACGAATTAATTTTAATTTGATCCTCAAGACTGAAGTCCTCATAGTTAGAGCAAGTGTTCATTATATCCCCATCCCCGTTTAATTGATAACAAAAACTGCCGTCGAGGATAACATGCGGCGATTTTACACGGAGGTCGAAGGACTCGTAGCCCGCGGCTGGACCAGACAGATACGAAGGATCCGGGGGGAGAAGACAAAGGACGATGATTCAGAGGTAGTAGGAGAGAAGTACCTGGTAGATGACACGAGATTCCTACGAAGGTGGGTACTACGTCACTGTCTTTTTCTTCGCCGGATTCTCCGTCTCGCGCGCACCAACCCACGGGTTTCAGGCGTTTTCAACTCGAAACGCCGGCATTCCTCCCGCCGGGTGGAATCCGACGATGTTAAATGAACCGTCCTCAGAAAATATAATGTCCGCTAAACATTCTTCCCCGTTTCTGTAATTTATGACCGACCGAAATCCTCTGAATCACCTGGCCAGAACTCGTGTGACCGATCGGACGGACCCGCGGAAACCATCCTGGAGCAGAATGGCCCTGGCGGATTAGGTCTCTGCTTTATACACTGTAGAGACCTCCATAGTGATTCAGCAACAGGTGGGGGACTATTTAGGGGATGATTCTTCATAACCAGACTGCGGACCTTCAAGTTGAATAAAAAATTTTTGCGTTGATTGCGAGAACCAAATAGCAAGTTCTTTCTTTAGCGATTTTAACAGTTCTTCTGCAACCCTATTTTTATCGACACCGATATTTACTGTTCCAGTTCTTTAAAAAATTTACCAAAATTGAACGTCAAATGTTTAATCGGAACAAATAGATAACTATCTGACGAGACAATTGACCACGTCGTCAAAGGAATTGTTTCCAGGAACCGAGGCGCACCCCTCGTTACTTAGCGATGTTCGCAGGTCTTCGTTGAAACGTACGCAAGATTTCCGATGAAATACGAGTTGCATTAGCGGTGTGTCCCCTCAGAGGCATTCCTAGCTGACCGACACCATCTTTCTGCTCGACTCGACGGAATTACGGCAGGTAGTCTTCGTCCTCTATTAATAGAGCAGCCTGATCAATTCGCATTCGCTCAACATCTTGGATACCTGTGCCACGTGGGCGTTCCCGTTCAGCAGCCAGCCGTAAAGTCGTTAAGTAGCCACTTCGGGCCTCGGGAATAAGGAGATGATAGATCATTAGCCCCTCGGGATTCCCCTGTGGCTCTTTCGGCTGGGTCCTCCGGACCGCATACTTTGCCATTTGCGAGAAAACAAACAACGGACCGGACCCGTGTTTCGTCGGGTGTTTCGCCTGGTCTCCGCGCGGCGCGCAAGATTTATGAACCGCCATCGCTCGTATCTCTTCAAAGTCTGCTGGCACTTCGTCTAGCGCACATGGTTTTATGAATGAGACTCATGCTCTTTCACAGAAGAGACCGAGCTACGGTCTAGGCAAATTTCATCCAGAGAGCTATGCCGAACAGCGAATCTGTTACTTTCACTGATACCGCGGCGTCAATGAACGTCGTCGAGATTGTTGAACGTTCGACACGCACAGATTTATACTTCTACAGTCGATGCAGAAGTTGGTGCAAACGTTGTTTAGAAAATTTATGCATTTTATTGGTTGCGAAAGACAATTTATGAACGTGTTCTGTTCGAGGACTTTGGAACAGAATACGGTTTTAAACAGCATTATCCGGTATCCCAACAAATTTTTATTTTAGATTTTATGCATTTACGACACGGATGAATAAAGCAAAAGAGACAAGAATCTTAAGGACGTTGCTCGGTTATTCTCGATTTCTTAAAATGAATGAAAGAGAAAATATATTTTGTTATTTAACTTGTTCTATTTGCTCATGTCTCCTAGAGGTGCATAAAAATCAGAATTACGAATAAATTTGGCAGGTGTACGGAGACTCTTGCGACAGACTGTACCGCAGTTCGATCTGCACCCGTTCCCATAGCGAGCACCGTTGTCACACCTCCGAAACGTCACCTGTGAACTTTGAATACTCGTTACCGCGAAATCTATGCGCGAACTTTCCGCAAACCGTGGTGTCCGCCGGTGCAGTGTCGCCCACGCTCTGCATCGCGTCGCGCGAAACTACAATAGGTCCAACAATGACGCCGTAAATTGCGGCGCGGTGCTTCGCGGACTCGCGTAGAAATCGGAGCTGAATTCCTCGGTTCGCAAACGACGCTTTGTCCGGTGTTCGCGGGCTTTTATCGCGGACGATCTCGATACCGTAACAACTGTCCGGATTGATAACGTCAACCCTCGAAACAGGCTACTTGCCAATATACAGGGTGAGTCTCTCAACCTGGTGAATAGACTGCGGATCACTATGCAAGATAAAAATGTTCCAAATCAAAAATTAAATGTTTCTTGTAATAACTTCGACGTGTCTAAAACATTGTGGCGATATTCGAAAATTTTTCTTGCCTTTAGATGAATGTCGAAAAAAAATTTTCACCAAATACATCACTGTTTCCTTCATTAATACCTAACATGAATTTCTTGAACGAGCAACGTTGTTTCGTGGAAAATATTTATGTGATTCATAGCGAAATGCGCAAATTTCCTTCTAATCTCTGGTCCTCAGGTTAGGAGACCCACCCTGTATACCAGCCATAGTTTTCCCCGACCATTTCAAAGAGAAAGACACCGGACTGGTCCGTTACGTCGGACCAGTGACCAAAAATGGTCGCCCGTGTACGCTTCCTTGCTTCTTAACAACGCCCACGCGTTGTTAGCATATTAATGCAATGGCGGAAACGGGCGACCCGCGATTCCGGAGGACCTAAATGGCGAGAGCGAGCTTTCAGTAACAAGGCTCACCGATATCGGCGATTTTGATGCGCGACCAGCTCGCCTTATCCGCGAATTACAACTTCCTTCTCGCCGATAAACAGTCTCCAACGAAAATGCGTAACGTCGAAGATTCCGCGCCGAAAAATGCGATCCTCGTTTTAACAACGATGGACCTCTCGCGCTTATCTAAGGAGTAAAACTGCCTGTTGTGGATAAAGGGTGGCCGAGCATTATCATTGTTATTACCTTTTTATTCGAGATCGAACCTCTGCCACCGACTGCAATTACCGCGGACGCTCCTGTCGGCAGCTTCCAGCCGGATACCTTATCCGACAATTTGCGCGTAATACAAGCTAGGCTTATGCATTTTTGCGGGGAAGGTATGCCAATAGCTCGAGCTTTATTCCTCCCGAGGCTGATGGTCCAGAACCACTTTCGAGTAGAGAAGAAAGTGGCCGTTTAGCACCTCTAATGCGACGAGAACGATGCTACCAGAATCCTCTGCGCAATATTCGTGACCGGGACCTAAAAGCAGCTGTTTATTGGCTGCTTTGTTCAATTATAATTTATATTCTTTGGAAATGTCTCGGTGGAATTTTTAGTTAGAGCTCATTACGTTTTGGAAGTTATCGACTATTGAAATGTTTGTAGAAAATTTTCTTCTAGTTTGAATATTCAGTGCATTCTTATCGGTAGTGAGGATAATAAAATAAGAATACTCCACAGGGTTGAGGTAAAGATAAGTGCCCAAGTTAGGTAAAAGTTCGTATCTTCCAACCGGTTGCACCTATCTACGGTAATCGTTGGAGTTGCGTCTCCTTCCCTTATTAACACCACACCTATCCGCTTGTGTAAAATAGAAATACCTTAACAGATACAATCTACAAAACGCACACCTTTCATAGTTCTTCAGGCTCGTTAGCATTACCAGCTGGCTTCATTAAGAAACCTCGTGGCTCAGTTTCTTCAGGCTCTAATTACGGTGCCGCAAATAGGCTACTATCTCGACGTGTCTATTTCTCCAAAGAAGCTTCCCACTGCCAAAAAAGTATGGAAAATTTATGCTCGAAGCTCTACACGCTCGAGGAAGTTATCGTTTTCATCTACGTTTTTACGACCACGCATCCTAACCGAATCCAACTGCCCCATATATATAGTACATAATATAGTTTTACTGATTAACCTGTTACAATCTAAAAAAACAATCGTACAGCAAGAAACTTCGACTCATTTTCAAACTTGAAGACTCTACTTTTGCACACCATTATTCATTTCTTTACTAAGATGTTTTTACATGATGTAACAAATCGGGAAACCAATACTGTGTGTGGTGAACCAAATGAGAACACATAGCTCCCCATCCAAATTCCTCTTATTTCCAGAAGATCGCTGATCTATCCAGCCCGTGTAGCACCTGAAACGTTTCAAGGCCGCAGCTTCCGTGCAGATTCCTCGGGCTGGCATGAGTCTGGGGGCGTTCGTCGAACAGCTGATTAAAGAGCGCGGGCCTGAAGAGAAGTCAGTAGAGTAGCGGGAACCGAAGAAGAAGAAGAGATTCAGGAACAATCCTGGTCCGAGCTGTACGATCGGGGCTGTACGCATGCGATCGGTCAGGTAGGAGTCCGGTAGGTGAGCAAGTCAACGTTTGCCGGTTGGAAGGCGAGTCCTTACCGCTGGAAGGATGCTGGAGAGGCCGAGTGGTGGCGGCACGGCCGGTGTGGTCAGGTGGTTCGCAAGGACGCGGCAGGCCGTTCACCCGTTCACCCGATCCACTCCTCTTTCCCTCCAACAGCTCATACAACTCGCGCGTTCTCTCTTTCTCTACAAGTTTCTCCTCTTCTCGCTTCTCTCTCGTTTCTTTCTCTTTTATCTTCTCCACTCGCCCCCCCCCCCCCCCCCCCCCCCTTCCTTTCTTTTTTCTCTCCCCCCCCCCCCCCCCCCCCCGTCTCCCCTCCTCCTTCGTATTTCTCCTTCCAGGCGAGCGCCTGATCGTTCTTCTCGTTCCTCTATCCCCTTTCTAGGTCCAAACGCACCAAGCATCGACTTAACTAAGTTACCGGTATTTATACGCGGAGGAATCGCCCCGGCTACCCGACTGCACTCCGTTCATGTAAACACGATAATTGGCCTGTTACGCTCCGCTTTTTGCCAGGCCCCGCATTTTTTCACCGATAACGCCCCGTGTCCCGATCGGAGTCCATCTCCCTCGGGTAACGTCTTCTTAAACTCGATCTACACCATACGGCACAGACCGTCGCGGACCGACAACGGCGTAGACTTATGGTATAGTGTGAACAGTTCCACTTAGAACGAAACTTTCAATATTTTGTCGTGACGGTCCGTGTTGTATAGTGTAGATCGACCTTTAAACGGAGGATTTAGGGATTGAGGACTTCTCTACATGGAATTCTGGTTCTCGTCCACGAGAAGATGGCACAGAGAGAGAAACTTGTAAGTGTCTGCGCCTCACTACCCGGTATCCCCACTTCGCGTTACAAGTATTTCGCAATAGAGTCGTTTCAGGAAGTAAACAAACCTATCGATTGTGGCTGGAATAGAGCGACGCGGCAACGACCTTCCACTGTCCCTCCAGAACCCTACGTCCCTACTACGCTGATCTCTCCTTTGATGCCCTTCACCAGAAAGTGCCATCTTCTCGTGGTTAAAGATTAGGTGGAACTTGGTTGTCTTTTTAGAAGAGAAACTTTTATTAGATCGTTTTAAGATTAAGATATTGATGAGAGAATGCAGCTTGAATTGCTGACTGAAAATTTGCAATTTGTTTCTTTCCTCTTTCTTCAGTGGTTTATATATAACTTTGCGATAATTCAATTCGACTTCAATGCGATGCAACTGGTTTTTTCTTTATTTAAGAGTTTAATCGGCGAACGAAGGACAGACCAACTATCAAGAGCAACGATCGGATCAAGTTCAACTCGTGGTCGTCGCGAATCCAAGCGGACTTCGACGCGTAAGTTTCGTTTCACGGGTTTCGAATGCCACTCATGGGAAATAATGCTTCATTGATTATACTTACAATGTATGCACTCTGTGCAAACTGGTTTTGGACCCTAGCATGAATGCCTGCAGGTTCGAGAGTCGCACTTGTACGCCGACTGCGGGTGTTTATGCGATTTATAGTGCTTGAGAGCTAATTTTTAAAGATCGACGTCGAGACGTACATCGTTTGCGAAGAATTTGTATGAAAATTGCAAGCAATCTTATCGTGACGTGTGTACAATGTCCTTCATCCCTTAATTGCATAGAATGTGTACTTATTCGAATTCGAAATTATACTCTCATTAAAAAGAACAATACTTGTAATAATATAATCAGCACGATTTAATTTCTTTTTTTGAGAGCTGTTTTATTAGACCCATGAAAATTCATAGAGAAAATTGTTAGTGTGTGATGCTTGTTCAATTTTCTTCATTCACTATTTCAGAGACTCTTGAGAATAAAATTAACTATTAAAGAGTATAAAAATCGTACGGAAGATGTCGTTAAAGGATGTCAAAATATACACAACTAATCGATAGTCAAATCTATTACCATTTTCACAAGAATGGAATCTATTACCATTTTCTAAATGCCAGACTGTGAAAAAATAATGATTTCACCTTCTAGGAAACACCACACAGTGAAAATGAATAATATTTTCCAATTTTCGCAGTTCTAAAAATACCGCAGACAAATAAACAAAAACGATCCAACCATTTCTTCCGAAGAGCTATCAAAGTATTGCAGCTCGGCATCAAGCAGCAATGATAATAAACGGATAAAATAGCTTGTGTGATCCGATCGGCAGGATCTCGTTCGATTTCCTCTTGCGAAAGACTTCCTTTAGCGTGCGTGTACGTACGTGTCGTGGCTAATAAATACCTTCTGGTTAGGTCCCGTCTCCTGGCAGGATTTGATACTTTTGATCGGAACTGGTTTCACCTTGATCCGCCATTAATTTGTCCAGCAATCCAACGGTGCTCTCCGCGCTCAGGCGCAATTCGCATAAATCTCGGAATCCGCAAAAGTAACGACGATTAAGGCCCCTCGAACAGACGACGACGACGAGGACGATTCGTTTGCATTAAACGGGCAAACGATTTCCACGACAGCGACGTCCGCTGACCTTCCATATGCGAGAACGTTTTGCGCGGCAAGCGATATATCGCACCTCGACGATCACCGTAATTCGCGTGCGATTCCCCTGAGCGCAGTTCATATTTCAAGGCCCGTTACCGGGGGAAGCCGGGGCATAATAGATTTTTATCCGACTGGTCGGGCATTAACGTTCCCGCTAAATATCCCCCCGGTGACTTTAAACTTCGCTTTATCAGCCGCAAGAATATTAGGTTGTTGGGAAGGTGCTTGGGAATCTTGAGTTTAAACGGGCCTTGAATTACGGGCCGGGGATTTGTTCCGCCGAGAGACCATCGCGTGATTTAAGCGACAGCACCTGCTGGAAAGGGGTGAGCGATGCTACGCCATTTTGCAATTTTAACAGAGCTGTTCTTAGCATTAAACGCTGTACAGGTGAGGATCCTCTAACCTTACAGCTGCCTAGTCCGAGTTTTCTAGCGTGTTTCTATCTTGTACATATTTTATCGGCCACGATTCAATAACTGTCGTAATAATTATTACATTGAAGAACGAAATCCTTAGTCCTTAGACCTCAAGTTAGTTCTGCAATTTCAACTGTACACTAATATTAATTATTTCCAGATTATATCGAGATTATTTTCGAGAAACGTTCTAGGCAAAAGTTGGACTCGGAACGGTTTCACACAGCTCGATGTAACTGTTCCTTCGTAGGTGAAAGCGTAGAGGACGTTTGAAGGTGGAGTGTTTTCCAAACTGAGCCATATGTTTTCGAATGTCCTTGAAAACTATCGTGTCAAGGATTTGCAAGTTTCATCGACTCAGGATAGTTACACGACGGATTCACGAGAGAACAAGGAGAGAAAGATGGAAAGAAGAAGAAGAAGAAGAAATTAAAGGAAATGAGTCCATTGGATGGGGGAAGAAAGGAGAAAGAAAGGGGAGAGAAAAGTTGGGTTATTGTCGCAGCGGCAGTCTGACAAAGTAACCGGTGGACCCTCTCGACTCCCTCTGGCCTTGACAGGGCATGTATTACCGGAAAAAAGAAGCTAATAACAGCCGTCTGCTTATCAGCTACCTGCCGTTTGACGGGGCAAAACACACGACGGACGACACTAACCCCTAACCATGACGAGTCGATTTGTGCACACGTGTGTGTGTGTGCGTGTTGTTGAAGAACGAGCAAGCTTCAGGGTAACGCGCGCTTTCTTCTTCGCGTGTTGGATCGTTCCCTGTACCGGGCCACGCCTTGCGAAACCCGGTTATTAGTTCTCCGCGGGGGTCCCCTCTCCGCCCCCGCTCTCTTTCTTTATTCTTTCCACGTCAACTGGTTCTTTCTAGTGCCATAAACGACCCCTCGCGCAACGGAGAAAGACCTACTGTTACTTCATCCGTGACGTCATTCCCGGGAATTTCACGACCACGGAATCCGATTGGTATCTCCGGGAGAATAGAGTGTGAAAAAACTTTCGAATTGGAAAGCGGGCTTCGGAAAGAGTCGAATGATCCGGGATGGCTTTGCGAGGCTATTGTGGTGGTTCTATGTGGGTGACACGGATCTTTGTCTGCGTTCCAACAGGATATTTTTAGACATACTTTTATTGTGATTTTTTACGGATTTCAAATGTATCTTTGATAATATGTTTGCGGAAGGGTTTGCTTTCTTTTGTAAAGACAACGAAGCTTGTATCGAGTGTAAAGGCACAGCCAGATTTTAATTGTGTAAATTAGAACTCAACAGTGAATGTTACCGATTTAATTTATTCATATGGTAGATTGTGTAGAGCCTCATGCAAAATAAAAACGTCCAAGAAAACATGTCACTTTCTTAAAGAATACTACTTCAGGAACAATTCGACAGCTCAAAATGTGAAATAAAATATTCTGTTACATTCATCGAGCAAAAAATGTCCAGGAAGAATGTGACACCTCAAAAATTCCTGCAATAATGTTTGATGCAACAGTTGGATGTGAACTGTGAAAGAAAATATTACGGTACAGTCCCCAAAGAAAATAATTTCGGGAGCAATTTGGTGGAGCATATGGAACGCAGGCTAACTGCACAAGCAAACGGAGTGAAGAAGTCACGGTCAGAATCACTGTGAGAAAATACCGATCGGAACTGCTGCTAGGAGCCTTTAAAATTTGAACAAAGCCTCGATGCCAGGGGAACACGCGATAAGGACACCGCTTTGGAAAAGGCAAAGCGTGGCCAGGGAACAAGGGCTTGTGGCACTAATAACGTTAACGTAGTTCGAGTGGTGGCGTATATCGAGGAGCCAGGGAAGTGCTCAACATAGACCACTCGTCCCAGTATAGCTACCCCTAATACAGTAGACCTGCTCGCAGTTAGACGAACGCTCGATGTTCCGAATGTTCCCATCGAAACCGAGCAGTCATCGAACGCTCGTTCATCCCCGTTGTGTTTCTGCTCTTTCTCCCCTTTCCACTCGTTCGTCACCAAGGCCGCCCCCTCTCCCCTCGACGACGTGTAACGCAATTACGATTGTTGTTTGAATGAACAATCAAGCGCCCTCGAGGCGCGCGCGTTCGCCCAATCATCCAATTCCGGTTCAATCGACTTCCAGCCACCCCCTCGACCCTTTCTCTCGAGAACTAAAGAGTGTTCCGACATTCAAGAAAGTCTTCTTCGATGTCGGCAGCATTATCAATCGGTTGCCATTGTCGACCTTTCTCGTTTCACGCTATTCTGGTTTTTTATCAGCAACGTTTATGAATTTTCAGAAAAACTAGCACACTTTTCGTATCAGGATTTTACACACATATTTTTGGGTATATGAAATACAAGGTCTCGGGTTCAAATCCAGCGACCAACTCCTTGTCCCAGGAATCTAACCATCCGCAGTCTCAGCACAGAAATATAGAGAGTACTTTCTCGAGGAGAGTTGTCTCCCGGGCTTCTCTTAAAACTCCAGACATGTGTTAATTTTCTGAATCGCAAGAGAACACTCGAAGTATCCAAGAGTATTTGAACAGAGATCGTCTGTTGGCTGAGGGATCGAGGAGAATCTATTCGAAGACAAAAGAACAGCGAGTGTCCACCGGACGTGCGAGACAAAATGGCAACCGTTACTGAATATGTTTGAAAAAAATTCGAGGGGGCAGAAATCGGTGCCGTGCGCGAGACATCGAAAGACACCGAAAATTCGCGACGCGGTTCTAATTGAATTAGAAAACAATTGTCACGCGTTGCCGCTGCAAAAGGCGTGCGCACACACATCTATGCGGAGACACACGCTTATAGAGAGGTTGTAGAAGAACGCGTTATTCGCATCGGCGCCTACGCAATTCCATGGCGGAATTTTCACCTGCTCAAATAGAGGCCCTCGGCGAGTCCGTCGTGTCATTGTGTTTGCATTATTATGTTAATCACAACGAAGGCAATAACAATGCGTCAACCTCGATTTAGGAAGCGGTTCGAAAAGGAACATATAGCTGAGCAAATATTGGCTAAGCAAATCATTAGTTGACTCCTCCTTCGCCTCCGCTATTCCGCTCTTTGACGGAGAGAGAAAGAGAGGCCGATGGAACGTTGTATAGTCTTCTACACTCTCGCATAATACCCATCTCGCAACTCCCTCGAGGTAAACGGGCCGTAACTTGCAAATTGAGCCTATCTATTCGCGGCGTCACAAGTGTTCTAGCAAACGACCTCGTGATGCCTAATTCGCGAGGGCGTCACGCGATTTTCGACACTCGCGAATGCTCAACTAATTCGCACGGGCCGCAACCGCGGTTCTCTGCACACCCATACATGTTAGTTGGACAAAAGATATCTCCGTGGCCATCGCAAAATCTTTTAAAATTAATCAATCAATTTTAAGGAAGCTTCAAAATCAAGTTTCTTTCCATTGACAATTTGCATAACGAATAATAACCGCAGATTCGAAGACAACAATATACAAAAATTCACAAACTTAGCTCAAACATTGACGAACATACCAAAAAATTTTCATTGATACATCTCGTCCAGTTTTGTTAGAAAAGATTTTATTAAGACAAGATCAAGGTTCGCAAACAAACTGGACGTCTAGAAAATGATTCTACCAGTTCACCTGAATAAAGTTGTCAGACAGTACTGTGATAACGGGATCTGTGGTATCTGGTCTGTGTGCCTGGACTTATAGGTCGAGGTGGTGTTTGAATGGCTTCAGAGCGAATTGGGAAGACAATCGGGTATCAGAGAGCCGCTCAAAGAACACTTTTTACCTCCCATTGAGCTCGTTCGGTTGCGGAAGCGAACGTACACCGGAGATTTCTCATTTCCAGGTAATTAATTTACAATGAACCGGACGGAGGGGGAGCCCTGGCCCTTGTTCCGAGGGTTCCTTGTAGTCTTCGGAATCTTTCAATCAGCGCAGACAAATCCGGGACCTGACCCGGACCGCCTTTCTCCCCCTTCGACGGATTATTAATTACAATTATTCTCTGAATACACGTCGAACGGGTAAGGAGATTATTCTTTCATAAAATATATGCACCATAATTATATTCTGTCCGTGTGGATGTGGCAGGTCATCGTGTATTTTTCATTTAACGGTGCATTCTCATTTTCTCATCGCAGGAAATTTTTCTTTGGAACAATAAAATATCACATCATTATCGAACTTTGAAAAAGCGGATCCGCATATTTAATTACATACAAAACAGCAGTAAGGCTGAATCTCAGAAATTGCGAGTGAGTCCTTTAAGGACAATAAAAAGTTTAATAATAAAAGTTAAATCTACTTCATAGACAACAATATGGAAAAATTTTCAAATATAGCTCAAACATATACGAACATGTATAAAAATGTTCATGAAGGTACTCCCTTTAGTTTCGCTAAAAAGAATTCACAAAACCACCCCCACCAGCAGTCAAGAGATAGAAAGAAATCCTCTTAGCCTGTTAAACGCTCTTAAATCATTTCCTCGACTTCCTCGAGCAAATACACGTTCATACATCCGTCAGGGACGAGAAAAAAGGAATCAATCTATTCCGAGACAGGTCTCACGACATCGGGATAGCAAGCAAAAGTCGATTAGGTGTCCCCGTCCCTCGCGAGTGAACGTTTGTCCTCCTCGGCTCGGACGATTGGCGATAGGAAGAGGAGCTCTGTAATCATCGCGAGCACAAAAACGGACGGCGAACAGACGCCGCCGGTGCCAGGGCACCTGATCAGAAAAAATAATTGAAAAGTAGTCGCGCGGAGGAGAGCGCGAGAACCAGAGAAAAAGCATACGGTCCGGATGCAGGCCGGAAAATGACAATCACTAGGCTGCGGGACCGTTTCCTCTGTCTGACGTCAATCTGGCATAGCTCGTTGCAATATATAAACGGACAAGGGATGGCGCGAGAGGGGTGGTGTGCCTCCGGCACATTCGCCCTTCGCCAATTTACCAGCCGATCTTCTCTCCGGCTCTCCCTGAAATTCCATCGACCTTCGGGCGTAAGAGGGTTCACACCTTCCCCTATTGCTTTCTGCGGCGATCTCTTTAACCCCCTACATCGGACTACCGTAAACGTGCTATGCGTGTCACACCATCGACTGGGAACAATTCCCTTAACCCTTGCACATGTGGTCGTTCAGTGAAAATTGTGTCAATTTTATGTGCTCGGAAATGTCTTTATTCCTTAAACCCCTTCTCGTACAATGATAAGGCAAATTCGTGATCAAGATTTCACATGGCATCTACTGAATGAAAAAAAAACTTTTAAAAACCACGCTTATATTAGAATGCACTAAAAAGGAGAAAATAATATTTATAGTCACTAATATATAAAAATATTATTTTCTCCTTTTTAGTGCATTCTAATATAAGCGTGGTTTTTAAAAAGTTTTTTTTATATATTTTTATTTTCTAAGGACCGCTTACCAAGCAGAACATCCCGTCCTTGTCGCCCCCCTCCCGTGCCCGACCTTTTCTTTATTTTTTTTTTTACAAGAAGAACAGGAGCATCGAGAGGCGTTGGTGAGGGCCCTTTCTTCGATTCACTCACCAACCTGCCCGACCTATTCCAAACCAACCAGTAAGTAAACTAAGCAGTGATGCCAGAACGAGAAACCAGGAGGAACTTGCCCCTCCGGCTGGGCCCCCACTCTTACTTCTATTACGCACGCACACACACGACGTACCGCTATTCTGCCAGTGTGAGTCACACAGTAGACCCACAGTCACGCAGTAGAAGTAAGAGTGGGGGGCCCAACCGGAGGGGCAAGTTCCTCCTGGTTCCTCTTTCTGGCATCACTGAAAATGAGCCATTCGCTGCGAAGTGGGCCAGTGGAGCGGGGTTGTAGTCGAAGTGAGAACGCATAGTGGAGTAGAGAGTGCGTAGAGTGGGGACCGCTGCATGCGATGGCATACTACCAAACGTCGCGCGGCGAAAGGCGAAGGGGAAAAATATTGTTTAAATCATAAACGCACAGTTTTTTAAAAAAAAATTTTAATATTGCATTGTCATCCAGTTCTGTGCTATGTTGAAAGTTTCAAGTCTAGCTCATCGGGAAGTGGTTTAAAATTCGATTTCAAGATTTTTCGCATACAACGACAACGACGACGAATCGGCAAGCTAATATAAGCGTGGTAAAAAAAATGGAACTACACTATCTAAGAAACAGCACCGAGTTTCTCTTAGATCAAGATTTTACTATACTGTACGATACTGAGTAATTTCTCACCCATAATGCTAAGAAATCTCGAAACACAGAAAGCATAGAAAGTTGAAATTTAGTACACAGGTAGCCCAAAGGGTTGCACCAATATGCTTTTATCCCGAAAACCCTTTAGGATCAAGTGGTAAAAATGAATTAGTGGCGTAACTCCAGAAATAAGCTAGTCGTTAATTTTTCAACGGAAATTATGCTAGTAATAATAATAATAATAACGGTATAACAACCCGTCGTGTTGAATACCAATTGGTGTGCATATCCACTGACGGAGATGGGGTACAGGAAAAGAAGTTAACGCGTAATTAGTGCCGTCTGTTCTGTCGCCGCTCGAAGAGGGATTAAGTGTGCCCGTCCTGCAGATAGTTATCGGTCCCCGGATTAATGAGAATCGGTTGTAGGAAACGTGACGACCACGGACACCGACGAATCTACCCGCGATCCAGGAGCCAAGCCGATTATCCGTCCGGGGATCGTCGTTTCCACGTGTCAGCTATACGAAACGAACGGATACACCATAAAAAATAACGAATCATCGCGATAGAGTTACGTCAGCTGCCGGAGATCGTTGGGGCCAGAAACGATCGAGACTCGTCTCGCGGACCTGTCCTTGGTGGACACCTGTCTGCCAGCCTCTTCGAACGATTATTATTATTATGTCTTCATTGTGTTCACGCTCCGAGAACCATTAAATAGTGTAATTGCCGTTGAATTTCTTTTCTTCCATTTTTCTCGGTGAATATGGATCAAGTGGAAAGTGGTCATTTCTGATCGTACGTGGAGACGAATAATACTGGGTGTCTCGCTTAAACGTCACCACCAGAATATCTTTAATTTTGACAAAGTGAACAGTTTTTTATGTGTAAGTTGAATGTATACCAAGCTAAAAATGTTTACTAATTTTCTATGTGTATTTTGAATATATACCATGAATTAATACAAAGTGGTCAGCATCCCCGAGGGTTGTTTCTTTAAAACGTTGTATCTTTATTTTTCTTTAAATAACTACATATATTTTCGTGTTGCGTAGCTCATAAAAATAGATAATTCAAACATGTACTGTGACATCACCTTGATCAAATTTCGTTTTGCTCGAAAATGCAGACTTTGTGAGAAGTGTCAAAACCATGTATCTCCGTGAACATTTCGTGATCATTTGCTGAAATGACAGGCGTCAGCATAAATACCGAGCGTACATAAGCGCCAATGGGGAAACCGGGTCGCGTTCGAGCAACTTTTTATTGTTCCCCGAGCGTTTTCCAGCCGCCTCGCAATCCTGTTATTAAGTATTTCATTAAGACTCGCTGCGCGATGTAATAAAGAAATTTATTCGCGCGCCTAACCACTCGTAAAACTTGATGAGCGCTCGGTTTTTGCCGCGAGCACGCGGAAGGCACCGAATCAGAGAGTGAGAGAGGGAGAGAGTAAGAGACAGAGAGGAGAGGGGAGCGATGATTGGTTCGTTGCTCGCGGTACTTTTATTTTGGGTAATCACCGAGGGAAATATTCTATCGGTGAAATCGTGGAGAATGCGATGGTGGATCGTTTCAATTTAGAGACAACGGTATACTAATACGCGGAGAAGCTGTTATGCGAGGCGATGGACGAGACTTGAGAGATGACTCGAAGAGTTGTTTCGTAGTCTGCGCTATCGGTATGCGACTCTTAATTCATTGTCAATATTTACCTTATTCTTTCAGGAAGGAAGGGAACAGTCGTTTGCAAATGATACTTCGTTAGCAGTGAAACTACCGAATGAGATGACCTCCGGATTTTTTTATTCGACAATTAACCGCCCGTTGCTCCATACTTCTTTCACGACTAATTACAACTTTTTTTCGAGGGTGGCCGTCTGCCAAATGATAAAGAAGGTTTATGTTTATTGGTAATTGGATCGTTCATCTGGATGAGAATTAATAATTGTCGAGAAGTGAGCATTTCGATGAATTGAATATAAATACATTAAATCTCCCATTCTCGGTTAATTCTCATAATTTGGCTAAGAATAATAATTCGATAATTTATTTGCATTAATTTTTAAGCTTGAAACCTCTAATTTCGCCATGGTTGCAAAACTTTTAGCACGAAATTTTAAACCAGTTCTATACGAAATTATTGAATGAGTTCATTCACTCGTCCGCGCATTGAAAATGTTACTTTCACTTCGCCAAAAGCTTTTAATTCGTCATTCCATTCAGAAACACAAGACCCGACGTAACAAGATCCGATACGTGCTTGTTAACGCTTCTACTTGCCGGTGGTTACTTAATAGTCTTCTAAAAAGCAATGATTCGCGACTAATTTGTTAGTTTCTCAACGAATTATTCGTCCAATCATTAACGGGGAAGTTCTTGCGATCTAAATGAGCCAACGAAACTTTCTTTCGGGGTTATTGCTGGAAAGTTCTTATACATTTCAGCAAATTAGGGGTATAGGAAATTTTCGTAGAATATTTCAATGATTTTTAATTTATGCTTTCGAAAAATTGAAGTTGCCATCAGATTTCTAATATTTTACATCAATCAAAAGCAAAAAATGTTATTATGGAGTTAAGTTGCAACTGGAATGTCTAAAATTAGTACAATTTTGTATCTACGTTATTGTATTCAGGTAACCAATATGACATAACGTTATGACTCACGTCTCAACACTTCAAATACCTGCTGCTAAAAAGTGGTTGCGATAGAAAGCGACACTTCAGTTCAACAAGAAACGTGCCACTTAAGTGGACAGGAATTGTGGATTGTATTTAGTACCTTCTGGAACTTCAACTTCGCCGGAACTGCTGGGCAATATGAGTCAACTTTGCCAGAGAAAGGAGATTGTAATCTCTGAAATTCTCACTTGTTCCGATAGAGACTGCAACAAGGTTCCAGACTGACAACTAATAAGCGAGTACATTCTACCGAACAATGTACAAATCAATTTACGCAGGAAAAGAAGATACTAATTTTTCAAACTCCATTTGTTTCGATGGTGACTGGAATACGGTTCTGGGCTGATGACTCCTAGGCGAGCAGTACACACATCACTTGCATTGAGATCATAGACAGACAATTAACCGAGCACCACTGAGGAAGTCGATCTCGGCGCAGTAAGATAAGGAAATTGCGAAGACAACGTAAAAGGGATAACTAGAAAACGAAGATACTAATTCCACAAACTCCACTCGTTCGATACACCGGTCGCACGAAGATCGTGAACAATCAACGAGACACTATCGTGGAAGTGGATCCCTCGTCGATGAAGTAGCGAGAAGATCGGGAAACAGCGATCGCGAGAGGAAAAGGATCGGAAGAGGCTGCCGCCTCGGTCGTCGACCAATATTTTAACAGCGTTACACGGTCTCGCGGCTCGGAATGAAGATTAATTCAACCCGCGAAGATTATTCCGCCGCTTTCATTCGGTCGGCATTGTCCACGCGGTTAAAGCTCGCGCTCGTACCTCGGTGTGTCTGATATCTCGCGCAGCTGGATCGCGACGTTCTTTGAATCACTTTATACGATCTTCATTGTCCATTACTCCGGGTACCGAGTCGGAGAGACAATATCAAAGCCGTTATTTTCCGCGTTCGCGTTCTCCGGTAATGAGGCCAGTCTCTCTCTCTCTTCTCTCCATTTCTCGGCATGGAACGACGGCTCTGTTGGCTAAAGGTCCGAGCGGAGCCCGTTCCTTATTAGTTATTAGTATACACGGTCGAGCGAGGAAGGGGGCAAACGAAATGGTTTACAAATGTAGGAGCAAGAATAGAGAGATGGAGGCTTGAATGGGGGCCTTTGAATTACTGGTGCTGGCTGGTTGTTTTGTATAGACACATAATGTATACGTATTCACGCAGACCTGGACGCCGGTTTTGTGTACGGACGCGTGCAACGACGCTCGTATAGGGGCAGCCTCGCGTCTCAGCGAGTAATATATAAGTATGGCGAGTGCCACGGTCCGACTGTATGGACTTATACACGCGAATCCGGCAAAGTCGTTGCGAACAGAGAGACAGACTCGGTATAAGAGAGAGAGAAAGAGGAAAGGCGCCACAGCCCTGACAACCATCCAACCACCGACTTCTGTCCCCGTGAGCTTCTGTCCTCTTTCGTATTCTCGCGTTCTTCAGCCCCTAACCCTGCAGAGGCCCCGGAAACCCTCTGAAAGCTCTTTCTCGTGCGCGGCGAGTCAGTCGCATGCCCTGTCATCTTCTGAAAAGAATAATATCTCTCTTTGAAACATTAGCAATTCTATGATCGCCACCTTTATTTATGCCGGGCTGCTCTGCCTGGCATTGCCCTCGGTTCCTCGCGGCTTTCCAAGTCGCCTCATCGAGGTGTACACGCGCGTTGATACCCCACACCCAACGGGGAAACCTGTTTATATGGTATTGCTCACCGTGGTTGCGGAAAATCCGCCCCGCAGACGGATGTCGCGTATCGTTATGGGGGAGGATGTTTTCGTGTAGGATGTCGGAGACGACGCGGCGACGACGCCTTGTTACGAAATACTTTAATTAATGACTCCTCGGAACAAATTTACCTTCATTATTAGCACATTCACGTGGCGCGACGAGAGCACGCGAGCGCGTGTACGCAACACGTGTATCCAGACCCGGCGCGTTGCCACAAAGCACCGCATTGTATGGGACACTCATAAAAGGCGCCTGTTCTTGCGCGGCCTTTAAATAATTCAATTCACCGAATGCTTCCTCCTATGAGAGGCTGCGCGAACCGCCTTTTGCTCGAGAGCGGAGGACGCGCGGGATCGACAGATAACCACAGAGAATGCTGTCTCTACTGCCTCCGATGCTTCTTCGTGGTTCGTTCGGTTCCTGTTCGGCTCCTCCTCGCACATGTCTTTTACATTGTACATATTAGGCTGTGGCGTGCGAAATGTCCGATTTTAGAATTCACAATTGCAGTCTACAGGTCTGCAACAATTCTGAGGTCCTCGAATTAATTTGTACAACTATGTTTAATAGACAAAAATCGTCTCCATCTGAGTGTTTCAATCGAGAAATGAAACTTTTAGATGAAAATGTCGCTTATTCACAAAATTTTTATTTCAGAAAGCACATATATAAAATGTCCTACTCGTTTGCTAATTGAAAGACGTTATTGGAAGCTTGTTTCATTAGTGGCTGCAGCATGCTTTAAACATCGACATTCCTACGTGTACCGTTCTCTCGCGTCTAATCTGCATTGAAATAAGATACTTTTCTGCATTAATTTAGTTATCGTTTATTTCTTCGAAGAAAGCATACGACAGATGCGCGATTGCGGCAGGATATTATTCCCAGGTTCGAAAGAAAGCACCATAAACCCGTCCAGTATCTTTCCTAAAGGACTCGTCAGCACTAAGGAAAAATTTATCGATCGTTTCCTAACCATTACACTCTCTCCTCGCCAACAACACGGCTCTGTTTAATTAGCTTGACGATCATATTTATATCAGAGTCCCCTGACCCCGTCGGATTAGAATCGTTAAGTATTATACGAGAGGAATAGTGCCGGTAACCGTTCATCGAATTCACTTGTCATCCGCCGGAGAAGCAGAGAAAAGAATATAAAAACGAAATAAAACGAAGAAAATGAATAATCACCTGATTACCATAAACGACATAAATTCTATCCGGCCGCCGCCGTGCAGACCTGACCGGCCAGCATCGGACACAATCTATCCGGTGAAAAAAAATCAGGAAAAGGATTAGGCTAATGATCATAAATTACACACTCAGCGTGTCGCGGTAAGTAACGTTCGAGATAAATTGGCGAATCTGTAATCGATCGTGCGGCCGCGCATAAAATTCCATATTAATGAGCCTGGGGAACACGCTTGTACGTATTGCAGAAAAAGAGAAGAGACGTCGCGTCGGGGAACGAGAGAGACAACAGTCGCATTCTTTTGCTTTATCGTTCGTTCATCCGACGCGATTCTTCTTCCGTTTTCAGGTGGCCGCAGCCGATGAAACTCGGAGGAGGAAGCGTCTCGTGGTTTGCACCCGAAAATGTTTTTTGAAATTAATTTCAACACATAGTCGAATGGGAACCTTCAAAGCGCATCCTAAAAGTCCTGTAAAAAATACCAAATGATATAATTAACGAAATGGAAACTGGAAAGTTCAACTGTATCATAGCCACCTTAACTGTTTTACAAGTCCTAATGAAAGATCCTTTTCTGTTCGGAATCGAGTCGAAAAAAGCTGCTCCGCTTCCTGCTTCACGATTTCCCAGACCAATACAAAGTTGGTTGAGAGCCTCTCTCAGCGGTGCGTCCTCAAGTTTGACGAAGAAGACGGTCCCGTCGAGTCGCAAGAAACGATCGAAACTAATCGATCGCATTTCCGCGCAGCGGGGCTCGCGGCACCCGCGTGAGTCGAACTCGGCGGCCGGAAGAGGCCACGAAGAAGAACACGAATAACAAGAAGAAGAAGACGAAGAAGAAGAAAAAGCGACACACGGACCCCTGGTACACAATAACTCGTCTGTTCGGTTCCTCCTTCACACGTCTAGAGTAGAGAGTTAATAAAGTGTGTAAAGAGAAAAGGCTGGGCAACAGGGCCGCTCCTTATCCGAAGTAATTATTCACGCGTGCTTAAGGTCCGTCGGCGTGAAAAGGTTTGATTCTGGAGAATCCTGGAGATACAGAGAAACAGAAAGCGATTCAAGCTATGTAGGTATCCACAAAGCTTGTCTGCTGTCCGGCCATTTTTTCCCTCCCCCGTGGCATCCCATGGAAATCATTATGAGGGGAGAAGACTTACACTCGCGGAAACCAGCGCAGGGGGAAGGTCGGGAAAATACACGGGGAAATCTTGCTCTCTATTTTATGTGGTTCTCTTTCTCTTTGAAAAAAAGCGAACGCCAGACGCGAGAGAGGATAATGTGCTGTGGATGAGCGGACGAGCAAGCGGAGCCGATCCCGAGTTGAGCAGAGCAGAGCGTGTTTTCCGGGATCGTGGACGCTGCCAAAGCTGAAAGAAGAGCCAGCGTGGACGGAATGAAGATGAGAGTACCAAGAAGAGCGGAGAGGAGGAGACACTAGAACCTGTGGAAAAAGGAATAGCATACAAGGGATACACACCGCGAAGAGGGGAGAACGCGCTGTGCTCGATCCTTCTAAAAATTGGACAGAAATCGATATGCTTAACCTTCGAATGGCGGACCATTCTTATAACTAGATGGCGGATCTTTATGCAAAATACAAAATGTTTGCATCAATTACAAGAGACATGGGCCAGAACTTTCAAAAATTATTTTATCAAGCTGGTGCAGTGAAGAGTACAATGAACTTGGTAGTACAATGACGTGCTTAAATCTTTTTAATAAGTCCACTGCTTCAAATTGTACGTAACCATATTTGTCATAATAGCATGAAGTCCGTAGCTTATTATATTTCAAAAGCGCCATTACCCTGTCGCCAAGCTCTTCGATCTTTCCTACCGCCACGCCGTTCTCAACCATGCAACGAATATTCTCGATCGTTTCCGTGTGGATAAGTCAGTGGAATAAATGTCGTTACAACGAAATTACAGCTCGTTGCTACCAGCCTTATCCCGTCCTGCCGCGTAATTCTGCGCGTTAATGAAACGATCCCGGCAATTGGGGCCCCAGCCCCGACGATCGCGCCGCCGCCATTGTAATTTAAATACTTTATTTCGCGCGATTTTCCCCGTCGGTTAATTAGCCCGCCGCGCTCGAATTTTTCAACAGCTCTCTCTCTCTCTCTCTCTCCGTTCGTTCTTTTTTTGTCCCCGCTAATTGGCCGACGGGAGTCCAGGAAACGCGTTCCACGCGGAAAACGCCTCGCGAGCCTCGATTGTGTCCTATAAACGCGCCGGAATATCTCGCGAGATAACAGTTTCGCGAGGATCGTGCGCGCGCGATCATTTCGCCACGCAAATATTTCCGTCGATCTGATATCTCGTTTCTAAGCCGGCCGTTTATTGCAAACATTGCTACCGTTTGATGTTTCCGGTGAAAATGGCCAGACTGGGAAATGTTTATTACGCTTTATACCGCCATTAAATTCCACGGCGTCCTTGCTCAACAACTTTTCTTTCGATCGCCGCGCGCCGATTTATATTTGATATCCGTGTAAGAAGCTCTCTCTATCCGTAATGTCATTTGTCTGCAATGTTCCTGATCGGAGCCCGTCCCCGGGAATCGTTTTTATTCGAGTCAACGAAGCATCTACAAGAACACCGTTGATCGCCGAGGAAATCGAGGAAAATTCCTCGTCGAGCACCGTTGAAAATCGCTCGAATAAATTTCTGCATTCAAAGGGGTAGAATGGAAACTGTTCACGGTGCCAGGCTTACTGATTAGAGCTGGATCTTCCGGTATTCCGTTAAGAAATTCTTTGCTGATTTTTGTAGAAGCAAATCTTATCTATCATCTGCGTTGATTGTTGCTTTAATCCTTGCGTTTCTTCGGGTTACTGCTGAATTAACATTAGAATAATCGAAGTTACTATTATTCTGATGATTCTCGAACGTCCTTATCACTTGAATTGCTGGATGTTTTTTCTGGAGTTATCGAAATTGTAAGCAAGTCTAAATAGATATAAATTAATTGCACTTCGGGCAATTACATGTTACAATCCGAACAACTACAATGAATGAACTGTGTCTCGAGAGGCTTTTTCGAAGTCCACAAGTAACAGGTTACACTGTTTCCCAACCCAGAAGAGCAACACTAAAGAAAACATCCCGCCAGCCGTACCAAATGCCGGGATCAAAGAAGTATCTTCTTGTCGGTTCCGTTTTCCAGCTGCTCGCCAACTGTCCGTGTGCAATCAGCGTCCCAAAGCCCAATTATTCCGGAGTGATGACACCTGTGGTCCACGCGACGCGGAAGAAGAAGAACCGTCCACCTTATTCCGCTCCCATTGTTCCTTCTCACGGTGAAGCCGAGCAAGTGCAACCGACGCGGCACGGTAATCACCGATATACCGCGGCGCATCTGCATACAAACGGGGACGGTCCACTGACAACTATGGGAGTCGAACAAACTCGGAGTTGAATAAACTGGGTGGAAACCGCGAGATTCTACAACCTCGGTTTACTGGAAATTGATATAAAACGATTGCCGTGAAATTAATCATAACCTCGACTTTCAACATTAAAAGGTCAATAATTTTTTTATTTCAACGTATTCTATTCATCGCAAGGATAAAGAGTTTAAGGAACCATCGGTCAAAACTCGATCGTTCTCTTAAAAAATAATGTTTTTTTAATGATCGAAGTGATTGATATTTCATTTATATTTATTTATATATGTTGTATTATATTTTCGTTCCTCACACAATCAGATGGAGCGGATCGATGGTAGCCGTTGGAAATTATTTCTCAGAGCGTGAAATATATCGAATATAAAAAATCGATTAATTAAATCGAGGTAGAGATCCGTAAACGATAGTCGTCCAATAACGAACAAAGACATCTCCAGCGAAGTCGCGATCTTATATTCACCGGTAATTAAGGAAACGAACTTGGCCGAGGGTCTGAGAGGGAGGGAGTCCGCGTCTCATTGTTTCACGTCTGGGCGCACGCGTGCAACAACAGCAATCCCCGATCGCTATATCTATCATCGCGTTCCTCGTCTCATTTCGTCGCGTTTAATTACGATCCGGCGATGATAAGACGATTTCCCTGGGCCTCGCCGGTCGAAGCTCGCTCCTCGCCGCGCCGGTAACCGACGCTGCAATTTATTAATTAAGAGAACCGAGCGCGCGGCTAAGCGGAATCAATTTCACGGACGTCGATCGTTTTCTACCGCGGCGACGGATTTCTCTTGTTCTGGCGCCGTCTCGCATTGTTTCCGACGCTTTATTCACTTTATTGCCACGGTTGGCAAATCTTGATGGTTTTTATTAGAAGCACCGGTAATGTGGCACCTTTGCGATATTATATGTTAAAAATTAAATAAAATTGGATCCGACGCGCCTGGGAAAACATTAGAGAAGCGCTTTGCAAGGAGCCCAGAAAAAGATAATGGCTCGCCCTAAATGAGGTCTGTCACTCGAACACGAAAACACATTTAACTCTTTAAATGACAACCTAACGTCATATGGACGCTAAATTCGCCGATATTTCAACATTGTTCTTAATTACAACCGATTAGCGTATCCACTCCCGATTAGCACACCGCGACCTTTATACAAACTTTTATCAGTCTTGTCGTACACTCTGAAACCGAAGATAAACCCTACGGCAACAACTTGATCCCGATATTTTTCTCGTATCGACGTTTCAGCAACCACACCCCGATGGCAGATTCCTCTGTCGAGGGCGCCGTATGTCTTAATTTCAATCAACCATAACGTTTTTACGATTATCAAGCGGCTGTATCGTTCGACTGGTTCGAATGGCATATCTAATGGACGTATCTACGAAATACGCGACGACTTTTATCGGCCATTAATAAAAAAAAGAGCGTGGAGAGAGAAAGAGGAAGAGGGTTGATGACGAGTAAAAAGGAAAAGAGAGGAGAAAGAAGGAGACACCCGGGGGCCGAAGAAGAAATCCGGTCGAAGCCAGCAGGTGCCGTTGAATTAGTATAGATCAAGGTCCTCGGTAAGCCTTGTCCATTACATAATCAACAAAAGATATCGAGAATGATAGTGCATAACGAGTGGAGCATCGACGGGGCTTCTGCCACGCTCTGCCAGACCTCTAGCATACTCTCTGCCATGCTCTCTGCCATACTCTGCCTCGAAACTGGTCCCCCTTCTTTTTCATCGTGCTGGCTGCCGTCGCGTCGCTGCCACGAGCAGTTCGCAGCAGCGGAAGGAAATAAAAGTGCGCGCCGGAGCCGAGCCGAGTCAACTTGTCGAACGGGCTCTCTTTATTTACTTTATTGTAGGCCCCGGTAACGGTATCGGTCGCATCTCCGTTTGGTTCTCTCTCTCTCTCGCTCTCTTTCACTGTCTCTCCCCCCGTAACATCCCCCTCTTCTTCCCAACCCGTTCGACGGTTCGTTTTCCACCGGGCTGTCTCCCATTCGCGAATTCTTCTATCAATACCGCCGTCGAGAACGCTCGGAACGAGCCCGATAATTGCGTATCTTAAGTGGTAGCGATGCGACGAGAGCGAGCCGGCTGGCGAACCCCTCATTACCATCCACGGATCCTTCATGTATTAGATAAATATTAATATGTAACTGTGGTGGC
This sequence comes from Lasioglossum zephyrum, assembly GCA_028455615.1. Lineage (NCBI taxonomy): Eukaryota > Metazoa > Arthropoda > Insecta > Hymenoptera > Halictidae > Lasioglossum > Lasioglossum zephyrum. The sequence continues at coordinate 18,173,659 of CM052329.1, read as the reverse complement.
GGCTCTCTGTTGTGTGTGCTCGCCACCACGCGCAAATTAAAAATACTAGCGTGATATGATCGATGTACATACTTGCATTCCACTGGGGTTCTTTTTCGATGTTTCTGAATCCGGAATTTCGGAGCGAAAATTCTGGAAAAATCACAGTCCTGCGTTGCATTAGATGGGATATTCCTGAATTTTTTCGAGATTTTTCATTCAGCAGAACGGAAGAAAACGGATACAATAGGAGCATATAATACATAGAAGAATCGATAAAATTAATTCATATTTCTTCAAAAGACGAATTTGTAGTCGAAAATTCTGAAAAAAATCACAATTATGTCTTGAATTTTTTTTATAGTTTTCTATCAAACAAAACAGTAGAAGTCAATGATTGGTTTATCATCTACAACAACATATTCGAGAACAATGGATGTCGTTCTGAACCTTGGCTAATATAAATGCTTTTACCGATTGACCTAGGAGAATACATTTCAATATTCATGACAAGATACCACTACCGCAAAACTGTGAAGATGGAAGTCCTGGACGTATTATTAAATATTAATATGTAACCGTAACAAGAGGTTGTTGCCGGCCGCTGCGCGCAAAATACGCGTTAATTGCCGCGAAATTGGAATGGGAGAAAGACGCAGGAGCGAAAAATCATCGCAAGAATGCAGTCGCGATTAACTGGGTACACGGGGGAACGAGGCACGAGGACGTTTGACTTGGTAATGAATCCGCGACGATCTATCGAGGTTGTGGGCGGTACCGCGGTTAACTAATACATAGCAAACCGATCTGCAGTGGTATGCGCAATTGATCTATTGCGTTCGATCGATACGCTTCGGAAAACGCATAAATGCGGAAAAGTGGGTATTAGGGACGTGTTTGCGAGTCGCCAAGCTAATTGCGCCAAAATCAGTTTGGTCGTTGTAAAATCTTCGGACCTTTATTTACTAAAGATGGTGTGGAACTATTGCAGAGAAGGTGGGTAACATTTATCAATTATTTGAATACAAATAAGCCTAGAACTGTTCTAATAAATTTCTTCTATCCAATTAATGCACCATAAAGAAGTCCATTATGCAAAATAAAAATTGTCTTTATTTATTGGAAGAGACAGACGCCAGATATATCATTCTTTCAAAGACACATAACAACAATAAGTTGAACGAACGTCGGTAGCGGCCAATCATGTGTCGCACAAAAATTAGCTCGTTTACGTAATTTCGTACCAAAGACCACCTTCTTTTCATTCACACTAAGCAATCAAGTGCCGACGCTTTTAGAGCGAATCCTCTTTGATCTTTTGTCTCGGATAGCACAATCCTTAACCGTCAAACGCGGAAACATCGAGCAACCGAAAATAATCGTTGACATTCGTTGAAGCGAACGACGACAACTACAAATCGCTTTTACGTTATGTCTCGATTCAAATTCAAATAGCGCGCGGGCCTGTTTCATCCGCGTTGTCTAACGAGGTAGCATTTTGTTTTGTTAGCGACGCTCATTGGCATGGCTAATGCGATTTGTTCGTTTCTTACAAAAAGAAATTCACGACTATTTTTCTATTTGCTCAGCCAAGTACTCTGAAGAAGATTGTAGTACTATTTTTCAACGGGACTGTGCTGCATCCCACTTACTGCGATTTGCATCACAAAAGTCAACCAGATTCTAACGTGTGTGGGTACTATGTGTTTCGTTTGAACTCGCTTGTGGTTAGCGTCTGCCAGAGGACAAAGTGCAATGTGATGGTACAGTGAAAAATTTATGAGAAATATGCCTGTAATGTAAAAAGTGAAAAATAAATATGTACATAGGTTCTATAACCTGAAATTGATGCGTGACAATTATATTTTGTACAATTCGCACATTCCTCACTTATTTTCAATCTGTGAATAACTGCATGGAACGTTTGAAACGACGAACCTATGGTCGCCGAGGGTAGAGGACGAGTCATCCAGTGTCGCGGAGTGTATCGAGCAGCACCACTCATAACCGAGCTCCTAATCATTATAGCAGGTATCTGCGCGGGGCCGTTGAACCTCGGTAAACTTGGTTCATTTCGATCAACACGAATAAACACTTCCATCAGCGAAGTGCCGGCCGTAAAGCGCTATCACAATGGTCGGGAATGGCGCAATCAATAGAGACCGGGCTGTCCCAGGGGATAAAAGGCCAGCGAACATTTATAAACAAAATATTACGGTAATCACTTGGTGCGAACGTTGTTGGTTGGCGGCGACGGCCACGTTGCGGCCGGCCACCATAAATTTATTCTCATTGGTCACGGTCCAGAACGTCTCGCACAGAAAGGAAACGCATTAACAACGGAGCTATCCCCCTTATTATTGTCTTAAGGTGTCTCGAACGTGATCGGTCCGACGAGAAAAGCAACACAGAGAGAAAGAGAGCGAACACGGTGGAGAAGGAAGAGAGGAGAACGCTCTCTCGCGTCACTTGTATCTGAGAAGGGGTCCAAGGGGGGCAGAACGAAAGAGAGAAGGAGAGCAGAACGAAGGAGAGAAGGAGAGCGTGTTTCGCGCGTAGGAGCCAACAATTTATTGCCCATCGGGCCCGTTGTAGTTGCACAAGACGATGCGTACGTAGGCTTTAAAGGCCTACGAAACGTCGGGTCATTACTTTCGGTGATTACCGTCATTCTTTGATTAGGAGCCGTTTTCAATCTCCCCTTCTCCCGAGCAGCGACATCAACGAAGCCAACAATGCCTCGAAATTCCTACCACTTTCAAGGGGATACGCCCGGGAACCAGCGAAACGAGACCCTGAAGGGGGAATCGAATGAAAGGGAGAGGGGGAGCGAAGAAGGAGGAGCATTTCGAAATTTGTGGCGATAATTTATACGGGGCCCGGCCCAACTACGGGGCCCTTCGTCACGATAAGATTGGATCGTCAGGGGCCTTTACATGGGGATACACCAGATACCTAAGTACCGGATAACAGGCCTCACAAAGGAATAGAGGTCCACCAGAGAATCCACGGACGTATTCCTCTCCGACTTCGGGGATCGACGTTTCCTTGTATCTTCGAAATTCGATTTACGATCGGACCGGTATCTATTTAAGCAAAAGTAATCCAATGGACGATACCGATACGATACATTTAGAAATGTAAGCGGTCCCCGACGGTTCCCAAAGCTGTCGCTAATGGGGCACCCGATTTCTCGATGTTAAACCTCTTCGATGCCCGTTCGATTCTTTCCTCCATCTTTCGATCTTCTTTTTTCCATTGATTTCCGATTTGAAGAAAAGAGACCTCATTTCACTCTGGCGAGTTCGAAAGCGATCCTTTACGTGTCGATAGAGAAACTCCTCTTGCAACGAGCGCGATGTAAAGTTATGTTCACACTGAAGAAAAATCGAGCTTTTATGTATTTAATTACTGGATTTCTGATGAATCAATGTGTTTCAAAATTTCACAATAAAGCGGAGAATGGAGCATTATGAATTGTTAAAGTGCGAAAAGGGTCGGGTCGGTCGCGTCCGAGGTTTAAAACATTCTAAAAGAAACCCGAAAGATTTTCACTTCCTTCGGAGTACACCAGGTCTAACAGGAACAAATCGTTCGCGATTTTACAAATTATCGTACAAGATTAAAAATTTACATAAAGATCTGTAGCCGGGCAATGATTAAGCGGCCAGCGAGGAAGCGCCGTTGGCCCGGAGAAAGGCAATAACGCAGTAATCAAGAGAATCATTCTGCATCGCGTGTGTCCCGGTGAATGGCCAGCAAATTCACGAAACGCACCGTGAACATTGGCTACCCTGCGAAAGGCGCACGGCACAGAGAACCATAAGAAGAAGAAGAAGAAGAGAATGACGATGAAGAAGAAGAAGAAGAAAAGAGATAAAAATGAAAGCAGAGTCGATTTTTATATTGGACATTGTCCATTTCTCGGACGGTTCTTTCTCGCGATGGGACTTAATTTTAGAATGACCATGGCCCGGGGCTAGTCCACCAGCGCAGCGCGATTCCCCCGCTTATGGTTGCCGCGTGACACCGTGGAATCGCCGGTGCACGGCAAGGTGTTGAAGCTAAAGGCTCGTATTTTTGTCGCGGCCGGCTCTCGTCGGCTCCGGCGAAACCCTTTCGGCCGGGCCGGCGATAAATCCGTATCTTTATGAAACGACGTCCGAGCTTTCCTGGCCTGTAGGGGCGCCTTTTGTTCGGTTAAAACGCTCAGTGGTCTCTCCCGGGACCCGGCCGAGCCCCCTTTTTCCCTTTCTCTTTCACATTGTACTGTCAATGGGATCACCGATACCGAACGCGAGCGACCAAGCGCGTTTCGTGCCGGCGAAATCGAATCGCGCGGCAAAACAGCCATGAGCAATTCCATATGCAATTCCCTGCCCAACCACCATCAATTAATAGGCCCCATCGTCCCTGCTCTCGGCGCCTTAAGGGGTTACGTACATCTAGAAGGCATAAAAATTGAATTACGATTTCTTTAGCACGAAAAAAAATCTTTTAACTGTTATGTACATTGGAACATACGGACTTTGTCATAGAGAAATTTGAAACGGCAAAGAAAAACTGCAACGAATGATACTTTCGAATTTTTTCATTCTGAAAAAAATTGGAGCCAAAATCAAAGGCTATTTTGTTAAAATCCTGTATGTAATACGTATTGAAGTCGACACGAGAGAAATTCTGAAGTAAACGTTTCGCCTGGACATAATCGACCGGGTGTGTGACGAGTGTTCCCACACATACAGTCAGAGGTACAGGAAAAAACGTCAAAGCCCGTTAAATCGGGAATCGATTCCTGCAGTCGAACACCGAAATAGTAAGGTGTCCGGTCGCGCGGTTTTCATTTATAGTCAATTACACGCTGGCGTAAACGATGTCGTAAATTACAGTTTTGCGCGATGCCTTATCAATAGCACATAACTCTTGCCCCGGGAGCCGGGTTACAGCCCGGCGAGCGTATTCGCGGAGATTTATTGGCCGGGACGGTTTCCACCGATTTAACATCGGCCAGGCGCGGATTCATTCCGGGGAGGAATGAAAGTAGTCGGTCTTCTTCTTCTTCTTGTTCTTCTCCCTCTTCTTCTTCTGGCGGATGCACCCTGGCTAGAGACACGCGAGGTCAAGTGGCAATCAACGATTCGATCGGCGCACACGCGATCCTGAAATCGTCCTTACGCCGATGTAAAACGATACCGAGCACGGCGAAGTGTCGTGGCGCTTGTGTGCACTGTTAACTGTCGCTTTCTATCATCGCCTCGTCTTGGCATAGAGTCTACTGCTGTTATAGCAAGGTTGTACCACGGGGCGATGTAGATACCTAACGTCATTACTTAAAATTACTCGTAAATTACTTTATGCTCGAGGGCATCCTGAAGGCTAATTCGTTTTTTAGTCTTTGTCAATGACAGCTCATTCTTCTGGGGAAGTCGACGACGCCATGTCGCTTTTGCTAATTTACGAAATAGTCACCCGTTTACTCTAGCCTCTTCACTCTTCCGTGCTTGGATTAGGAACATCCACTTTTACAATTAACTCCGTACACCATAATTTTTATTTGACAGTTGCAGTCATTAGAACTTCTTGTTGTATAGGTTTTGTTCGAAATCTTTATCACGAGTCTTATTTTTTACTATTCACATATGATAGATGCATAAGTTTACTAAAGAAGTCTTTTCAAAGGGTATCCACTTAAAGTCGCCGACTGTAGATCATCGAAAAACAATGGATCAAGAGAACGGCTGATTGCTCTGGGACAAGTGTCTTGATAAAACCGCAGGCCAGCAACACTAGTTCTCTTGCGCCAGTACTCCTCGACATCAATGAATCGTGGATCCCGAAGACACGCACACGATGTCCCTCCCTCTCTCCCTCCCTCAGAAGCAAAAGAAAAAAAAGATGGATGTTCTCAGCGAACAAGACCACGGGCGAAGATTTAGCCGCCATAACTCTCGGCGCCGGAGTTGGTCCCAGTGGTCCTTGCGCCGGTGTAATTATTCAGCGTGCCGTCACCGTGTCGCCGCGTTATGTAACAATAATCCGCTCGTAAATCAGTTTTATTGAAAGGAAAATTTTGGTAGTTGGTGACGGCCGGACGTTTTCATCGACGCGAACGAACAAGCTGCGTGTCCATGGCCCATGGAAGGAGAGCGCGATGATCTGGCGGCTTGCCGGGCAGCTCGGTGACAGCAGCTGGTCCCGATCCAGCAGCAAGTTCTCTGCCCGGCTCTTCGGGCTTGACGACACTCGACAGCCATTCGAGAATTCTCCTCTGTTCCCTTTTGCCTACGTCCATACTACGTGTCACTCGTTTCTTTCTCTCCACGAGCGTTCCACCGTGCTACTCCTCTCGTCCACCTCGTCCTCGCCGCGTCCTCATCGTCCTCCCCCGTTCCTGCCCCTCTCGCTTTCTCTCTTTCTCACTCTATCTCTCTTTCTCTGTGTCTCTGAAACTCGTCTCTCGCGAGTTAAGCCCACTCTGATTTACGCCCGCTCACCTGTTCATCCGTTTCAACGTGGCCCACTTGCGAGGACCTCTTTCCGGCGTGAGATGATCGCTTTGATACAGTGGTATCTCGATTGTGTACTGTAATGTATCGATTTCTGTGCAAAAATTTAGGTCTCTAGTGTTACCTATATCGCGTACATATACGCGATATACTGTGTTTACTTTATTCTTCATTTTTGTTGTAGTTTCAGCCGTACTATCACGTAATTAATATTAATTAATTATTCTCATTAGTATATTCAGTGAGTAAACGGATATCAGCGAATTCTTTGTTCCCGACTGCTTCGAGGAACAGTAACTACCCAGCATCTCCTTTCACCGGAAGCCCAAACGATAACGGCGCCACTGGTCTTTAATCGCGGCGATCTAAAAGAAAAGTGTTCGCCGATCGCAACGACGCGGCGTACCCGTGTAACGATCGCGTTTATTCGACGTTTAGCGTGAAAATTCTCGACCAGAGATACTTTTAATACATAGTATTCGCGAGAGGCTAGAAAACTCATGCTTGTCCACGTTACCGGTGGCAATACACGCGGTCGGTTTCCATAATGCTTTATTTCCATTAAGTAAGACATGCTTGGGGGGTCCGGCTAACCCCATCTCTTCGCGGCTGTTTTCAACAATTACCATAATTCAGTTCATTAAGAGGCATTATCGGAAACCGAAAGCAGGCTAAAGGGTGTATCGCCACGAACGGCGATGGTATCGCGGTTGCGGCATGCTTATCCGGCGTGACGATACCACTCGTTATTAAGTAGTTATCACTCTAATTACGTATATATGTTTAGCAAAGGAGAAATTTCATTAGACCGGGGATAGTACACGCGAGCGTAAAACGGTCGGGGCGCCGGACGAGATGATCGTGTCCATTGTATACGTGCCTACTTATTATTACTATACGTTATAATCGCTATGTAACGACACGCCGTCGATCGGCAAACGGGGAATCGTTGTGGGGCTCGCTCGCCGCGAGAAGCATGACTGCAGCCTCTCCTACCGTGACTATGCTCTCATTAACGCGTCGCGTTACTTCGCTTCTTGCGTGAGTCGCTTAATTTCCACGAGAAACGATCATCGCCGTCTTCTCTACGGGCTAACTCGATGTTTGAGCACGCCGCTACCGGGGGATCGGTGAAAACGATTTTGAAGTGAAACTTCTTTGCTGAGGGTAACAATTTTCTGATGTGATAGAAGTCGATGTTACGGAAGTCGAAAGTCAAGCGCGAAAATTTAAACTGAAAATGAACGGAGAAAAATAATTTCTTACCTCGACGGGATTCGAACCTCGATCCACCGATTGGTAGTCCTACTCCTTAACCGCAAATTGAGATTGGAAATGTTAGAAAAACAAGATCAGGAACAACCAATATAAAAAAAACAAGATCAGGAACAACTAATAAAAGTTGTGTAAGCGTAAAGAAAAAAGCGTATAAGAAAGAAAAAGACATAGTGCATAGCACTTCCCATACGCTCTCCTTCTTTGCATCATAAGTTTTGATCGTTGATTATGTTTCATGTGAAACTTTTTCTATAATTTTTTCTATGATTTTTTTTTTTGTATTAGTTGTTCCTGATCTTTTTTTGTATTGGTGTCTCTGATCTTGTTTTTTGTATTGGTTGTTCCTCATCTTGTTTTTTTTTATTGGTTGTTCATGATCTTGCTGTTAACATTTCCAATCTTAATTTGCTTCTAAACATTATTAGACTGCAAGAAGTTCATTTTTACCGCGCGTGGTTTTCCACGCGTTTTTTTTTTAATTGCGCGCCGGAGAATTGAATCGCTGTGGATCGCGAACTGGCACAGTTAGGATACCCGATAGCATCTAGAACAGAAGGGTGACCGAACCTCCGTCGGTTTCTTATTCGTGCGAGAACGTAATCAGAGAGGCGTCGTTTTGATGGATTGTACGCCGGAGGAATCTTTTCGGTTCAGTTGGGTCGAGGTCGCTGGCCTCTTTGGGAAAGCTGTTTTTCTGAATTTAACGAAATTATGAATTTATAACGATCCACTTGAGAATGTTTTAGCACATCTGTGGGAAATGATACCGCGTACATTTTAGATACTGTTCTGGTCTGGTTGGCTGTGGATTTTTATGATAGTTAAACACTTTCTGTGTCCATTGTAAAAAGACTGAATCTAACGCAGAGCATTCCTTCGAACCGATCGAGATCTATTCTTAATGGCATATTAGAATGCGAGAAAATCTTAAAAGAATCTTTCATTCAATCGTCTTTTTAAGGGGATACAGTAAAACCGCTATTGCACAGTAAGTGTTTCTCACCGATCGAATGTGACTTGCAAAAATTATTTCTCCGCTTAAGAGTGTATTTATAGATTAGCCTAGACTGAATTAATGAAGAATTTTATGGCAGTGAAAGCACGAGCAGTATTAATTTTATTATTTTACGAGCTATAGTGATGTCACTCGTAATGTGTCTGTAAATTTATGTGTCTTTTATCTGTACATCTGTTAGATTGATTAGAAGCGTAAGACCCCTCACATAAATATCTATAATCTAACGTATGATCAGTTATGATTAGAAACAGAATTAGGAAACAATTTTCCTTGTCCACTAAAAACTTCCTGATTGTAAACATAAAATATAAATACGTTATTGGTACTTGTTCACGTACATTTCCTTTTCTTGTTCAATCTAGTTGTACTTAGAGCATTTAAAGTATTCAAATATACAGTTGTATTATTTACAATTGAATAAAATATATTCTGCATAAAAATTCGCAGTTTGATTATGTTATCAAGATGACGTTTTGAGGATAATGGAGAGTATCCACTAACAAAATTTAATACCCCATACGAAAAGGAACCTTTTTAGCGAAAACAGTTCCAGGAAATGTTGACCTTTAGCTTACTATGTATCGGGGGAAGAATGCGTCTACTATCGGGGCACTACTGTATCAAGTATCTGAGACGGAGTTTCGCGTAGGTATCCCCTCATTAGTCGGACATGACGTTTCGAATAAATTTGTCGCGACGGATAAGGACTGAGAAACCGAAATTGGGGAATAGAGGGAACAGGCCGAGGTTCTTATCAGTACTGATAACACAGCAATTTGCGCTCATTAGGGTGCATCAAGAGATGTGTGGGAACCTGCGTTTTTAATTAAATGTTGACAGCAGGAGAGTCTTGGAGAAGAATACCTTTGACCTTTGCCAAGGCTTATATGAATCTATGACAAGGGATATATGTACATATAACCATTTATTTATTCACAAAATAATTTGTAAAAATATCTGCGAAGTGAAAGAATTTGCAAGGAATTCTGTGATACTACAATATACAGTAAACAATCGATGTAAGGAAACGGGAACTGTACGATCTAAGAAAAACGAATATCCCTTCCACCGTATATCCAGCTTAACACGAAGTGTTAATACAGTATTTACGACGTTCCAAAAGAATGTCTCTAGTAACCAAACAAAGTCGTGAAACATCCAGCGAAGTTACGAAACGTCGAAACTCAGCCTCCAATTGTGACGCGCTGTAAAGTCTAATTTATAGCGCGACTATTGTGCTTGGATCGTTTCGAGTATTCAGATATTCTCCCCAGAGGTTTACGATTACACCTTGATCGTTAATTTATTCGTGGTCCGGGGGCCCGATGGCGAAGGATCTAGCGATCGCCAAACGATCGCTCGCCTACCGAATCATAGAAAAACGGGTTTCGATCTTGCTCACGGACCATCCTCGTAAATGCACGGGGCCTCTAACCTGTTCTCTCTCTCTCTCTGTGTGTGTTTTTTATCGGCGTATTTCGATTATTCATGATCGTTCAAGGTCCCCGAGCAACGATTCCCTGTTGCCAGTCATTAACCGTGGAACACGTGGGCCTGCTCGGTAAAAATCAAGAACCCCCCTTCGAGATTTGTTGTATCGTCTCCTGGTGCTCGTTAATCCTCACACCGTTTTATCCTAATTTATCCCGTTAGAACGCCACCCCCCGTGGCGCTTGTCGCGGTTAATTGGCTCTATTGCGCAAACATGTAAATTAAAAGCATATTGAGCAACGTTTGATTCGGACGTGGCCCGAAAATGTTGATTCGGCCCATTGTCTTCCAGGAACTCTTCGTTCAAACTCTCTCGAACGTTCGTTCGAAAATCTTTTCCGATTACACATAAAAAATTCCCAAGTATACTCATAATTTGGAAACGAGCCCCTCAGATACTCCTAATTAAAAATGAATAAAACCATCGAATCCCGACTCACTTCCAACACTAACACCAAGCTCAATTTTAAATTATTTTCTACTTTCACATATACAGTCCTACAATTCGAACCAAGAATTACCAAAAAGAGAAACGAAACTCGACTCGCTGCCAACACTCTCTCAGCAAGATCACTCTCCGCGAATACCAAGCTCAATTTCAATGTTTCTCTCCTGAGAAAAAATTATACACCGCGTTGAAACATACTTAAACCTGTACATAAAAGTCAAACAGCAGAAAATTCAATTCTTCAACAATACAAAAAAACCAAAGCATTCGCTCCGACCACTCTCCCGGAGTCGCACTAAAGTCTGCTTCCCCGTTATCTTATCCAGCAATAAATATTTTTCACGCCGGAATAAACACAGTCCGGCGAATTTGTCGAAAGCATGTTATACGCAGGAGCCGTGCGCGCAAAAAGAAGATCCGCGTTGGTTGTAGGCTCGTTGCGGATCCTAATAAACGTATTTAAAGGAGCTGCTCTCTGACTGCGAGCGCAAGGCTCGGAGGTAACCTCTCGCGGTAAGGTAATTCCTTGTTAATTGTGATCCGTTCAGCAACTGGGAAGAGATACGGTCCGGGTCTCATCGGTTTCATCTGGTAGAGGGACCGGGGTCTTGGAAGTGGCGATTTTATCTGTGGTTTTGCGCTCTTGCTCGCGTCATCCGCGCTTAGGCAGCTACTCCGTTGAAATCCATCGGGGGTGTAAAGTGTAAGCGATCCGGGCATCGACGGCTCGATATTGCGCGAACGATAACCTGCTGTTTCGATTAATCGGGAGAGAGAGAGGGAGGGAGAGAGAGACAGAGAGAGAGAGAGAGACGAACGAAGAAGTGGAGAGAAACAGAGAGAATCGAGTTTGTCGCGGCGCGCGATGGGAACAGGAGACGGAAACGGGGGAGGAAGGGATTCCGGGGGACAGAAAGGGTGGCGGTGGCGAGGAAAGGAGGGGAAGATAAAAGGTTCCCTCTGGACGGGCTCACGACGACAAAACGCAGGTACGTACTTAAGTATATATAGTGGTTAACTGCGGGAGGCAGCGCGGGGAGGAACTTCTTGGCTGTAAAGTATAAAGCATTAAGCGTTAATCTCACCGGTGGACAAGATAATGCTCGGAGTCGGCTCCGTGTGAGGAGCCTTTGAGTGGCTATTTATCTCGAGTTTAAATCGATTTGTATGCTAATCCACCAGAGAAATCCGCCTGCGTACATAAAACTGAAGGAGGCCTACAAAACTCAGCCTCCATGAGATTCCAGATATATCCCTGACTAATTAGGCCCACCGCCGCCCTGCCTCCTCTCTTTCTTCATTCCTTCTCTCTTTCTCCTGTTTTCACCGTGACCGCTGTCTCTTCGTTCGGTCTTCGTCCCGCGCTCTCCTCTTCTTCATTTCTCTCTCTTTCGCTCGGTGGTTGCCACTCTCAACCCCCTCTCGCTCTCCTTCTTCACCCTTTCCGATGATATCGACCTCCTACCCGTCGGAATTCGACGATTCCGACTCTTCTTCCTGAAGAAATCGTCGTGTTTCGGACCGCTGCAACCGCCGAAACAACGATCGTTCTCGAGGGGGCCGGCAGAGAAGACGAGACGAGGAAACGAGCAGCCTACTTCTTTTGCGAAAACGATCCGCGCGCGGTCTTTCGTACGATGTTTGCAATCCCTCGACCATGTGATGGTGCAAGCTTGCGGATCCGTCCGGAACGAGTCTCCGGGAAGTTATGACGGTGGTGACGTTTGTGGAAGAACGACGGGGGAAAGGAGATCGCGAGAATTTCAGGAGGAAACTCGGTTTTTTGGCGCTGATGTGGCATCAATTAGACTGAAATTGTGGATATGATTTTATGCTGCTAAAATTTGTCCAGCTTTGTTTACACGACCCTCCCTCACTGAAGAATTTTTAACTGCAAAGTAAAGCTTCCCCGATTTAAAATGTTCCCATTCTGCGTCATTTATTAGATACTGATAAATTTAATGTAAAAATTGATTAAGCCTGAAATTGAGCCCGAAGACTTGAAAATATAATTTGTGAGATTGCTTCGTTGACAATTCGGCGATATACGTGTACATAACAGGCATGCGATGTGTTAAAACAACTCTTCGAGAAATTCTTCAACACCACAGAATCCTCGCCGCACCTGAATGAAGTCAGGCCAGCTCTCGTAGACGATTCCTAGACCTTAAAAGGTAATGCTGGGCCGAAAGTGTTTGGGTCGATGACCGCTTCATCGACGGCAGCTGCACAGGTACCTTTAGGGTTCACAGGTAGGTGCTCCGCTTTCAGATGGAAATTCGTAAGAATTCCACGCGGGCATTTATATCATAGTTTTCTCGGTGATAATACAATTTTTATGCGTAGACCATTGCACTGCGGTGTGCCGCTGTCCAACTGGTTTCGATCGTAGACGGAATAAAATTAACGATAGGGGTCTCTTAATGAAAAACGTCTTCCTGGAGCATTTTGAACGGAATTCTACGTCGCAATTTATTCGGGAATCGATTTCGTCTAAGCGGCGGCGTAACACGCGCAGATCCCTGTTCTACTCGTAAATAGTGGCACGGTGGGCGGTGTTGTCTTCGGAATTAAGAACGCGGATCGTTTCCAGAAAGGCCCCCGGTCTCTCTGCCTTACTTTATTTCTCGGTTGTTGGCCGCTTTTACGGCTCCGAATCCGCGCCAGCATTAAACCACCCGAAAACCCCTTTGATCTTTTATACTTGTTTCGTAGAATCGTGATTCGATGAGCCTAAGTGGGCGAACCGGGTCGGGGAACACGACGCGTCGGACACACGCGTGTGTCGTGTTGTTTCATATGGCATATGCGCGCGATTCTTGCCGAGGAGCTTTCTTTAATGGCCTCCTTACTACAACGGAAAAATATTTCTGACTCGTTAAAAACGGATAAACGCGCTGCCAGTGATATCAGGCTCTTAGAAAAAACGATCATAAAAATCCTATTGTAATTTTAACTACGCCGAACGGCGAACGAGCCAGTAGCTTGCAAGGCGATAGAAGTTTTGTTTTTACTCGCATTAGCTTTTAACTATTCGTAGACGGAGTAGAGTCACTGTCCTGTTTAAAACGAGGGCAATGGAAAATGTACGGTGAAATCAAGGCAGACATTTGAACAATATGAGAAATTAACGGATGCTGCAGTTCTAATTTGTACTATCTAATAAATATTATTGTAATTCCTGAGAATTTTTAATTAAATTATTTACTCTGGGGAACACAACCATATTTATAGATTGCTCCACAGAGCACTGTTTGGTTCAATCGGAATTGAGAGCAAGAAAATCACACCTACTCGCACTTCAACAAGTTGAAAAATTACGGGAAGCAATAGTTTAGCAACTGTGACAAAAAATGTTTCACTGCTATTGTCTTTGGACCCTTTGTAAATAGACCGGTTCTGAGGCGAGCGCTTTATAAAGCCTGATCAGTATGAGCATAGGTTGCCCCATGGGGCATAGATTGCCCGATCAATTCTCTGTGTCTATTGTGCGAGCCTAATGAGACGAGACATGTGTTATGAACTTTCACTGTCTTGTCTACCAGAAAATTATTATTATTATTACAGACTGGAAACAAAATAAAAATTCTTTTCCTCCTTCGATCATTTTCCTTCAATTCCTTCAATCTAAATGACATATAGATCAGTAAAAATAAACAAAATTTTTCATTATTTTTAAAATTGTACTCCCCCAATACCTTTGCACTAAATTTTACAATTAAAATACCGAACACAACCGCTATACAAGCATGTGCAGGTATAATTACCAGTTTAGCCATTTTATCTATTTTATCATTTTTAGGTCGCGCAAAATCGGTACCTCTAATGCCTCTAATAATATTTAATTAAAATCGTTGAACAATCTGCGCTAAACCGATCTCGAGACAGCGTGGGTAACCATACACCATCGGGGCCCGTCATAGTTCACGCAATACCAAGATCGTCGGTCGCGATACGTTTTCCTCAATAAAACAGACGGTGTGTGCGCGCGCGCGTAGCGTACGCAGGTTTTATCGGGACTCGTCGGCTCGGGATTTGAATATGTTTACATTCTTGTTTTGTTTTATCGGGAGCGCGGATCGAGCGACGCGCACAGCCTGCCGAGAGGATGCAGAACGCCGATCGGCATCCGACTTTTGCGAAACAGGTGGTTTTCGCCATATAGGAGAGACGCGCGGGACGGAACACAATGAGACGCGTCCCCGGCGTGGACCATAATCCGTCTTCGGCGAGCCAGTCCAGTTCGCCTTGGCATGGAAAATGTTTCTTGTCGTTCGACGAAACTCTCTATTGTTGTTCGCCGGCTATTCGATGTAGAACAATGTCCGTACGAGGGAACGCCAGGGACCGGCGATTGCGTCGAAAGAGAGAGAGAGAGAGAGAGAGACCGTTCCGAGCCGATCGATCAATCCTCCCGGGAACGATCGCAATTTAGCCCATTTGCATGAACCGGCTGAATAGCCCCCGAGACGTTTAAATCCGTCTTCGGCCTCCTGGACCTGCCTGGAAAATTTCGAATAACCCGAAGAAATACATTCGGAATTTATTCGGAATTATTATGAAGTATTAATTGATTTCGTCACAAGTTCTACAACGTCTACATCGACGATGGATTGTGAAACGACGCATTCGAATGACTCGCAGGAAACTGCGAAACGGCACAGGGTGTTAAGTAGTCCTTACAGAGAGAATAACGCTCCTTGCGATATAATAATGACGCGGGGAAAGTAGACGGGGCGAATCTTTCGTAGCGACACTCGAGCTGCACGGCTCAAAAACGAAACCGTAGATAACGCCAGCATTGTGCTCGTAACATTGTGTTTGATCTACGTATTTGCACACACCGCACGAATTACGCAACACGTGTTAGCGTGCCTAAACTTGGCACCGTTATTTGCTCCTCCGAATTATGTCGTATGCGAGAAACCGGATTTTCGAGAATTTTTAACCCTCTCGTCCTCGTCGAAAATATTTTATTTCTGGCCCGTACTCAAGGTTCTTTATCCTAAAAATGACAGTCTCCCTCTGACCCATCACTAGACTGCGGATTTCATGCATTTATGGAAAAGTGAGTATAATTTTTAACTACAGAAGATTTTTAAAAGAAGCGAGATATTTTTATCTGGCTCCTGTGTCTTAAAATCGGTGAAGAAAGTTTTTATTTTGCATAAAGATTCTAGCCATCAATCTGATCAGAAAGCGAAATTTTAAAAGCAAACTTTATCTTACAATTATAAATGGTTCTTAATTGACCACCAGCAGGCCGTACGCCATCCCAATTCGTTCAACACGTATTAATTACACTCGTCATCGGCTAGAACCGACGAGCGAAACGCGATAGTTATCGTGAGTTTACAGTCGCGAGATAAACCCGGGGACCCGTTTCCGGGGAGTGTGGACCCGAAGGCACGGTCAGTTAGTCGATGAATTACGAGACAGTCGGCGCAAGTCGAACGAAAAAGAAAAAAAGCGTGAAGGAGTCAATTAGCATACGTCGTGGACGTATCAGCGGCTCGCTCGGCGTACAAGGAGCGTCAATATACCCGGGTGGCTCGGACAGAAACGTGTCAGATTTGTATGCAAATTGCTAGACGCGAAATGAATATACCGTGCTTTAAAGGATTTCATTTCGAGCATTTACGAGTGGCCAGAGAAAGAAAGAGAGGCGTACTCGCGAGTAGAAGCTGCAAGCCTTGCGGAGCGTAACTCAACGGCGATCGTTGAAGAGCACGCGAGAAACAAGCGAAGAAGATTTACGACAAGGGAAATATACCTTCCCATCCTGTCTGCGAGCGCATTCCGGCCCCGAAGAATGAGAGAGGGGTGCAACTCGCGTTACAAGGGCTGTAAACTACGCTCTCCTTTGTGACGTAGCGCGTAAAGGGTTTAACCCCTTCGGCTGCCGTTGCTCTACCGTTACCGTTGCTGCCACAGCTTTTCTGCTCTTCGCGAAAACCACGCTTCCTTGACGACTTTTGCCGGCTGTCCAACCCCCTCCATTCTCTCATTCGAGAGACAGACTGTCTCGTATGAAAATGAATTTCGTGAGCGAGACACACTACGATGACGCATTCAGTCATCGTTTACGCCGGTTACCGCTCCGTCATTACGCTCTACACGCGATCTCCATTTTCGAAGGTAAACGACACAACGTTCCTTCGTTTCTGTTTCTATCGTTACCGTTCTTTTTCTCTCTCTCTCTCTCTCTTTCTCTTATTTTTCTCTAAATGAGGACCACCGACCGGGATCCGTTGCGGGAATTCGTAGGAATCGTTTGTGTCGACTCGACCGTGTCGCGCGTGCTCCCTGGGAATTTTAATTGAAAGGGAAGAAAAATTCTTGCCGCTCGGGAAAGTCTGGGATCGTCGACAGAGCAAATCTGAATTCTACCGGGATCTTGTTTTGTAATGCGTATCTTTCTGCGTTGGCCTGTTGTCTGTAGAGTGTTTTAAATGAAAACTTTTATATTAAAAAAAGTTATTAAGGAACCTGTCTAGGAGCGCATCAACGAAGGGTTTAAACAACTACGTGAAAGTTGATATTTTTTGATTTTTGTACATTGTCAACTGTGCGACGCTCCACTTGCGAGGTGCCCGGTGAACGGTAGCCACCTTTAGTGGCCATATTTCCAACTTAAAAGGAGCTGCTGTCAGCAGTGATTTGGGTGGTGGGTGAAGTGCCGCTTTTATAGTACGCACGGGAGGAGACAGTCCAATTAAGGGCACATTTGTATACTTAAGTGCACCGATATCGATGTATAAATCGGTCCGCGAGCCACGATTTATGGCTCCGCTGAATGTCGTAAAACGTACGGCAGCCAGATACAGTCTGAGAACTGAGGACCTGAGGCCCAGGCCGGGCCTCCGTGTTCCTGGAACCTGTGCCCACGTCCCGGGCCCGTGTTCTCGAATCGAATCGCAACCATCCGGAGAGGACCGTCTTCCTCTCTTTTTCCTCTCTTTGATCCGCAGAAAAAGTCGATGCACGACCGGTCGACCAACGGTCCACCGTGTCACACGAATCATCTCGGGCCCCTTCCTACACCTGAATGAAATATTGAAATGAATCCCGATGACACGCGACCATCGTTCATGCTTCTTAAATCGCGAGCTCTTCATCGAGCTCAACGAGTGCTACAGTTCACACTTTTCTGCTGACACAGTTCTTTTCGATAGTGTTATTCCATTGCAAATCGCCACTAAAATTTGCCATGTTGCGACTGACAAATAGTTTTACATTGCTTAATTCGAGAGCACTGAGATTAGGCTCTGAACCATTTCACTTGTTGATATTATTACGTTGATTGCGTGTGACACAATTTTTTGGACAACTCGAACAATTTTTACATTACCAAATCTGTGTGCTCTTAATACGTATCCGATCGATATATTTTATCTCTCTGTTCATTTTTCTATCTCTAATATATACTACCAATTTCAATGTTTTAATTTCTTTCAGTGTGAAAAATGAGCAAGACAGTTCGTAAACAGATGAAAATTTCTTCCTGCGTATTAAAATCTCTGGAAGTTATTTTTTAATAACTAGGGTACTATCAAAAGTCAAAACTTTCATTCCAATTTCTTCCGAAACTTCGTCCAGTCGAATCTTGCGAATACTTGTCTTCGCATTCTCGTCAGAATTCCCATTAGTTTGTGGCGGTGGAATTTCTCGTCGTTCCGAGAAGAATCTCGATTTCTAAAAATCGATCGTCTTCCATCGGGGGGAACAAGATAGAAAGTATCGACAATATATCCCATTCGGATTTCACCGGTTTACGTGCATGCGAGCGCGGGGTCGGAGCGGCGGCGTCTACATTCGCGGTTCTCGATGATAAATAGACGGATTAGAAAATGGGTGACCGTTCTCGCTGAAAAGCGTCGCCCGGCGACAAATTGCCGGCTAGTTTCTAACACACCGGCCTTCTAACGTATACCGTTCCGTATTTTCAAACGCAGAATCGCTGGAAGCTCGTTAACGCGAGTTAAGCGTCCACACGCTGCTGCAACCCCGGGGCCAGCTCCTCTAGAACAGTCGCAGGTGCATGAAATGCACGCAGGGATCGGGAGAAAAGCGTTGTCGCGAGTCAAGTAAGGAAATGATGAATAATACGTTACCCCTCTCTCATGAAGAATCAGCGAGACTTAATATCGCTCTGTCATTGTTGATAATTAAACTACGAGGATCAAACATCAATTTGGTGCCTTCTTAAAATTCACAGTCCATGCAAGGACATACAGTGATTGGAATCTTCCAATAATATTCGGACACTCTTACGAAAACTACAACTATTTTAATATTATTTCGAAGAAGCCAGAAAAATTAGTTGATTAGTTGATAATGGCGTTGTTTGTGTATAAATAAACTTTTCGGAGAACGTTCGAAGATGTTCATTGACTGGTGCCGTGTCTTTCTCACAACTTGAACGGCGTTGCTGATCGAGAGAAGCGATTTTCGCGGAGGAATTCGCAGACGATCCTCTCGCCTCGATCATCGACAGCTGGCGACCGTCGATTAAGTTGCTCGATATATTTATATCCGCTCGTTAGAGATCGAAAATACACAAAGCGAGAAACGAGAGACCGGTCCCGGGAAAGGGGTCTGTGTGTAAAATAAAAAAAGAAAACGAGGAAGAGAAGGAACGATGAAATATATGCGGCAGTTAATTCCGTCGATGGAGCGTGGACGCGCATACGGAACAGGTGCGTGAATTTATGCTCGCTGGAAGACCGAATTATTACTCTTCGGTCTCGCTCATGCGAATGCGAGAGACATACGCCGATATACGCTACTGTTTCGCGAGGAACGCGCGCGTGTCAGATCGGTTTACGCAACAGGGTTAATTAAATATATTAGAAAATGCCCGCGTATCGACGGATTAATAATCAGATAGGCTTCGATAACGGTGGAATTCCTATCGAAGTCTCCTGAGGGGGAACCTGTAATTAGCGGTCCTGATTAATAATTTACGAGACGGGAAGCAACGATCTTGTCTACTTGCCGAGCGGGTTCGTGGTTTTTCCATCGCGGGTACTTTGTCGCTAATCGATACCGAAAACAACGTAAAAGTGTTTAATTACGGGGAAATGAGGCAAGGACGCGGGAGATCGAGCTCTCTCTCTCTCTCTCTCTCGTCCCTGTGATTTTGATATCGTATACTATATTATATAAGTAGCATCTTTTCCCGGTCTCTCTTTCTTGCTTCCTATATTCCTGCGCGAGCTCGAAATTCCGCTCGTCGTTTTTTTGCAAACCCGGTCGGTCTCTTCTCGTTAATGCGATCGCGTGTCTCGCTCGACTTCTTCTTCGTCTCCCTCTCGAGAAAGAAAGAGAGGAATACGAGAGCGGATCTCCCGAGCCAGCGAATTTTTCATCTTCGCCTAATTTATAACGGGCTGCCAACAGGTTCCTCATTTTATTATCTGCCCGAATTTATTCCGCGAATTAATGCTCCCGGCCAATGACAGTTACAACCTCTTCATTTCGGAGACGCGAATAATGGGGCGACGACTGGCCGTGGGATTCGGGACGCGAAAATCATGATTTTCGGGTCGCTTGACGATTTCGTTTAAATAATTGTTGGAAATATTTCTGTGTGAAAGGGGTTAGTCTATTTATTTTAATGGGACACTGTACATCCGAACTAGAATCGGGGACGATTTATGGTTTGACACTCGAAATCCTAAGAATATATTAAATAGAAATTATTTCAATAGAAGAATTATTTATAATCAAACAACATTTAAATTGTAAATTTATTGGTCTAGAAATTAGAAATTAGAATAATGTGCTTAGAAACGGTAGACTCTTGGAGTATGTTAATCGCGAACCAGTGATTAAGGATGATTTACGGCTCGGCATTCAAACTTCTGTAAAATGAAATTCTAAGAATTTTTCGGTATAAAAAATACTCAAATTGTAGATTTTTAGATATACCTAGAATACCTATATATCAAAGATCAGAATGCGTAGAACGGAGAGTAGAAACAGTCTGATCATTTTTTAAGAATGATAGTCCGCGATGGATGCAATTGATCGAGAACGATTTATTGCTCGACCCTCGAAATCTAGCCAGTCTGTTAAGCAGAACGATTGCACGTAATTTATACTGTTCGTAAGTATATGTATCTTCGTAGAATTCGAAGGAATGATCATCATAATCAAAATGATCGCTACTGTCAAGAATAAGAATAATCTTGTACAGTTCTTGGAGAGAACGCGAGGTCACCGATTTTCCTGTCAACGTGACAGGAATAATTCCGAGACTTACTCATCGGACAAATTTCCATGCGCTACGAGTTTCTGCAACATTACTTGACAATGCTCGATCATGGAAAAACGAAAATTTCTACGCTAATGGAGGATTACACGGGGGAACCCTGAAGAAAGCAAACTATCGCGGAACTGTGCTGTGGAGGCACGTGCGATTAGGCACGGCCTGTTCAAACATAATCGGCCGCTGTTGCCGAAAAGTCGAAAGTATGGTTGCTTGTTTAATTTGAAATAATGGAAGGTTTATTCTTAACTAAATATTTAAAAATACGGAGGAACAGAGGATCACTTCAAACTTTAGAAGATAACATACATCGGAGGTTTGAGGTCATGCAGAATGGCATAAGAGACATACGAAATTTATTTCTCTCGTGCGAGATCAAATTTCATCGGCTGTCACTTGAAAACTTTCATTTTATTCCCACATTTGTCAGCATTTTATCTCTATCAGGTTACTTGGACATTATTTTGAATTTATAATGTGAATATCGCACGTAATCTCTGATAAAATTTTGTAATTTGTCTACATATTTTCCGAAATGTTATACATTTTCATGTTTTCATAATTATTAATTTTCTGTACACACGTTGTCCATTCAACTTGCTCTACAATGGAAGAGACCAAGCTAAACTAGCACAGAGAAGCTAATAATAGGGTGCATGCGATTAACCCTTAATTATTCAAGTAGAATCTGACGTAATCCAATTTTGTCCTATACACGGTAACATTTTCACACAGTCTTTAGAATCCTGCATTCAAGTCAATTCAGACTATACATCAAAATTACAGCTATTCAAATTGTCCACCAAATATACAAGTATAAATTGTTATTGTAAATTCCGCGAGATTCAGTAGTAGTAATCCACAAGTTTTCTATACTGAACCGGGACTCGAACCAACCAACCTATCAATCACAGTCAAACACACAATCACCGACTACAAGAACAAAACGAAGTTCCTGTAATAGATTCGAAATTCCAAAGGAGCTGAAGAAATCATTCCAAGAAAAACAGTGACCATCTTGCAAATGTAAAACTTTCATAGAAACAATAATCATACATAATTCAAGAAGAGGCGCTAATGAGTACGTCGTCAATTCAACGTTGAGACCACAATTACCAAAATGAACGACTCACAAGTTCCACAAACTGTTAAATCGAATTTACTACTCGGTTCCGATGATAACCGTGTGGATGATTCATCCACAATGAATGTGAAAGATGAAACCAGAAAAAGGATGAAAACAATGTTCCCCGATGGTTCATCCCACATGATCACACGAAATGAACAAGTAAAAATCCATGAAGTGAATTATTAACACAATTCCACAATTTTTACAAGGATAAGATTTGACAATCAAATCACAGAAGAACCTAACGTACGCATTTTAACTTCACCAAAACTACAAATCAGTTCACTTATTAATTCCTCTACGAAACGGAAGAAGGAGAAACAGGCAAAAATCCAGGATGAGTAAAAAGTACCAGTATTCCCGTTTGCATATTCGTGAATCCCCGAGTCTCGCCGATTTCATAGTAATTCTCTGCTCGTCATCCAGGATGGTGACGCGTCCGATTCACTGTGAGTTGCTACTGTGCGAGTAAAAAGCAATCTGGCCGAGAAAGTCGAGGCTGCAGCAAAGCTCGCCGCCGACGCGTAACAGCAATTTCATTGACGATTGTTCCCGTGGTCGGCGAGAGACGTTTTTGCGGGGTCAATTAAAATAATCAGAAATTATCCCGGGCAGCCATTACGGGCAACCTACCAAATCGGGGAACAGGTTGCTCCCTGCCGAACCCGGCTAGAACCGGAGCTACAGCCTCCACGAGTTTATGTTTGCTCTTACTCGGTGATGAGCTGTGACCAATCGAATCCAACATGATTTTGTACCTTAAAAATACTTGAATGGTCCATCTAGCATCATTTCACTTAGAGAAAAGACAGTAACATGTAGATCAAAGTTTCACAGAGAAACACTTTAGAAAAACAGTTTTGCATTGGATAAGTGTCATCTCGCGGACCCATCTAATCTTGTGTCAATGTCACACCTCTTCTGCAGCTGTTGGGTCGCTCAAAGATCACAGCCACTGACAGCATGGATAGCTTTCCTCATATATCGTGTACATATCTTCCAGTAATATCGAGGCATGACCGCAGTCCCAATTTCACCGTGTTTATCACGGAATCGCGACTAGCGCTCGGATCCTCGCGTCGCCGGCGTCAGATATCCGTCGGTTTCGAGCTCGTGGAGGTTCCTGGGAGTCTGTCGTCGATCGGCGTGTTACATTGTAAACGTGACCGAGCGGCCCGACCGGGCCGATATTTTCACTTCTCGCGAATCAGCCTGGGTCCCCCCGGTACCGATCACGTGCTCACGATAACAGGTCCGGGGTCCGACGATGTTTGTTCCGCCGTGTCTACAACGGAGCGCCGCCGCGAACGATTATCGACGTTCGACAATCGAAGGATTTATCGTTCCATTTGCCGCCAAGCCGCGTGCTCGCCTCGAATTCTGCTTCGGCCCGGGCTTTCTGCCAGCAGAGCGCACGACTCTGCACCGCTTCGCAAACGGGAACTCCTTACACGTACCGCGAGAGGTTCCACGAACGCCAATTCTCCTCTCTTTACTTATCGCCGCGTCGCTTTATTAGGAGATACCTTTCGACAGATACCAGCGAACCCACGTTTTTCCTAGGTTAAACGAGACCCGCGGATACCCCCGTCTGACAGCCAGTGAACAGTCTCCTCCCCTTTCCTGCCATCTAGGAAGACTGACTTCGACGCTGACTATCGGATGCCTGACGCAGATGACTCTGATTTCACGATCGACTAATCGGGGAACAGCTTGTTGGCACCTGCTACTGCGATTCATTCCTATTCGCTACACGAGGACTTCGATTGGCGAAGCGATCTGATTAGGATTTGATGATTCCGGGAAGGTTAACTCGTAGACACTGAGTAGCTGTAATGTGAATTTGTTGCGACGAGAAGGAACAACAACCTGGTAAATTATGACACTGTGATCTAGGATAATTTGCCACTCGAAATTCTTGAAATCCCGATACTTTATTCCGGAGAAGAAAATGCTGAAATTGTAGACATATACATATTAAAAATTACTGTATACATAGAAGTGTCGCTTAGAACAAGAAACAAGTTGAGGTTTATCCTGAAGAGACGTTTGGAATACAGACGTTAATGAGTTCATGTTGTGACTACTTTTATTGCCACGGCATCAATCGCGAAGCAACTACGTTGATACCAGATAGTTGGCTTGATTCTTCGATTGATTAATGTTTTTGTGATTACGTGAAGATTCTGTTGCTGCATCGATTTGCGTCAGATATTTCCAGAGGATTCCGCGTTGGAAACTGAGTAGGCGAGGTAGAACTTTGAAAAACAAGAGACCATAAACTAGTTTTCTTTTTTCGATCGAGTTCAAAGTATGAATACTTGAAGTAGATCTTTTCCTGAAGTGACGTCTAGACTACACACTTGAATGAGTCTACATTGTTGACAGTTTAGTTATCACGATACAATCGTGGAATAACGGTGTTGGTATCGACCACTCGATACCTCGACTGACTTATGTTTTTCTGTTTACGTGGGAACTCTGTTGCTACATCGATCAGATTAGGATTCCCTACTTCGGAGGGTTTAATCCTAACTGCACGAATTGAGCTAATTCGTTTGGAGATAGTGGAACAATAAATCTCTTGGAAAGAATGCATTCCCACCTTCAATTTCAGATTCTATCTCGTCCCATTGAACGGTAAACTGGATCTTCTACAGGAATACTAAATTATCATTTATAAATGAATATTTTAATGGAGTATATTTAATCGGCGTCCGCGAAAACTGAAGAAAACGATACACCCTCCCCCCACACACACAATTCCGTCATCCAAGCCTGCTATACGCTGGTACGATCAAATCGTGAAAGAGTGTATCGACTCACCGTCAGTTCCAACTGGTAGCTTCCAGGTACTATCGTGGACCGCGCGAATCATTTATCACCACGACCATTCGTCCGCATAATCGTGGTTCTCCTGGCGGGAGCCTAAGCTCTGGGGTCTGGGTATATCACGCGCGCCGAGTGGTCCACACGCTCGGGCCCGCGATGAATATTCGAGGATACCTTTAGAGCACTGATCACGCACGGATTCACAGGATCGTTAGCCTTCGGATCGCTATCCCCCGGCAGTGAGCGCGGGCCGATGCGATGGGCGCACTACGCGAGCACGTTTAAAACTAATTGAGCAATCATCGGGAGATCGCAGGCGGACTGCGTTCGAACGGTTGCCGAGCCGAGCGAAGCCGAGCCGGTTTTCTGTCACCACAAAACGATTCCGAGACCGCGAACAGCAAAGAACCTTTTGCGCGGGAAGGGGGACCCAGAATCCTGGCCCCTGGCTGTTTGTCAAACGAAAGGGCTAGCACCAACAGACACCAGTTTTGCGAGCACACACAGAACAATCCGATCCAGGTGAAATCTGGAATCCTCCGATCTTCAAAACCTGAACGATCAGAAGACAAGATAGAGGATCGAAGAAGAATATACACCACGAAAAGGCGACACTGGCAAGGGTTGTCGAACACGGGACGTCACTTAGCACCGAAATTTTGCTCGCTGATCTCACCGGCTGTCGATACTCGAGGGTATCGACTCCGATCCACAAACCGAAAGGTCACGAGTTTCTGTTCACGCCGCTCAGATCGCGCGACAACGACGACAGTGAAACGACCACGGGATGACAGCGTCGATATATAGTTCCTCTATCTAGCACTGTAACGATTCACGTTCCCGATATCGGCGAGAGGGCTGGGTGATGCCGGCGATGACAGTAGGCGGGAACCGGCGCGGCGTTCCAGAACAATTAACCCCAAAGTCTAATCGATTTAATTAGGCGTCGGCCGTGGCGTGTTTCCGATCGATCCTGGTCGCCTCGTCCGTCGAGACCCGAGACCTCCTTTTCTTCCTCCCCGTCATCGGGTCCCCTCGATCCTAATCGACAACGTCTTCCTTCTCGTCGCACCCTATCTTCTTTCTACACTATATCTTCTCTCTACACCTTCTCTTCTCTTTGCACTCTATCTTTCCTCTACGTTCTACCTTCTCTTTAGGTTCTCCTCTTTAGAAGAAAAATCGAACGAGTAAATTCAAGAACTGGAGGCAACAAGCAGCTCTCTGGATGGTCTAACAAAGCAAAGACGTTTCTTCACATACTGCTGACTGGCACAGTGTTTTCAAGCTTCAAGTTTTCAGATTTTTCCTCTGACTACGCCTTCTCTTCTCTCTGGGCCCCGAAGAAAAATCAAAGGAACAAATTGGACACTGGCCTCACTTAGCAGGGACCTGCCTTCACATACAGCTGATTGCCACAAAGTTTCCGAGCTCGAGATCTTGAACTTATCCCAACTCCTGTATCTCTGCACCCCGAGGAGAATCCAACGAACCACCTGACGAATCTTAAACAGTGCAAACCAAATAGGTCCCTGGATCCCGATCTCACCTGATCAGGAAACCTTTCTACACACCCAGGTGACACAGAGTTTTCGTACTTGAAATCTTGAGATCTACCGATTTGTCTAGTTCGTCCGAAGGATTTAGTATTTCTTCGATGAATAAGTGGTGGACCACGCGGTTTCGGCGGTGGGCGTGCGTGTAGAGGACGCGTGTGCGGGCGGCGATGCAGGTGATTTCCCACGTGTTCACACAGGTGGGCCGCCCCGTGCGCGGCAGGCTGTCAGAGGGCGCAGCGGTGACACCTCGTATCCCGTCATCCTTCGACCTGTTCGACAAGCTTTCCTCTGGCGGAGAATCCTGCTTCGTAAAAACCGGGGGCAGAAGCTCGACAGAAAAGCACACCTGACACAGCTGGCGGGAGAGGGAGTAGCCGGCCGCGGCGTGGCGCGTGGACCGGCTCACGATCCAGGCCGGCGATCTTGCAGGTTTTCTGGATCGTTTGCAAGGGGTTCGCGAGCCGCTCCGACAATGATGACAGAGGAGAGGTCGCCAGGTATTCTCTTCGGGCTCGTCGAGCGATTTTTCCTGGAGGTCGGAACGATACACTCGGGGCGGAACGTGGAACACGGCGCGGCGGCGACGGGCGCGAATCGCCGCGGTACGATGACAATGATAATGATATAACAATAGCGTGCGTTCTCCGCTGGTTCAGATCTTACACTGAAGACCAAGGTACACATACACATGTGTGTCGGCCGGCCCGGCAGGTAGAAGAAGGAGGTAGAGGCTGGAGAGGTAGGAGGAGTGTGGTGGAGTGTGGCTACGGAGGGGAGCCACGCTCTTGTGCACCGGCCACACACAATCGCGTGGCTCCGACCTATACAAGCTCACCTCTCTTTCTCTCTCTTTTTCTCTCCTTCTCTGTTGGGCCTCATCGCCGGGGCCCCCTATCTCTCGCCTCTCCTCTCCGGGGACCTAACGTGCTGCCTCTATACAGGCCGGACAGCTCTCCGTAGGAAGTCTCTGTGTGCCGCGGCTCCGTTCCGTTCGCTCGCGTCTCGCGAAACCAAACGAACCTTCTTCCTTCTCCTCCTTCTTTGCTTCTTCTTCTTCTTCTTCTCCGTTGTACGGTTGTTCCAATATCTCTCGTTCTCTTTCCATCGAGACACACACACATACATACGGTGAGAGAGAGAAAGAGAGAGAGAGAGAGAGAGAAAAGAGGATGCGAGTCGCAAAACCCAGCGTGTGCGTGCGCGTAGCAAAGTGCGTGAGGGGCGAGCACGTGTGAGGGGAGACAACTGTGTGTGCCTACACGCGAGGAGACAACGCCATGCCGCGCAGCCACACACAGGCAAATCCAGAGAGAGAGCCCGAACGAACCACCTCGTCTGTATTGCTTGCTTGCTTACCTGCTTACCTGCCTGCCTCCTGCCTGCTTCCCTTGCTTCTCCTGATTGCTTCTCTTACTCGCTCCGCTTGCTATGCCTGGCTTGCTTGCCTCGTCCCGCCACCAGCACCTCGCTTACATACGATACGATACGAAGAGAGCCACAAGGCAGGCAGGTAGCGCACAAAACTAAAGAGACTCCGAGAAGCTCCGCGAGAGAGATAGTGACGGGTCCCTTGGTCGAGAAAAGAGAGGAGATGATCGAGAGAATAACGGGGGGAGGAGAGAACCGCCAGAGACAACGCGTATCGACAGGAGCGAGAGAGAGAGAGAAATCGCGAACGGGAAAAGAGGGAGCCCCGGACTAACCACTCGTGAGGTAAGGGAAGAGAGTGACCAGAGAGGAGAAGAAACCGCCTGATACCCGTGGAGGGGTGTTCGTTTGATGCTGCTGTTCCTGCTCCTGCTGTTCCTGATGCGACTGATGCTGATGCCGATGCTGCTGCGGCTGCTGGTGCCTGTTGCTGCGAAAGCCGCGAGTACGCACGCTTTCAGCCAGTCGCGCGAGTATTATACCCCTTCCACCTCCTGGCCCGGACGAGTCCCGATCGTCCTTCTCAAACTACTGTTCCGGGGATAACGCTAACAATAAGTGATGCTGAAGAAGGGCTGAGAGACTAAGTTGTTCGGAAGCTAAGAACTGGACGGAGAGAGGGTAAGAAGAATAGGTTACGAACTGGTTGGTTTAGGATATTCCTTCTACGGAGGCTCGTTTCTATAGAAATTCTAGAATAATATTATATTTCAAACAAAATTTCTAGCGTCCCCAAAATGATCACTTTCCAAACCTTGACCAATCCACGTACTTTAAATCGCTTCTCCACTTACCACAAACATATACTAAACAACTTGCACGAACAAAAACCAACGCTACGAATTTCACGCTCCATGAGCTCACAATTTGAATTACCCGCAATTACAATGCCGGCAAAGGTGTTTAAGGTTCGTCGATGTGCAAATATAATTAGTTCGAACTCGAAGTAATTCCTAAAAAAACAACCTACGATGCCTTAATTATACCTACAGAACAGAGAGCAAGTTCTCACAAGCTGAAGAGTCTGGTTGACACATTATCGCGTTGATTCCAGAGACCCCGTATTACGAGCTAAATCGAGAAAATGCTAGGGGTGGACGAGATGATGCTCTTGAAACAGGAGCATAAGAAGACACTAAAACGTGTCGCCGATTCTGATCTACAACCGTCGCGGATTAACTCTCGTTTTACACGTTACAGGATGGAGGAAATTGGAGCAATTTTCCAGCGACATCCAAACGGCGGGCAATTAGTCGCGGTTGGAAAGCCGTGAATTCTACCGGTTGAGGCGATATCAGTAGCAAGGATCGATAAAACCGACGCGACCAAAAAGTGAGGGAAGGATTAAGACGATCGGTGGGCGCGTTCGTTGGCCAGCTGTCTCGTTTCCATCGTCCGAATTAGCTGTCATCTCTTCTTATCGCGGACAATCCGTTCATCCATTTACCCGTGATGCCCGTTTCATTCCCCCGAGTTCTTGTTACTCGAGAAACAGTCGTCTCTCCTCGATCATGAAATAAAAGGAGAATTTACGCGTCGCGTTGTACATCGCGGATGAATCCTCCGCAATGAATATTAAAGATGAGAACCGAGTATTTGTACTCCGAAATGAAGAGAACAATTTTAAATATCTTAGGTAAAAATGAATGTTGATCCGTCAAAATGGAAGCCTTGAGAGTTTTAATACGATCAATCAAGTTTGAACAATTTGATACAGCCCTCGGGAGAAAAAGATGCGCTCATGTAAATTTAACCGTGCACTGTCGTACAGGTAAACCCGAGGTGTTCGTCCCACCTGAGCCAGCTATGGTCCCGGTTCGAGAATCCACAGGAATGAACGACCCGCGTCAACAATAGCAACGCCGGCCGGCACCGTTACATAAATCGAATTACCTAACAGTCACTCCGAGTCATTGCACAACTGTATTTGCGCGCGAGTCGATGGTACCAAAGTGATTTGTTTGCGCGCGATTTAGAACATCTGTGCGCACGGCCTTCACCGACTGATTCCGTAGGCACTGTCGCGATAATAACCTCGCGCCGACGACGATCGCGAAGGATGGCCGAGAAAGCTCCGTTATTCTTTTGATGACTGTCGTCCTCGATTCTGAGGCGATGCCATTCGTGCTTGATAGATCGACACTCGGGAAAATGATTTAAGTAATTCTCTATACCTGAAATCTCGGATAAAATAGTGTTAATTGCCAACCATGGCTGAAGACTTTCTAGAGGATTTTTCTACACAACAGAAATTCAATTTTTTTTTGGCCCAGTGGTTTCCAACCTCGGTGGCGCCACAATTTTTTAATAAAAAATTAATTTGTAGTTTTCACTTTGTCTAATAAAGTTTTTTTAATTTAAAATGTGTCTATACAGAATTTTATATGTACTAATATAAAAAATTAAACCAACTAGTCACCTCCAGTATCGTCATTTGAGAACTGCGTTTCAGATTAAAATGTAAAAGTAAATTTCTAAGCTACCTTTCGGTACAGTACAACTACTACAAATCCTATTGATAGCAGTCAGTCAACGCAGATCCTACATGTCAACATCAGATGTTGAAGGCACATCTCGCGGCTGTGTTCGTTCAACCCTCATCCTCCAGGCACCCACGCAGCATCTCGAAACCACGGTTGACATTCCACGGATAAAATAAAGAATCGGGCCACGCCATTGGGGGGATAGTCTTTGATTTATCGTCGTCGGTTCTGGGCCGCAAGAGTGTCGTGCGGATCGGGCGTGATCGGTTGCGCCAGTGCAGTGCAGCGTCGTCTGCGTCGCGTTCCAATTTTGAGTTCCACCGGCGCATAATGAATCGGTATGCAAAACCACGAATAAGGATCATAACTCATTCGTGCGATATCGTGTTCTCACACGCGGTCAATCGGACGTGGCTCGTGGGATCGAAACGGGGACTCTGTGCCATGCACCGAGCCTGTCCTCCGACCAAGATAACAAGTAGGTATCGAAGACCGAACGAACGAATGCGAACGGTGCAATTACAACTGCGTATATTCCCGGGGACGTATACAACCGTTGAACCCGCTTGCTGACGAGATTCGATATGGAAGCTCTTTCCGAGAGGAACGACGGCAGAGAGAAAAACGGACAGAGAGAGACCGCCGATTAAAAAACCAGAGAGAAAAAGGTCGAGTCGAACTGACATGAAATATGCGATCGCGAACGCGTAAAAGTATCGGCCCACCATCGTCCCTGTTAAGTGTCCGAGCACTCGGCCGCGAAACCCACTCGCGACCGGGTTTCCTAGCTGCGCACCGTGCGCTGATTCTATGTATAAGTTGCACAAAATTCGATTTTGATAACCAGACTGCGAACCTCCATACAAATTACCGTTCTTATACAGAATTCTATGCACACGATAATAATGGAAAAATTTCATTCATGGACTAAAACATTCCTTCCGATAAATATGACACAACACCAATATTTATTCATATTCACGTTTTCTTGTATAATATCAGAACTTAGCACATGCCATAAGAATCACAAGACATGAAATGATGTCGAATCACGCGCGGGAGCCTAACAGCATGATACGCTAAAAACATCCGCATTGAACAAAAGAAAAAATATAATTTTCGAATTCCGAGCGTGTAGCGCAAGGATCTAGAACACGGTGTGCCGGCAACGAGCGATTTTGCGTTGGGAAACCGGCTGGCCAGGTGATTAATGGCCGTCGCCTCGGGGACGCGTGAACCGGTGCATCCGATTACGGGGGTGAAGCATTGCGGAAGGGGAGATCGTTTCTTACCAATCGCGTCTCTCTCTCTCAATCCAACGATCCAACCGGGGAACTTATTTCTTCGAGGATCCCGGGACAGCCGGGACCATTGTATTCTACACCTGATGCTCGCGCGGACTCTTTCCCGGCGACGTTAACCGATCGAGGGACGCCAGAAAACGTCTCTCCTCTTTCCCTCTCTCTCTCTCTCATTCACGTGGAACACAAAGCTGCGGAGAAAGAGATCGAGGCTTGGAGAAGAAGATAATGGATTTCACAAGGGCGAGAGACACCAAGAACCGGCGCGGCGCGCGAGTTTAGCGAGATAGCTAACAGCGTCTAAGAGAGACGAAGGCTTAGAGAAGAAGATCGCCACGGCCTCGGCCTCCGCTCGGCTCGGGGGCGGATTTATCGCGGCGGCTCTCCTGGACATTAACTGGGCAAAGTGTCAAGGGCGACTGAGCTTGTTGCGGCACGGATGGTTCACTTTATCAGCGGCCGAACGTTGACGGGAAACCGTGAGAAAGAGAGACGGATAGGCCAGATAGAAAGCCTCTCCTCTCCGAGAGAGGCCCCCGGAGGTGGACGTTGCTTGCGGAGGCTCGAAACGAGGCTCTGTAGGAGGGAAAGAGAAATGGAGAGACTGCAAAGGGTGGAAGGGTTCGGGTGGTGCTGCTCGAAAAGCAGGGTACCCGTGTCCATTGACCGTAGGTACGCCAGTGTCGACCGCATCGATAATTCGATAAAGTGTCCTCACATTACCCTATTGATTGCT
The DNA here is from genome assembly GCA_028455615.1 of Lasioglossum zephyrum. Taxonomy (NCBI): domain Eukaryota; kingdom Metazoa; phylum Arthropoda; class Insecta; order Hymenoptera; family Halictidae; genus Lasioglossum; species Lasioglossum zephyrum. The sequence goes on along the minus strand of CM052329.1, from coordinate 18,141,198 downwards.
CCATTGTCCCGCGACGCTTCTCCACGATGGCCTCGTCCGAAGCTTTCAACCCCCTCAGAAGGTTCAACGCTTTGCTTCCTCTTCCTTAGTCGCGACGAGCCAGGCCGAGTCGTTTGTGTACACGATTATAACGATATTTCCATACGTAGGGATAGTTCCCTATCGATCCAGCTGTCTACGACGCTGCGCTAATCAGTGTTCGGAGGGTGACACTTTGCCTAGGGAAGTTTTAGGCTGCTGTGATTTTTTTGTGGAACGTCTTGAAACCGGCTTGACCTGTTTTAATAAGAGCACTATGGGAATGTGGAAACTTCGAGTGGTCTGACAAACAATCTACATAGTATTTAAGGATTGGACAGTGTTCTTATCGATTCAGAAAGTCCTCGTCCTTAAAGAATTAATGAAACGCCTTCTCATCCTAACAATAAGTGACTCTTCAACTCTGGAAGCTAGTGGCTGTTCGCAGAATTAATATTCAAAGAGTTCGACGATTCACTGGCTCGCGCTATCCGCGTGATCTTCATATATCAAGGGCCACGCGATCCCCGGCCCGATGGATCTCTCGTGAAATCGGCGATCGATTATACCCGAGGAGGGTCTCGAAAGAAAGCTGGCGCTGCAAGGGCGGAGAGAGATAGAGAGAGTGAGAGAGAGAGCGAGCGAGCCGGAGTTGTTCGAGGCGAACAGAGAGAGATCGAGAGAGAGAGAGAGAGAGAAGGAGCAAGAGAGATCAAGGGGCCTTCTACTGCATGCCTGAATCCTAATTGAATCGTCAGGATGCTCGACTACCGGCCCTTCTCTGGCCTGCTGACATCAAGAATGTGACAGACAGTCAGGCATCGTGCCCTTTTCAGAGTCCCTCTTTCGCGTCGAACTCCGAGCGACCTGCCGTCCTCGTACGATCAGCGATGTATTGCCCGTCGTTCGTTTGCGGCCAGCTCGTTTACGCATAATTTGGCCGGTCGTGATTTGGGTTTACGGCGTGCGAAGAACCGCTCCGAGTCCTCGACATTTTAACACGCAACCAACTAATTATGTCTTCGCGAAACCGCTGCCGGCTGTATTTCTTACCCGCGACAGAAATATTCGAAAGAGCCGCGCTTGTAATCCCGAACCTGACGCTTCCGTCACGCCCCTTTACCTTCTTAGACGTAATTATAGTAATAATGAAATTTTAGGGTGAAGCGAAAAGTTGCTCCATTTGTATTGGATAAACCTAATTTATGATCTATAGTCGGTTAATGCTACTGTAAATATATACTGAATCTGTGATATTTAAGTAGGGTCACTAATATGTCGACATGCGCCCTTAAAATGTTAAATTTTTCTCGTGGTAAATGTTTCAATAAGACGTTGGAGCAAACGGAGCTGAAGAGTACGCTTGAGTAAAAGGGGGGATATGTTTGTTATAGGGTGGGGTTCGAAAGTGTCCAGGATGTTCCAAGGATTTTTCAGCGATTTTCCCGTGGTCGAGGTCAACCTAGCGGTTTTCAATCTCTGCCTTCATCTTTTGTTACTCCGCTAGTTTCACGTTTCCCGCTGTGTCCACCTACGGTGCAATTAATCAAATACCTCGTTACTTCTCTCAGAAACAATTTGCATCAAGTTTTCTTTCCCTGTCCGACGCGGACTGACCTTTCGGAATATAATTTCGCTGGTTGCGAGCGCGGTTAATTCTATGCAAAGAACAATACGAGTGTGGGTTCTAATGCTTGGGGAATATCTCCGGTTACCTTGCGAGTTTTAATATCGTATATCTCGATTTTTCTTTGCACTTGGAGACACGCTAAACATTGAAAACGCTGAACTATCAAATCGACCTACTTTGATCCCGTACGAAAACATCAATTACAATTTAACATATTTTTTATTGCAATGATGCACATTGCCGTGTCATATCTGTTCTAACCACAATTTCATATAGAACGTAACAGTTTATGAATTAACAAAATTCAAGATGCCGAAATTGACTTGTCGAGGTAAGCAACATTAGTCTTAAAAAATAAGTGACAGGGTTTTGCCGAAGATTAACTTTTGCTGAAGATCATTTTGATACGATCAGCTCAATACGTTTGCGAATATGTCTCACAAAAGCACCCTAGTACTTTCAGTTCACGATAAAAGAAAAATCTAAACTCATTTAATTTTCCTAGCAGAGAATAAATGTCGAATGTTGGAAATTTTTGGTGGGTGTCTCAGATTATGGAGTCGGGATTATGACATAAATCGTTTGGATCGGAGGCCGTTCGGCATATTAATCTCCAGCGTATAACCGATGATTTTCGGTTCTGGTTGAAACATCAAGCGCGGCTCGCAGGATTCGTTTCTGGCCTCTAGGGAATCTTCTGACATTGGACTTGAGCTAAGCCTATCGTGTCGTGGTGTTTGTACCTGTTCCTGTGGGCGGAGCACGGCGTGCCATTCTATTTCAGCTCGGCTTTCATTCATAACTTGGGTTTTTAATAGCTTGCCGCAGCACAACGCGCAGCGCCTCTGGCGACATTCGAGGATAGCCCCGATTTCTTCGTCCCCTCGACGAGAGCAAACTCCCTTGACTCTCTTCGCCGCTCTCTCTTCATCTCTCTCGCTCCCGAAAACACTCCTCTCGATTTCAACAGCGGTCTATTGCGAGGATAGAATCGACCGTTTAAATCTTTATCTATGTCCCCTTTTCTGTGAAACTCTCGCGGGATTCCATATTATCCAAATTTTTAGCCATTTTATTCACAACGTACAACCGAAGAAATAGATTTGATGAATATAATATATGTAATCGTAAATTAAAAATACAAGTCTAGTGCTATCGAAGATCTTCAGGTTTTTGAAAATTGTCCAGTCTGGAAAAGAGCAATCTTAACGGTTCGACTGCTAATGTTATGTATCAGTGGCAAAAATATGTAAATCAAATGCAAAACATTCTTTCCAAACCTCGAGATAGATAGACCGATAAAAATTGCTCCCGAAAGCAATCGATAACAGAGCATTCAAACTGTTCGTAATTAGTGCTTCAGGGTTCCACCCTGTATAAAAATCGCATCGGTCCCCATTCCACTGAAAAGTTCGAGCGGACGGGTGATCGTCGAGCATCTGGGGCAGCTCGAAAACCGGAAACGCGTTCGCGAAGTACGTCCGTGTGCTGTCGGATTAATTGCGAGAGCGTTTCGTTTCGTCGCTATCACGCGTCTCCGCAGAAGAACGTCGGGCGTATTAAGCATTCTGAGACGATCGTGCGAGTTTACCGTTCGCCCATATAAAAATCGGCGATAACGATCTGATCGGTAGGAGCCGGGACTTGATCCGTGGTCCGAAAGTCAGCTTGGTGTCAAACGAAATTTCTCTTGGATCGAGTTACCAGAAGAGCAGATGCACATTTCGACTGGAACAAGTGCGCTTCCGGTTCTATGGTCCCCGGAAGCCCATCGATCTCTCAGGTGATCGCGGCATCGAGAGACCGATTAGCTTCGTTTCTCCTTTATCAAGCAGGAAACACGCGCATTCCGCGAGCGTAATATTGTATCTCCACCCGGCCATCTAATCTTCGTATCGCATCTATAATATATCATTCCCGGGCAGAGCATGAGTCGGTTGCGTAATTCCGGGTTTCTTGCGAATGAAATTGCTCGCGATCTCGCCGGGACCAACACACACACTCGTTTTCTGCTACACGGTAGTGCGTCTGATTTCTTCATTAACGCCCTCTACCCCTCTCTGTACTCCTATTCACGTGTTTGTCGGACGAGATCGTGTTGGTGGCTGCATCGCGCACAGCGCTCGTGGAGATCGCGAGGGAACACAGAGAAATATGACCTGCTCTATCTACGGGGAAAAACTAGCTCGAGGTTGTTTCAACTTCTTTCGCCAGGAGAGTCGCTCGCCGTTGTGTGCTCCCGTAGGACGCAGGATGAAATTAATAACACCGCGAAGCACACGGCTCGATTAGTTACCGGCGTGTAATTGCCGAATGACTTTTACTCCGGAATTCGTCGAGATGAAGATGTTCAACGATATTTGAGGTCTTTCCAGGGTTTGATAAGATTATCTAGGTTATTATTGATGCGTTCTGTTTTTGATAAATCAGCTGCGGGCTCATGCGGAATCCGAGCAATGAGACTGCAATTAGGATTGTAACGAGGAGGGTGAATATATTTGTAGCCTGTCACGTTGAATCGATGCGGACATATGTTTCTTTTTATCCGCAGTGGTGGCTTGAAGCTATTAGGTAAAGCTTTGTTCCAAGCAAAACCCTCGTATCCGTGCCGTTTCTTAGATCGTTTGATTCTTTGAAAAATATATTTTATAAATCCTTGAAAAATAACCTGACAAAAATCCTTCACGAACGCAGGCGATCGCAATTTCGTTCTGCAGACTAATAACGAGAAACTTTCCTCATAAACCTGACGAGAATGACACGTTATAAATCCACGATGAAAATCGTCCAATAAAAATACCTCTCCGAAGTTCGCAGCATCGTTCACATCGTCCGTAACCGGGTTTCCCGGTTGAATCTTTTGTGTCGGCCTGCTCTCAGCTTGGATGTCCGCGTTCCGAGAAGTCGGTAGATCCATCAGCGTATTGGACGTCCACAAAATATCCTCTGCGGAGAAAGCGTTCTTGAGCCGGGTCGGGCGAACTCCATTTTTGTCGCAGGTGCGGACGAATGTTCACCAACAAATCATTCCCCGTGGCCGGCGAGCCGCGAGACCGTGTCTTCGTAAGCCGATTAATCCTATCGAGCGTATCTCCAAAGAACCCCCTCTCTCTCTCTTTACATCAGGGTTGGAAGAAGTAAGTCCATGACACGCATATAGGTAGAAAAGCGAGGTCCTTTGGGCGCGATCATCCTTCGAACGGGATGGAGAAGAAGAAGAAGAAGGAGAGGAGAAGGCAGACGACGAAGGCGACGAAGAAGAAGAAGATGATGATGAAGAGGAGGAGGAGGGATACGGGGGGATGAAGATCCGAACAAAGAAGGAAAGAGGGATAAAGGAAGGAGGGTACATGCACGGCGCGAAGACGAGGGGGCGGGCAGAGAGGCGAGGGCGACGCCACGAGGCTTATAAATAGACACGCGGATAATCACTCAGGATTTATGGTAACCACGGATTATCAAGTTGTACAAGGGGGTATATTTCATATTCGCGACGTTACCTTATTTCAATGGGGGAATACCTGTTCCGCGCGTTACAAACTGCATGAACGCGCATACACGGGACGACACGTGTGTTGCGCCCGCGCTCTCCACGGCTCTCGGTGGAACACTCTCCGAGCAAACCAGCACACTAGCGTGCGCACACGCGAGCAAGTAAACGAACGAAGAAGCGAGAAAGCTAACGAGAAACCGTACGAACGAGAGAGCGAGAAAGCGAACGGCAAGACGCCACGGAACTGGCTCGAAGAGGCGTCCAGGTGATCTCGCTCTTTCTCGCGAGGGCCGCTTATCCGGCCTTCTCTGTCCCGATCTCTCCCTCTGTTCACTATACTGTTCACTCTCTGTGTTGCCCTTCTCTCAAAATCATTCCCACGTTCGCCGGCTACAAAAGTGCCCGGCCACTTTTCCGAGAGACCGATCCCCTGACCGATCACCGACGACACCGTACACCGGCTCGATATCCGCTCACGAGATTAGAGCCGGGACTCTTAACGGCCGGAACGGCGTCGTTGGCGTCGCCCGTCAGTGCTGGAATTTCGAAACCACTCGACCGAAAGGATGAAATTGCAGGCGAGATACAGGGAGGATGAGTCGCGGGGATAGACGCGAGACAGGGAAAAGGGGCCCTGAAACTGCTACCACAGAACGCGCGCACGATCCGAGAGCCTTCTCTACGAGGTGCAACAAGCCGACTACCAACATGGAATACGTTTTCGATCCGTCACCTGTCGAACTTTGTACGCCAAGATCCGCATGCGGTATTTTCAAGTTTCACCTTTCTGATCCAGAAATGTTCCAGCAGTCGAGTTATGGATTACTCCTGCTATTTCGAGATTTGTACACTGCTACGAGATTTGGTTACCGAATGCGCCATCATGTCATTCTCTGATAAAAATGTTGAAACTGAATTATACAAAGGCTACAATGATTAAAGGAAATTCTCTTTTTGATTGCAGCAGCTTTATGCAGTAAAGTAACAAGCTTATTACAAGCAAGAACACCCGTATTCATTAAAGAGGATATAGATTGGGTCCCTCCAATGTCTCTGTGTACATGAACGTATACTAGTGGGAGTTCTCTTCGTCCGTGTACTGGAGGTCTGTACCTGGCGACCGGAAATTGAGAAGTAAGATGAAATTCCTGACAACCTGGATTAAAAGTAACTTCAACACCACTGTCTGGAAGGTAACCTCCTTCTACTCTCTGACAGCTACATCGCTTGTGTCCCGGTCCCGAGACTGAAGAAACTGAAAAACGTATGGAAGTATTATCAACTTTATACTCCTATCACGAATAAAATTAGTTTGAATGCGTTCGAAGACGTTGCGAAAGTTTTCCATTCCAAATAGAAGGTACAAAGATTCACTTCTAGCTCACAGTTTGATCAGACGAATTCAGGTCTTCACTCTCCATGGACAATTTTTATAAACAAATCAGTAGACGCAAGAAGACTCGATAGAATCCCTGCAAGATCTGGCGGAACTTTTACCGAGTCTCACGTGGAAAGATGCGTGAGAAATACCTCGAAGCGTACCCCTAACGTCTCTTATCTCGTCTCGATCATCTGCCGCGCATGCCTCTCGTCGATGCATCGCGATCAATCGTCGATCGTGGAAAAACGGAAAATGATTCCCGGCAACGTGTTTATCGATTTCGAACAAAGGTGCGCCGCTAAACGAAAGCCCCGATAAACGAGCGTAGATCTGTCCGCGGCGATTGCCGGGTTCCACGGCCGATTCATTCGTTCGCGGCAATTACGAAGGAGCCTAAGCTAGCCCATGGGGGGAAGGAACGCACACGAGGCTTCAAGCGCGAGTCAACTCTGTCGGTTCGCCGACAGAGGCATCGCGTGTACCGCAGATAATATCGCCGGGATGCAACAATAGAGGCGAGCCTCTCTTTCTCATCTCTTTCTCTCTTTCTTCTACTTCACCCTCGCCCCACTTTTTGGTGGCCCCCCTCACGAAATATTCTCACAGAACAACCTTACATGTCGGATTAACGCACCCACTGGGCTTCCCATTGTCAACAAGCCGAGCACACACATGGACGCGTATACAGGGTGTCTCTTCTAACTCGAACATCCTAAACATTCAAACAAACTTGAAGAAAATAACATCAGCCATACATTCCTGACGCGTTATACAAAGCACTAAAAAATGTATATATGCATATACATTAATAAATTATTGCTAACGAACGATTCTTTAGTCCTCGTAATAATTTCCTCGCTGATGTTAGCACATGTAGTTCGCTTTGACATAACGATTCGTAAGCTACGATGAAAACGAAGCAAATCAAATATAAAAATTGACCAGGATGTTTAGGATGCTGGAGTTAGATAGGACACCCAGTATACACGTGTGAGTGAGCGTCTACCTCGCTCCGGCATCTACAATGCCCCAATATTCCTCAATCTGAAACGGACCGGCGCGTCTCTCTACGCGATTGTTAACGGGCAGCTCCCATTATGCAGCCGGTGCGCAAGGTCCCCTCGAGGCCCCGGATCAGGTTGCCCCGATTTCTACTATCAGAGCCGGGAACCAAATGTGTGCTTCATTTGTCATTCCTACTGCCGGCGATCGGCACTTTCGAAACCGGTAGACATTCATTTTGATAAATATTGGCCGACAAAGATCAACGATCAAATTTCCAAAATGTGCGGAATATGTATCTTCAGAAATCTAGACTTCGTATTCCAAACCATAACGTGTTCCTCCAATTCTAAATCCCCATGGAATCCACCCACAGTCTCCCCGAGTTCCTAACAATCGCCCGAAGCTGAAGAGAATGAACATCAGTAGCGCTTTAAAAGAAAACGGTTCCGCGTCGCGACCCGGCTGGTAATTGAAGAAGATGCGCCCCTATCCCGGGGCATTCATCTGACAAATCCATTCATCCGTTCACCGGAGGATCGCGGGATCAGAAGCGGCAGCGGCCTTGAACGATCGCGACGCAACGGCATACACCGAGAGGAGCAACAACCATCGCATTCCAGCGGCAATGAAAGCGCTCACGATTTGAGGAGAGGATCGAAGTCGAACGGTACACCTGAGGCTCGTCGCATCTCTTTCGTTCTTGGATCAAGAAAAATCGTTCGTTCCTCTGTGGAAGCGAACGAATCATTCCGGACGATGACTATTCGATTCTCCGTGTGCTCTCGCGTATCAGAGCCAGGTCCACGGAAATATTCTTCCGATATCGGGATCAGCTTCTCGAAATATGCCGCGTGCGTTCGTTGCTCGCACGCCACAGCACAGCTTGATCCCCCGTGTGTTCATTAGCTCGATAATGGGTTACTCGAGCGGAGCCGGAGCTCTCTCGCCAACGGACATTAGATTACACGCATTCCTACTGCCGATACTTTGCTTTAAGAAGCTCTCCGTGCCTGTTCCTCGAGCAGCATTTGTCGACCGAGAGGATTCCGCCGGCCGGGCAATCCTCGTTTATCGTAATTCGAGCGGGACGAGCAAAAGGGACCTCGAATTCGCCCGGGTACACAATGTCACTCATGGAAAATCCTGCCCCGGGGTCCAGATAATGCGAATCTACGCGCCTATTAACATTCCAGCCGAGACGAGAACGGGTTAATGTTATTCCCGTCTTGTAGTACGACGTCCTTCTCCGTTCCAGTCCGAGCCTTCTAATTAGCCGCGGATTTAATGCCGTATCGATTGATCATTTTAGGAGCCGCGAGCGCTTATCGGGAACGCGCCGAGGCTTATTATCATCCAGCCGAGCTGATACGCGTAACGAGCCTGGTAAGAAACGGGGCCTGTTGATGGTCGATGATCCCCGTTCTGACCGGCAATAATCACTAGACCGCGAATCTTTATGCGAAATGAAAACCTTGAAATTTTCCGGCGATATAACTAATGTAATTAAAATTTACTCTTTCTCTTAAGAATCTTAATGAGCAGATGATAAGATTAATAAATAAATAATAAATAAATAAAAATTTCTTTCTTCGCGTTATGTAGGAAACTAATTGTTACAAATTGTCAAACAAAATTCAGGTCGTAGGGTCCAATATTTACATATGTCTCTGTAGACTTTCTATGAAACTTGTATCACAGAAGTTGCTCACCATTATTGAAACGTGTTCTCTGAATGGTCGACGATCATCCTCATCGAATGGGACACGCTGGACCGCAGGATCCATTGCAACGCATATAGATCTCCTTATTAATTTTGCGCGCGAATCGGTATGCTTGGCGAGGGCGACACGTGTACTTGTGTATGTTTCAACATACACCCGCGTCCCGTAATTATATCAGCGACGATTTAAATTCTAATGCTCGCGTAGCAGAGGCGAGTCCGCGCGACACGGCGCGGTTAATGATCTCTCGTCGAGCGACGGGAGTGAGAGAGAAAAATTAACGGCGCGAAGTGCCCGTCGCAGATCAAAGTGAAACGCGCAGCTTAACGTCGTCACCGGTGTTGTCGAACGTGAAACGACCCGCCGCGCGATATTCGTCGTTAGGACACGAAATAAGCAACATCACTGTGCGACACGGCCGGCCGTTCAAACGTAACCACCGACGACGATGATGCGAGAGACTTTTTCCTTTTTACCGGTCGCCTACCGGTGAAATTGCGCAGAGAATCTGCTCGTTAGACGCATTCTGCGTTTCGAGCGCATTGTGCGCAAAGAAACCGATTTTTGCAGATCGGGTCCCAGCGAGGTTGCTATCTTTCGATCACAGTTGTCAGATTGAGACTAATCTCCCCACTCTACGCTTCCGCTACGGTCCGGTCACGTGAGAGGGTAACTTCTACCCATTCATTCGAGTCAATTCTCCTGATTCGACGAATCTGCGTGGATGAATCATCGAGTTAAACTATTTTTTAAAAAATAAATACTAAAATCAAGCACTTAAAAACATGGTTTAGTTTTATAAAAGTAACGAGATGAAATTTATTCAGATTTTGCACGATCAATATTACCATGCGGGATAGAATGAAGGAATTAAATGAATCGTTTGTATCTTCACAATCTTAACGTCTGCAAGGTAAAAAATATATGAAATGTCTTGACCGCCGGTAATTTACTGTTAATTAATGGTCAAAGCTACGGCGATTTTACCTGTTTATTTCAACCATCGTTTCATCCATAGTTCATGGGAATTCCTAGGGAGTCACGTATTCTATACTCAACAAAAGTCTTCACTCGCTGACTTAAGATCAGCTTCAGCCTGAAGGTTTTGACACTTGGAAAGTCCAGTGTATTCGAGTATGCGGGTCAATCGGATAGGGTTACCACAATGCGAGGATAGTGTAACATCTGATGAAACACCTTCGTCTCTAAAATATAAATCACAGTGAACGATTTCAATTTACAAAGTAGGTGTAATGTAAAACTTCTTGTTCAATTGTTCAGGTACAATGACTTGCATTAATGGTGATGAAAAATCGAGTTCTAATGAAATTGATTCGTTCAATGTATGAATTACAGTCAAATAGACCAGATGTCTATGGAAGCTAGTTTTTAATTGAACTTTTATTTTCCATGTGTACAATCTTCTAAAAATCGCACGACACTTATGAACATAAATGCTTGCGATCATACGCGAGTGCAAAGAACGGATTGCAATCGGACGAGATGGAATACTTAAGAAACAGCTATATTAACGGAACGTTGACGTAATCGATGCGATGGTTAGCCTAGTACCTGCAACGGTAACAGGCAAAAATCATAGCAGCGCAATGAAACCAGCGTTACGTTGGTCGTCCCAGCCATGAACGAGTCGTTAGGCTCCGTTCGTTTACGTGACAACGGCTTATTAGTCGCTATGAGCGTTGCGTAACAATGATATAAATGTGCGATGGCTGATCGGGATACATTAACGGAGTGAAACGCGACAGATCGCTCAGAGGGAAACGGATAATGAACGGTTTCGATCTCGCGGAACAACCGATATATATATATACCTGAACACCGGCAAAGAAAGCGGCGGGTAAACATGTCCGCGCGAACAGGTTTCCCGTTTCTTAATGGTTTCCATAGTACTCTTTGCTTTATTGTTCTCTCTCCTTAAACCAATCTCAAACACCGTCATGTAATTCCATTCCTGGCTCAAAGCACTCTGCAATCTTGTCCATTCAAATTCCTTCAAAATCACACACTGTACACTGTTACAATCTACCGTTATTATTCTATAGGCATCAATGGCGCGGTAGAATTATATAACTGTGACACTATACCGTTCGATTAGGTACTTTGATTCTGTTTTGAGAGCCGGTGTAATTTTTCACGGGGATATCTCGCTTGGTAATTGCAGATTTCCGCCTAGACGTATATAATTCACTGTAGCGAGATAATTAGTAAATTCTATAGCGAATACAGTGTTTATATTACAATGTTAGAGTCTTATTGGAATTATAAGGTTATTAATAGACTGCGGATCCTGTTGGAAGACGCAGGAGCCACTTGGGAATTTCTTTCTTCATACATGATTATTATGCTAGATCGCATTGACACAATTCGTTTTTTTCTTTCATTTGAAAATGAATATGAAATTCCAGGTCCGGGACTACGGCAGCTAGAGTCGGTTCCAATTAAATCAGAGAAGCTACAATTTCTTTTAAAGACCACATCGAGCATTCACAAATCCCACAGACACAACATTCTCTCCCCAGCATCCATAAAACAGGATTAAACAGAATTGAACCGAAACACACGGAGTAGACTGGCTTCGTTCAACGATCCCAGACCCAACGACACTTCGATTTTAATTACCTTCTCGAGCATGTAAATAGCGCTATGAGTAATCCGAAAAGAGCAAGAGGCCTCTCGTTAATGGGCCAAGGATCAACCGAAAAATTCCAGGTCTGGGGGTTCGGCAGCTAGTCGGTTCCAATTAAATCAGAAAAGAACGAACCCGACCGATGCGCTGTGCGATCCTAAAAAGAAACTCGAATCGCCCGAAGAGGAGACTAGAAAAGGGGAGAGCGAATAGGAGAGGAAGGAATAAGTGAAGGTGGGGGATCTTTGGAGGTGGCATTTTTCCAGCGGGCTGGAATACCTGCAGTTGAAAGAGATACGTCACGCACACACGCGCCCGTATGGGGGGAGGCGAGGGAGAGAGAGATAGAGAGAGAGAGAGAAAGAGAGAGCAAGGGAAGAGAGAGCAGCGTTACCGGACAATGCCGTTTCTGCGCTACGACGACGTGCGTACGAGGTGACTGCCTGTGTTCGGTGTTTCGCGAACAAATGGGAGAGCATCGTGCCGGCACCCTGGCCCCGTGACGAGGGGGCCAAGGGGCCACGGGGCAAAGACGGCGAGGACGAAGAAGAAGAAGTGGAAGAAGAAGAAGAAAAGGTTGAAAGCATTGTTCCTGGCCCCTCGCCCCACCTGCCCTGCCCCCCTCGTTTTTCGTCCCACCACATTTCATACCGATGCACCATGCGGTTCTCCTCAGATTCTCTCGCTCTCTCTTTCTCTTATTGCCTCTTTCCACCAAAGCCACCTCAAACGCACCGGCCCGTGCTCAGGTGTGCTCCATTGTTAAACGCCCCACATATCGCGTACGCGCTCCTCGCTTACCCTCTTTATTATGTGTTTGCCCATTATAACGAGAGGGAGACAGAAAGCGCAGAGGGGTGGGGAGAAGGGGGCGGGCCGGAGAATGAAAAAGAAAAAACGGGAGGAGGGGTAGGGGGGATCTATATGTAGAGCCACTGGCTCCAAGGGATCAAGTGGCATTGTCCGACAACGGGATGCTTCTTCCACAGCTGGTTTTCGGTGATTTTTCTGTTGGTCGATCGGTGGACATTGTCTCGAGGAATGTTTGGGAGAGATTGGTGGTTCGAGACCGCTTGGATTAGGTTGGACTCGGATGATTTTGCTTTTTCGTATTTTTAACGTTGCTTTTCGATAGAGGACATTAACAACGTGGTACAATTTTAAACCAGATACCGAATACACACGAACCACAGAACTTTCGATCGGAGTATCCAGCGTCAGAAAATAATAAAGACCCTTATACCCGTAGACGTTGAGGAGCGCATCGCGGAACCGGTTACCAGAAAACGGTTCAGCATCGTGACAGGTTGAAAAGCGATTTACAATGTTACACACGGTCGCGGTTACAAGCTCGGGCAGAGGTACGGCCAGGATCCGAGGCGTCGGTATATTTCGCTTTGTCTTATCCTGGCGTGGTCGTGAGGGGTGTAAAATGCGTGCGGAATACGTGCTATGACAAGGGTCACCGATACACCTGCACGCCGGTGCTTCTAGAGCGCGATAATATAGGATTCTGATCCGACAACTGCGACCGGTATCTTCTTCCCCCTTTTCGCCCGGTCTCTCTCCTTCGAGGCGGGAAGGGGGAGGGGGTATAATACCGTGTAGAGCGGGCACTCATAACGCCCGTGGAAGGCGAACCTGTTGAGATATAGCCCGGGTAGTGTTTCAATCGCACGGGGCGAACGGACCGTCGACAATGATACGCGCGTACGTATGCAAAACCTATTACAATATTGGATACCCGGCCCATGCATCACGATAGTCGAAATAAATCAACCGCGAACAAGCACCGACGCGGTCAGCGGAGAGTCTTAAATAATTTACTAATTTTTCAATAGGCCGACCCGAAAGGTCGCGCCGGCCAGTACCGCGTAAATCCCTTCGCCTCTCCCTTTCTCTCTCCATAGACGTTTTTCTCTATTTCTCTCGAGGTTCGACGAAGCCCTCTCCCGTTGAGCGAGTATTCCATGGGTGTTGGAAACCGACGGGAAATCCCGGGGTCGCTTGAAAAATCCACGAGAGCGTAGCTCTCCCCGTGCGTGGTGCACGAGGCGGCAATAAAGAGCCATAGCTCTTCGCAACAGAGCGGATCCGCGAAATGCTTCCGCAAACCGAGCAACAAAACGAGACGTGCTCGTTGCCTGGTGAACATAATGTAAACATCCGAACGAGCAAAAATCCTTACTTATTGCCCCACAGTTTCCCCGACGGGTGTGCTCGGGTCACGGCTGGCACTCCCGCGGAAAATCAGCCGCGACGCTGACAATGCGTACATTCCCGTGATTTAGCATTCCGAGAGGCTTTCAAATAGAATGGAGCTTGATTTAAGGGATATTATTGAACGCCAAGTTTTTAATTTTTACAAGCAGGGTTAGTTACGATTGCAAATTGTAATTGTTGAATGTAATAACGACAAGTCTGTCGATAACGAAGAACAAACTGCCTATGCTGACACCTACTGTGTAGTTATATGTAATTAGAATATGTGTTGACGCAGTCAGAACGTCCTGATACTTGAACAGTGTATGTACGTCCAGTCGTATAGAACCTTTATACTCTTCGTGTATTATAATAAATCAGTTTAAGTGTAAAACAAGTGTTCAATAAATATAGCTCGTTTCCCATAAGCGAACCTCATAGCTCAACTAATATAATAAGTTTTTAAACAACCTCATATAATACAGTATTTAATGCACAATTTAAATTCCTTAATTTCAGAACACCCTACATCGATCATCACCGAGCCAAATCGTCATGCGATCGCGGAACCGCAGCTTCGCCCCTCGAATGAAATAAAACAAACCCGCTTGGTCGAAATTGCTGTCAATCTAGTTGAGCAATAACGAGTCCCATTAACGTCCAAAACGATATTGAAAGACCGGCGATCCACGAAGATCGATTCAGATGAAGGTGTCTCCGCAAGAAGAACCGGGGCGTTCGTTAATTTTTAATGGAGCATTTTTTCGTATCGCGGCCCCCGTCGATAGCCAGCGGATCGATTAACGGAACACCTGTACACGTTCGCATAATTTAAACGTGCGAGTGGTTCTCTCCGTTGCGTCGCCGTCGTCGTCGTCTGCCGACGAATTTCACTTTGCCCACTACCATTTCTCATCCCGTCATTTCCCTCAGCCGCTTCTAGTTTCTAGCGCGTCGTTAGATCTACTCGGCACT
Source organism: Lasioglossum zephyrum (assembly GCA_028455615.1). NCBI lineage: Eukaryota > Metazoa > Arthropoda > Insecta > Hymenoptera > Halictidae > Lasioglossum > Lasioglossum zephyrum. The sequence continues at coordinate 18,126,126 of CM052329.1, read as the reverse complement.
GGCCGAAACGAGCAAAAAACTGTTTAATTTTCACCGTTAAATAAATTTCTCTGGGTAAAGATCACACAGCCGAGGAGACTTTCACGCGTGCGCGAAAAATCGCGGAATCGCAAACATCAGGCGCGAGCGAGCGAGCGAGCGAGTGTGTGTGCATTCGGGTTCGCGAGTTCCACGATATGCTAACGTAAAGTTGCGCCAACCTGGACATTCAATACTGCCGGTGAGTCGCCCGGTAATGAAACATTTAACGCGCGTGCACTTATCGGCCGTGATCTCGTAATAAACAACGGACGAGGAGGCGTGATAATTCGAGCTGTCGCGGTTAAGGCCTTTGCGCACCCTGGAGCGGTCCCGTTGCACAATCGGAATGATTATGGCAGCGGTCGACGGAAGATGGGCTCTAAAACGTGGCACAATGCGGATTTTATGGCATCGATATGGAAAAACTAACTTTCCTCTTGGTACTAGTTCACATGCTGATGTAATTGGCATGGTTGTAAAATTGTAAACTAACTTGAGCATAAATTGAGGAGCCTCGATGCTGTAAAATCGCTTTGCTAATTGGTACATTAATCCTTAACACCCCTGTATCGTATAAACCAATTTGACCCGATGGTTAACCTTTACTCTCTTGATTATATTCCTTCTTATAAAATAGATTTTATCACATTATTGGTCTTCATAGTGATCTGAAGGTCACGATACAAACATACTCTTGAATTCAATTTATACTTTCAACAATCACCATTTTCTACCACCGTTTTTCAACACAATCGAGGCGGTAATCGATGTTTGACTTCGAGAGAAGCGTTCCGCTTTCTCATAAATATTGTTCTGCAACATAGTGCATCAAGGATGCTGTACTACCGGGAGTATCATCCTTTCTTTTGCACCGTGGAACCTTAGAAAGTTTCCGTCTGTTACGTCTGTCCGTTACACGCGTCGAATCCGGCGCCGATTCTCTAATTCATCTGGGATCTGCGCGGATTTATCGCGAGATCAAGCTGCGCACTCCACCGTCTCTCCAGGGGGAACACGGTGGTTTCTTTGCCCCGTGGGTAAACCGTCTCTGAATACCAACGTTCCACAATAATTCGCCTTGACTTTTGTTCGGAGCAGCTGAGTTATGTCCGCGAGGTTCGAGAGCAGCGCATCGCCTCAAGACAATCGTTGCATTCTGCTGTCGCGCTGGCATACCCGTCAATATCGATGCATGTTCCTCACCATGCGGTTTCTTTTCTGTTATACGGGTTCATTATCTGATAAAATGTCGGCGGCGATTGCTTATTCTCCGCGGAAAGAATGTGGCTATTCAGTGTTCGCGTAGACACGCGTAGAAATCGGTCTTGGTACCGGTAGAATCGGTTTGTGGACGTCTTGTGTCAGTGGTTCTCAATTAGGGGATGTTTACGCTTAAGGGTAGCATCGAAGGGTACGTGTTGCTTCATAAAAAATACCAGATTGCGTTTTCTTCTCCGCTTTCAAAAAGAATTAGTAATCTTTTGATTAACAGTTTGTTTGTTCTATTCTCTCATTTTTTTATGAAGTATAGTTTTAGTATCATAGTTCTTTAATTATTGTATAGAATAGGAATATATTCTTTATTTTTTCTTTATAAAATTCCTCCAAAATTTAAACCAAATATACGACTGAATGCCTGGAGCAATTTTTTGAAAAATAAGTAAACAAATGTTTATACAACAGGAGGTATGTTAAGAAACGAGGTTGAAAACCACTATTGTTCGCGGATCAAGAGAACTAGGATTCATGAGTTGCAATATTATCTACCATAACGTAATAGACACTTTACAATTTATGATTCGAATTCTGCAGTGAGAGTCTAATAATTACATACGCTACGAGAATGAATATTCCTATTGACAACAACGTGATTGATTATGTCTCTATTGTTAATAATTATCACCTGACCCGGTAATCAGATAATATATTCTTAATAATTCTATCATCAGACAATAAATCTTAATTAAATCTACTGTTTTCTGGCTATTGAAAGCCATCGAAGTATTGTATGACTTCATTTATGATTATAACAATGTTTCACAATGTTTAAAGAAAATCCTACAATCCTTTGGCAAGAATTGTAATCTGCTTTTCGAAAGGAGATACCTGAAGTCATAATACCTGTCCACCCCATTCCTAAGTTACAAGCTCGAAATAAGAGGAGTGGGGTGGATAGTTGTTATGGACCTGTATGTCAACAAATAGTATTCTGTGATGTGAATTATTATGATTATCCATAGTGTAAATTATCATTAATACTTATAGATGAAATCTAGAGATGGAAAACAAACAACATCCATACAGACTTCTATCGTAATGTCGTCTAAAGGTAGTACGTCGATCAAATTCCATTAACTACAATTGTATCAAAATCATCTTATTTTGTCGGAAGATGTTCGACACCAAAGAACCAAACAAAGGATAAACACAAAGGACTTACTGTCACTGGCAGCGTATCAATATTCATCGGCCGAAAATGTTCTATCAAATGTTTGTAAACAGTTCGCTTCTACGACGTACGCATTCGCACACTTTGACAATAGTTCTCGGGTGAATAGGACACAGTGAAACACGATTGTATCAAGCACAGGATCAACGATTGATTAATATATGTAATCACGAGGAACGATTGAATTAATACATTCACGAGGAATGATTGAGTGAATACATTCACGGGAATGTCGAATCGACGTGCATAAACACCGAACATAATTTCACGATTCGTAGAAAGAACAGAAGACCACTCGTATTCTTTTTCGATCGACAACTACATAGCAGCACGTGGCCATATTGGTCTTTTCACAGTGACGGGTGAGGCGCGCTAATGCTCCAAGCGGATAAACTCGAAATTACAGCATCGCGTACACGCGGTAGTGTTTACAAACGCGCTGTACAGCTACCCACAGTAAACTTTATTTAAAAATCAATCCTCGCGACGACTATTACGGATTTTCTTTTGATAAATATACTAATTACAAGTATTATAAATTTAGGAATATGTTAAATCACGGTATTATTTTTGGAAGAGTGATTGTATGATAAATACTTTCTGGTTAGAGAATATAGTAAAATATAAACTTGAAGTAACACATGCTCTATTGTACAATGCATGAATTCTATCTTCGCTTATTTATTAATCAAATCTCGATTTACGGTAACAATTCTAAATATACATGGTTTTCTCTCATCACACATATGCTCTATTGTACAATGCATGAATTCTATCTTCGCTTATTTACTAATCAAATCCCGATTTACAGTAACAATTCTAAATATGCATGAATTTCTCTCATCAGACAAGATTTTCAAAATCGAAGAAACTACCCTTAACGAATCCGTGAACGAATCCCAGACTTCCCGAGCGTCATAAACCGCAGCTCACGAAGCCGCTTGCGCATTCTAATTACACATCTATTCTAATTACACACGAGGTTCCACGGTCATCGTGAACCCGGTCTCTCGGCGCTAGTGTTGTTAATCGATCCACGTACGTCCGTCATAGTCGGCGATTCGTTCCTCGATTAGTGATTCAGATCACCGACGGAGTAAGACATTACGCGGACGGAGTAATTACAGGCGTCGGTGCTAGTTCTGAGGAGTTCCGTAGATTTTTCTGCCGGCGAGAGGGCGTCCGTTTAGGCCTTGTCCGGTAATTAACGTCTCGGTGGTTTGAAATTTAGCAGGCATAATCGCGCGGGTTAATTAGCCGGGTGGAATTTGAGGTATCCGATCGAGAAGGGAGGTCAGGAATAAGGGGACAAGCACAGGCGGCGGCGTAGTGATCGAGGCGCGTGTAGATCGCGTCCTTGCGAGAACCAAATAGGCTGTTGGCGACATCTACGTTGGCGCCAGTCCTGGTCTCTCTGCCATTCGGACACGTTCCGTTTTGTCCTGGACAAGGTGGAAAAGGGCAACCCCTGGTAGGAGGGAGCAAAGAGTTGCACGAGGAAGCAGAGACGAAGGTGACGAAGAACGAGAACGACCAGGGTCTACGATTCAGCCCCGCGGCCTCTCCGAACAGGCCAGGGTCCGAGGAAAAAACTTCTTCTTCTTCTAGCAAAACCCAGCGCCGGGTAATATACGATCCTAGGGTCCCGACCGAGAGCGTCCAACGTTTATCTCTTTCCGATACGGAAGTCTGCCGCCAGGAATTAATTGCCTTCCGTGGCACCTTACCACGGCCACGGCGAGTCCCGATGCAATATCTGTTCCTCTACGAGCCATTAGCCGGGCGCATACTTTACATTAGAAAGCACGTAAGCGAACCGTGGCCACAACGAGGAGACCTGTTCAACGGCGAAACCTTGTTTCGCGGAATTCTCGCCTCTGCGATTGGCTCACACGGAAAAATACCCCGGGAAAAGTTATCGGCGTGCTGGGGATCGTTAGGGGGCCCCGTTTCGAGAACCATGCCGGATCGGGGTCTGCTCACGACGACATGAGAGGACGCCGTGATCAGCTGTTCCGGGGACTAGATGTTCTGTGTCATTCGTTGCACCTTACACTGCTTGCTGGACTGGAGGTTGGGCTGTGAGTAGGGTGGGTTCCGTAGGTGGGAATGGTTATGGGTGTCGTTAGGGTTAGATGAATCGGTATTGTAGGTGAAGCTTGGCTAAGTGAAGTTTCGCTATTGATTCTGGTTTTATGGTCTGGGTTAGGCAACTAGGGGTTTAGAGAGGACATTAGCACATCTCGTGCTTTAGCAGAGTACGAAAGATCACTGCGGTCGATGTTTGATTAGTCCGATCAAACGTTTTCCGACAGGTGTGCCATTAAGCACCGTCGATTCTGCGATTGCAGAATCGATTACTCTCGCCGTGGCCTCGACAGGGGGTTATCAGCTCATCCGTTGTCTCCTAAGCTCGCTGGTTGTCTGTTTCGCGATCGAATCGACGGCGGCGCGGCGCCGCGTCGTGAAGTGAAAGTTCCGCTATAGTCTGCGACGTGGAGGAGAGCTATTCTTTTTAGCGATTGTCTCGTCACACACATACACAGAGTGCAGCGCGAGTCTAAGCGAATCACGCGCATTATCGCGTCGCGAAGAAGGAAACACTAAAGAGAGAGAGAGAGAAAATGGAAGCTGAAGCAGCGTCGTTGATCCTGAACGATCTCTTATCCAGTCCTCGCGAGACAAATTCTCACGCTTCGCGGCCGCCGTACACACGTATCGAACAGCCTCGACGCCACAGGTTAATAACGCCTGGCTCTCCGCTCCGCTCCGACCCGTTCCGACCCGTTCCGTTCCGTTCGCGGTATAAATTAACGGCTCGACCCAACCTGAACGATCCTCCGCTCTACGCGCGCTCCTCTCCTGTCCCCTGGTTTCTCGCGTGGCTCCTCTCGCACGATTCGCTCCGATCGTTTCACTTTCACGCATGCCAACACAAAAAAAGAATCGAACGATACCCGCCGCTGCTGCAACGCTCAACTCGGATCCTTCGAGCTGCTGCACTTTTAATGCACGCGCATAACTAAGTGAGCCACTGCCCGGAGACGATTCGCTGCGACTAGCTTCAAGCTTCCACAATATTAGACAGAAGAAGTTTATTTGCTAGCTTTATTTATATTCTACCGTCTAATCAAATAAAAATCAATTGTTGCAAATGTCTAATTAGAGCCGCCAGATTAAATCATCCGGTATTGGCAGAGAGGGGGTAGCAAATGCATTTTCCTCATGCAATGTTATAGTTTCGAAAAGCTTCAGTCAACGTGTTATAAGAGATTCCCGACTATTAAATCTTCAGCATTGATTTTCCTCTGTCACGTCCGAAGGTAGCAATCATTATGATCGAAAGTCCATAAGAAATGGCCAACGCCGTCCCCGGAAAACGAAACACGCCTCCTCGGTTTTTGCTGAAAGTTTTCACTTCAGCCATCGTTTGCCATTTGAATTCCTCGTCAGTGGCTCTCGAAGCAACGGGTTCCTCGGTGTCTTCACGGGTCGTTGCGAAGTCATCGTGTTATCCCTGTGGATTTTACGCGTTCGCTTTATCCGCCGTTGATTTCCGTCTACCGGAGAAATCACATATTCTGTCCGCTGCGCGCTGCAGGGGCAATAACAGCAACGAGATTGACTCCTTTTCCCGGTTTCGCGAAACGGTAACTTTTCTCCAACTGTCGGTGGAAAGCACCGTGCAATTGTATGATTTATGCACACGGCGATGACAAGACTCCCAGCTACTCGGCAGTCGGTTTTACTTGCGTAACCAGCAAATTATATGCTGGGAATAATGGTTTCTTCGCGGTGTGCCGCTCGCGGTAGACGTTTACTCGCGTCCCTGTCGTTCGACGCTTAATTTGAACGCTGTTTTACCAGCTGGTGCTGTACGCGTGCTTGTAACGAGATACTTTATGCGTTGAATAAATTCCGTAATTTGAAGAGTGCGAGGATAATCGCCTGGCGCCCCTTCAATTCCGATTTTCGCGGAGTACGGAGATGGAACACGGTGGTTCGGGGTTGAAACTTCGCTGCTCTAACTTTCAACCCTCTTGATGCATAGATAGGGTATATTCATTGTTAGACTGAGGATTTTACGTATTTATAAAAAAATAGCGAAATTTCAAACAGTAGAAATAATTGAAGAACGTCAATATGTTTTTGCACCGTTTCTTGAGAAACCTATGTATCGCGTAAAAAGAAGAATCGGACCTATCCTGTTGGAATTTAAAATTTTGGAATGAAGAAGAGAAGTCGCTTTCTAGCGATTCCAAAGAGGCACATTGCCATTCCCCGCGGTGTCCGTGGTGGACAGTATGCACGTGATCCTGTTGTCTCTGTCGAAACGAAAGGTAATAGCTCTTTCCTAGGCAGGTGCGAAGCCCATTCATCGGTCGGGGTTATGTGCTAGCGTTAACAGCCGCGGCTCGAGAGATGAAATTAATTCCGTCCACGTCTGCGAGACCGTTGAATGGCTTCTTACTTTCCGTCGTTGCTGGTCGTCTGGTTCCACACCGTGCTTCATCGACTATCCCGGACTCTCGTTCGGTAATGGCTTGTAAGAGGAAACGGGGCAAAGATTTATAGGTTGCCAGAACGAAAATGTATGTGAGTCAACAATACGTCGATACAATATAAAGGGGAGACAGATAGAGAGAGAGAGAGAGAGTATGGGGGAAAGGAACGATGCAACGGCGTGGTGTACACGTCCGACAAAAACGCGTGCGCACACACAATCGAGGAGCGATTTCCAGTGGAGCCTCTTTTTGCGTGGCCGCATGATTAACGATTGAACGCGTTCGACTTCCGATCCGTGCCGCCTCGACATGCCTCGGAACGGTAAGGAACGCTTGCTCTCCGCAAGTCCTCGATCGTATTTGATATTTATTTCCTCCCCTCCCGTCGCCGCAAACGTCTCGTTCGTTGGTTCGTTCTTTTCCTCTTTGTCCGTTTCGCGCCTTCGAATTCGTTGATTTATAGTTCCGCGTCGTTTCGGCGTCGTTACAAAATTGCCTCGCCGACAACGCGACGGAATAAAGTACACGTAATCGATTGGTTAGTCCTAATGGAAGATGAATTGTTGCTTCTTGTCCCCCGCGGAAGTCGCGGTGCCTTTCGTTGTTGGAAACGGATTTTAAAAATATGTATCAAATTTCTGTGGAACGGATATTTCTGTATTTATAATCGTTGGAACGTCGAATGTTTAAAGCATTTATGAGAAAAAATAAAGACTGGAAAGATAGAAATTCAAGAGTAAAATCTTCAGGGTGGTGCAGCCGATGCTGTCGATAACGCAACGGAATCCATGGCACTCGCCGCGAATTAGAGTATAACATATCACACGCAACGAAGGCACGCACCTCATTGTGCAGCTGGCGTAATAGGCTTAACATCCTGTTGAGAGTGTTGCGTAAGCAATATTAACGGAAGAAGAATGAGATAGCTATTAAAAGCGACTCGGGGACCCGGTATATAACGTCTTTATTCTTGGCGTGACGAGCGAGTCCCCGAGTTTTGCGACGTGTAGCGTATTAGTTATGATTTATTAATAGTTCTAGCAACTTCGATGCAGCGGTAAAATTAGTGTTCTCTCCCGATGGGGGCTTGTACGATATCGCGAAGGCTAACGCTAATTCGTAATCATTGGATTCAACGGTCGGTATCTTTTCAAAGCAGCCCTGTGAAAAGTTCAAGGAAATCCTACCAAAAACGAGATAAAAGTTTGGAGATGCAAAGGATCCACTTGGACCGGCAGATTTATTTACCGTTTCTGAAAAAGAAACGTTTCTGAAAAATTTTGTGTTGATATGTAAAGTCTGTCAACATGAATGCGATATTATACGAGTATAAATCCTGCTGTTTGGAAAGATGTGACAAGATATATTGAAAGCTTATAAGCCAGACACACGTTCACTATTAATACCAAATGAGAGATAATTTATTTAATATTGACACTCTACCGATGTCAATGGTATATTAATCGACTGCAAGTCTTTCCGTTAGCAAAGATGATAGGAAACATCGTACGCCATGATATTGGAAAAGAGGATTCTCCGGAAACAGCTTTCTAAACGAAAACACTAATTTATTAGCGGTTCCTGAACCGTACTGATTCATTGATCTAAATTTCTGACTGGTTACAAACAAAGTTGAAGCACCGAGCTGTTGATACATAAAGTGCAAGGGGCTTTATATCGGCATTGATAGATTCCCAGTCAATATAGGATCTATTTTGCCGATAAAGTTTTGAGCGCCGAAAATCGAGTCGCTGGCCGCCGGATGGCCGTGGGTATGGTAGATCGATTCCAGCAACGGCGTGCAGAATTTCCGCCGTTGGCTGTGAACCGCACTTTGCAACCGTTGGATGCAACGTTCAATGTAAATTTTAATCTAACGGTTAAGTGGCTCTTTCGTTATGATGAAACGGTGAAAAGCTATACGCGGGGATCGATCGGATAACAGGAATTCCCACTGTTTAGACTGGGCGATCCGTTTGTAGAGGGAAATTGGATTGACGCGCGTGCCAACAGATGGTCATTTTGCGAAGAAGAATTACAAAGTAATACGAGCGCGGCCCGGTCATTCAAGTAATTGCCAATCCGGCAAACCAAATAGTTCCCGGACTCCACGGATAAAAATAGACACCCGTGCACGCTTAACCGATCTCTTTCCTCCAGGCTGCACATCGCATTAACAAATATTAATATTGCTTCGTTCGGTGTCTACGCGCCGCAACCCGAGTCTCTAATTAATTAGGTAACGCCGCTTTTAATAGGATTGCTCGCGGCTCCGTAAACGTTCCCTAGTAAATACGAACGAATTAAGATATTACCGCTGAAAATAGAAATCGGACGTTTACCATCGAACGATTCTCGCGCCCGTTCGAGATTCTTTCGGGATAACCGATACTTGGAACATTTCCTTCTCAAATACCGTGAAAACCTGTTTTCCATCGAAAATTCGTAAACTGATACATTGCATTATTAGTTGCATTACAGTATTTAATTACATTGCTTAAATTATTTCAGAAAGAAAATGGTTAAAATGGATTTGAATAGTTTCAAGATGTGCTCCACTTCTACATTCTTCGAATTTCATCTGACTTTTCATCTACAAGGTCATTTTTAAAGATCGAGGTACGTATCCAAAAATTGATATTTTCAAGTGGACCAATTTCTCTAGCCATTTCCGTGCTTCAGACTGACTAAAACTTATTAAAAAAGACAGGGTCGCGCAGACCGAGCGGAGTATCGTTGGCAAAGCGGCCTCGCAAAAAGTTTCGCGAGTATGGCAAGTGGCGGAAGAAGCCCGGCCGACGAAATTGGCCCGATAGATCGTTTTCGCGACGTAAAAATTGCACGATGACCGAAACCGCCATTCAATTTTGCGTTCTTACCGTGCTTGGTTAACTACTTTCCTGAGTGGATCTTGAGAAACGATTTCTACTTTAGGAGCAAGAGAGTAATTCCTCTCAGGCAGAGCTGAGAACAGGGTGGTGTGTGTGAGAGAGAGAGAGAAAGAGAGAGAGAAGAGAGAGGAGAGCGAGAGAGAGAAAGAAGGGGGGCAACTGGCGCGTATATACGCGGCCAGAGCGGGATAAGTTTCGAGCTGATCATTAGGTAAGTTTAGAAAAAGGGCCAATCCGAGGAGGTTTCATTAGGAAATGGATGAAACAGTGGATATACGAGGATTGGAAAGGAGGCGGTTCTGCGCGCGGAAAGGGAACGAGTCGAGCTTTGAAGCTCTCGCGATGACTCGAACTGATAATCCATTAGGATCCGTCTACTTAGAGTATAACATCTATTTGAATGCAAATCAATAGGGAATGGGAAAGGACGGTAGCCAGTAATTGGTCCGGCTTTATTGGAGCTCTCAGTGTCTCAAAGAGCATCTCGTTCGGTCATCTCCTCTGGCTCTCCGCTTCAGCCTCTCTGCTGCTCCCTTTTCCCCTTTCTCTCGGTCCAGGCTCTCTCATTCTCCTTCTCCCTTTCGTTCGACACCGCCATTTGCTCGCTTCCTCTTCCTTCGGCTTCTCGCGGGGCTTATGTCGCTTTCCTGTTCGTTCGGCCTCCTTCCACAAAACGGGCATATATATATATTTATATTTATATCTATATTTATATATGTATATAAGTACGTGAAAAATATATATATATATAGATTGATATTGTATAAGACTCAACAGTAATTAACCAAGAACTTGCCCCGTCTGGCCACTTCACTTCAAGAGCCCTGGTTGCGTACGGACGGCTCAAGAATATTGCTAGCGATCCGGACACGGTGCGTTTATTTCGAGCTGGCAAACAAAAATTTGAGGAAAAATCGCAGTTTGTGTCTTATAGTACTCTGATTGGGGGATACATTTATCTGTAGCGACGTGATGGAACGACAGTGTAGTAGTCCGGGTCCGTAAAACTCGATTTAAAAGCGAATCTCATTGGAAACACTTTGCATTCGAAGCTGTTTTCACTACAGAAATCAAATATTTCATCTAGAATACAAAACAATATATCTCAAAACAAAATAATCGAAAGAATCCACCCAACACATCCTCCTCTTTCACCCGGTGGAAGGTTCCACCCAGCATCCAGGAATTTATAGTAGTCCGCGGTGGACATAGGTAATGCGGTGTCTAAGGAGCGATGTTTCCGTGATCCCGGTCGCTTAATTTGCGCGGGTTTTGCACACACACACACATGCATAAAGAGAAGAACGCCGTCGAACACACCGAGGTGGAGCCGTGGTCCCTGTATATGGAAGTTCGTTGCCAAGTATGTACTCCTCCGGCATCACTGTTGGGCCTCGGTAGCTATGCCGGCCATACGTCAACGTCCATTACACTTCCACCCTGCTGCTGGCTTTAATGTTTTCGACTCGGGCACTCTTTATCCCACCTTGCAGCTAATTAGCAAGCCGGATACCGGACACGCGCCCTCCCACCAACCCCCCACACCATCCTCTGTCCCTGCCGACGTACTACGGTACCACAAAGTCGTCCCGCACTTGGTTCTCTTGCTTTTCTCTCTGTGCTCTCTCTCCCCTTTTTCTGCCTCTTTTCTCCAACTCTATCTCCGACCTTTTCCTCCTCGTCCTCCTCCAACCTTCTCTGGATGCGACCGTGGTCATTGCGCCAGCGGTGAACCAGACTCCGCGATTATTCCGAACTCATTTTAACTCATTACCCGGGTCCACCCCGTGTACAGAATGCTGGGTTCTCGACACAAGTGTGCCGTCTCTTTCTTTCTGCTAGTAAAGCTTCCTACACGCCCGAAATCTAAAGCACGGAAATTCGTATCGCGCGCGAGCGTCACGGTTTTTCCCTTAAATTATCCCTGGCTAAGCGATTATTACCACCGCGAAAGATCATTCGAGGAGATAGGAGGATGAGATGCGAGGTAGCTCTGTGTGTCTCTCTTTCGAGAGTCTCTGAATGCATTCTCGGAATACGCGGGATAGGCAGGTGCTTCCTCCCCGAGGTACAAAAGAGAGTCTGAATATAATTATAGGCACTGTAATTATCGGTGCTACGAACTCTAATGAATACCACCACCGGTGCAACGATAATTCCCTGTTTTGCGGCCGCGAACGCCAATCCGGTCTAAACGGTGATTGCACCCTGAGGAGAATCCTTCAGGATTTGGTGCATACGTTTTGTCACGAATATCAAAGAATTGTTCATTTAGGTGATTTTAAATTGTTGAATTTAGAAAATGTTTGTGGACAAATATCAGGGCACATTCTCTGGATAACTGTATAAATAACCACAAGATGAATATGCATGTAATTGATTAAATTACTGAATGAGTAAGACTACAGTAATCTATTAATGTCTTCAATTAAAGAGAAGTGTGTACGATGTGGGAAGGCTCAGGAAAGAAGTTTCGTATAACGGTGCATATAATCAAACCATAATTTATATAGCTGTTTCAATTAATGTTTGAGCATGGCTGGATTCTTCTATACCTAATTTAAAGGGGAGTTTTGTACATTAAAACTGTAGAGTTGAATGTACACCGTTGTCTTTGACGATCAATTATGAAAGTGAGTTTGTCACGTACAATTATCTTTACTATTATATTGGCACAAAATACCATTAGTGTGGTAATGATTAGACATGATTCGTAACGATTTAAGTGTATTGAAAATAACGCTTCTATATTTAATAAATATAGGATATAATTTATTTTCCACTTTACAAAAATATAAGTGAGTAAGAAGAAACAAGAACGAACACACGTCACTTGCGTGGTCAGAACATTAACTAAACATCGATGGCATCAGAGGGCACAACCGATCCTGCAAATCGGTGTGTGCCCTCCTCATTTGCCATCAGCGCGTCGCAGATGTTGAAAAGCCTCTTTTATTTTCCAACAAAGTGAAATTCATAACTGTAATACAATTTCTTCTTGTCTCAATAATTCTAATCTTTAAATGTTTTTACCATTTTGCATTTGATATAGTCATTTCTATCACGACTAGACCACAGTCTATTTATGAAAGAAACTAAGTGTACAGAAAATTATGAAGATTCTTTTTTTTTTGCAGAAAATGTACTTCAATTACTGGACGAGAGGGGTACGGACTCAGCACCTAATATTTTCCATAATTTAACAGAACAAACAGAAAGCTACATGTATAAAACTCGTGAGAAATCTTGCTGACCGACCGAGCAGATTTACAATCGACGCCGGTCGCGCCTGTTATCTCCTCGGATCTCGGCGCATCAATCTTGAAATTAAAGAGAAGTTTTCGGTGTCAGGAAGATCAGAGAAGATTCTCCACATAACTGCCTAAAGAACCCACCGAGGCAACAATTTATACAGCCGTTTCGACTAATGTCCGAGGCAAATCGCGGACTTCAGTCCTTAAATTAACGGGAAGTTTTCGGTGTCAGAAGGTCCGGCGAAGATTCTTTGCATAACTGCATAGACAACCGCAGGACGACAATTTATAGTCGTTTCGAGCGGCGCTTGTGCGAACGGGTCGCGGTTGGTTCTCAATGCTCGAATCAACTTTTTCGTGTCAGGGACTGGAGCCTGGCGGGCATCGATCCAGTCACAAGGATCGACGGGAAGAGATCATCATTCGTGTCCAAAGTTAATCGTTTTCCCGGCGGCGCGCGGCAGGGCCAACGATCGTCTCTCGAACCAGATGTGCCCAGATTTCACCGTATTCGAATGCGTCGTCTTTCACCGTGTAATTTCGCGAGACTATTATTCCCCGCGGACCTGTAATTTCACCGTCATTCTGTTACATTGTGGCAAGCTGGTGTACCCGACATTTTTCGCCGTGAGATGGCTCCTAGACACGCGTTGCGCTGCGCCTCGCGCACTCTGCGCTACAAGGCCCTTCTTGATCGCGTGTTCCGCGGAAATCGGGGAGAGTGCGGTTTGCTTTGCTGCAGCTCGAGTGCAGACTCATCCAGGTGCGTATCACGTACGCAGGTGAAATTGACGGAAACTTTCGAACCGCGAGATTAAAGGATGCGAGACGAAGTCCGCGTATCCGACACTCGACGGACAAATGCAACGTTCCGTACTCTCCATGCTACATTGTAGGGAACACACACTCACTAGTATGTAACTAGGCTGCAGATATATTCTGCTCTTATGGAAAACTTCAATAGATAATGAAAAAGAGTTTTTTTTAAAAAAGTACAACCAATGTAATGAACAGAGGTACTTACACGCCAAACAGATTAATTTCTACAAAAATATTTAATTAAAATTTTTTTCAAAATCGTTCGTCATGAATTTTATCCAGCTAAACCGCCGATTCGTCGCACGGTGTCTCAAAGCATAACCGATGGCATTCTCGAACCTCATTACACCCACGACACATAATCTCGTCGAACGTATAGACACGATGCGCAACGGCATTTTGAACAAGCGCGTTTAAGTTGCGATCAAGAAAGACCAGCTCTCATCAGACTAGATAAAAACGTTGAATTTATTCCGCAGAGTTTGAGGCTGACCATTAATTCGCAGAAGATCCAGGACTTATAGGCTGTGGACTATAGTTACGAGCGTGGAGGGTCCTCCGATTGAAAGTCCCGCTGCGTAGGTGTGCGAGAGGGGGTGGTATGAGGGTACGTTGCTTTACGATGACATTATTTGCGCTAACTCATGGCGGAGCGTATAATAAAGTGCATGGGGTCAGCGGATAGGCTAGTAAGGCTGCCGGTTTTCCTCTGTAGCGGTCCACGGTGTCCTTTTTGCAGTTCATGGGTTTCATTTTTGCATGCGAACGGGTTTGATGAAACCAATTTGTTGGAAAAATGAATGTTGTAGGCAATGTTTATGAATAGACTGCGTTTTTTGGACTTGTGGGAAAATGGATAGGTACAATTTAAAATAGGTGATAAACTAAAAGAATTTAAGAAGTTACATATTCCCAAGTTACAGCAATCTTGATTACCCCAATCTTGAACTCTATAACTACTTTTGTATGAATAACTTCTTAACACGCAATGAGCGCGGTAGCTATAAAACCTCCCGAAGATGACTAGTGAAACCGCCCTGAACAACAAAAGAGAGGATCATGACGATCATTTTCTGCACTTTCAGAAAAGTTGTTTATAATAATCCCTCATCGCTAAATCCTGATTTGGGACCGCAAAGGTCCACAAGGAGCACCCTGTATCATCGACCACCGCGTAGATTGCGGGAGCCGTCTTGGAAAGCGGGCAAGATATTCAGGCGTGGTGTACGTAGGTAAATCCTCCACTCAGCCGGACACACTTGATGCACAAATTAAAGCATAAAAAAGACCCTTGGCATAGAGCACCGGTGGTCTCGAAGAGGCAGAAAAGCGACGCGGTTTATAGAAAGAGACAGGGACGCCGGGGAGATGAGTAACGGGGGCTAAATGGGGTTCAGGCCGACGACTGAAAGAGGAGGTCGCGTGTTGGTTGGTTGGCTCCGAACGAAGGGAAGGAGGGGGATCGGCTGGTCGGTCGGATAGGTTATACCATCTTTCATGTAATTACTGACATAAAATGCCAGATTTTCGCCCTCTCCACCCCACCTGTATGCCGGCAACCCTGGTCTTTCGATCACTTTTTACCTTCTCTCTCTTCCACCATCTGAATTTCTTCGTTCACCTTTTTTTCGCCCTGGCAAGTCTCTCTCTTTTTCGCTTTGCTCCCTCTCCTTCGTACCGACCAGAGTCTCTCTCTCTCTCTCTCTTTCTCTCTCTCCGTTTCTCGCGCTTCTTCGTGTCTTTTTTCTCCTCCGCGGAGTAGAAAATTTTCAATTCCATTCATGTAAATTATTGTAGCGCACCGACTCTCGACATGTGCAACTTGTATTAATGACGCAGTAAAGGAGCAGACGGGCGGAGAGCTGCCCATTAGCGGATGAAAGCGGAGGGCTCTCAGCGCATAGCCCGATAATAGCCCGACTTATACCCACCGAGGCTGTGTAGTTTAGCCCACGTTACGAGTCTGCCGTGCCTCTGCCCTGCCTCTCTGCCTCTGCCTGACTGCCGACCTGCCTCTGCCCTCTCTCTACCGTTTCCTATCCCTGGCCGTTTGCTCGCCCGCGCCTCCTCTGCCACGATAGCCCACCTTTTCTTATCCTCCTCGCACCTACCCTCCACCCTGTTCGGGTCCTCTTCCTTCCGCCTATCCCTTCCTTCGTCCACTATCTATCAACCCGACTACACTCTGCCCACCCCGTGAAATCCCCCCTTCCACCGACCCGGTCGTTTTGCTCCTGCGAACCATTCAAATTCGGACGATTCGAGTCCTGATTTGTCACGGGGATCCCTTTCTTCCCAGCCGCTCGTTAACCCGGCCGGATAGACAACTCCTCTCTATTAGGGTTAAACGATACCGGTCCTCCTTCCCTTCTTCCTTCTCCCTTTCTCTTTCTCTTCTTCTGCACCGAGTTCTCCTTGTCCGAATCCACAGAGTTCTCTGAGGCGTTCGAAAGCCTTTACCGCGGTCCACCGTCCTCGCCGAGGTGCGACCTTTATCTCCGCCGACGAACCTTGTCGCTCTGACATTACAATTTATCGATGAAAGGAGCACCGATCCTTCGATAAGGTCCTGTTAGCACGCGTACGCTCTCTTGATCTGAGGACCGTGCTGGGGAGATCATCATTAGAGACGGTTCTGTGGTGCGTCTGATGGTGACGTTGCGGTGTTTGGGTCTGCAGGCAAAAAACTATGTTGACCCAGAGAACTTTAACATCTCGGTATTCAGATATAACATTGAGATAAACAATGAGAGTTCTGGTATTTTTTCCGTAACGTCAACAGTAACTTGAACTGCTACATTGCGACCTCTGCATTGCCAATCCTTCGACAAGCTCTCCGCTAGCGTGTATCGTTACTAACATTTCTGCGGTTGGATATAATATCGATGTTCTGATGTTTCTTTCTAAGGTTAGTGAAGATTTAAACCTGCTTCTTAATCATCGGTAGCTAACTCAATTACTTGAACATTGTACCCATTAAGGTTGACCTTCTCGCGAGATATTACGATTGGTCAAACTAACTGCTTTCACTCTTTACCTCGTTCGATTCTACTCTTTATACATAGGAGATCGTTATCAACAACATTTCTGTATTTAGATACTACATTGAGCACACAACGTGTATTGAAATTTTTATACTTGTTTTTGGAGTACTGGAAGATTTAGAACAACTTCTCAGGCAATGACAGTGACTCCAACAGCTACGCTGCAACCTCTTGATTACTGATCTTTAGATAAGCGGGACTGTTAGCTTGCGTACACTTTCATGTATCGTTTTCCAGACAGCAGTAGGAGAAAATCATCATTAGAAACCTAACGTTATTGCAGACGGGTGTAATAATCTACGCCAAAATTTCTTTCCGCGATTTCTGAAGGTGTAAAAGCATTTTTCTGCTACTGATTGCGGAATCAGCTGCTACATTCTCAGGTGACGTTCGAATTTATCAACGAAAGGATTACTGATGCATCTACAGGATTTTCTGAACGTACATTCTCTTTCGTTCTAAATTCTTTCCGATCTATCATGAATCACCCACCACAGACTTTCCAAAATTTCCTCGAAAAATTCCAAAGCCAAAGTTTTCGAACCTCCTCGCGTAAACAATCCCACGAAAGACTCCGAACCAATCTGCAGACACGCGCGGGTGCTCTCATTACTCTCTCGTAAATCGGCTGTCCAAGGAATCCGGCGACCTCTTCGAGCATCGCATTCCCGGCGCGGATCCGACAACGTTTCAACAAGCAAGGATTTTATTAAAACACCCGGCTTCGGGTTCGGCCTCGGCCTCGGCGCACGGTCGCCCGTTTTAATACGCCTCGACCGGCCGCTGAAAGAACGCGTTGGAGCGATTTATTAACTGGCGTCGATACTCAATTATCCGGCCGCGGATAAACGAGCGAGCGCGGAACGCAAGTGGGAGTACGTCGCGAAGACAAATTGTAACATTACATCGCGGAGGAGACGAGGCGCGATAACGGGGCCCATATTCCCGGGGAAAAAGGTCTACTCGCATACTCGGATATACTCGCTTGCTCTCGTGCTCTCGCTCGCAACGCTCCCGAGAACGATCCCGGGCAGAAAGGGAGAGAGAGAGCGAGAGAGAGGGGGAGAGAGAGACGCAGAATGTGGTTTCAGTAGCAACGACTATATCGCCGGCGCGGTAGCGGTAACGGTATCCGTGCATCGGTTTAAATTTACCCGATCGAGCCGCTGCACCGAGCACTGCACCGGACCGGCTACGTTTCTGCACCTTCACGCACCTTCGCCTCGTGAAAATCGAGACGAGCTTGTCCCCAGATACGGCCTGGACATGGGCTCGTCGTGTTATCTCATCCCCCTCTACCGCATCCTTAAAAAAAAAACACGCCCACGCTTAGATACCTGTCCGATGGGCGGGACCAACTGGCACCCGATCGCTCGATCACGATAACTTCGTTCTATGTTTGTTATGTTTTTCACGTAGTGTTATGTTTATACTATGTAAAAAAAATCAACTTAATTTTGTGGGTGTTCCTATTTATATTGAGTTTAGTAGAATTAATCCGTATTCTGCTTCAAATAGCATCTACTCATTTTTACGATAAATGCACGAAATCCGCAGTCGATTATAATTATGAAGGTAATTGCTGAAATAAGTGCTGGTCGCGAACGCACTCACCCCATTCCCGCTTCCCCAGAAAAATGCTCGCCCACGATTCGATAACCGACTGGTGGGCGGGGCCGATCGGCTCCCAGCCGCAGAATTTCACGCGCCACCGTGCGCTCTCGGCTTTGCAACCGTGAAACGACTACCTACATTCCTCGCGGACGTGTTTACCTGGCTGCGGGACGCGTAACGCCGTAACACTCTGTTTGTAGACGGACGTTAAACGCCGATCCGAATCGCCGATGCTGCGCCAGGTAACCTACGAGCTACGTGTTTCGATCGGGGTATGGTGTAAGAGTCTGCGCCAAGTAACAGGAGCCTTTGCCGTAAAGAGAACGAGTTCACGGGATTTCCAAAGTTTGTTCGAAATTTTGTGATAGCCGACGGGTCATCTTTTCGGATGTTGATGGGCCTGAAAGAATTCTTGTACAGGGAGCTGAGGATTTTCGGAGATTCTACCTTGTTTCGTGCTGGCCTCGTATTGCAGCTCTTTATTGCGGTATGCTGGTCACGATGTGGAATTTTGTTTTCTTTTGGTGGAGGTCTCTTTGGGGTTGTAACAATGTCGTTTCCATCTTTCTTATTGTCGAGCTTTCGATTATTCGAATTTCTTCAGTCTTTCATTCCATGAGATTTTTATTATAGTGTGTTGACTAATTAAAAAATTATTTGAAATCGAACAATTGAAATTCTTTTATCAGCAAGGTTCCAATTTCAGTATTAGTGGAGTAAAATATGTGAAACGGTTCGTGTTGACCGCTCAGGTATTCCTTCTGTTACATTTTTGTGCCTGTTACACCTGTACGTCCCGGCGTCGGTTTTTGCGATCGCTATCCCAAGATTGAAATCTCATTTGACTGGTTTCATCGGACGCGGGGCACCATAATGGCTCGTTAGAGTTGGTTCCGAGTAAATCCGCAAATGGCGAGCGTTCTTTCGTGCGACGAACGCATCGATTCATTTGCATAGAATCGTATAAAGGACATCTTCCATCTTCCGTTCCTCTCCTACTTAAACGGGGAACACTTTTGTTAGAACTTTTTCGACGGTGCCACGATAAGAAAGCGATCTTATCTCGCCCGGAATCGTATTGGGGACATGCAAAGTACAAAAATCACACAGGCTACAGTTTTCAAAAAATACATGTGCAAAACTTGCGTACACCCTTGGTTATTATTCCTGTGTAAAATTGAATGGTGTCTCTCATAGAGTCTTTGTTAGTAAACGTTCTAAATAAATCGTTTCCATAGAACATTTGATTATACAGATTATAAAATATCTGTTCCACAAGAAGATTTTTTAAAGACGCGTTAAAATCTAGTTAAAATAAAACTAGAATAAAAACATTCTTTAAAGACGTTTCACAAAAATTCGTTAACAGACATTTTCCCGAATAAATCATGCAAATGCAATGAGAATTTTATAGAAACAAAGGCAGACAACTATTTGCTTCGATCTCCACGAGGAACACTTTTGCCGGAACTTTTTCGACGGTGTACCGATAAGAGAGACTGATCTTATCTCGCACGTAGTCGTGTATCGGGGACACGTGAACGCGCAAAATTCAGACAGGTCGGCGATTGTCTCAGGAACACGGACGTTTCACGAGGTACCGTAAACGCTTGTTGTCTCCGGGATTCAGGATGAAGGCAACCAGAGAGCCTCACCATTTGCCGATCATTCAAGAAAACTTCTTGCCGGGGACAGTAACGGGATCGGCGGCTCGATCGGCCGGCATCCAAACGTAGATCGTTATATCGCGCATCGTTATCTCCCCGCGGTCGTTAAAGATCGCACATAATACCCGCGTCGAGTGAATTCGAGCTAACGGGACGGCCGGCGAGCTTGTCAATTGTTAAAGAAACCGTCGACCGAAACGGTACACAAGTCCCAGAGTAATAGATTCGATGCACTGCGATGCACTTTGCAACGGAACGCCTGTATTCTTCTACGTACGCCGAAATTTTAGTCCTCGCAAGGTGTACATGTATGGAAATTGCAAAAATAACAATCCTTACTGTTAGAGCCACTTAAATAGTGGTTTAGACATTTTCTCGAACACATTTTTAAAGATACGCCATCAGTAGACAGCGGATCTTTATTCTATATTATTATTCTTTATTTTATATAATAAAAATGAAATGCTGTTTGTTGGTCACGACATCACGTGAGAACGGCTGGACCAATTTGGCTATTTTTTTTAAATGTTCGTTGTAGTCCGAATAAGGTTTTTTGGGGAAAGAAAAATTGGAAAAGTTGCCCGGAAAAATAGAAAACTTAGGACAAATGAAAGTGCATTCTTCTAGCGAATATTGTATGACTTCAACACCATAACTCATAATACGAACGATGGATATGCGTAATTCTTTTTTTCGTTTTGTTCTTTATGGTCCTGGAAAAGTTTTCGAGAAAAAATTCGAGACAATTACAAAGGAAAGTCAGAAAATTCGGGCAAACTTCAAAAATCATAATTTATTGAAATTTGAACAGGACAACGTCTATCGAGTCAGCTAGTACAAAATAAAAATTTTCTACCTCGATTGCAAGAAACTGGAGTGAAATAGAAATGAATTTTCTGTCTTAATATTTTAGACAGGTATTTTTTAATTCTTCCAATATCTTTACTGTGTTTTAAATAACGCCTACTCATTTTCGTCAAAAATGCATAAAATCCGCTGTCTAGTCAACAGTAAATAATGCGTACGCAAAATGAAATGTTGTACTTGAAAATCTCTAAAGCAAGCCTATTGGAAGAAAATAAGATGATTGTTCGCCACATCAGCCTGTAAGAAATGTGATTCTGTCCTAATGAATTTTTCTGTGGTAGAATGAAAAACAGGGAAGATGGTCGTCGGCATGTGCAGTTATTTTCCTTATCCGTTCCACTACGCGGCAGCCGACTACCGTGTATCTTGGTCAACGATCCGTGAGAAAAGTGAGCAACGAAAGTGCACGCGGTGCAGATTGGACTATCGGGTAAACGGTGGTCACGGCAATTGACCGTGGAGAGTAATCGACGCGAGCGCTGGAATCACACCTTCGTTTTCTAGATAAATACTTCAGGAACGTGGCTGCGGCTCCTCGTTTTTGGGTTGATCCTTTAAACGACGTTCCTAAATCGCGCTGGGATCCGTTCCCTTTAATACCTAATTCAGAGTGTGAAATTTTCATTGATCCCTTTACAGTATGTCTAATATAAGGCCAAATTTTCAATCCAATTTTTATGTTCAATATTTACGATAATTTCTCATGCGAATGTTAATCGATGTTTGATAGGAAGATAGATTTTCAATGACTCCTTTCGAGTATATTGTAGAAGATACGCCAAATTTTTTGTTCAATTTTTAAGTTTTATTTTCACCAGTATGTTGAATGAACATTCCTATCGAACAATAGAAATCTTTCTCCTTTCAGATACCGAATGTATTTATGTTAATATGAAGTGTAGAGAGCATGTTGCATTTTTACTATACAATTCGACAATCACTGAAGACATTGGTGAGTCAAAGAGGGCTCAGAGAACCTAACAGGACCACATTCGTCATCCCTACATAAGACTCTCGAAAATATCCACAACTATAAAATTGCTGAAGAAACGAACACGAATACAGTTAACAGATTCAAATTGGATTTAAAAAGCCCCATGTGTGACCAGCTTGGGTTTCAGTAATTCCACAACACTGTAGCGGCAATCTCGACAAAAGTAGCAAACCACATTATAAACTTTGTATCTCCCGGTGATTCCCGTGGACTTGTTATCGCGTAGAATCTTGAGTGAGGCGTGTGCATAGGATTATACGATAATGGTCGGACCCGGGCCGTTGTCTTTTCGATTTAGCACGTGGCGCGAGGCGATACGGAAGTGGTTCTCTGGTATCGCGTCGTCGTCGTCGTCGGTCGCCGCGGATACGTGTCCCATTTAAGAACCCGAGGCGCAGTTGCGTAGGTGTCCGACGAAGTGGCATGAGCTTCTGCGAGGTCAAGTTTCTCTCCCCCTGATCGATAGATGCTATCGGTACGGTTCAAATCTCGCGATAGCCGCCTAACTATACGCCGCGCGATGCTGCACCGTAAACGACTTCCGGCAGTGTTGAACAAGCACCGGGGATATTGGGCTTTGAAATTCGCTAATTCACCTCGCACTGAACCGGCTCGCCTTTAGCTCGAATCTTGCCTGCATCATGCTGCAACTTGTTCCACGTGTCTTCCCTATGTCATCCTAATGAACGTTTAAAGTAAACACGACGCGATCTTTCTGTTCTAATACGTGAGACAAATCGCTTCATTGCGGTATTGTGTCGGGCTTCGTTGGCGCACCACGGGGTAATTTTAGTTGTTGTACCTCTTGTTCTGAATTGTTGGTAGGCTGTGGATCGTTATCTCAATGAAAATATCAATGACGTTTCTATTAAAAAGATTTGATTCATTCGTTAAATAATCATATTCTGACTTTTATAAAGTGTGTTAGCATATTTTAAAGAAATTTTCATTTTCATTAGCACTGTACTTTTACTAACTTATAAAAGTTATTTAGAGGTGTAGCAGAATATGATAGAAACTCTGAAATAGTGTGCATCAGAAATTAAATCCAGAAATTCTATATGGGTTTTGAAAAGAAATTGTGACAATTTCACTGTATGCCTAAGATTGAAAGAGAAAGCTTTCGATGCATTTCTAGATAGTTTCCGAATGTTTTCTACAGAATTAGGCTAGATACGAAGGCACGATTTCAACAGTATCCAATTACCTAATCGAGTCAGACAATCTATCAGGCGCGAAACAAATTATTCGACAGTACCATTGTGTAATTTCAAAGATCAATTGGCAAGAAGAAGATATAATGCTGATGGACGCTGGCTGATCTACGATTACACTACAAGACAGACGTTACAGAGACACGGAGTTAGGGTGCCGTCATCATGTCATTGAATTACAGAGAAAATTGTACGGGTACATGGTCGCAGTGACAGGGAAACTTAGAAGAAGTTTGCATACCTGCTATGCGAAAGTATGTATACAGAATGAAGATACTAATCGATGTTGCCAATAGATGTGCTTCGGGAATGATGGATTTCCCAGAACTGTTCACGGAAATTAAGCTTCGTATCAATCCACTGCGAGATGCTTCCGGACAGTTCCGTTAGAAATTGATTTGAGAAATATATTATATTCCGAGATTAAATTACGGGTGGAGCAAAATTGGTTGGGTGATCGACGTTGTGTATATTTGGGATTTATTGATCACCGTTCGTCAGCAAGACTGTGCTCTAACCTCGTTAGATTATTATGGACAATTTACATGGCTATTCAGACTTCTAATATTAATTTCACAGGAAGACATTTCTACATAGAAAAATAATTTATTTTTTTAAGGACAGGCTTGTAAAATTTGTCACGATATATAATTTCTATTCTGTGCACAAAACTAGTAAAAGAGAGGCCTTTCCGACTTCGCAACCTTTTGATCTTGACGGGGTGATTACGCCAGCGACGGGAAGTAATATCAGAAATTTGCTTAGGCAGACAAGCCCGTAACGGGTCACAATGACTGGATTGGAAATGTCAAAGCATATAAATACCCCGATATCGGAAGAACTGTAGGAACAGAGGGGTGGCTGAGATAGAAGAACTTCGTGGCGTCTCTGCGACGGGCGCGCTGGCTCGCTAGCCCCAATAACATAATACATCACGCGCGTACCGGCAGACAATACCCGGAGATTACCTCACAATGGCCGATGATTTACTTCTGCTCTCATTACCCTGCTTTTGTCGCGGCACGCCCCGATTGGCGCCGTTGTCATTAGAAAAGTAACGGAGGCTTGAAAAGCAAGCCGCCCTACGAGTCGTCCTCGCTCTTTCATATTATCCGAGCTCGCAGGGGCAAAGTACAGACCGGCAACAAATTAGAAAGAATCTCCGTGAAGTAGCAACTCCCGAAAACTCGATTACCATCACACCTCCGTCATGTCACCGATCTCTGCCTTCCGTTTCCTTCATTTCATTCTTGGCCCCTCGACGTACTTTCAGTTCACTGTGAGTTCAAGATCACAAAATCGACTGAATATTACCGAAATTGCAAATTGTTGGGTCCAAGAGAAAGTTCTTTTTCATATGTAATTAATATACATGTCCTGTATATTGTTTCATTACTACATTTTATGAACAACTCTCTAAATAAATGTAACTCTCCGTAAAAATTTATTAAACCTGCTCCGGAACATTTTACAGAGCCTAGTCACATTTTTCAGGTTTCTTGTGCGATATTCGACTCCGGTTGAAACTACAACCGCTCGAAAGGGCACTAGACGAAATCTCATTGGGAGATAAGTTAACCCCGCCCCCTTTCCATTACTCTCAATTATTTCCTCGAAAAGGTCGGTTCACTGCAGCAATCTTCACGCGTGCAAGTCAAACATTCTCTCCGATTCAACCTCTCGATAAATCATCGTATATTCGGCGTGATCTTCATCTACCCTTCTCTGTCAACGATTTCACAAGGCAGGGTTCACGGTTTAACACAATAATTCACCCCTTTCGCGAGATTTCGACGCGGATAAGGGGACCGATTACGGGGCAATCGTGGAACACCTGCCTCTCGGTAGAGGTCACCGTCTAGTACTCCCATGAACTTTCCTTCGAGCTGTGCACACATCTGTTCCTCAAAGCCTCATGTACACGCTGAAGATTCGAGTATGTTGCGATCCGTGCAGAAAAATATTTGTTCCTATTTTTTATAAACATGATCACCCTTTTTAAACACCCAACGATGACAGTCCGTTTCTCCCATAATTACTCAAGGTCATTCAAGGTCATAGACAGAGGAAACGTGTAAGATTTATATATTCACCAGGAAACGATTCCACAACAGACCCTCAATCTCCCAAAGACATAAAAATTCTCGATGTCAAGAAATCCACTAAAAGCTCTAATTAAATAAACAACCCTCGTCCCGTCCGGTAATTCAATCTCCAGCATCGTCGTCTCGACTCTCTATTCCGAGTTCCAGAACGCTCGGTGTTCGGCGAGCTCTGTTTGTCCTCGATAATATAACTGGGATATCAGCAGCTACCAGAACGAAATCGATTTCCGGCTCGGTCCTGTTTCACGGTCGATCGAGCCGAGCCCATAACGAAACAAGGAGGAAATCGAACGGCCATGGAGGAGGAATAGTAGGACGAAGACGTCGTCTTCTGGTACGCAGGTACACACAGGTGAGCACCGAGATGCTAACCGAAGTCCAAGCCTAAGAGTAGTCGGGAGAGCCTCTCTCTACTGGCATAACTTGTTCAACACGTTCCTCGCGCGATGGGGTCACCGGCGAACGAAAGATGCATTGACCAGCGGGGTCACCACGGGGTTGCACGGTGCAGCCGGCCACGGTGCAGGAGGATGCACACTGCACACACGTGGCAGCATGCCGCCGGCAATTCGGTTGCCTGCCAATAGTACTCCAGCCGCGGATCTTTTGACCCTCGGAGTTTGCCTGCACTGCACGTATAAATCACTCGAGATAATCGCGGCCGATGCACGCTTAATCGTAGGATGTATCACCGGGTCGCGAACGAACCGCACGCCTATTCGGTCGCGAGCCACTACGGCCAATTATTAAGCTCACTATACCACGGCCGAGCGTGGCGCATGCTTCGGCATCCAGCTTTCGCGAAAGCTGCGTCGAAAACGTGCACGAAGATTTTCCACCTCCGAACACTTTTTAAGTGGAACGGTATACTGGGAACTGTGAAGATGTGATTTCTTAGGGGTCCTCGTGGAACAATCGTGGGGGTATTTTTCCTGGATTTACGAACAAATTTTTCACGTTAATATTACAGACATTTTTACTTCACCCAAAGATCTGCAGTCTACATACTAGTATCAACCCCTTAGAATCTCTACACATCCCCAGCCCAAAAATTCTCATGCAATTTCATTTAAGATTCATATATTCCTCTACCTTGAAACTCATGCATACCCGTCACCATGGTGCTTTAAAAAAAGCAATTTTTCTTCGAAGAGAGTCCACTTATAATAGCTTCACGTAGACGATCGGGGGTCCACGCGTGTCAAGGATAATAGTTTGCGGAGCCGCGGGTTTATGCGAGCCCAGCGAGGTCAACGGACGAGCCACGACGTTCCCGTGCAAGAT
This sequence comes from Lasioglossum zephyrum, assembly GCA_028455615.1. Lineage (NCBI taxonomy): Eukaryota > Metazoa > Arthropoda > Insecta > Hymenoptera > Halictidae > Lasioglossum > Lasioglossum zephyrum. Next base: position 18,099,398 of record CM052329.1, on the reverse strand, counting down.
GGGGGTTGGGTGGAAAGCTACCCCTTCTCCGGGATAGCTCTTGCAGACACCTACGACAACTCCCTTTCCAGGTCCAGGCGAGCATGCACCCCTTCCTCCTGTATTTGCACCCTCGTTTCGTTGCCGGCATTCTAGCCGATGCTCGCCGAGGTGCAGCGGTCTCCTTGTCTCTCCCACCCCCACCGAGATTCGAATGCAGTGCAACCCCTACCAGGAGACACCCCCTTTTGCCTGCCATTCCCCCGTTTCCACCCACGCCTTTGGATCCCGTTGCTGCCTCGGCCAGGCGGGCGTCTCTTCTTCTTCGTAGTTTCTCTCCACGCTCCGCCTCACCCCTGTCAGCCCTTTCTCTATGCATATTTCATCGCACTGCTCGCGATGCGCTTGCCACCCCCTCGTGCACGTCGCATCATCGACCTCCTTCGTCCGACGTCTTACCTCCTAACCCCGGGACACAGGTCAAAGAGCTCCCAGGATCGGCCGGATCAGCCGACGAGATCGGGAAATTGACGTTTCATTAGTAGCCTCACGGTGACAAGAGCTATAAAATTGCCCTTAGCAGAACTGCCGAGTTTTGAGTTGATAGGAGCTGCGAGTGGAAAAATTCGATCTTCGAAGTTTCAGAGCCTCGACGAGGAATTTTCGCGGACGGTCTGGGACACTTCTTGCGATTTCGAGGTGAATATTGTTCTGGAAAACAAGATCTTTGATCTATTAAATATCTTTTTATATTTATTTAACGTCGCTTTCAACTCTTTGCTAAGGTTATTTAATAAACTGCAGGTCCTGTCGCGAGAGCTGGGAGTCTCAAATAGATCTGCTACCGACGAGTATCTTCTGTAAAATTCGGCGAGGATTTGTAGGGATTTTTTAACGCGGCTTGAAATCTAGTCTAAAGGAAACCAATTTAAAAAATGCTCTCTAGAAACGAATCCATCACGAACTAAAAGTCCAATAATCCTAAAAGCGACTATAACTGAACTAGCTCGACATTACATTTCAATTGCCCCGGAATGTTTACTTCCTCTCGCGGAAATAAATTACGACACGGGTTCCCCTCCTTGCGTTGTAACGAGAATTTAAATGCGACGGAATAAGGGCTGCGTAGAAGGTCGGGTGGTAGGGTGCTCGGGATCAAACAATTCGAATTAATGCATCCGTACGTCGAGGTGGGCGACTTTAAAATAAATACGGTTGTCATATGGCGATTAGTGGGGTGTTCGTGGCGATCCTGCCTAGCCGGACGATGATCGATGGCGGCCATAAATAATGCAACACCCCTCGGCGCGATTCTGAGTTGCCGGGTCACCCTTGGCATATAGGAGAGAGAGCCAAACCCCCTCGTGCCTTCTACGGGGGCCACCCTATGCCATTTCCGATACACCACGCGTTGCGGCATTCATTGCTCCGTGTCAGCGGCCACCCTCGACCCTTAAAGCCATTTAATTCGGATCCGGGTTATTAATTATTAATTAGCGCCAGTCCTATTATATCTCTATCGCGGTGCAACGCCTCCCGGAGAGCGTAACGAGGTTATACCATTAAATTGTCGTCTCTTGTTAGTGTCCACAAAGGATTTAAAGTGTACTGGGTGAACAACGTTACTTGATCACCTTCAACACTTCGCTTGTTTATCGTGATATCAAGAAGTGTTTATTCCTCGTACGGTCCTTCCTGTGAAGATTGTTTTATACTGATTTTGAACACATAGTACGTCTATTTGTACTCTGCTATGTTTTGTTACTTGTAAAGAATGCCAGCAATCTTATTGTTAAATAGCGCTCGAAAAAGGTATTGCGGACGAAGAGATTCTAAAACATTAAGAAAATATGTAACGAACCTATGATATTCATTATACGTTTGGTAAAGTTATAACAGTTGAAATATCAAAGAGTGCTCTTATAATTTTGCACGTCACTTTATCATCCTCTGCTTCCCACTTATTTTTGCAAGTCGAGTCATCAATTGGGCGCTTGAATCACGATTTCCGAGACACCCAGTACAACCGGAATAAGTTGCATCTCCCGCTCGGGGCCTTTGTTTCATTGGAGGAGAGACGTGATTCGAGGCGATTCGGCGTGTCCCGGCGACGACGTCACGTAATTAATCGCTTCGTTATTACGTCGACGCTCCTCCTCTTTTTCGCTTCTTTTCTACGGGCGTTTTTTCTTCGTCTTTTTTCCTTCTTCCTTCCTTCTTTTTTTTTTTAGTACCCCGGCCTTTATTAGTCCCCCGTCAAGGGGCGCTTTGATCGCGCGCGCGTCTTTTCTCTCTGGTCCGTTCTACCGCGAACTCCTCCAGTCGCTTCTCACCGGCGAAAACACAAAAGCGAGCACCGGTGAAAAGTAGCTTCGATCCGCGGTCGCGTAATTGCTGGTAATAAGAAAGCGTCTCGCGCGACGTGCGGCTGAACAAACGAGTTCATTAAACATTCAGCTTTTCAATCCACTGTTGCGGCTCTCGCTTTCAATCCTGTTTCCCCGTATCGCGTGCTTCTTCACGGAAAAATACCGCGACGGCCCTTTACGTCTGCGAACGGAGATTTTTGTTGATGCTCGATACGCTTTGCATGATAGACTCTTACCGAGGAAAATCATTCTGGAAAAATTATACGGACGGGGTAAGAAACAAAACAAATTCCCAACAAAATCATTCTAAAAAACATTGTACACAGGCTGGCAATTATTTTATATTTCTACGATATGTATTTCTAACATCAAATTCACTTCTCACAACCGACGATTTTGTAATTGACAGTTTTTATATGAATCCTTCAATCTGGGACCTACAGAGTTTTCCGAATATATCCAGTTGGTGTTTTTTTATCAGTCAAACTGTAACTAAATCAATATTTGCCAACATTCTGTGCTGCGAAATAAAAGCCGAGCGTCGTGTTTCACATAAATCGGAACATTCATTTTTCCAGTGATGCAATTTTTTTCATATTTCAATAATTGTCCTCGCTATAGTTCGATCGCGATCGCGTTCATACAGTTATAGCATTTGAAGTTCTCTGGCTCGATACAGTTACAGAAATCCAAGGGTGTAAAGTGTACGTATTTAACACCCGGTAGAAAATTGACGAGTAATCGACCTGGTCATTGTATTACTCGGAGCATCGAAATAAATCGATCAGGGAAGAAAATCGGCGGGCAAAGTGCGAGAACAAGGATCGGTACCCGCGGAGTATTCTCGCGAGAAGGAAGTCGGTGTTGCGGCTACCAGCGATCGTGGCAGTCGTTAGCTCTGTACGGCGAGCGGTGGTCGCGAGGCATTAGAAAGCGTAAAAATCGTGGGATCTCTAAGCGACTGCAGTCATGACCTTTCGCACGCGCGCCGTCCCGCGGTGTATAATGGGCCCTCGTCCTTCTGCGGCCGCGTGGAGGATCGCGGGAGATCGATTGTTCGCGGTCCGAGGTTCAAGTCCTGCGATAAAGTCGAGGTCGTTCAACCTATTATACGCGATCGACGCATACGATAGAAATCTATCTATCGGGGCCCGTTCGAACGCGGCGCGAAATCGTTCGGGGCGATCGATCGATCGGTGGATCGCCGCCGATCGACGCGGAAATGTCAGTCAGGTTCGCGGTACCAGCGGGACAATGGGGGCCCCGGTAATGGACCCGTCTTCTCGATCGGTTACCAACGAGAGCTCGGGGAACTCGCGGTTTACGCCGCGCGCGAGAGATTCGACGTTTAATTAATGACCGATGGAGATGGCACTGCTGTGTTACGCGCGCGCCGATTAAAGCGTACAAGTCCCCTGCTGATGTGGTACGGAGTATGGAGGGCGAGGCTGCAAAGTGGCGAAACAAATTACGCTGCTTTCGAGCAAGCGGAATCTGGAAACATCAGTGAAAGAGACGCGTTCGCCACCGTGAATAATTACCGGCAGTCGGCGGCGGCGTCGCGTTATTATTCGCTCTTATTCAGGTAGTGATTATTTATCGGGTTGAGTAATATATAATAAGGATCTTCGAGGATCTCCAACCTGACACTCGGAAGAGAAACGCTTTTCTCTATGCCGCGCCGTGTACCGAGAGAATAGGCGTGTATAATGAGCCACGGAGTACAATAAATTAGCATTAGAGTACGAAGATGGCGAGGGATCAATGGTCCGTGAGGATGATGGCTTCCAGCGAGGCGGTAGCGAGAACGAGTCGCCTGATGTGGGTGTCGAGAGCTGCAGGAAAAACTGGCGGATCGGTAGAGACGATTGAGACGGGTTTACGGGTCTGAACTATGCTTGTTAGAGACAAATGATCGCATATAAGATGGAAGATGGGCAGAGACGAGGCGCGAGAGAAGACAATATATACATACAGGTGTATATTTTGTTTTCGTGAGGTGCTAGTAATTTTAACAATAATTATATTAGCTGCTGCATCGTGCGATTTTCATTAAAAACATATTGCTCAATTTATGGGAGAAGGGCATAGGAATTCAGAAATGTTAATGATACTGAAAATTTTAATTTTTCATATCTGTAAAGGATTAAAAGGGCGTGGAAGAATTTAGTTTAAATAACGGCACCAGCAATTTAAGTTACATTTCAAACGGTAATAATCATATGTCCACTTTATTAAAAAACCCAAATCACAGGAACCCTTCACCACTTATAATTATCTTAGAACTAGAAGAAAATAGAGCGTAAAAGAAACTAGAGAAACTAGAGTTCAGTGTAGACTGGAAACTAGAAGGCCTGAGTAGCGCAGAAATCTTTTTAGCGAGGTTTAGTTCAAGCGAAGCTATAGTTCGTAGCGCATCGTTTTTAAAAGCTCAAGCAAAACGGCAGTTTTAAGCAACTGTTTTAGCAAAGAAAAGATAGACGACCAGAGAATCGCATTGGCCTATTTAACCGGCCAAGCGAAGCGGGAGTGCGTAAAGTGACGTACAGATAGCAACTGACTTTTCGGAAATCACCTGTGCCCAGTGTCTGAACGGCAAAGGGAGAGGTGTTATGGTTTTGGCAACCCCGGCACCTAACAATAAGAACAACCGAGATTGTTTATTCAGTCCACGACTCTCCATTTCAGAGAAAAACAAGTTCGCGAGAATAAAGCCATAAATACCAACACGTATTACCCATTCAACTAGATCTCGGGTCATCGTGCAGAAATACGAAAATCGAGCCGCGTGATCGAAGGGCTGGGAAGTTCGACAATGCCACGCGTCCCGCACAATGAGCCCCGTAATACAGTTATCCGCGTTGAATGGGTCCGGCGCGGCGCCGGGGGTAAAAAGCGGCTCGTAGGTAAGTAAATTTTGTAGGCTTCGGGGCCGATCGAAGGCGAAAAAGGAGTCTCGAATTTATTCTTTCTCTTTCTACGTTCGCTACGCGCCTTGCCTTCGCCTTGTCGGTAGTAGCGCGTTTCACTGGCGGCAGGATAAAGACCACATTCAGCCCATTGTGGCCCCGGAATAGCATGGAGGGTGAGCTTTCCGCTTGTTGCCATTGAGAGGCATTCGAGAAGCCCTTCTTGACAAATCGACGCTTGTCGGGAAACTCCATTCTTCCCGGATGGAGAACGCGCGCGGCTCCTTCGATTTATCGCGTGCCGTACGTACGAGCATCGCTGACATAAATATCGCCAATAATCGGAATTTATGCTTAAAACAGCTTCCTTTCCGGGAAACGCGTACTCTCCGATGACGCATCATATACGCTTACCGGAAAAGTCGATCGCGATTCTAGATATCTGTGCTCGAAAAATTACGATTACTCGCACGACGGTAAAAGTAACTTTTGCCAAAACGATTTCTTGATTGCAGTATTCTATGTGGCGCATACAGTGTTGATTAATTGAACAGTGTACAATGAAATGTTCACATTTGTCTTTTTCTTTGAGGTGCATTGAACAGTTTGCAGGCTTACGTTGTCGCTTTAAAATCCCACGGGCGACAACTGTACCAATGATCGAAGGAGCCGGAGAGTAACAGAGAACTCTTTGCTAAGTCCCCACCTCAATTATAGTGAACAATCAAAATTGTCAGAGCCATTCCCGAACAATGTCTCTTTTCGAAGTATTTCGGAAATTGAAGTCAGCCAGGGCTTAGTCGGATGATCTCCACAGAGGCGTGCGACGTTCATGGAAAGGCGGTAACGGCGAGAGAAGAGTCGACAGCGTTGGATTATCGTTGGCAGTCTGGGGGAAAAAGAAATGGGAAGCCATTTCCGTCGTGTCCTTATTTAGAGGAAGGGACACGTCCGGGGTAAGCAAGGAAACGAAAGCCGAAGAAGAGAGGCAGTGTTTCGCGCGTAAGTTATTGCCTGGACCCGCGGTGCATATAAATCCACGCTTTAGCGTATTGTTTTCCAGATCAGGAGAAAATATATGTGCGTGGCCGGGTGTGTGCGTGTCTCTCCCTCTCCTATCTCTCTCTTTCTCTTTCTTTCGTTGGAGAGGCTTGTACGATCGCGTTTACCCTGCTGTCGGGGACGAAGACTCTCGAGGAGGAAGGTCGCGCCTTTATGCCGCGCTCACTTTGTGCTGTCTGGCCGCGAAACGGGGAAGCGAGGAATCGCCGGAATGAGATTCTTGGATACGAAACCGGTGTCGGATAGTTAAGCGAAAAGTTAAGCGGCATCGCGGAATGCGCGCGCGAGCTACGAGATGTCGAAGATATCGTCGAACAAAGTGATGTCCCCCTCCCCCCTCGTGTCCGTGAGCTCTGATGTTCCGTGGGGTTGCCTGGGGTTCGGCGGAGTCGTCGACACTGCTTCCCACAGGGTGCACCGTCAAACGTTTTAAGGGATGAATATTTTTTCGATGGTATTGGACGAAGAATGAATATTTCGTTGTATATTGGCTTCATTTTGACACGATTGACAAACAGATGAGAAAAAAACGATTTGGAAAAATAAATTTTCCGAGGAGTAGACAATTATTAATTCATGGAATTATTGACAGTGAAGCAAACATTGAATAATTATGACTTTTTAAGGGTCATCGATGTTGTAGATTATTAATGTAGAGTTCAGTGTGCGGCCTCAACGAATTCTCTTTCCACGTTCCCGAAGACATAGAGGTTACGGACTCTCTGTTTTAATAAAACCAGAGGGTTACAAAGGGATATCATGCGTTATTGTGGCTCCGATGGTGCGCAAGTATACCGAACGGGTTGCTCTACAAGCTTGAATACTCGAGAAATATTGACATTGTGGCGGGTGCCGTTAAACAACTCGTCAAATGTTATTGCAACTTCAAAGAGATATAGGGTCGGCTGTGTCGATGACGAACCAGCATATATAACGTTTTGTTTACAGCAGTTACGACTAACTACCAGTTCAACCTATAAATATTTACAGCAGTTTTCATTTTATCGAACTCCACAAAGGCTATTGAAAACAATTTAGTAAACTACCTGTTTTCAAAATATCATTTACTTTTGCCATCTGCCCACTTTAAACATCACTTCCATTGACGTTCAAAGAACCTTTATATTGCTGAAACATTTGTTTATAAATAAAATTGAATGTTTTCTGTGTTATACGAAAAACCGAAAAATCTGTGGAGATCTTGCGAATTAAGGACATCACGGTGATCGCAGAGGCGCGATAAGAGGGATCGGAATAAAATTCGCTCGCGGAGGCTCGGTTGTCGGGTAAAGAAGGAATTGCGCCGGTTTTATCGAGTATCGCTAAGCGGATCGGAGCGGGTAATCCATACACGTCGAGAGCCGAGAGCGAGTAGGCCGCGGAATTTCACAATTGTTTCACTGGCGATCGGATCGGTTGAACGGATCGGCGTGGCTCGTGACTTCCCGCGCGAGATATCGGCAGCCGCGCGCTGCGCTCTGACACGAATATATCCGTGGCGATTTCTTTTCGCACCTGACTGGTGCGGTCTCGCGGGATCGGTAAATCACGCCTCGCCACGACACACGTGGGCAATTAACCGTGTATCCACGGACGATTAGGTGCGTCGTGGATTACAAGCGCCCCCGGTAACGATCCGAGAACCGTGAACCGGCCGAATCGGGGGCCCCCTCGCCTCTGGATCGCGTGGGCGTGCAAACGAGAAGCCGAGAGAGACCAGAGGAAGAAACCTGTCGAAGCCTGACATTTATCACCCGAGTTATCAGCGGAGATTAAATCCACCGCTCCTCTTTAGCATTCTCGGCTTCTATCGATGTTTCCTTAACGATACACGATATACATACATATTTCATTCGGTCCGCCTTTTTCGAGCGCGGGCTTGAATCGATGATCGCCTCTCTTTCTCGCTCTTTCTCTCTGCTGCATATTCAATACGCCGCGTTTTCGTTTACCCGAGCATTACGGATTCTGCTTCTTCGATCGTTCAACGGATCAGCGGCGTCTTTAAGAAAGTTCACGGTATTTTGGGCAGGTGGTTGATATAATTGTAGCGCACCTATTGAACTGCGCTCGGTGAAGCGTGTGCAAGGTTTTTTTTTTAAATTTATTTATTACAGAAGTAGGTCTTCAGTTTCTCATCTGCTACACCATGTAAAAAGATCTTCAAGCTTGTTGCTGTACAATACACGTAATTACTCGTTTAATAGCTAGCCAAAAAAAAACCTTTCTACCAAGTGTTTACGTAGTTACGGATAGAAAACTAATTTTTATTGAACCACATATATCCGACTTTTTTCCGTTTTTTCAGTTTCAAACTTGGTCGTGAAAAATGAAAAACTCGACAAAATGTTCGCATTGAAGTTCAAGAGTGACTCTCTGGAAATTAATTGAAAAACAAAACTAGAAGGGGGTTTTTGCTCGTTCGCTTCGCGAGCTTCGCGGGTGGGATTGTTGTAGCTCGCTTGCTTTACGAGCTCGCGAGAGGGTTAGTGGTACGCACGGCTAGTAGGGCCTGCATCTATTAATGTTTTTTATTTTGTGTGTGACTATCCACGAGCCACACAAAGAACTTCCCGATTCGTTAGTTGCAGTATATTATTATCATTATTTATTTAGTGTACGTTTTGTAGAAAATGCTAAAAATTAAAGGTAATCCAACAGTATTTGATATTGGCTTCTTTATTTCACCGCTAGCTACAGCGAACACGTCTTTTGCCTTCTTCCACTGTACAAAGACTGACTCCGTGGACCGCTGCGGGTCGCCGGCAACGGGCCACTCGTCATTTGTTTATTCCAGGCGATAAGCGTTTTATAAACTCCGAAAGCCCTTTTCATCTCACCGGTCTGCCGGCCGTGTGCGGTCCCAGGCGATCAGGCTTCTATAGTCTCTGCTGACAGCTTCCTACAGTTTTAAGATGATTATATGTTTTCAGGGAAATTTAATAGTTTTCTACTTATCAAAATGTTTGCTATATAGCGTCGCATTAAACCAATATCGTATGCTTGTTGCTCGCTTGGTTCCTTGTTATAGCAGCGTAATGTTGTAAAATAATCGATTGTCGTAAGCGGTAACATTAGCATTAGTTTCAAAAAAAATGAAATGATAAAAAATGAAAAAAAAAAAATTTTTTTTTAGTTTGTTATGTAATTAAGTTTGTTTCTTCGGTGGAAAATTTCCGTCCTCTCGTATAAATTGCATTGTTGAATGAACTTCCTTCGAAAAGAACTAAAAAAACTAAAAAACTACTAGACCAAAGTGGACCAAAATCTAATCAGCTCTAAGTAACAGCGGGGCACATCGATTGCATCATTCATCATTCTGATCGCATTGTTACTTTTTCAGAAAACGTTAACGAAAAATTTGATAACATACAAACGGACATACGCACACACACACACACACATACAAACATTTTGATAAAAATAGTCTAAAATGACTCCAATGACCATGAAACGTGAAGATCTGCTAAAAAATCGATTTTCGGGATAATCACAGTAACTTCCCTATAAAATCGGGAAGTTAATAATGAAAATCCTTATATAATTCTTTAACAGAAAAATGGGACAGCTAAAAGCAGATTGCTGTATTTCTCTATGCATCATGCACTCGATGGACAATTTACTTCATTATCTCCGAACGCGTTAGCCCAACTTGATCTCCTAAATCAGACAGTAACTTCCGCGATCGAAAAATGTCTCCTTGGTCAAGCTACTGAATATATATAGCCTCTTAAACGAACATCAATTAGTTTCATTCGGCTGTATCTCGTGGCAGATAAAGCAAACGACAAATTTCAGTGCGTAAAGAGACACATGTTCCGGGAGCATAAAATTCATGAAACTTCGATCGCCCTGTACGCACGGATATCGTCGATCTACAGTAAGCGTTTCCTGAATGAGCAATGACGCTGAGAGGACCTCCGATTATCGGTCTTAAAATTACGAACTGAACTGCCTCCTCTCTCGTCTCGTCTCTCTCTCTCTCTCTCTCGTGTGTGCTCGTCGATAATCACTATCCTCGATACGCGGTTTCCGTGGCACTTGCGAGATCGGTATCGCTCTACGAGCCATTACTTGGAAAGACGTACTTTCACTCGGGTGCGATACTGATCGGTTGCCGTCTAATTAAATAGGGTACAATAGAACCGCGGAAGGGCACGCAGTGCGTTCAGCAAACCGGACAAAAGTCGTATCTTGCATTTTTATGAGCTGCGCGCACATGCAATCCATCCCACGCAATCTGTTGACTGCAAATATTTTTCGCATCTTAAATGACAGAAATTTTACCAATGAAAATTGTTTGACCGAATGTTGGAATTAGTGCAAGATCTAGAACGTCTCAATATCTTCTCTAATTTTCCTTCCACGATTATTTGAATTATAAAAACTTATTTGTGAGAGTCTTCCACGAATATCTTTGCATTTTGAACGACAGGAATGGTTCTAATGAAAATTGTTGAATTTGCTGCTAGAGTTAGTGGTACAAAGGAAATACGTAACACATGGTCAGCATTTCCATGCTGTGTAGTAAAATTATAATCAAAGGCAAATTGAAATTCTTGATAATCGGTATGTCAGTATTTCATCGCTGGACGAGACGATGTTTTAGCTTTCGTCGATCGATCGTCGATTGATTACCGTGGCAGCACATAATTAGTTATTCCGTGACGAAGGAATAATTCCGTCCGGAGCCAGGGCCGATCCTGGACACACTACGGGCCCCGCCCCGGAGTTTCGGGGCGCCGGTTTCTACACGGCGAATTTATAGAGCGATCAGGCGTAATTTGGCTGCGAGGCACCTCGTAATGCGGCTTTAATTACGCGGGGATCGGAGCCCGATCGGCCGAAGATATACCGGCTCGCTGCAAAAATGATAATACCGCGCGGCGTCTAATTATATGCGAGCCAGCAGCCTGCTTGTCCAGACTTTCGTGGAAAAAGGCAGGTGATTTGTTGACGCGGCGCAAATGAGCCGCGGCCCGGCCGGTTACCGGTGCGTGCATTCGTGCGTGCGTGCATACGTGCGTGCTCGCTCACTTGCGTACACAAGTGCGTCATGGTGTACCTGCGAGCTAGTCCAGAATAGAAAGTATCGAAACCGCGAATCGTTTTATTCACGCGGGAATTAGGAACAAACCGATCGAACGATCGCGACGACCATGACGACGACGTTTTCTTTCGTTCCTGTATTAGACTGAACATGTTGATACTTTCCAATTGCACATGATTAATTTGCCGGTTCTCATTCGGCTTTAGTTTGTACAATCTCTGGAATTGTTTGTTTTGCAGCGCTATTGCTAAGAATCGATGATTTATTTGAGCTCGGTAATTCGTTCAACTTTGTTCTTGAGTGAATCTGTTGAATTTGCAACACGAGAGTAGTGATATTAGAACTAACAAGCAAAACAATAGTATTCTAGTGTTTTGAAACGTCTTGGTGTTACCTTTAAGAATAAGTTATTGTAGGAATTAAGTCGTAACTAGAAATAACACGTCCGTAAACACAATAGTTTCACGTTTAATTACAATTATCTTGAATACAATTAATTAAATTGTCTCATTTATATCTCCATCTGAGATCAAACACGTCTTTTCTATTCAATACGTCGAACCAGAATAATGAATAACGCAAATTATAAAATATGAAGAACGTAAAATAAATCAATAAGTAACTAATATCGAATCGTCGCGTCGTTACGGTTATTATCGACGGGACATTCGACGGAATTCTCACCGCTCGGAGATAACTTCTCCCTACATTATTAAAAAGTACAGATTTAAAGTTACTGCAATGTCAAATAGGAATACAATCACCATGTAATCTCTACTATATCCTAGAGCGAAGATCTTCTTTCGTTTGAAATATTTTTCATACAATTTTCGAGTTATGGCATTTGATCTAGAAAACACGTATCAACGATCACAACAATCCGGTTGCGAAACAAACGGAAGCGAACGGGGCCGGTGTGCGGCTCCGTGTTTGCATACTTGTTCGATACGTGTCCCGGTTGAATGGGAGTTCTCTGGAAGGCTCGTCGTTTCACGGCTGCCAGGCCACGTTTTCATGCGATCCCCGCGTAGTTCTGAGCACACGGAACAGGTGCGTGCGCCGCGCCGAGCGTAGATACGTGCGTACATATAGTATACGTACCCGACACGAATGGCAGGTGGTAATCAATCGGGAGATTTACAGGACGCCGCATAGAATTGCGCGAACTTTTCTAATTAGAATCGCGGACGCGATGTATGGTGGGGAATTGCCGCTTGTTGCGTCGCTCCGTCGGAGAACCTGGCAATTACCCCGTGTAACGACTGTAATTATTACCAGTGACAATTTGTGCGTCTGTGTATTTAGGCGGACCACGGAGAACTGTGGCCTATCATTCGAATTCCTTCGCGACCGGATAATTCAGGAATCGAGAGACGCTTCGGGTACATAGGGAATATTTCTGATGGTGGAAGCTGCGGAGACGTGTGATTATTTGGCTGAAGATCCCGAGGGTTCTTACCAAATCGATGAAAAATTTACTACAGGTACATTGAAGAACAATGCTGAACAAAATGAATCATTCTTCGCGATTCTTCTTGCGTTTCTTTTTGGAGTTTAAAGTCGCATGGACAGCTGTGATTTTATAACAAGCTTCGTGTCGATTAGACATTGGTTGTTACATGTTCTGCTATTAACAATATTCAATATACGAGAATTGACGTGAGGAACAGGTGGGAGTTAAATAATCAATGAATCAATTTTACCAGGTTCGATTAATAAAATCTTGGAGCACTTAGTATATTAACCCGCAGCATACATTCGACAGAATAAATAATCTTAATTATTCCTGAACATTTAGCTTTCGTTAAAAATCCTGTGAATAAGATCCGTCATGAAACGCTATCGCAATAATCTCGCGAACCGAACGATCGTCGCATAAACTGCGGGTAGAACAAGCCAACAGGGTTTATCAGTAAAAAGCCGGAACACCCTGTAACACTTTATCTTCTTACTTGGAGAGCTGACGAAAAAATTGTTAAGTGAACCTGTCGCTCAGTAAATAACGAGTTCTCCGCGTCGAGCAAGATTAGCGGAGACGGCGCGACGGTTAAACGAAAATCTAACCGAAACCACCTGCCGGACATCGAATAAAATCATCGTGAACCGTGAAAAAGAATCGTCTCGGTTTCCCTGTTTCCTGTCTGTTCTTCGGAGTGTCCCTTGTATAAATAAGATGGAGTCGAATTTCGGTCTTTTATTTGCCGGGGAAAGTCGTATAAGGTTGTGCCGAGATAAACCTGTCCGTGTCGCGACGTCGGCAAATCGGTAGCCGGCACGGTTATCCGGCTACACGAAGGCACCCTGTGCGTCCAGGATTGTCCCGATATCTCGAGACCGGCCCACGTGCGACACTCGGGAACTGCGGGAGCGTGTTACGCGCTCGAAACGACCGCTCGCGACCGCTCGCGGACACCACGACCGGATATCTCGAACGGCCCACGTGAAAAGCGAGACACCGTCGCCGCCATTTACGTGGACCGCTTATTTCGGACCTGGGATACCGCCACTTCTCCAGTGAAATTGGGAAAATTATATTTGCATGTCTTTATAAAATTTTCACTTCTATTGTGACAGTCTAAAAATTCTCGTTCTTTTGTAAACTGATCCTAAATTTTGAACGGCATTAAATGACCTTAGAAGTCAAAAGTAAAATTTGAAATCTCGGTAGCACCTACAGAACATTTCTAACCACCATAAGATGTCTCCACCGAAACAGAGTGGGTTTGATTTGAAATATTTTCTGCGACAGACATCGGTAGATGAATATTAAAAGAATAGAAAGCATGAAAGAAGCATTGCCAGCTTATAAGAATTATAACAAGAAACTTCCTCTTCCAGCACTATAGAGAATGAATTCGCTCCAAGATCCTCGGTCAAACCACAATCCCATAAAATTGTGAACTGACATGATCACAAGACAATGTAACCAATCGACCATATTTCCATCGAACAACGAAACAAGTATTCCACAACAGAAAACTGACTCTCGCAGTAGTATAATCCCTGAGCGTGCTTTAATCAGACAAGCATCGGTAGCCCGAGCAACAGAATTCTGTCGTCGTTCCCATGGTTCTAGCAAACAACTGGAACCGAATCGTAAACCAGCTCGAGGGGCAGCGAGGGGTACAAGAAACCGAAGAGGCTCGTTTCTTCGATTGTTTCTTCGACCGCAAGAAGAAACGAGCCCGCGGCCGATCCCGGAGAAATCGAAGCGGGTAAAAAGCATACTCGGTTCTCTGTTAGTGGAGATGATCCTGGCGAGGCGTCGGGTATTGCACGCTGTCTCGTTTTTATCGTTTGCAACGGACAGAGAGTACCAGGGAAAGAGAGAAAGAAAAATAGAGAGAGAGAGTCGCTCGTCAGCGAGCCACGTCATGTAAATCCAGCCGAGTTAAAACCGACTGCGAACTGAAACGAGCCGGCAAAAACAGCCATAACAATATCTGCATAAGGCATATACGCGGCGACCGGGACTAGTTAGCGAGGCGTTTCATTAGGCAGATAAGGCAATCAAGCAGCCTCGCCGTTTCGTTCGCTGAATTGTGCGCCGCAGAGACTCGCCAACACAGCTATACTGATTCCGAACACACTGACGAACTAACTCGTCCGTGTTTATTTCAGCCTCAACTTATGCTCGCCTCGGTACCCGCCGCGGCTACCCTAATAAGCTCGCGGCCGAGTCGCCGGTGCGTCAGTTTATGGAATCCATGGAATCCGTCGTCGTCGTGCTGGTCTTCGTCTTCGTCGTCGTCTTCGTCGAGAACGACCGCCTCCAACGAACGACATTGCTGAACTATGGTCGAAGAGGATACAACTAATCGCGTTAGAGGCGTCGCCTTTTATGGAATAAACGATGCAATTCGTTTGCCAGCGATAGTCACGAAGAAAGTATTTTCTAATCACCTTCTTGTTTTACTTTTTCGGATGTGCCTGTTCAGATGAAACGTTTCTAAACCATCTCTTTCCGACGATTTTATAATTTATGTGAAACTGGTCAAACGATTTTTCTCTACGTCTTAATTGACGATGCTAAAATATTCGTGTGATTAAATATTGCTAATCTTGAACACAAAAATGGCCCTTTCTTCCAAATCACTTACAAATACTTACATTATCACTCTAAATCTCTTCCCACAACTGTACTCATTCTCCAAGCTCAAATCTATATTTCTGCCCGAAATTCACTACCTCTACGTTCTTTTCTAAAATCTTCAAACACACTTCAGGTTCTATACGGTTTGATGACCAGCACCGAAGAACGTCACACAGTCAATCGAATCGCAACGAAGACGATCGATGCGCAACAGAGTCCGACTAACAATCAACGTTCTCTCGGACGATATAACATTCTGTCTAACAAGTACGAATGCTGTTCGCAGAAGTTTACTGCCGCGATTCAACGAGCGCACGCGTGTCTAATAACGTCTTCAAGCGCGGTAAGGTACGCGGTGCCATTCAGTCGGACCGCAGTCAGAGCCGTAGGCCTGAGACCACGGTCGAGCGAGCCTGCGAATATAAATCATGCTCGGCCTGAGAGCTGGCTTCTGTAATTTCCTGCGATTTCCACGCAATCGTTGAGTCGTTCCTGATTTAATGGAGGCGTCGCGTCGCGGCACAGTCCCGAATCAGGGACCATCATTAATTTACCCGGTCAGAATCAACGCAAGTACCATTCTCGAAAGTTTCAAAAAAGCACTATTATCCGAGTCCAATGTTTGTTAATGCAGCCGATCATGGTTCAACTTGAAGTAAGATGTAAAATCAAACTGAACAGACTTCTTTTCAGAAATCTATATAATCTCTATCTCGTGATTCTTACAAACCAACGCATGGCAGTTTTAATGCTAGGTAGGATCAGTGTTAAGATCGAGCATACGTCAGATGTTTCGCTTTTTTTCAAGTCCTATGTACGGTCTATAATAAATCCAGTGGATTCCAGGGACAGCTTATGCCAACTACAACCGCCGTTTACTGTCGCGCTTCAAAAAGTGGTCCGGCGGCGTTAGGCTAATGCACGAATTATTCTCGCGGCGGACATACCAATTACAGGTTAACCTTTCGTCACCGGAGTACGGTACTCTCGCGGATCGAAAATACTGTCGGTGCCGTGCCAGGTGATAGGTCAAAGGCTATTCCGGCGTTTAGCTCGACGGACTATCTGCAGCCAGCGATCCCTCGATCTTCGCCGAGCCTCGTTCCTCTTTCAGCCTGTCAGCTGATAGATACTTAACGAGCCGTCGCTTTCTGCCCCACGCCCCCAGCCCCGCGTCCCGAACTCATTTTCTCGTTTGTTCACGGTCGTGGACCTTCTCCCGGTAATCGGCCATTAATTATCGAGCACTTGTCTCGCCGGGATATCGGGTTCAGGCGCCGCGATGCAGACGCCCACCGACGCTCGACATCGATCCGAAACAGTAATTCTTCGAGTTCACAAGAGTATTGATCTACTTGATGGATGGAGACGGATGCGTGAACGATTGTGGGGTAAACTCGCGTGTCTGCAATTTGCAAGATCATTTTGTTTATTTTTCGAAGTATAACATTTCAGGGAGCCTGGCATCTTCAGCGTCGATGCATAAAATTTGCCTTGTAATAAAACCATCTCCGCGTATCCCGATGAGAACGGCCTCAGCAAGTACTCAAAGGGTGGAAACAATGTATGTGGAAGGCGCAAGCAAAAGTTGCGGACGAAAAGAGATCCTGCTGGCAATTCGTTGATTGCCAAGTGCGTGTGTGTGTTCGGCTTCGCACGCGTTTACCTGCGTCGAAGAAGGCTCACAGGTAACACAGGGCCCCGGCCGAGTCGATGAGCTGTAAGAGGAGCTTGCTTCTGTTCGGAGGCAACTGGTGTGCTCTTAACATAAACGCGCTGCATCATTACGGGACGGTGCGCCCGCGGCGCTCTTTGTGCCGGGCGTAATTTCATTGCTATCGGCGTGCATTCGCTCGGACAAGAGAGCGCCTCTCCTTTCGATCCGATACGCTACGGCCGGAAAATCTTTGCCCTTCTCGTTGACTCAGGATTAACTTCACCTTCGGACAGAACGCTGACTTCGAGCCTGGCTTCCACGATGGCTCTCCGCTTTACAATCTGTTCCTTGAACATTTCCAATGAACGCATATTCGCGATTTTTATATGAAATTACCAGAGGGTTTGTATGTATTCCTGGCAAACGCGAATGTGTGAATCTTCAATAAGCTTGAACTTCTTTTTACTTATACTAATTTCATGCCACAAGCGACACCCTGATTATTGCTCTCCAAAAGTTGTACTCATTAATAAACATCGAAAATTGGATTTCCTTGTCACTTCATTTTAAACTCATTAAAATTCGTAAGCAGAGTAAGGGAAAATATCAGATTGCTGACGAAAAACTTTCTATCGATGAAAATCAATTAAAATCGACCGAATAATAATTATTCATCGACAAATTTAATGCTTGTTTTCTTAAATTTCATAAAAATTTCTGATCTCACGCAACGATTCACAGAAATTAATTAATCTATTTGAACATTTCGTACTTGCAGCATTATTTCAGTGTGATTCAATCGAATGTCATCACAACGACTGAATCTCTCGATACGTAAAGAGCGACTGTCTTGACTGACAGCATTCTTGTCTTGTTTGACATTTAATAAACACACATATTACGTGGCTTTTCTCTGCTGAATGATGGGCCCGTACTAGGCCTGAGGAACGAACATGATCATTGAACATAAACATTGCGCAGCTCTATACAAAATAAAAATGTTTACGCAATGTTATAAATTAAATTAAAATTAATTTCTGCAACACAACTGTCACGACTGCATAAAATTCACAGTCTGATAATCGGCAACTTCTGCGCGACAAAAGACAATATTAGGTGTGCAAATGAATTCGTAGCCTGTTCTTTATAAGATTATTATTCATTCGCGCTCGGACGGGACACATTCTCGTATGAGAACGTGTTCTAATCGGCACTGGATGTCGAAGATAATATAATCGTACGTGTTTTGTGGGTCGATAAATTCCGAGATAAGAAACATTTAAAACCTTCACCGTACTGGGCATAGTAATTGCGTCTATCATTTGGATTGGTAGCAGCGTTCGAATTCCCGGGTGCAGGCCAAGGCGAAGGAACACGCGAACCCGAGATAAACGCAAGAAATCGGCCGGCTAAATTGAACCGGCGCGGCGCGCCGCTTCTCTCCCTCTTCATCTTTCGAATGCAAAAGGGATCGCTAATTGGGTACAAGATTTATTCTTCGACGCACTGCGATTTCAATTCTTCGGCCAACTAGAGCTACCTCTCGTAAAAGCGTCTCTCTCGCTGGCATTCGAAAGAGAGGAGGAAGGCTCTCCCGGACGCCGGATCGTTTCTACTATTGGCAGCATGCATATTGATGAGCCTCACTTTCAGCGAAACTGATCTCCGCGGATTTTATTGGCGACATTCATAGACTCCCGGTCTGGCAGCACGGTGAAATCTACGAGCTTAACGATCCACTAAATTATCGAATGCATTGGCTCACCTTGCTACCGTTCCCATTAAATCCAACGTCCGAACTGTTAATACTGATTAACAATTCAGTGGCATAACGACGGATGCCGCGCACTAAGAATAAATTGGGGACAATGTCGGAAAGTAATCTTAAAACTTAGAATCAACAATTCAACAATTCTCCATTCGTTTCACACTCGTCGCATTTTTCTGTTCATACACCACGTGCATAAAATTAAATACCGACGCTTACGATTTTATCTGAAAGTCAATTATTTTATGTCTATTCGTTGGACAGGTCGCCCTGTACGTAATGTTTTAATAAATCTCGTACGAGATTTCTAATAAAAAGAGAAACCGAGGCGGGACGATCGGCGATACATCAAAAAGTTCAGAGCAGTACCGCGAACACGGTTTGTTTTCCCCGCGGTGCGGTGTGGTAGGAGTGCAAAGTAGAGACAAATCGCGAGGGTGGTGGTGGGTATTCGCGAGGGGTGGCGAACGGTAGAAAAAGTCGGGGAAGTTCTTTTGATTAATAGCATATAGAGGAGCGAGCTGAGCATTCGGTTATTGAAATGGAGAGGGTAGTTGGCGGATGGGTGGCGGCGGTCGGGTGAGTGGGTGGTTGGTTGCTCGAGCGAGCAAGCTAGCAAGCGAAAGAGCAATAGAGAGGGAGAAGAAGCAACAGAGAAGAAGAGTGAGAGAGGGAGAGAGCAAGAGTGCGCGGCCCCTTGTGAAAGTTCCCTTTACCTTGATGACAAAGAACCGGGCGAACGGGCGAACCGAACCTCACTCAATGGAACGGACGAATGGTTATGGAAACAGCATTTAATTTGCTTAGAAGGAGCCTCTTTGTCGACCGGCTGAGAGTGCTCCTCGCCATCTCCCTCCTCTCTCTCTCTCTATCTCTCTCTCTCTCTCCTCATCGTTTCTTCCTGCCGATCCCAAGCTCTGGGTTCCCTCCCGCAGGCGGTTCGCGGTCCTTTCCTCCTGCGTAGCCGGCCGGTGAAAAGAGCATTGTCCTTTATCTATCGATTCGATCGTATATTTTATTCAGATTGTGCGAGGCTCGCGCAAAACGGCGAATCTCTTTATGATTGGCCATCGCCGCCCATTGTGACGCGGCGCGAGGGGTGACAGGCTCGCGTAAGCTCCGAGACTCGAGACTCGAATCGACTCGAGCTAATTAACGAGGCACGCGAGCCCGAGAGCAAAACCAAGGAAAGCCCCTTGGGGTACCTTTTCGAGTCGCGACGTCGTCGAAGGACTTCCAGGAGAAGCAAGAGAGGAGAGCAGGGGGTGTCTCCTGTTCCTTTTTTATCCTCTCTGTTCTTCGTTCTCCGGTAGAATGGAGCCGACACCGAACGGAAAAATCGAGCGTGTGCGCATAGCACGGCATAGCTCGCTTCCACGTGAAACCCGCGAGCTCGACGCTTGTCAAACGAATGAAAGATGGGACCGCGATGAAAATTCCCGGCCGGCGTCCTTTCGTCCGAGAACGGTCGAGTGTTAATTAATAAGATTGATCAACGAAGTTATCGACGTAAGAACAGGTTCGAGTATGGACGGCCGATAGGGTCGCTGGTCGAGGGGCCCGACCACGGTATGCCTCTTCTTCGACGAGGTTCTTGCGACTTGCGACCAGTACCAAAGGACACGGTCCGTGGGACCAACCAGCCACCACTCTCGATCGGTCTCCTTTCTCGCGTAAACGGTGATCGACGGCCGACATGCGCGTAATCGCTGTATACTTTTGCTACACTCGCGGTTTCTTTCCTGACGACGCATGCCGAACGTCGGGGGGACCTCGTTGCAACGATTTCTGCTCGCGCTCGCCGAGATTTATTGTCCGTCCGGCACGGACTCAGATCTCTCGGACTTTCTTCATTGGTTCGACCTGTTGCGAATTTTTCGATACATAATTGGCAGAATTTATGCAGTCGTGACTAAATGGCCAAACAGAAGACCGAAGAACCGAATAATGTTGAGTTGTTCTCCAGTTATTGATATTATCCAAAAATGCACTTCCATTTATTGTGTGTGTCTTCTAACTAGACTTCAGTTTTTAAATTCATTTCTAATTCTTCTAATGTCTTTGCTGTTTTAAATCTAGACTGCGGATGAATTCATAGCAAAATTGAGTAGACGATGTTAAAACATTATACGATAATTAAAACTATTTAAAGATGTCAATATATTATAGTATATTATACATTGCTAATATTTGTGTTACGACTCGTAAAGCAATAGAATGACTCAAAGATCCCACAGTAAATCTTAGCATAATTTACAACGTGATTAATGATATTGCATTTGCTCAATGATACACATTTGCCAACATATGCATGTACAGTCAAAGTTTCTCAGATCCATAATAGGCGCGCGTAAAACTTAAGAAGTAATAGAACTCGATTCTAATAATCGAGACGATTATTCAACGATTCCAATATAAATAAAAGATCTCAGGTCATTCCATACATTTACAAAACGGTACTAAGTGTTAACGAGAAAGTATTGGCACGTAATTATGGTCATATATCGCGTAACGTTTCTCTTATTTGATACGATGTAAATTGGAGAAATTCATGCTGCATTGGTTCCGCCGTGTTGAAGGTGTGGGTGAACCAATGTACATGTATCCTTGAAATAACACGATTTTCCGAAGATAAACCCGAAGAGAATTTCGCTACGTGAAAGTTTTAAATGAATTTAAATAAATTTTAATTGAAACTTTTCTTTCCCTCATCAACGGCTTCTGTAAATTGTAAACGAAACGAAACTGCATTATGCTCAATTACATCTCGAGTTACGATATTCGTTTGACGAGTTATCATGCATGAGATTTCAGTATGAAGGTCCATGTTATCTGTACACGCTGATAAAAAGAATTATAATAAGAACCACGATAGATAGTCTTCCACAATTTTTGTAAGATATAAATTGAATATATTCCTTTAGTACCAATTAGATAAAATTTATTAATCTATTGTTTTACGATCACTAACATTTTTAGCTCAGCGTTATAACTATTTTACATTCTATTTCTCTAACGATGACAATGACCAGATAATTAAAAAAGAACCAAACACAATACCTAGGCCATTAATTGTTTAAAGGCTCGCCGAAAAAGAAAACATTCGAAATGGTCCAGAACGACTGGTCAATTCGGTAAGAAGACGGTCGAAAGTCGCCTTGAGGGGGGTCCACTCTGTCGAGCGAGATACATCCTCGTTTCCGCGGAGAATCAGCGATTGTTTGCGGAGGGTAATCAGGCGACATCAAACGAGCCGATCATCAAGTGGAATTGTTTACCTAGCTTAGAGTCCCGCGGGGTGCAGGCCGTCCTGGGTGGCCCGGCCTGCCGCCCCCTCTTTGTCACAACAATAATGTTAATTTAACCCCACCCCCTGGACCCCCTTCTGTCTCTTGGCTCCCCCTCCCCTCCTCGTTCCGTTTCTCTCCTGACTGTGCCACCCCATTCGACATTCCTCTTTTGCTCGTCTCCCGTACCGCCGGCGACAATTTGCCGAGCACACAAAAAGAGTTGACAACTTGAAAGGGAAATCGAGCCTATTGACACAGGAAGGGCACGGACCGGCCAGCAATGTTCGTCTCCTACTCTCTCTGTCTCTCTTTCGTCGAGCATAATACGTCCCGTTGGGCGATCCCCTTGGCTCCCGTTTTTCGGTTCGGTCCGTCGAGCATAACATTATCGCATGGATCCACGAAATCACAACCTACGGCCCTCTGTCCACGCGTCTAACCCCCGCACCCTGTCTCACACAGCCCCCTTCTTCGAGCCTTTGCTTCCGTTTTTCCCTTTTTTTCCGTGACGGTTTGCCGTCGCGCCCTTTTTGTCCTTCCCATGGATCGAGTCGTCTGTAGCTCGCCTCCGAAAGGTAGCACGCGGTTAAATATTCTGATTTTGTTGTATGCGGAAGGGTTGAGGGGAGGAGGAGAATATCAAAGTATATAGCATTGCACAGAAAATATATTCTCTAATGTATTATTCCACTCTGTTAATGTATAAAGTGTATCACACTAATATTCGAACATTGTTTAAAGGAAGATGTTTTAATATTGGACCATACGATTTCCCACTAGGCTTCTTTTGAATTTATTCGCTCAGTAACAAAGCCTGAGCAGTTCAGTTTCCTAATCCCAATAAACTGGGTGAACCTAGCGGATTCATTTTTCCTCCGATTCCTTTTTAGACGGTGACTGTTCTCGTCAGTGCGCTACGAGGGCTCGTCGCTCATTAATTTCCCGTTCGCGCAAAGAACAGTGAACGGGGTCAACCGCACAATGTGCAACACCTTGCTTGCCCCGGCATAATGCGAAGGGGTGGATTAGAAAATGCAATCTTTCCTAATGGATCAGAACGAGGGGGGAAAGACTGGGCAGGGGCCAGGGAGTGAAGAGACAGTCGAGAGGAGTGAGAGAGGGCGGATGGGAGACGAGAGCCAGAGGAAAAGAGGGGCATAATGAATGCAGGATCATAGCGGTGGTAACGTGACGATACAAAGGAGGCTTAGAAAGCCCGATGGAACAAAAGCGCGCGGTGATTGATCAGGCCTCTAGATGCAGCCTGTTGATACTACTACCGTTCGAGAGCCGACCCATAGAATTCTACGGCTAAACGGGAACGAACGGCGGAGGGACGATAAAAGAGCCCCGAAAAAAGGATAAGAGAACCTAGGGGATGATAGGAAGAAGAGTCTGAACAAAGTGACACGTACGGATGCTACAGACAAGGGCCATGGAACGCGGAATCAGGTGTTTCTTAGCGCAATAATCGCACTATGCTTGGTGAAAATAAATATGTATCTTATTTCTCAATTTTTTAAATAATATGTATCGAAATAAATAATTTTTTAAAATAATTCCTCATGGATACACTTGTGCAATTTCAATAATCACAGAGTCGGAGCTACTTTAACTTGAACATTAAACATTTCTTGCGACCTAAGAGGTCCAAGAAATGAACGACTGTTAAGAGTTGAAAATATTTGAACCCATCATTTTGACGAAGAAAAAATAGCAGCCGCATTATTAGCTTCTTCTAGCCTTTGTGTGAACGCAATCGTCCGTTTAGAATTCCAGAAGGCCGAAGAAGGAGACGAACGAGAGTCGCATCCGCAAGGCAGTGTGTAACGATCCGGTTGCTCTGTCACGCGAGAAATTTACATGACAGTCGAGCATTCCGCGTCAAGCTGATCGCGAAGCTAGCATGCCACGGTAAAAGGAAGACGCACACCGTCAATTGGCCCGTTCGCTGTTCGATCGACGAGTTTATCTGGCCGCGAAAGCGAGACGCTTCAGCTCGCACGAGACGAGCCTCGACCGGTAGCGACGCCGATAACGGCTAATAAACAGTCCGTCGCACCGATCTCGAATACGTTGTATCTATTTCGCTGAAAAATCGCCGGGGGATCAGGGCCTTGTACTGTCATCGGCTGGACAGGCGGCAAAAAGAAAGAATCGAACCAATCGACCAAAAAGGAACCGAGGAACGAAGGGCGAATGTACAAGAGAGCTGGTTACCTTGAACCGGGGGAATGAGAACCAAAGTGAAGACGATTCTTACAGTTCTAATTAAATTATTCTTTTAGTGGTACTTCTAATGTTTAAATATTTCTAGGACTCAGTGATTAAAGCGGTACGAATTTTCTTCGTTCCCTAGTACATCTTACGAGCTTGTCTTGTGACATGATTCAAGTTCCTGAGTCATAAAAATTCAGGATAGGAGGCATATGTAGGTCAATTTTACGGGGAACGTTCAAACACAGGGTTGATTCGCTAATTACTCCGGTTGATTGCGACACAGAGAGAGGAGTATTTAATTCGAGCATCGTAGGGAGCAACATTCCGGTTAACAATTATTCGAGCACGCCGAGAGGCGGACTCGTGAATTAACAAGACCTATCAGTGCTTTCCCTCCCCCGGACACTCCACCTTGCAAGGATCTTACTGCGAATCATCGTGCCAAACGACCTCGGTAACGACGAAGCTTCCGTCGCTTGTTTGTACGCTTACTTTACTCCCGTTTCCCTCTCTCTCTCTTTCTCTCTCTCTCTCTCTCTCTCTCTCTCTCTCTCACTCTCTCGCTCCTCATCTTCATTTCTCTCTCTCTTGCTTCGTCGTCTCCACGGTAATTCGCTCTTTCTCGTTTCCCCTTCTCTCTCTCACCCTCTGATCTACAGCTCGGCTCGTCTCTTTCGCTCGCCCGCCTCGAATCTTCCGCCATTGTTTAAATACAATTTTGTCGTTTACTAATTAATGCGCTGGTACATCAAAGAAGATGTTTATTGGTTCATGTGATACTAAAGAGACGGTAACGAAGAGGTAACTCGCTAAGGGAGCGGTTGAAGGAGTGACGAGGGGGGTTGCGCGGCTGCTTGCGGGAACGAGGGGCGGTCTACGCCCATGAAAATATCTATATAGAAGCGGCAAGTGGTGTTCCTTCTCCCACCGTCGCCCCTCTTGTTTGCAGCGGTCCTACTTTCTCTCTCTATCCACCCTCTGTGCACCTCCAACCCCCGTATCACCCCTCTCCCCGCGCACCTCGTCCTCTGCCTCTACCTCATCCTACGAGCCCCCCAGCCTCCTCTGTCCTTTTATCCCCGACAAACGACGCCAGCCACCCACAGACTCATCAGCTAACTCTGTTTCGGAGTTACAGGACTTCTCCTCCTCCTTTCCTCTCTTTCTCTCTTCGTATTCCCGCCCTGTGTCTCGCGCTTTACCGACTGCTCCGCTCTGCTTTGCTTCTACTTCTGTCACGATACGGCGAGCGGTGCGGAGCGGATCGCGCCCGTACCTACGCCGAATCAGCCGTAGTTACCTACGTAGTTCTCTGCCGACGTCAAACGGAAAGCGATGGAGGCACAAACATCGTCGCCCGGCAGAGAGACCTCGACGAAACGGCCACCGACGTTTGCGGGGGTGGAGACCATCCCAACGACGACGGAAACTTGTTCGAACGTGTGATTCGGACCTTCCCCCTTGTGACGGACCATTCGATAATTCGTCTGTTCGAGGATCAAACTGTCGTCAAACTACCAGATACTTTTATTTCACGGTTTGCACGTGATGGAGTTGAATGGAGTTTTCATAAGTAATCTCTGGACACCTGCTTCTAATGCAATATAAAAATTGTCCAAATTATTGTAATCTTAAATGTCCTATATATGTTGCCATAATTATGAAAGTAGTCTCAGTTATTTCTTGTTTCAAGATATTTAAAGTAAAAGGATATATCGATACTAAATGAAATCCATACAATGTTGAAATAACAAACACCATCTAACGATTCATTTTTGGCAATACCGTAAAAATTACATTGACTTTCCTATTTTAAAGACTTACTCTTTCTGGTCATACATGCATCAAGTCTGGCAAGATCTTTGTTCGATACCAGTACAAGAATTTATATGCAGGAAGCTGAACGATAAAAATTTCGTAATCAACAGTATTCAATTTTTCATTGTATCAGTAAGTTTTTGAACGTACCGGTTGGGAACCGGCTTGTATATACGGGAAATGACACGTCCACAGTACCAGGCATCGTCCGAGTGTTATTTCCTAGGAGGCAGAGATCGTATCGAAAGAATTTCCAATTAGGGGAATAAGAAACTCGTGAGAAGGGGAGCACGGGGGGAGGAAAGGGGGGTTCAGGCGAACGAACGGGACTGACGAGACTCTGACCAGTGTCAGTTCTAATTGGACGGTATCGTTTATCCGAGAGAGAAATATTCCCGGTGACTTCACAGGTCCTGGCTAGGCTCCTGTGTAACATTGCCGATTAATACCTGCGGATACGCGTAGCCGAGCGTAGTCGAACGCGCGTTTGATTGATTTAAATAGCCCCCTCCCCCCTTATCCTCTGACAGATATAAATGAATCGGATGCGCCCGTTACTAAGCGCCATACAGATGTAATCCTTTAAAGGGATATTCGGCCTGTGTTTCGCTTCGGTTAAGCTGTACAAATAGACGTGGGATGCTCGCAATCAGTGTTGGCCTCGGCGAGGGCGTAAGCTTTCTCTCTCTCTCTCTCCCTCTCTCACACACACACTTTATCTCTCTCTCTCGGCTATTTATAAATGAATCGTCGCACGGGACACACCCCTCGGCGAATCAGCGTCCTTCCGTTATTATTCGAGCATTCAAGGACTCGCGATTATGTCCTTTTGCCCGCGGAAACTTTGTCCTGCCAAACGGGGAGGCGATTCATTAAAAGACGCTACCGCGAAATCTTAAAACGCCAAGAGCGGTTCGGATGTCTTTGTGCGAAATAGATTGGCGAACGCGGGTCACCATACCCGAGGATTATCGAAAACTAATCCTGGGCCATTCGAGAACGTCGATGGAAACTTTGGCCCATCTTGCGGTACAGTTGAACGTACAAGTTTCTGAGTAGTCTTCGGAATTATCGGTTGAAAAATTATTGATCAAAAAATATTTTCTAGAATCGTATGTAACTCGATGATGAATTAAATTTTTTGTACTCAAGGTCACGCGAAGGTTATGGCATTACAGGTCGTGATGACGAAAACATGTAGTCCTGCTTAAAAAAAATTTCGACGACCTTGATATCTCGAAAGAACTGACCTTGTGAACTTTTTTGGGTCCTTGATCTAAACACTCTTTTTCGATACCATATTCTGTTATCATCGAAAAGTTTTGAATGCAGCATCCAATAAAACCAATATTTTTCCAAATTGTGTCGAACAAACACGAACCTAGCAGCCACCCATCCCCGATACCCAACCGAACCGGTACCAAACTTTCGAGCCCGACACGTGTGTATCACCGATGCGTTAATTAGCCACAGTGTGGTGAATTTGCTCGTCGTAAGGAAACTTCGCCAGTTAATTCTTTGCGATGCTGACATGACGGTAGCGAGAGACAAGTATAGAGAAGTCTCTTACCCCCGTGGGCGTCCTTATACGGGCGCGGCATCGGCTCCGCGGGCTGAACGTAGCCGCTCTTCCACGGCTATCGAGTATTTCGTCGAAGCCTTGGTTCCCGATATGTATACACGCAGATTGCAGAAACTTGGAGAAACTTATGCGGGAGAGAGAGAGAGAGTAAGAGGAAGAGGAGAGGAGCGCGATCGTTACCCCAGGAGGCACAGGGAACGGGAACGGAACGGAAGCGGTAATCCCGGGCGCCGTGGCGCGCGGCTGTTTGTTCTATACGTAAGATCTGCGCCGTGCTGTGTGTATCTTGGCCCGCCGATATCTCCTCAGTCAGTCAGGAATATTTAGTCAGATGAGGAGACTCGAACAAACGCCTCTAAGGCTTTCTATTAAGACGACTCTTTGATGTGAGCTACCGTAGAGAGCGCTTTGGTCCCTCATTCTCCCTCCGCGCGACCCTCTTTCTCCACCCCCAATGGCCTCTCTCCGTCGCTCTCTGCCCCCGACTCCCTTTCCGCCTTTCTCTATACGCCTCCAGCTCCTCTCTCTCTCTCTCTCTCTACAAGCTCTCCGAATCCCTCCTGTTTCCCGGCCGCCCTCTTTTCCACCACCCAAAACCCCCACCAGCAATCCACGCGAACCGAGACATATACCCACCTACGGGCGAAGGGGTTCTCCCTCCCTTGGTCCAAGCTAGATCTCCGTATCGTTCCGCGTTGCGCCGCATCCGATCCCAAACTACCACCCCGTCCGACCGTTATTTGTTCCCACTAATTCTGAAATTCGCGACCCACCCCACCGGAGAGCACAGCCCTCGATGCTCGTCCCTAGTCTCGGACGCCTTTGCCTGCACCGACGTCGACGATGCTTTGACCCAGCCGGTATACGCGTACCTTTCCCGCTTGCTCGTCCCTCCCTTTCTAACGGCCATATTGTTTTTTACGGTCATTGCGATGAGGCTTTAGGATGGACTTTCAAATATATATATATATATACTCATTATTTATTTCTGCTTAATTAAAAAGGACATCATTTAAATCACTTAAGTATTACTTAAAAGGAAGTGACACATGCCTTGCAAATTGAATATTAACGATTAAGCTTTCAGGCTTAAGACTTCGGACTTACATATCCGCAGATTCTCACCTGTCGCTATTAATGCCAGTGAAATCGATGGAAATGATTATCATATCTAATTTTAATTTTAGAAGTCAAAGGTTACTTCAAGCTATTATTGATACGTCTAAATGCGTTTTAATGTTAACTAGAATATGCAAGGAAAAAAGACCCCGAGAAATAAATAAAACTTGCAAACCATTCACCCTGTGATACATTTCACATTGCATTAAAAACATTTGTTGTGTCATGAAAAATAAAGGAGATATTTAGGTGTTGTCTGCCTCACACCCCTTTTCGTATGGACTTCTCCTAGAATGCAAGATTCTTCAATATTTCATTTCGACCACAAACTTCAACCCCTCCAACGTCCCACAACGGTGTATATCATTCCGATGATTCCATGAAATCAGAATTACCTTCACCACTCCGAAGAGGAAACGATCTTCTCCCGAGCCTCTGCGTGTCTCAAGTACGTAAACGCGGCAAACGAACGTGCTACAAAATCCCAACGAACCACTCGCCACGAAATAAAAACGAAATTACAGCGAGCCTCGTCAACCATAATCCGCCATTATAAAAACTCCGCGAAACACTAATCCCAACCCCTAAGTACCAGGCGGAAGTGTAATAGGCAATCAGGTTCGATCGGCATGCTACTTACGCGTCGCGAACACGCAACGTGTTCCGCGTGGAATTTCTCTAGTGCAAAGTATTGCGATGTACCAGGTGTACAGGTGTAGTATAGGGGTTGAGTATGGAGTCGAGCGTCTTGTATCCTTGGCCAGGACAGAGATCAGCTCGCGAGCATCAATGTTAACTGCGTTCGGTAGATGGAAAACCGTCGGTATGCCTGGCAGGCCACAAAAGCCATTTCAGCGACCACAATGCTCCGGCGGAAATGCGCACTGCCTCCTCGAATACGCTCGCGTGTATTCCGCGTCTCGTTTAGATAGGCTCGGCAATATGCTCTCGCGGCCGCAGGCTCGCGGAAAAAAATCGCGGGAGCAACCGCACTTATTAAGACGTCGTTGGCTGGTCGGAATTTAAAGTGGTCGAGCACGAGCTATGATGGCTATGGCGCACCGTAAGACGCGCTATGGCCCCACGCTTAGCTGGCCACGAAAGGGGTGAAACACGACGGGACCAGGCCGATAAACCTAAGAAATTAATGTTCTCGTTATAATCACGACCGTCGGCTGATTTCAAATGTGCCGTCATGCTGACGAGAACGACACCGAGTTGCAAGTATGTACCGTACCGCCGTGTCCGTGAACAGAGAAACAGCGGAAGAGCCGCGGACAAATTATACCTATGAATTACCAAAGGAAGAACCCTCGGGAATTTTAAATTGCTGCCTGTCAACGATACACGCTCACCGCCGGATAATTAATAATTACTTGCGGCAAGGATGCGTCGCAACTCGTTACTTTCTTGGGCTTTTATCTTGTTCTTTCGAGTAATCTGAGTATCGCCGGGATAACTGACTTCGGAGAATTAATCGCGGTGGTGTGGCCAGCAGTTGATGAAGTTGGAGTTCTTCAGTGGAAATGATGTCTCTGTTTTAAACTTTTCTTTTTTATCTTGACTGGGAAAACCAGCCAGCTGGGTCTCTGTACGATATCGTTTGAACGAATAGCTGATGGTTGGTTATGTTTGTTGTAAATGAGACTGTGCAAGTGATTAATATCTTCGTTATGGCCAGTGAGCTCGCTCGGTTACATTATTGCGAAGAAGTTAATATTATCTGAAACACACAAGCTATTTACAGGTCTTTCGTGAAGAATCAACATAGTTCATGCAGTTTTCTTATTTTGTTCTACCTTGTTGAACACTTGAAGAACACTATCTAAAGTAATGTTAATCGTGTGTCTTGTTTTATCCGTGAAAAAGTTCTTTCTGGACTGATGTACCATTAACCCTTAACTCTGGTTATACTGAGGTCTCTCGTGACCCTAACAAAATTTCTGTACGCTAACTTTTTAGCCCTTTTTTATCACATATATCCATCGAAATAAATTCGTTGAATCTTTACAATCTCAATAATCGTGAATTAAGGGTTAATACTCTCCAAAAAATAAAGTGATTGGGGCATGGTGGAGGAGAGTAGTTAACAACCACGAACTAGAATATCAGGTAGGTCTAGCTGCAGCAAGATAGCCAACTCAGAAATTTGTGGATGTGTTGCAGAAATCGATTGTCGGCGCGGCACGGCGCGTAAATGGAACGTCGCGTAAATGGAACGCCGCGGATCGGGTTTCGTCAACTAGATTAACTTCAGCCGCGAACGGGCTATCCGGTTATAATGGCGAGTGATATCGCTCGGCTAAATCGAACGCGCGTCGCGAATCATGGCTATCACGTTCTTTCCGCTGTCGGATCCCGTTCGAGATTTCCACGCGTGTCCCATGAAGATGGAACGAAACGTTTTAATGATTCCTCCTTCTACAAACCCACCGGCTTCGTGTTCCTCAGATCGCCATCTACTCGAGCGGCTACCTTTCACAAAAGAATTGCAAAATTCCTTCAAACTAGTACACGAACATCCTGCGAGACTCTTGAATTTTCTGGCATTGATAAATATATTTTTATTTTACTCAATTGTTCTCCACAGAATCTTTGATCATCAATGTCTAGTTGTGTTTTCATACTCTCCGAGTGTACTATTGCACGTCACTATATGTTTGTGGGTGAAAATATGATCCAAAAAAGATCTATAGTCTAACTATTGCAGTGCAAAAACCAAGAAAATCTTCCTGGCCAATTCCACGCAACAGAAGCTACATGAAGATGTTTTTTCATCAATATCAAAGGTTTGACTCAAAATTAAAATTTTACCGAAACGGAGGATTCAACGCTGAACACAGCGCGGTTAGTCGAATCGCTACTTGACTCTGCTCGTCTGAAGAAGCGGCAACATTTTCCGTCTCCATCTGTGCTCGTCTACATCATGATCTCGTGTCCGTCTGCCACCGTTGCCCCCAAAGTCGAGGATCTCGCGCGAAGATTACAACCGCTGTCTCGTGCCGACAGTTAGCCACGCGCTGGCATTCTTCCCGATCCGGAGCTCGTCACGAGCCTCCTCTCGGTGTCAGATGGTCGTGTAGACACCGTAGCACCAGGATGCACACCGCACCGCCGATGCATTGCGTAATGCACCGGGATCCACGTGGCTCGAGAGATCACAGCGTTTGATGAATCCCCTTCGTGGAAACGCGCCGCAGGATTTGTCGAATGGACCCATGTGTCTACGCGCGATTCTGGCATCAGATAGCAAGGATTGACTGTGCCAATGGCAGGTGTTTACTTCGATGGATGCTGTCTAATACCTGCCTTCGGATAAAAAGACATTTTTCCGTTTAACGTTCAGATTAATTGCTGATTGCTGGACGTGCCTGTCATATTTGCGTCTGTCCAAAGAAGGTAAATGTAATAAGGATAATTTAACTAACATATGAATTGAAGAGACATGAAATTTTTAGTGGAACTATAGAAATTTCGCTGGCTATGGCTCCACGAACGAGACCGGGTCAATAAATCTATCATTTTTGTTCTAGCTGGCTGGCAGCCAGTTTCAATTTGTACCACGAATCATTTGATGACGGATCCAGAAGAGTCCTTCAGGAGAAGAGAGGTTTGATGAGAAAGTATATGCACGAGTAAAAGTCCAGTTATACGAGCATCATCTCCTATTATACGAACGAATAGACACTAATAGACAGGAGAATCAGTAGACTCTAATTATTCGACCCGTCCCGTCATCCGAACCGTCATATTCTCCGACAGGCTGGGGTAATTGGAATTTAATGATGATTATCTTATACAGCACACTATTTAATAAATTTGAGAATAATTACGAAACGTGGAGGATTGAAGAACTATCTAATACACTGATTGTTTCGCACAACGATGTCGAAGTAATGTAAACTCACTCATCATTGAAATCAACTTTGATGAAGCTTGGCCCATCTCTGGAGAGACACAAGCTTTTGAAAAGGACGCTCGAGATTCAGGGTTAGCCGACCAATTGCGAGCCGAGAAGCTCGCAGTTCTTAGAAGATTGAAATTCCACGGCGGACGTAAGTTCAAAGAGGGGGGTCATTTTAGATACGAGAAAGATTCGGAACGGCGAGGTCGTCCGAGCAAAGCGAGAGTGGTGGATCGCCCGGGGCGCTGCCGGATACTCGAGCGTTGCTCCGACAGTAGGCTAACTACGATAGAAAGTAGGTCCGTTCTAGGCTGTCTTTTGCTCCGACCGAACACAAACAAGCCGTTCCAGCACAGCGTGGCAACGTTAAGGCCCCTTTACACCTTAGAACATGTGATGCACGCATCGCTACCCGAGTCTCAACCATCATCGGTTTCAACTTGCCACCACACTACCTATTCTTCCCAATTCATCATAAAATGATAATCGTAAAGAAGCAAAAATGGTTGTCGCATGCTGCAGGTTATAATAGAATCGATAGAATTTTATAATTCATTTAAGGTTAATAACTATGTGTATTTCATTAAAATTATTTTACTGGGGTGATGTTTCAATTTATAAAACTTTGAAATTCATAATCGTAAATTATTGTACGTAGGTAAATGAGATTTTATTAAAAATTATTCTCAAACCATGAAGAGACAAAAACATTTTCCAGGGAACTCCCGTTTCCTGTAATCGACGACAATTTTGATGTTGCTTAAAGATTTAATTATGATGCTCGAGGCCTGATGAATGGACGGACATGTTTTGATCGTGTGTAGGGGGCTTTAGCGGTGTGGCAGCGTCCGCGGCCGAGTTTCGTGCGAGAGAATACCTTTACGAAGAGAGTCCGAAAGGACGTTGCACCCCGAGAGCCGGGGCAGCTCGATTGAAACTCGCGACCGAGAATAGGACGCCTAATGAGGCTTTGCGTAACGCGAAAATGGGCTCGCGTGCCCCCCGTTTACGGTAGCACCGACGCGCGCTTTCTTGCCGCGTTTTCAACTTCACCGATTCGGAAGACGCCGGCTTCCTTTCTCGCCACGGACTTTCCGCGTAACGAGCGCGGGCGACCGTTTTCGACGGCTCGCACGTCGATCTCGAGCTCGTTACCGTTGACAATGTCCAACCTGCCGGGAACTTGTCCGCAGACAATGCTCGGTATGGGAAATATTTTAACGGCCACCTCTGTTCGGCCTTCTAACATCGTCACACCTCGGTAGACAGCTCCAAAAAATTTTCAGAACCCCAAGGGATGTTTCGCAGTGGTTACAAGTCTACTCGTGAAATTACTCATAAAGAGTAGGCGTACGAAGGGATCTATAATACTTCCGTTATTTTGTGTTTATAAGATCAGTACCATTGAAATCAAACATTAATTTCATTAATTTCATAAAATCATTTTTGAAACAATCAAATCACACTGTGACACTTCGACCTTTTTTTTCTTAACATGATCAATACGTTGAAAGTAATGCAACAATAGTATCGAATTCTTCTAGTTTTCACTGCTTTAAATTACATCTACTCATTTTTGTCATAAATGCATAAAATCCGCTGTGTATATATTATATTTGTCATTTGACCTGTCTATAGCTTTTGATCTGTAGGTTTTGATAGACGAAAGGAAGGGAGCAGGTTCGGAAATTTGCGTCAGCGATTCGCATGATCGCGGAGCCTGGGAAAGTCAGTGGAATCGTCCGATTTCGAACGATAGCGATATATTTTTCTCTCTCGGTGGACGGAAAGAACGCGCGGAGCGGCGGCGCAGCCCAGGAAGATTTACACGCGTATTAAATTACACGCGACTTCGTGGCACGCAAAGCAAAGGGAGCCTTTTCTGGGTGGAGCGGTCGCGACGAGGCGTGTTTCGTTGTAAGAGACCCGCGACTCGTTGTCCGAGCATAGAAATCAAGATAGAAAGCTCGTATACCTGGAGACGCCGGAGACAAATGGTTGTGACGTACGGCAAGGATTCTCAACTCTCCCGCGTCGGTCTCCCGCTTAAATCACACCCGGAATATTTACGATACAGCGTATCACGTTTCAATATATCTTATTGTAGTCGCGGCCCGCATCCCTGTAATGAAAACGTGTTTATGTAACAGCACACCGCGGGCCAACGTCATATCCTAAACCCCCCTTTTCCTCCCACGCTTGCCTCACCCTCTCACACTCCCCTAAATTTGATCGTCATTACTTCGAAATTCTTCTTGTTCAAAATCACACTTTTCTAGAATAATTAAAAAATGTTTATTTGCCATGAAGACCAAGTGATAAACAAATTATAGAAAGAATCAAAATCACACTTTCAGAATCACAATTAAAAAATGTTTATTTGCTATGAACACCAAGTGATAAACGAATTATAGAAAGAATCAAAATCACACTTTCAGAATCACAATTAAAAAATGTTTATTTGCCATGAAGACCAAGTAATAAACGAATTATAGAAAGAACTGTAAAAGTGAATTACTGCAAACAGGATAAAAGTATAATTTTCCCTCCTCGCAGTTTTTGTGAGAAATTATTCGACTCAGGAATGAAAAGTCATTAAAACAAGACAGCGCAAAAATGTAATGACATAGTGCAAATAAAATGTGTAGGCGGAACACAACACCCCATTATCGGATTTCACCACGGGACCCTCTATCGGCATAATTAACGGTAAATCAAGCGCTACGGTGTATCTATTAATTGATACTGTGCCCCGTAATATAACGGATTACTTACTTCCATCTAATAATATCGGATCCGATATTGCGGCTGTGTGTCTGAGCATACGAGACTAATTTCATTAGCCGTAATTCCTGCTCGCCAGTCTCCCCCCGATCCGCATAATATTCGCGATATACTATTGGCACACTGTCGAGTATTTGTTATTAAGATCGAGAAAAATCGACCGTTGCGAAACCGACTGGAGACTGGACTCTCGAGAGCCGGTGCAGCGTGGTTACTTTACTCTGTGCTACAAAGTCGAAACTAATTATATGGATATTTGTTTCAGTCTCCTGCTGATATTACCGTGGAGTACAGTAACTAACGTAAGTTTCGCTAATATTGTCTGTGCAAATGTTCCCAAGCCGTTGTGTGGCAATGCGAGTCTCGAAAGAATTTTTTGTTAATTCTTTTCACTTCTCTGCATATTTTAAGCCCCAGAAAATTTTTATAGAGTAGTTTTAACATTGAGACTTGTGTCTAATCTTTTGGTTGTTGGGCCAGTTTATTTTCTTTTACTTTGAGGCTTGAGTTTTAGATTAGAATGCGGATCTTTATGCATTTATAGCGCCTGAAAATTTTCAAGAAAGGGTGGAATGTATGATTCGACAGAGCTTAGTCTAAATTTTATTTTTTTTAGATCTGCAAAGGTTACCACTACTGGAAATAAGATTGTATCTCATTCCACTTTTTTAAAATTCGTCTACGAAAATTGAATATTGCATAAACATCCGCATTCTAATCTAGATGTACATGTTTTGCGAAAGAATGATGCAATAGATGATGGATACAATAAGCACACAATTAACGTGCCATCAGGTTCCTCGGCACAGAAGCAAAACAAGTTCGGAATCATACATTACGCGTTTCTCCAGGAGTCGGTAGCTCTGCCGGTTAATACGTCTCTGATCGAAATGTCATACGAGTAACGGTGGTGGCAGTAACCTGT
This sequence comes from Lasioglossum zephyrum, assembly GCA_028455615.1. Taxonomy (NCBI): domain Eukaryota; kingdom Metazoa; phylum Arthropoda; class Insecta; order Hymenoptera; family Halictidae; genus Lasioglossum; species Lasioglossum zephyrum. The sequence goes on along the minus strand of CM052329.1, from coordinate 18,062,869 downwards.
AGTCAACGGACAGTAATCGCAATAACCGGTATATTATTAAACTAAACAAGGTGGCTCGAATTTTTCGCGAATACCGTGGAAGGAGGCGGGACGCGTTGCCAAAGAAACATGCAGAACTACGAGCCATATCTGTAATTTTCCAATTAACTATACCTAGAGAGAAATACAAAATTTTATCTAAAATTCCCAATTCCTAATAATTTATAATTGGTCACCTTTTGAGTAAATTCATCGCTGACATCCATCTCAAAATGGAGTCTGCAGCTGATCAATGGATTGCTCAACAATCGTCCGCGCGATCGCAGCAACAATATTTGTCAAGGAAGCTTGCTCTCTGTTTTGCAAAAGGAGGGGCTCGGGTCCTCAGGTTTTCCACGACAGAGTTATTCCACTGTCGAGGAGCTGTGAAGAGTGAAGGTAAGGATATCTGGCAGACAGATTTCTACGGCTGGCAGTAAACCCGGCTAACAGTGGCGCACCAAAGTAAATGTTATAACAAACACGGTGAGCAGAGGCCACGACGCCCCGCTATTTAACATTATTTAGTTTGCTTTGTGGACGTTTAAACAGTGCCTGCCTACTTTTTGTATGGATATTTGATGTGCCTCGGCCGGCCTCGAACCCTGCCGTATGTATAAACGGGGATCCCGCGTGTGTTTGTTTTCTAGGAGGCACTGGCGTGGCAAGGATGGCCAAATCGTTTCGTATGCAAGCATCCGAAAGAACACGCGACTCATCCATCCATTTTGCCTTGTGAAAAATATCGCTACACCCTAGTAAACCTGTCGAAACGCTCCGTCTACGAAGCAACTCATACCAACGCGTTGGTGAATAATACCGATCCTCATTTCCTGCAACAGAAACGTGCAAAGCGTTCTACAGGTGAAATTTCCACCTACATTGCGTTTTATGCATTCCTGAAGAATTTATTTATATATTACATTAACCCCTTGCACTGTAATGTCAGGTCAGTGGTGAAGACTTCGAACAGAATCTGACGAATGCTATTAATTTTATGTTTTATTGTAGTCAATGTTTAGTCATAATTTATGTTTCCTAGTAAATTATAAGCATTAAAGAAGCTTTAATGATTATACATGTTTAATGTTTTTATAAGTGCTTCGTAAATCCAGCGTTAATAAGTCGAGAATGAATTCAACCATGAATTATGCTTCGAATGCTTTAAGAATACACAATTTTCTTGATCGCGACCGCTTCTGAACCCAAAAAAGCAATTTCCATGCACGCCACAAAATACAACCCAATAAACATTCATTTATTTTCTCCAAAGTGCACTCTCAAGAGATAAAATACTATCTCTACACTATCTCCGCGAATAATTCATCTAAGTACTCTTCCAGGGTATCATTTAGATGCAAAACCTTATTGTAAACGATGCCTTCTTTTCCCCGGAGAGCGTCCTAACAGGAATACATATTAATCATTCGCATCGGAGCGCACTCTCCTTTTTCCGTTCCTAAAGATCTGGTTCTAAAGACTTAATAGCGACGCAGGGCGAAAAATTTGCATCGGTCCTTTTTGTATCGCCGGCTTTATCCGCGTCAATTACACAGAAAATGATATATCAGCTGGCGTACCGGGCAGGCGATAGCAAGGAGACCTGTGCAGAAGGTGTTCATTATATCACCGGGGATGGGAAAAATTCGTAATTGATTCGCGAGTTTCGCATGATTTATATGATTCGCGTGGTTCATTAAGGAAGCGTCGAATGTAAGCTGCACGCGTGCGAATCCGGTAATCCTTGTCGTTCGACCGAGGGGACACCATTACGAAAAATAGTTTTGTTCTTTCTGTCGCTCTGGAAAACGTGTTCCCTTGAGAAATTACTGAGAATGATAACTAGACATGCCAACTGGTTTTCGATTTTATGGAAAAATGTCTCGATCAAAGTTATATTTTTTAGGGAAACATTTTCCTCCAATGCTATTTCAATTCAATGTCGTGTAATAAATTTTTGTAGCACTTCCAGATTAAAAGATATTAAAAAATTTAATGTTCATTATTCTTTTTCTTTATTCAAATCAATTACAATTTTCTAAAAATTTAACCTTTAATATTTTCTTTGCAATTCTAACCAACTGCAATTTCCAAAAAATTGATGATCGATTCACTCAGTTTCTAAAAAAATCTCGAATCTCCTACTTCACTTTGTCGAAAAATATTTCTCTGATCTAAGGGATATCTGATCAATTACTTGATAAGTTAAGAATGCAATAAAAGAATATTCCTTTAAAAAGGGTCCATACCAGGACCGAAACGTTAAGGAAGAAAAACTTTAAATTGCAAAATTGCTAATGAAATAGTCATTAATTTCAAATCAAATATGAAAGAATATACACGATGCAACTTAAACAAGACTAAGATTACATTGTAGAGACGCAGCAAAAAAAGCGACTCTCGAGTGAAATCTCATACTAAATCTCAGTCGAACCTTACGCAAACCCAGCGTCTCCAAGCCGGGGCAAGAGCGAGTGGTTTCCTGGCTTAGTGTGTAGCCTGCACTCATTATCTTAACAATGTGCGAGGCTTTTCTCTCGCCTGGATTCCTGCGCGTCCGCGGTTTTCGTCCGGCATTACGGTTAAGGTTATCCCGGTACAGGTGCGTCCGCGTGCGTTTACTTTTACAAAAGCATCCGGCTGCGTCTCCGGGGCCGCGTCCCGTCCATCTCCGTGGACGGGTTTCCATAAGACACAGACGGGAGCCGGGCGCAAAGAAATCGGAAGTTACAATTGTAGCAATCCTGGAAAGCGACGCGCCGCCGCACGGATCCGTTGGCCTGGGCCTGGTTTCTCGAAGATCGGGCCTTATAAGCACGTTATCACGACGATGTAGGAAGCCACCGGCCAGCCAAAGAAACGTATAAGGCCGCAGCCAGTCCAGTGATGCAACGCCGCCTCGTTGCATGTGAATCCCGCGCCGTTGCACCGGCGTTGCACCGCCGGTCGAACACGTTTTCCCGAGCGACAGAAAGAACAAAACTCTTTTTCCTCTGTAATGGTGTCCCTTGCCCGACGGCGGATATGACTAGACTGTGGAATTTATGCATTTATCACGAAAAATTAATAGGTGCAATTTAAAATAGTATCAGGTTCAACACATTCTGCCAATAATTTAAAAGTTGATTGTCTGTATTATCTAGTATATTTGTATTATGATTGAAAAGTGATTGAAACGTGATTTGTGTGTGAAATTCTACTGGAAATTTTATCCCACCCTGTAGATACACTGTTGTACTTGAACCCGACCCGTAGGGTACACGAATAATTGAACCTCGCTGCGAAGTACCGTACTTCAATATTGAGTCCATAAATTGGAGAGTGTAATGTACCCATGCAGCTTTGTGTTCGAGCTACCGCTATCTCTTATCGTCAGCTCTTCCTCAGCTAGGACATACCTTATTATAGTTAGATTTATACATACCTTGGTTTAATGATTTTTAACTGAACACTAGAATTTAGAAAATGTTTTCTAAAATTAGTTATTACATTTTCCGATTTTCTATCGTTCGATGCTTTCTTTCCCGTGATTTTAAATCTTAAAAATGTTCTTTCATGTTGGTGCTTGCTAGAATTGAAGAGTGTTGCAATAATGATTCGAGAACGAATTTATGTAACGCAACGCATATTAGAATTCTGTTCGAGTATTTCAGAAGGTTGACCCACCAATAAAACCAAAAGAATGTCCAGCATTGGTCTCTCGAGTAGGCGAAGTACTAATTGTGAAACATCGGAGCCAGCGTTCGCGGCGTTGTTCTGGTAGTTGTCCGGTCGGGCTGACAGTAATATTCAAGTAGCCATAGAAAGCGGTGCTTTCCTATTTTCCCGGCGTGGCACTTCAAAAGACCAGGCGCGGAGTGGCTGTAGCATGCACGGGAGCCATGTGGCGATCTTAGCGTAACAATTCTCTTAAACTGGCCGGTTTACGGTTCGCAGCCAGCCAGAGTCTCGGTAGTAAAGGGGCGACGACTGATTGATACTACTCCCTTCCGTGGGCTGCCTTTGCTTTGCCTCTTACCCAGAGCATCCTTGTGCCAGAGGATTCGGCAGGCCGAAAATGTGCCGTCTATTCGCGCGACGAGTGATGCACTCCACGTTTCCTTCTCCCGAATTCATCCTGGTAAACACTATGCTAAACGCTTCCGTCTTTCTTCATCTTTTTTCCTACGCTTTGGCTTTGTGCGGGCGTCGAACAGGGCTGTTCATGATTGGGACCACAGAACTTCTTTAAAGAACGTCCGTATGTTCTCAATTCCGATTGAAATGCATCAAGAACAATTCTAGATGAGGTGCACAATTCAATTATTATATAACATATTCCTGACGTTTTTCTGATAAAACGAATACAAACACGACATCGTTCGAAGCATATTTGCTTGTTTAATACACAATTAGTATAACATGTGACGCTCTTTATATATAATGAAACATCATAATATAGTTTGACTTCATCACAGGTTGCTGTTGAATAATTTGGGTGTGTATATTCAATTCGAATAATAGAGATTTTAGGCTCTCGTGAATTACACGAGTAAATGTGGTCGAAACTGTGTCATGGGTGGTATCATTTTATTCAGAAAAGTGTCGCCAATATACTGGTTCAAGAGATTTATGTTTTGCGGATTTTTATCCAGAAGTGCTAATTTAAAATGAATGATTCCACTATTTCTGATTTTTGAGGTACGTACGAGGATTAATTATCGTCTTTCTATTATGAAACGTAGAAGAATATAGACTCAGGAAGTTTATATTAGCACGTACGAGAGTTAGAACCTCCACGGAATCGTCCTGGAAAATTCTCACCGCGGGCACGCGTATAACAGATACCTTCCAGATGACGGGGTCCATGGTTCTCCATAGAACTTGTTGTTCCGATAGGGGGAGCTGTGCGGAGAGCGTTTCGTAAGCCTACCACTAACTTTTGTTCCCGAAATAGTCGAGAGCGTTCACCATTCGGAGAACAGAAGAGTCTCCAGAAGAGCCGGGAACATAAACAGCGTCTATACAGACAGATCCTGAACGGACGCAATACTTGGCCGTGTTGCGTAGGATGCAATAACCTATGCGTCTCGCGGCGTGTTAATCTCGTGTGACTGATGAGTACGACGTGTGTGCTCGACTCGGTGAGAGTCTTCGGGATAGTGTGTGGTTCAGGTAGCGAAATCGCTCTGCCTACTGCATCGGAGGAATCATTTGTCATACCAGCTTCATCTTCGCTGGTTAATGGAATTGTTTCGGTATATCGTTGAAGATAACAGTGTTACCCCAACTCCTGAAATTCCGAAACGGATTATCATGTTGTATCTAGGGCGAAACGAATTTTTACAAATTACAAAATATCAGAGAAATTTTCAGAAATTATTTCTGTCACACCCTAATATTATCAACCCTCGTTTCGTATTTATAGATCTCCAAAATTCTGTAGGATAACGAATAAAACATTTAGTAGAACTAAAAATATTTCTATCGCACCACAATATTATCAACTCTTATTTCACGTCATTCGACTTCCCAGGAAAATCGAGAAGGAAAAATAAACAATTAGTAGAATCTTCCATCGTCTTTCATAGAATCTTTTTGTTGAATTTTTCTATAGGTTTCTATACAGTCTCTAGAGTATCGGTCAGGTTTACGTTCCGAAGACAAAAAGACAGGTAAAGCATCTATCCCTCTTGTGGCGGTTTTTGCGGTTCTTTTTGCGAGGTTTTCGCCAGGGCAAGATAACGTTGTCGTCGACGCCGGTATTAATCTTACGCAACCCATCCCGTTCCTGCTGTCCGGCTTATTAATCCTAATGACGACAACGACGATTCACTTTTCCGCGAGATTCCGTGCTAGGAGCGTTCCGGTCCGACAGGAGTTCTTCGAAGAAATGTCAGCCTCGTCTCCTCGTTCTCCCGAGGCAGCGGATATTTTTCTGTTTGTTTTTCCTGGATCTGCCCCTTCACCCCCGTGCTTCACCCCCGCCGTCTGCAAAACCCGCCTCCTAACGCATGGCGTTCGTATAAATTCCCGGTGCAATTTAGATAATTTTCCTGACTGGTAATAAACTAATGCGGGGAAAAAGAGCATCGCGGGGCAAACATTCCTTGAACGTGTATAATGAAAATGAGGGGGAGGGAAGAGAAAGAGAGAAAGAGAGAGGAGGGGAGGAGAGGAGAAGGGGTGCAGCGAAAAGCGAAGATAAATAGATAAGTACGATGAATGGAGACGGGAAGACAGACCGTTTCAAGATAGACGAGGTGAAACCGGTGCAGAAACAGCTAGGAGAAAGAGAGGGAGGGTGCGAGAGGAAGAGAGAGAGAGAGAGGGATAGAGAGAGCAAACGTTCTCTCTATGCGCGATCGTCGTAAAATAGGATTTCTTATTGGCGAGCGTTTGCGCGCGTGCTCTCTTGTATCGAGATCGTCAACAAATTCTCGTTAATTCTGGGAGAAACCGTGTCGAACGCAAGAACTAATAAACGATAACGAAATAACATCGGCGTTACGACTTCCCGTTATTCAACGGCGAAACGAACCTAGCCAGAGATTGCGAGACTTCTACGAAACCGTTCTAAACCAGGAAAATCCATCTCTAGTGTGCTTTTCCATCGATGGCGACGCTCTTCACGTTTCGCAGAACGAGGCTAGCCGAAAACTTTTTACCTCAGGTGGAACGAAATTTTGTTCACTTCACCCTCCTCGTGTTTGCGTTCGCTCATTGCGAGAACCATGATTTTCTACATGACACGATATTCCCAGAATTTATCATTCTTTTGCAACAATTTAGTCTTTCATATTTTACATGACTTGCACTGATTCCTTAGGTGTAGAAATACAAATCTGTGAAGCAATCAGAAAAATGTAAGAATTAAAAAGAATTTAAAAACTCAGCTGTTGTAATCCCTTTGATATGTAGGTACATATCGGAAAATAAAGTGTATGAAAATGAGAAGTCTCATACCAACGTTCCAAACAGGAAAATCCGTCTCCTGGATTGGTGTTTTTCGCAAGGGACGTTCCCAGAAGTATCCCAGAACAAAACTGGTCGAGAAAAATTGCGAACGAGGGCGGCTGGAAATCCCTCGGCTGTTTAATCCGATGGAATTAGCCGGGCCCGTGGAATCGCGCTTTCAGCGCTCCTCATTTTCTCGCTTATCGGAGGAATGCTCGCAATCAGGAATACGTAATGAGGCGAAGAAGAAACGAGCTGGCGTTCTTCGCCGGCTTCGCAGTGTTATGAGTGCACCGGACTGAACCGATCCCCGCGTTATAATAGCAAAACGAAGCTACGGAAGAGAGTTTGCTGGATACATGCGTTGCGTCGGATGGGTGGACGCGAAACTGGAAATTCATTATGCGTTTGTTCGTGACGTTTATCTGGTCTCAATATTTTATGGCTTACCGCGGTTTGATCGAGAACGATCGAGACACGTTTCTGGACTTTGTCCTTTTGTTAATTGACGACAGTGCTGAAAAAAACAATCACCATTTCAATAATGATCCAGGAAGAAATTACGATTACGATTTCCGAGATCGAAGTGATGATTAACGACTACATGCATGATTGCAATCAAAATATGTGATCTTAAAATATTAAACATATTAAATACCAGTGGAGAATGTGGTAAATTAATATTACTACTATAGAATGTCAAATAAAGCTTAAGTGCTCTGAACCCGTGGTCCATTGCATTCATGGTCAAGACAACTTTTTCACGTTTTCGTGTTCGCATATTTCTGTTCATCAGTCATCCTCTGGCAGGGTGGACGCTCGAGCGCAACAAAGTAGCAGCCTCCATCCGAGGAAGGTGGAAAGAAACGCGGCCGGTGGCACGCAGCGCGTTTTGTTTCAACAATTTAATCACCGGAGTTGGCATTCCTACTGGATGGAGCCCGTGTCTGCGACTGATGGGCAAATCTAATTGTGGCGGGACGAAAAAATTTCACACGTAATAAAGCTGGTTGACATCTACATCGTCTCTGTTCTCAAAGATGGCAAACCCCCATTTCACTATTTCAGTAATATGCTGTTAGATGTATACCAATGTGTTTCATTCCTCTTTTATTTTGTTGAAATCGGTTCTGACAATAACTTGAACGATTTAGTTAAGTATCGAACAATGAGTTTTTCCGACTTTTGTCCACGGAAGGCCACGAAGTTGTCTCCGAAGCCGTCCGGCCCACGGGAAAAACGGGTGTACGTCGTGTTCGGTGCGCGGTGCCCTAACAATTATCTCTAATGGGCCGCGATACTATAAATCGACATGGGCTAGAGGCCGTCCCGATGAAATCGGCCTGGCGCGAATGCCGAGATGGCAGAAAATAGAAACCGCTTCGGTACCACCGCACCGGTGCGGTGAAACACACGCTGGTCGTCCGAGAACCGTGTACCCGCTCGCTAGTTCGCTCGCTTGCTCTCGAGTCTCCTCCATCCGGCTCCCGAGATGGAATCCGCCGGGTTGTGCAAGTAGCGGCACCTGACTGCAATGCTGATGACTCGGCCAGACGGACGCGCACGGACAGAGGAGCCGAGTGAAAGAAAGAATCGGATAGACAGGCAGATACGGTGCGTGAGCAACCGTGTGCGTGTACCTACAACCACGTAACTTGGCCGCAGAGAGAGATCTGCTCTCCGACTTATCCGCGGGCTAGATCGTGCCCGGATGAGAGGCTGTGTCGCCGCCGTTCGGCTCCCTGATCCTCGAGAATCATGCTACCGTCCTGGTGAGCGAATAGGATCAAAGAGAGCCTGTGCCAGGATCTCACTTCGTATTTATTAATTGGTAAGGATTCGTCACTTTTGCGTTTGACTAATCTGCTTGCGGTCCTTTTCGCGGCAAGACTTTTCGCGGTCTGCGATGTAGTTCTGGAACTGACGATGATGAATCTTGGTTTTTAGATTCGGAGAAACTTCAAATGTACTGTAAGCTCGCTGTATCGTGTGCAGACACTGGTCCTTGATCGCCTACTAGTTGGCTAGCTAGCGACGAACAGGATTTTCAACCAAATGAGTTATGATTTTCTGTTAAAAAATTTTAAACTACATTACTACTGGCTGGAATTGGTTATACGATTCCGATGAAATTTTCTCTGAATGTATAATGGTTGTAGATTACGAACCGTATTGATTAAAGTTTCATAACAGTGAACTAATTGGTCTAACAAAAAGTCTCAACTTATTTGGTTAAATTTTAAGAGAATCCGAGTTTTAAATGAGATCGAATGCTTTTTGCCAGGGGTTGTACTTCACCCTCAGACAAACTCGTGAAAACAGCTGTAGTAGAATGCAAGTGGAACTATGTAGAATCCTCTAAGATATGCGTTCAGGGAAGAAGTTGAACTGACAGTTATTGTAGATCAAGCGGAGACGAAGGAGGCAGCGCGATCGCTAAAGACACGTGTGATCCCGGCGCCGTAAATGATGATCACGACAACCAGCTATCAGGTTGGCGAAGAGCAACCAGAAGGATGCAAGATCGTGAACAGTAAAGATGGCTCCGGGGATATAGGTTTGAGGCCTGCGTGGATTGCACGTGGACGTTACGCAAACCGTGGAGCGGCGGGATAGTTCGCTTCATTAGGAACTGGCCTACGAGTCCACGATATTGTATCACTGTAACGATCATACATTCTACCAACTTCTTGTCGATCGCCAAGAGATACTATTGAAACAGAAGTAGATCGCTTCTTGCGGGATCCAGCTGATTTCTGCGAACGTTACGGACTCCGGACGAGGATTGCGGTCCGCCCCGGACTTTACATTGTTGCTTCGTCCGGGTACACGTCGTTAAGCCTGTGTAATTAGATACAGGGAAAGAGCGAGACGAGCATTGTCGTGGATCTCACTCATCATCGCCATATACTGCTGCCATTCGAGCGTTCGCAGGCTGACTCCGAGAATCGGACAACTATTCCCAGAACCAAGACTTAAAAGGCGAATTTGAACAATCCAGTTTGTCCGCATTTTTAACAATGGCCTGGCTTCTGCAAAAGTTTGTTGCCTGGCGATCCCTGTTTCTCGCGTTTGTTCATTGAAATTTTAGCGTTGCACGAGGAACGATCCCGAGCCCGGGAATTCGAAAAGTTATCAAACTTTCGGGATATCTAGTGCATATGTAAGTATTTCACTTTTGAGGCTGAAATCGACCCGCGAATATTCGGATACTTCTCTATTCTTTACGTAAACAATTGATAAATGTTTTACCAGATGATAGTCCTCATTAAAGGGAACAACTTTTTTCCTATTCCTCATAGTCTCCAAATTGTAACACAAACATAAAAAAATAATCGATTTCATCCCCTAAAAGTGAATTTGGACAGTAAAAGAAAATCGATAATTTTTTTGTATTTCCTGTTCAATCAGTTCTTTGTAGTAAATATTCAAAACTTGACTTCGATGATTTCGAATGGAATGGTTGACATCGAAAGAGGACGAGGCTAGAAAAGAAATTTCGCTGATAGTTTCTAAGAAGGCGGTAGCAGGAGATGATCGGGAAGCAGAGATCCAATCATCGGCACAGAAAGAACGCGCGCGCGGCAAAGATTTCCTGCTGTGCGAACGCTTTCCAATCAATCCTAATGTGCGTGGAGTCTATCAAGCGATCAGCGAGAAAGTAATTTAAAGCGAGCCACGAATTCCTGGCGATGCAGCAGTACCGCCACCAGCGAGTAGAGCTAGTTGCATTAGCATACCCTGAGAGCATAGCCGGGTGACAGAACCGATTCGTAGCGCGGTGGGTTTTCGCGGTTGCGCAATCCACGGTTATCAGGAACAGGCAGACGCGGACGGCCGGAGTAATTGCAGGCAATCGTTCAGACGGACGCGGGCCGATTCGTTTTCCCGTAACCGGTCCCCGAGAACCGGGAGATGCTTTTCTGATGGTTTCTCAGTCGGGTCTCTCGTGCGGGTATACGTACGCGTACCCACCGACCAGCCGCGTGGCGGGGCTCGCCAGCGACTTATCAGCAAGAAATTGCCTTCGAGAAAACAAGACGCTGCATTCTCGCACGCTCTAACGACCACGGCCGTCTTTCAGGGATCTGCGTCGCCCTGGACCCTTTGCCTACGACGCCACACTGATGGCGAATCCAGCTGGTCAAAATTCGATAATACAAGCAAGTATAATCATAACTTTCAACTATTCCCGAGTAGCGCTATTATAATATCTATAACACGTATAACTATTTCTATTATCTTTTTTATTATAATTTTTTTCAACTCTTCTTCTGATAAATAGTGTTTATAAATTGGCTATAGGTAAAGGTAGCTGAAGTGCTTTTAAAAGTCAACCTCGTTACTGTATTGCAAGGAATTAAAGATATTATCCCTAATTAAGGGTTGTGCGAATATTTTCATCGACAACTGTACTGTTTCGAGTTCTGTCACTTTTCTAAGAGTAAGAGTGATTAATATTAGCATCAAAGTGTTAGAGTTATCAAAGGAGGAAACGCAAATTTTGCGTAAAGATCCGCAGTGCAGTGATCAGAAAATCGCGTGCAGGAGAATGAAATCCTCTTCCTCGTGTGCAGGCCTCCCTCCCTCGATGTCCAGCTCCCTGTTCGCCCCTGTTCCTCGCCCTAACTCCGTTCTTGCCGTCCCTTCTTCCTTCAGTTCTTCCCGCGATACCTATGCGCCCCTCCTTTCCGCGTCTTCCAGGTTTCACTCGATTTCTTCTGCTCCTGTCCTCCTCTTCTCCTCGACGCAGCATCCCCTAGCTCCCTCTCCTTTCCGTCTATCCCCGTTCGTTCCGAGTTTCTCCGCTCGTCTGGTCCCGGGTTATTTATTGCCGGCAGCAACGGCCGCAAAACTTTAAAGCCCCTTGTACACGCGTGTACACTTTCTGCGTGTACGGGTTTTTACACCGTGCATTACAATGCGCGCGCATGTACGCATTATACTGTCCGCGTGATTCATTACCAGCCGATCCTCTCCGGCTGCTTAAGAAAATACGGAAACTATAATTGCGCGAGACTTATGATGCCCCGGCCGCGGCTTTGCGCTCTGGTCGAACCTCATGGTTGCCACTCATACCCTCTCTCTCTCTCTTTCTCGCGCGCTCGCTAGGGCCCGGGGCCTGTTCATGGGGGAGAGAAAAGGTTTCTCTATGGGGGCCAGAGCAAGAGCCGTTTATGATCGCCGAGAAACTTCGCGAGATCATATCGCCGGATCTCTTCATCCAACGCAACGCGCGCGGTGCTCTCCCGCCATTGAGTCGTCCATTGTCGTTGATCGTGACAGTGCGTAATTGTCGGTGTTTTATTGCCGGTTGTAAAGTAATCAACCGGCTGGAATGTTTAGGTATTTAATGCCCCCGAACACACCGTTGTCGTTTTAGGTGTGCGTTCGAACGTGTGCTCGTGTGGCGAACGGCCACGCGAACGCACGCTGTCAGACAACCGTCGCGCGTTCGGATACGAGAGTCCCACACACGGCCCAGAGCCGCCGATGGATACCCGTTTAGACGGGAAACGGTGATTATAGATAAATGTGAGCTTAATGGCTGCTATAATTGCGGCTAAACGCAGCCTGTTATTACCGACAGCCACGTAATTCGGGCGACAGAACGAACGGACGACTACGCGCCGCTCTGCTTGATCTCCGCGCTCCACGGTTGCGTCTTTCTTTCCAGTACGGTTTGTCACGTTCTTTTTTAAACCATCCTAACCACTCTTTCAAATAAAACCTAAATTCGGTTGTAAAAACTTGGATGTTGAATCTTGTTTTATAACGGATGCAAATCTTTCTTTAGGGTCGTCTTCGGGGCACGCTAACGAGCACGTGACGCGCGGATAAAAAGAAAATATTCAACAATTTCATTTCCATGTTCACTGTTGTCCAATTTATTAACACGTTCTAAGGAACGTGAAAATTCGTTAAACTCGAGTGCATCTGTAAAACGAAGTAGAAGTGGAAAGTCATGAACAGACACACGGCAGCCGTTCGCTGTTCAACAGCGCGTACGAACGAAAACAAAGCACCATTTAAAAAAACATTATCTCATATTCTCGCCTTACTTATTCACACAGTATCACCCCCTTTTTGATCGCGCCATTAACACTAAAACATCCTGTACATGCTTATTTCATTCCGACTTTATCACAATCAGCGTTACGCATCTTGCTGAACGAAATCGATAATGAAAATAAAAATACTAATCATGTCAAACAATTATTCAAAACATCAAGACCAATTCTTTCAAATCAACCATGTTACTTTCCAAACAATGAACATCAAACGTTCATACCGACTGAATGACTTATAGAATTTCATTAGTTCATTCACCGTCCACAGACCTTTCGAATCAGCTTCAATGGAGACCGATTAGAAAAAATTGTCTTCCCAAACAAAAGATCGCTAAATTCCTGGATCGGGACTACAGTGGAAACCGATCCGGACAGAAGAGATCGTTACGCGCGCCCGGTAGAAAGCAATCGAACGACCATTGTGTCCCCGATGGATACAAGTGGAACGAGGCAGAGCGTTCAGTATAGTATCGCGACCGTAATTTAGATTGCTGGGAACATCGAGACCTATTGAATTATCCGCGGCACGTTGACGAGAAGGAACCACAGGCTGGCCGATCCGGTAGCATGACAGGAGCGGAAATCGGTTCGAAGGAAACGGGGTATTGTTAGTTGTCCATGGTACACGAGTCTTTAATAATAATTGGCTGACAGAGAAGCCGATTCCAGGTCGGGCCGGCGACTTTTCCAGGCGTCCCCGTGCTTCTCGCCTAGACGTCTTGATTACAGGTTGCCCGCGCCGGTTCCCACTTTCTAATGCAACGTATCGCCTCGGCTAGGTAGATTTTTATTCGTCGTTTTGACCGGTGCGAGTGAAACTCGAATCGTACCGATAAGCCGCTACGACGACTGTGCTCTCTCTCTGTCTCTGAGTTAGATCTATCTTGTGCTCCAACTGGATCCGATCGGACGATCGGTTGCGCAACTCCCGGGACCCCGATCCTATTTTGACAGGCCGGTATGCTCGCCCGGCGATTTCGAATACAAATATCTTCCGCACCTCCCGGCTACCGTGACGAGGCGCTCGGGATTCGTTTCAGAGCCGACTATAGCCGACTATATCGTGCAACCGGACCAGGTAGCACACCTGTCCCGACGGGCCCACGGTGATATTTCATAACGCGCCGAGGTGACTGATGACTGCATGGAACGCGACACAACGGAAATCCCGGACTATCTCACAGAGCTGGTGCGCTGCCACGGGCTCCTGCGCGCCGGTTACCTGTTACCTGCTCTGACGGTCGAGGCAGGTAATCGGAAATTAATTGTGTTAACATTTTTTTAAATTTAATTACTGATATTTGCTAAACGTTGCATTTGCTAGAAGGAGAAGCTCGACGCAGGAGGTCAATGGAATGTGAAAAAAAATAGCTCGTCATAGAAACTAGCTCTTAAAGGAACTAGGTGGTTACAGAAATTAACTCCTTAAAAAAAGATGGAGAGCGTATGGGAAATGCTATTTATGAACTATGTCTCTTTCTTTCTCATACGCTCTCCTTTTTGTTTTTTCTCCGTTCATTATCAGTGTAAATTATCGCGCCACTCGACTTTCGACTTCCGTAACATCAGAAAATTGTAACCCTCAGCAAAGAAGTTTCGCTTTAAAAAAAACTGTTAGTATTATGTTCGGGTACCCGGGACTATTTTAGTTTTAGGAGTGGATTGTATGGAATTGCAAGGATCAGGTGCGAACACAGAAGGGAGTTCGGAAAGGGAAAGTGTGAATGAGAAGAGGTCAAAGAAAGTTGTGCACATATTAGGAAGTAGTTGGTCACTAATTGTTGATAGAAACCAGCCCTTCCAAAAATCATGTTGCCATGGTCACCGCAGAAATCAGATCTCGGAGGCATTCCAGCTGGATCCCCTTGTCGCGCCTAGCAAACGAGCAATGGAAAGGGAATCGTCCGCGATCATCGTGCAGAAAAAAGGGCGGCAAGAAGAGCGGGGAAGATAGTCGGCAACATACTCGCCTCGTTCACTCCGCGCCGACGCGGCGCGCGGCCGAGGGTCGTCCCATTGTTGTTTGTCTTGCTGAATATTTTAATTGGACGTAGGCTCCGCCGCGCGTTATTTATCGTCTAACAATGCCTGGAAGACTGGTAATTAATTACGTTGTTTTGTGTTACTTTATATAAAGATAGCAGGTCGATAGGAGTTAACCGGCTGAGAGCAACAATGGTATACAATGCGCAATTAGCGGGAGCGCCTCCCCGGAGAACAATGCGCAGTCGGACATAGTGTCCGTGTGGCTGGTTGGCTGGCTTTCTGGTTGGTTGGTTGGTTGGCTGGTTGGTTGGTCGGTTGCGTGCCGCGCAGGTATTAACGGCCTCTGGTTGCGCACGCTCTCGTGTGCGATCCTGTGCGTGAATGCGCGCGATGCAACAAGGTGCAGCGGGGCAGTCTGACAAAAGCCCGAAAACTGAGACGTTCGATGTTCGTGGGTTGTGATACTTCAAAATACTCGAGAATAAACGAGGATTTCAATAGGAATCATCCTTGCCGAATCCAACAATTTGTTGTCGAAACTAACGCTTCACATTTTATTCGAATACTCAATTACGAAGAATGTGCTACACTGCAAACATTGTTCTGCGGAAATTTTCAAACTTTAAAAACAATAATGTTAAATTCCAAATTTTATTAAAATTAATTGCAATGGTACACCAATAGATGACTTGTCTTCGAACATAAACAATAAAAAAATTTATATCTCACCATAAACATATTTTATTAAATACTCTTTCACTCGTCACGCGGTATATCGCGGTGCATAAAGGGATCGGTGCACTCTAGCCGGAATTCTTTCCCTTCGGGCCTGAATTTTTGATTGCAGTATTGAGGGGACAGGTGTTAGGCTGTAATAGGCCACGACACGCTCTTCTTCCCATCACCGAGTAAAACCGGGCCGATCCTTATCGGTATGCAAACGCGTCGGATAACTGTGATTAATTGCATTCTGCGAAACGGAAGTGGTTGCTATCGATCGTTCTTATCGCTCCCCGCCATTTCTCCTTTTGTCGACGTTTAACCAGCCTGTTTAACGAACACGAATCGCCTAAGCGGCGCTCTTTCATTGCGTAATTGTATTATTCGCCTCGGCGGACTGGCTCGAGAGATCGGCAATTTGAATAATTGGCCACCGAAAAGTGTAGAAGGCGAGTTCGAACGGCGGATAATGCGCGAACGTAATTAAGAAGCCCGGTGGAAATCGTTTCCAGAGCGTTATTATTTTTCTGATGGAATTATATCGCCGATTTCCGCATCGGAATTGCTTCCTGCTCGTGCACACCGGAAAATAGCGATGCTTTCACCGCGAGAACTGTTTCTGGACGCTTGGGATAATTAAAATGCTTAATGAAATGTCGTAAAATGCAGAACATACGCTGTCTGATTGGTTAATGCGAGGTAAATGTTAGATATAAACATTCCTAGCTATGCGTCTTTGTTTTTGGTACACGTAAGGTGCAAGGAGGAAAATCGATAGACGTGGGAGTATGATATAAAAGAATAATTTTTAAGGAAAATACCATTCATCACAATTAATTTCATTAATAACTTCCGCAATATTCAATTGAACAACTGATACAGATTCACAGAATTACTTTATACACGTGTAAATACATACCTAAAATGTCAATGAAATACCTCGAATCGTATTCTTCAAATAAATGCTGAAACGTTCCACCGTTTACATCATAATACCTCTTAATTCGTGATGTACTCTTCGCGGTATCCTTTCGCGGAATGGCTGTTCATCACGTACATATTAAATTAATCGGGTAAATTAATGCGTACGCGAACGGCAGAAAGAATGTTACGAAATGTATACAATGAATAAACATACAGGCACCATACAGCACATAATAAGAAGGATGGAAATGAAATAAACCGGAGATAAGGACGGACTCATTAACCGAATAACATGAGAGCAGCTCACCAGAGAAAAAATTCATCGCGTTGAACAGTTACTCTACTATATTCAAAATCAAAATGAATTAGCATACAATCTCGTAATTAGACGGCGCATAAAATTAAACGGCGGTATCAATCCCATCGGGATCACACAATTTTCAAGGTAAGCATTCTCTCATTTTTTTCTGTTCCTATTCTAATGTCTCGGCGAATCTACGAAAATTTCCTCGCGATCCAAGATAGTTATCGCAGAATGCAGTGCGCAATTATCATAGTGTGCATCCCAGTTTTCCTTCTAATTCCGTCTCAGGGAATTTACGAAAATTCCCTCGAGATGGAAACGGTTTCTCCAGCACAGCGTGTCGCAGAATGCACTTCACGTCCCCGGGTTATCTTTAAAGCTTTAATTCGTCGAGGCGCGGGACGCTCGCTGCCAATCACCGGCGCATTTACATGAGAAAGGTCAGTTTCATTGACTTCACTTATGAGAGGGTGCCCCGACAGTGTGGGGTAGGCGATAGATGAATAGCCCGAAGGTGAACGTCAATGTCACTAGGTTTCTGGGCGAAAACGCCCAAGTAAATGCAATTACGTTCGAATCAATGAAAGGGCGCGTAGTATTGATCGCCGTGACGTGACTATTGCCCTGCGTTATCGGGTATTTGAATGGACCGTAATGGAAGTTTCACCGTTCCCATTCTGGCATCCGGAAAACTGAATATATTTCTTTATGGAATTCGCTACGGCGAAACGATTTTACTGCGAGATTTTTATGGATGATCGACTTTTCTTTGCTTCGGAGGCTGGCTGAATTTGTACGTTGCACTTTATGCACCAGTTTCTTACGTTGTAGAACAGATTTTTAATTAACATTGACTAGTTGCATTGAGACGTATATATTGTCTGATGTGATTTGTACATGTTGAGATGTATGTATGTGTTCATATACATTATTTCTAATAATTTGATTACCCAGTGCATACATAAAAAATGTACCCTTCGGTGCTCTGTCAAATCTTTGCTTCTCTACTAAATTTCTACCGATTAAATTAAACGTGTTGCCGCGTGAGAATAAACAGAAGGATTAATGTCTCGAGCCTCTTAAATTGAATAAAAAGAACTGAAAGGTAAAAAGAACTGAAAGACTGACGTTTCCTGTCGACCAACATCGTGTCAAAATAGAAGAGAAACATTTTCACCGAAAAATAACGCGTCCTCGAATGAGGCGTCGGTCGCTAGTCAGGAGACAACGTTGGCGAGTCAGGATTCGCTCGGGGGCGCCGGAAAAAGGTCTGACCGAGTTCGAAAAAAGCGGCAGCCGTCTGCCGCGATCGGTAGCAAATGAACGAGGCGCGCTCGTTCGCGCCATTCCGGGAGTTCTCTAAGCCGATGCGCGACGCTCTGCTCTCCGTACCACGAATACCCGGCATTGTCGAGGAGCATCCATCGTCGTCGGGGGGTCACGGCTTCGTCTGTTAGCTGGGTTTTTCTTCTTTCTTTTTTTTTTCTCTCTCTCCGTCGGGATTACGCGTCGCATCGGGGCGTTGTGTGCCTCGAAACGGCCACCAACACCATCCAGCCGCGCCGGTGCGTTGGCAAGAACCGTCGACGACGAAAACGATGGCAATGACAACGGACAGAGGGAAGAAAAAGAGCGCGTCCCGAGACAAAGAAACAAATTTCTAAAGAGGACGCCGGAGTTCGTCGTTGGTGGTTCCGCGTATAATGTTGTACGCACGCGATCGCGACTAACGATGGTTAGGGACGTTCCGGAAGAACTGCGGTGAAAGAGAGAAAAAGACGGATAGAGATAGCGTGGTGGTAGGATAGAGGAGGATGGTGGAGTCGGAGAAAAAGTCACAAAGGGCGCAGCACGTATCGCGCATATAAATGACAATGCCGGCAGTTGCCGGTGGAACTGATGAAGTGTCGTGTCTGTGTTTCTCTCGTCCGCCCTCCAACAACCACCCCCGTGAGACTTTGTCGTCGGGGGCTTCTCATCCGTCGTCGCCTCGCCCTCGCACCTCGAGGGTGCCCGTCGACCCTCCACGACGGTTATTGTTGCGGTTACCAGAAGCCCTCCGACGACGGAGTTAATTGGGCAACGATTGTGCCCGATGCTGCTGCTGTTACTGCGACTGCTGCGACTGTTAGCGCTTGCTACCCGTCTCGCTTTTCTTTATTCTTCGAAACAGGTACACAAGCGACCCGCTCACCTCGGACCACGACACGACCCTGACCGTAAACGAACAAAGGTTACAAAAGTTTCTTTGCTTCCACGGGAACCGAAATAACGCTGAGGTCTTCGGGATCGGTCATCATGCCGACTCTGTTGACGATCGATTGTGGTTCAGGACTCGGAGGATACACACTGGTTACGGTATTCTACACGTACAACGTTTATGCAACACTTTAGAGCGCATGTAAGATTGATTTACAAGGTAACGCTGGAAAGTAGGAATAATTTATTGGACTTCCGCGCGACTACTGGAATTGTAGACTCGCGCATTCTCATGACCCTTAGGGAGAACTGTAGTCCTCTTTGTGTCCACGGAATCGTGACCCTTTTACATTCTCAAAGATCTTCGAGTACTGGGATTTTATAGCGACCTTCAGAATTGTGGTCCCTTGAAGTTCTTAACTTTTTATCCATTCAGAAAAAGAAAAATATCTACAAATTTTCTGATTTACCAAGAATAGAGTAATTTTGAGAAGCAATCTTCCCCTCAGAATATTAGTCTCATTGAAACCAATAAAATAATAAATTGCAATTCTCATACATACATTAATTATCTGATTAACGCAACTCCCTCCACCCTTTCTACCCTCGATCTAGCCAGCAACCCGCTGGAATATTACAAACCCTGGAAACGAAGGCTCACCCGCATCCGCCAGCCATCCCAGAATTTGCATATCGCTAGACAACGCTTTGATTCATCTGGCAACAGTCGCCGGGCGTCTACACGAGAGAGTCTTGCGGATAGCGACTCGAGTCGACTCGGTTCGCGAGCACGTCCAGAGCATTTACATGGAAATAGCTCGCCTTGACGTGAACCAGGGTATCCTTTCGGCGGTCTCTCGGTAGAGCCGGGAGTTTCGGGGCGATAATTGCAATAATTGTCGCGCGGTGTATTGTTCGTCCACTTGGAGAGCGAGCGAGCGAGACAGAGAAATGGAGAGTAAACACGTCGGTCCGTCTACCCTGCATATGGAACAAGCGGTCGCTTGATTCTCGGCTGATTGTTCCATTCTGAGAGCATCCCCCGGCTCGGACGCGCGCGTCGCCTCCTCTCCACACTCGGCGTCGCGGCGCCCGGCGTCGGCCGACTACAACTTGCCGGCTCCAATCCCGAAACCACGTCCATCCGTGTCCAAGTGTACTTTCGTGGGGCCGTCGTACGTGTGCCGGCAAACACGAGGAGTGTCTCCTCCTCTTTCTCTTCTCTCCTCTCTTCTCCACTTCGTCTCCTGCTCGCAGGTTGCTCTCCGCAGCCTAACCTAACAACCCTCTCCTTCTACACGCGACGACGAAAACGAAACAATCACCGATTCCTTCATACGTGATTGCCCGTATTGTCTGACGCTGCCCGCAGACAATGGCTACGGGGTTTATCACGCTGCTCCCTTTTCAAGATCAACCTCGCTAAAATGTTCCACTGTGTGCTGGATTGTCTTGCTTGACAACGGTCGCTTTGCTGACTGTCATAAAATCTTTGGTCCTGATGATGCTCCTTTATAATAATAACTTGACTGAATTCATTCGGATTACACTAGATTTGTATGGTAACGTGTCCTTGAATAAGAATGTACCCTTAAACATTTCTCAAGGAAATATTTCGATAATTTCACGGTATTATAAAAGTTACAATTGGAGTCCGCCCTGAATGAGCATGAATTTTTATTTTCCAGAATGCGTCTGGCTCACAGTGCGTCGCGGCGGGATATCGAGGTCGCCGATACGTACCGCGACGCGATTAATTTTGTCCGGTGAAAAATTTCATTGAAAAATCAGTGAGTTATTACCGCACGGAGACCGTGTTCTGCGGATGGTCTTGTTTTGAACCAGAGTGAAGGTGGATGTACAGGATTATTCGCGTATGTATAGTAGGTGTTTTGCGAGGAAACAGCTTTTTAACGCTGTTGTTAGTTGCTTGGGTTTGTATCGGACGAAAGGAAATTTAAATTGTGGTGGCGATGTCGTGTTCGATGAATATATGCTGGTTTTCTTCTTATTAACATTAACATTCCCTGCTGGGTGTACTGTTTTCGGCATGTACCGAGACATATTCTCAGGGCAAGTGATTATTTCGTCGTTGATAAGTGACTGCAGATCTTTATGCGAAATATAAACTGTCTACAACGATTGCAAGAAATAGAAACACTGAGATATATATTATGAGTACATTGGTAGCTGTCTTCCCGACCATAATCAGTCGAGATTGCAAACTTTTGAATGTTTAGAGTAGAAGGGTCTCCTATTGTGACTGTGAGCGCATCTCAAATCCCTTCTTCCAAAGGATAAACTCGAATAAAATCAATGGAGAACCGGACGAGACAGGCAATAAGATTGACACCCTAAACACTGAACTCGCATCTAATGATGGGCTGAACGCTTACTATAACCAACAGCCCGTCAAGATCCTGCTTCCAAGAATCGGGCTCTACCACTTTGTATTTTCTGACTGTCGAACAGAGAATAAATTACAGATTGTCACAGTCAATTGATAGAATAGACACAGCAAGTAGAAACAGCGAGCAATGAACAGACACGTTTGACGAGTCCTATTCGATCACAAACAGCCGCCATAAATCTTAATTTCGCGTGTACTAAGCTTCGATTCCGACGTTCCATCCTTTAGAGGGAAGCTAACTTTACCACACAGCTAGCATATTAACTCGGCGAGGCTTCAATAATCGATCGCCAATACCAATCACCGATTGCCCAACGACCGTAATGTCTTCACTCATCACATTGTCTTCGTTATACCTCATCAATTAGTTCTAGCTGATCGGCTGAAGGCTGGAGGCGCCAATCTTGATAACGTTTCTATACATTCCCGCGACCTCGTTTGCCATACCAAACGTTCAATTTCCCTAGCAATTGAATTAGAATCCCTCAATGTTCCCAACATTTTTCACTTCACGTCCTTAGAATTTTGTCAAATATACAATTGTATTAAATTGTGCTAATCATTGTATATAAAATAGTAAATACTTCAAAAGGATTTAAAAATACGTTTTCCTCTATATCTTAAAGTTAATAGAAAAACGAATGAATTTCTATTCGACTCATGTTTCATGCAATTGCTTCAGAGAAGTTTGATCTTGAAGACCGAAATGTTTTCGTGTAGTTCCAATTTCATAGTCAGGGGCTATATGTATAATGTAACTTCAAATTGAAACCGCGACTAGAGAAAAATCACGAAAACCGAAAACTGTCTGTTTTACAAATAAATGAGGTAATGAATAAATCAAATGAATCTCTTTAACGATGTGGCTTAACACCATTCAATGACAAACGCTGAACGAACTTTCTGTACTTTTTATATTGAGCAGTTAAACATTTTGGCAAATCAAATATATTGTAATAAAAAAATCTGACTAAATACATTCCTCCCTGAATAATAAACTTGTAGACCGAGTATTTATTGATCAAAAAATTAATGTAGCAAACTATTACATTCGTGCTATTTGTATAAGATAAAATAGTGAGTTTTAGTGGTCCGTGGATGTAGTGTTGATGAGAAATTCGTCAATTGGCGATGTTCCATGCACCGAGATGGAGGATCTCTGTGGACGCAGAAGACAGGTAGCATGGAGGCAGTGGAGTGCGCCGCGGTGACAACTATTTGACTAATTATCGTTGTAGAGACCGGTGTACGGGTCCGGTCGTTAAGGTTACGAGAGGCGTCGGGTACGGCTGGTCGTAATCCTCGCGTCTGCAACGAGTATGACGCGTTTCTCGGACCTGATTTCCTTCTGGACCCCGGATCCCCTCGGCTCTACCCTTCGGGCGCTGTCGCGACGTTGCCTGGTTCTGTACACCGCACCGTCGGCAAATAAAAATAAAACCAATTAAATATCTTAATTAAGGCTATTAATCAAGTTGTCGGGACGTGCGCGGCTACCGTGCGGCCTGATTCAGGAATGGCAGGCGGCGCGCGATTTCTTGCCGGTCTAACTACGGCGCTACATATTATATTCCGTGCACACCGGCCCGCCGGATCTCCTGGAATGCGACGTACGTATACGAGAGACCTGGACGAGTCGATCGAATTGGATCGAGGATCGATCGATCGATCGATCGTTCGTTTACTACGTGTTCCCTGTTGCTGTTTTTGGAGCGCAGATTTTCTTGAAATCTCGTGACGACGTGTACAGACGTACAGGGCTCTCGCGTGTTCCGACGATTTCTGACAACGTTGCGTGACTTCTGCAGTATGTTACGCGTCGCCTGGCGAAATTTATGCCGTTCCGATACACGGCCGGGGTTGCTGCGATTGTTCCCGGCCCACTGCTAAGATGAATTTACTGGGGTTCGCTTTCGGCGAGAGCTCGAGAACATTGTCTTCGAAGCAGCTAAACTGGTCGTCGAAAGTGAGAAGTGGAGTTCGAGGGATTGACTGGACGATTTACCTGTTGGTGACGAACACTTTCACTGTCTTCCCAGAAACCCCAATAGCTCTATCAAATTTAACTAACTTATTGGATCGATCAATATTGATCGCAGAAGAATAAATTTTTATTTCATCCTAAAATAATGGCATAACGTTCGCATCGAATAAGTTTTGTTCCGAACATTCCGTTAAATCAATTCAATTAATTTGATTGATAGATCCTCGAGCAGTCAATACGAACAATGCAATTCTCACGCAACTCCTGCCAGAGACAAGACTACGAACTCCCACGCGTTAATTGAAGACATATCGAGAGGCTCGTCGAAGATCCTTCGTTGATTCCCGGAGCCCGGACATTAATTCCGTGTTTATTAACTGTCGTGGCAGCCGGGGGACGCACGGAGTTAATTAATAATGCGCCTCGGTAATTAAGTGGCGGCTCGATTCAACGCCCGATACTTTTTAACGAGGCCGGTTGTGTCCCGGTGTTTCGCGGGGGACGAGTAATAAAGACCGTTCGCAAACAATTAAAATTTATCGGTGACGATTGCGGGCTTTCGCGTTCGGCCTTTTCGCATCGTTGTCGACGTAATCCAACGCCCGTGGTATTTTACACCGCCATAAAATCGTCGTATTTATTCGCGTTGCATAAGCAGTCTCTCGAACGTGCGCGCGCGCGTAATACGCTCGCCGATTCCATTATTAGTCACAGTTTCTTAGCCGCTTAGCTCGATTTTTTTCCCTCCGCTGAACTCACGGTAACGATCGCCGACAAAGATGTTTCGGGAAAAGTCTAGGGTCCCGGAGAAACCATAATTAACGGCACCCTAGGATCCGTCGGGCATTCCGTTTCTAATTAGACTCTACGATCACGCGGATCGCTCCGCAAACCGTTTGTTTAAAAAAACCACGGATTACTAGCGAGAACCTCAACGTTAGTTTCATCTATTTCAGGATAATGATCTTAGACTATCTCTGATCCAGTTAGGCCAGTCCCCTAATGGGACTCTGTAACCGGGGAAATAGAAAAGCGAACGAGATCCTTGCTGCAAGAGGCTAGAATGAGATCCTTAGCGAACTGTTTAATGAATTGATCGGAGGATGATAGCGACGATTATCTGACTTGATCACCGTTGATAATGGCTCGAGCTTTTCTAATTTACAAATCTTGGCGGTATCTTCTAATGGATTTTCTGATATTTACTAGATACCGATCGGACTGTTTCTGAGAATAAATATTCTTATTGTCAATCGTAAAAGACGTTCTGGAACTTAGTAAACCTTCGATGGAGTAAATCGAGTAATGAATTAAGATGTAGTTTATTATACCAAATATTGCCTAGATTCAGACATAGTATTTTATTCTTTTTTTATTCATTTATTTAACGTCGCATCAACTGCTAATGGTTATTAGCCACGGTGGACATAGTATTACTGAGCGAATTTTTAGACATGAGCAAATGGTACAAAGGGCGGGAAGAAAATATAATTTCAACAGTACGATTGGATAAAAAGGCACCGAACTTATTTACACGGCTAATAGAATCGAGCGACGAATCCCTGCATCCCCAGACCCTTTCACCGCCTAAGCGAAAGGAGCGGAGGCATCGAGACGCGGCAGAACTGGGACAAGAGGTCTAATTATTG
Organism: Lasioglossum zephyrum; assembly: GCA_028455615.1. Lineage (NCBI taxonomy): Eukaryota > Metazoa > Arthropoda > Insecta > Hymenoptera > Halictidae > Lasioglossum > Lasioglossum zephyrum. The sequence goes on along the minus strand of CM052329.1, from coordinate 18,037,668 downwards.
TCGACATTATTAGTGCTCGCGGTAACAGAAATCGCGGAGAACGAAGGCCGGGTGAATAGATGTCAGAGGGCGGGTTGGCGATAGATGGGTGACTCGTAAACGCCGAGCCACGAGCTTCTCTCGTCGTTTCGTCTCGAGGAACGCTCTCAAGGAAGGAACCTACCAGAAACCTTGGCTTCGGGTATAGACGCGCATTATGTCTCCGTCCGCCTAGCAGCGCACCGTGTGACGTGACGTGAGTGTTCCAGACAACCTAATTACATCACAACATAGCGCCACGCTATGGGCTACCCTCTCCTATATTATCGCCCACCTATAGACCACCTTTCCTGAATCTTGCTTACCCACCCTTCTCATCCAACCCTCTGCCCTCTTCTCCGCTTGCTTGTACCCCTACGAATAAGTGAATAAGATTTTCCACGATGGAACATTATTGTACGCTACTATTGGAACGTTTTAGCTCCATAACCTCCCTAATTGTAACGCCTGCTATGATTTTATTGAAATTTCGTTTTCGACGTATTACTCCTGGTTGAAATCCAAATTATTTTCATTTTCATCAGTTCTTCCTATCTCTGTAGAAGGTCTGCGAACCCCCACTTTGGAATTTTACCTCCGAATGATTAACCCTTAGCACTCGAATGACGACTAAGAGTCAACGCTTTAGCGAGTTTTAACTTACTATACCATTATTCCAAAATATTGTTTAGATTATTCAATATGTTGGTATCTACTCAATTACTGAACATTTAAGTGTTGGAGGATGTGTTACCCTAAAAGGGAAAGTATAATATAGAATGCAATTCTTCTAGGTAGGAAGAAGTGTTTAATTTTCGAGTTGAAATAGCAGAAACAGCATCGAGCAGCGACCTGGTGCGAAGCTACTAAGGCGATCATCTCAAGTTGAACTATACGCGATCGCGTCGGTATTCGGAATCGTGCAGGTCGGCCAATGGCCGGGTGGGAATAAGAAAAAGAAGAGGGAGCGCGACAGTCATTCATAATGACGACGAGAGAGGAACCCTGTCGCAGACTTTCACTGCTCCCGAAGTCAAGGGCGCTCGCGGGGACACACGGATGCGCTTAATCGACGGCCTGGCAAGTTAAACATCGGCTAGGTATCTGCTCGTTGGTATCGGTACACCGGGCACGATGGGAAAAGTGTGCTCGCTCCCGGCGGGACTAATCGTTTTGTATCGCTATCGCAGCGGCGCACGCGGTCTTCCTCGTTTAAGCTAGCGGATCGCGACGTACCAATTAACGGGCGGGACGTTTTAACAGATTACACGGGAGGAACGGCGACGTTGGGATCATCTGTTAGCGATTTTTCGTTTTCTCGACGATATACGGAATGGCTGCCGCGCCGGTATCGTTGCTTGCCTATCCCAGTGTTCGTTCGATAAATTAAAACCCTTTCGTAACTCCCGAGGTGGGACGCACCCGGCGATAATGTCGACGAGAGGCCCGATCGGGAATTAATAACTAAGTGGAACGTGACCTCGTAATAAGCGAGGATAGAAAAGAGGCAAACCTTGATTGTAGCTAGCGGAAAATGCGCCAGTGTCTCTGGTTGTGTGTTGCCGAAGACCAAACAGTCCATTCACCCCACTCCTAGTTTAGAAAATTTTTTCCTACAATATGCATCATTAAGTTTATTTCAAATTTTGCTTGAAATGTATATTAACTGATTATGCTACGGATTGAAACATTTTTTTTAAAGAACATCAGAATGATCGCGATGTCATCTTTTTTGTGAAGGTACGTTCCATAAGTGTAAAAATGAATGCGTCATTATCCGCCTGCTGGATGGAACGGTATGGTGGCGGAATTTTCCCCGCGAGTGGTTCGAAATTTATATGATCGGAACTGTGATGTCGGTGAAGCTCGTGGTTTAAATAAATAATCGGCGGAAATTCGGAACGCAATTAACAGAAAGAACGGGACCGAACGCAAAGAGAGATTGGACACGTATGAATCGTTAACGGTCGCGATTCGTCAATTAACGCGTCGATCGAGAAAGTAGAGTGTGGTGCGCTTTGTGCGATACGTGTTTGCCAATCAATGGTTCGTTTCAATTTGTACACGGGCTCGGCGACGTCCGAGGCATTATTGCTGCTGATTAACATCAACACCGCGAAGGGCTTCATAATTCACAGTAACGGTGAGAGAGGGGGGGAAGGGGAGGAAGGTTGGTGGTGTATTATTTGCGCGAGCCGACAGATATTGCGAAAAAAAGGCACGGCCGTTGGAGAGAGAGCTCGTTTGCGGGTTTCTTGCGTCGGGACGCCGATAATGGCCAACTCGCCGCATTTGCTTTTGCTCCTCGAGAGCGGGCGTACGCGCGCGCGCGCGAGATTAAACCGTTTTTCTCCGGTTTTTATCCGTCTGTTTTCTGCTAATGACTCACCGCGCGCAATAAAGTGGTGCTATTATTATTATTATTATTATTGTTATTACGCTACGAAACTTCATTAAGAGAACCACTTAATATACACACCGTGGGGAGAGAACTTCTTCATCATACGCGACACCACGGTGGCGCACACCGTGGAGAATTCTTTCACAACATGTGCGCCACTAAATGGTACATAAATAACGCGCAACGCTATTAAGATAAATTGCCAGGCCTATCGGACGACACTTGTGCCGGCATTGCCTGAAAAACGCGGATTCAATCGGAAAACCAGGAGAAAAGTGCATACCGGCGGCTTATAATTTTATTCTGTCGTGAATCGTAGACGTGAGGCGAATGATTGATACACGAGCCGCGCCGCGCCAACCCCGGCCGACTCGGTTTCCAATCGTTAACCTTTTCCTATCATTCGTACGCGCCGGTTTAATCTCGCCGACACGCGAAACCGTTGGCCGAGAATGTCTCTATCAACCTCGTAATGCGGTGATTTTTATTTTGCAACTGCCTGAAGATTCCTACCGACGGGTGTGTGGGAACGATGGGCATTCGCGTCTATTTTTTATCATTTATTCGCCGTGATTTATGTAGGTATAAATGGGAATTGCAATCCCGCGGGGTCCCACTGTACTAAGGATTTAGTTTTTCAATCTAATATATATTTAATAAGCAAATTTTAATAATGTAATGAAAATTGATTAACAACATACGAAAATAACATCTTCACAGTTTGGTATTCTTCTTATCCATGTTCGTTACAAGCGCATAAAAACCGCAATCTGATAATAATGACGTCAACGACTTTTTCAACGAAATATTTCAGACATACAAAGTGTTAATAATAAATTGTATGATCCCTGGATTTTCAATGATCTGTAGAGTTCTGAATTAAAAAGCAGCTTTCTTACTGGAGCTCGCCGTTTCAAAACACACGGTATCGTTAGAAATAATTACAGCAGAGGTGCTCGAGGTGCGACTACTTTGCCCGAGCCATTCGCGAACGAGCAAAGTGTGGCTCTGGTAATATTTCTGTTGAAGGTGTTCCCGGGGGCAGGACGTCGTGACGGTGGAAACGCGCTTGCGACCCAGTGGAGGCAATTTTTCTGATTTCCGGCCGTCCGCAAACGTTGTTCAGGATTCCGGCATCCTGTTCAGGATATGGCTCGGGAACGAATTTAGCCTCGCTTATGTCCTTATCAGTCCGACATTGGCGCGCGCGTGCAGACGTTTGCGGTACCCGAGGCAAAGAAGCAACTTCCTCGGGACACGACGACAGCCAGTCGGAACGTTGAGAAGTAAAATCGAGTTCTGCATTCAATCACAGGAATTGCCAGGGACCGTCTCCTTAGTTCTCGAACTGAGATTACTCGGGGCTCGCTCCTCTGTTTCAATCGATATAGATAAAACTTCGAGTCACAGAAACAGAAACAGAGATAGAGGTAGAGGTAAAAGAGAGAGTGAGAGAGAGAGAGACAGAGAGAAGCAAGAAAGCGGACACGGGTTATAAATTGTCGCCGAGAGCTCGGGGCGACCGACTCCGTAATTTTCACGGTTAAAGAAATTCCATTGCTCGAGGTTCCACCGGAATTTTTTAATTGAATCACGAGTTCAAGCGAACTCCGCGCGGCTAAAGCCTCTCTCGCCGACGCCGCCTCGCAAATCTAAATTGGCAGATCCGTGGAGAAACATTTGTAAACACGTTTAATGGGGGTTCGCTGGTACGCGATAAAAACCCGTCGCCTCCTGGAAACCGCGGCCAGTTTGCCGGTTTGCTGGTCTGAAGTTTTCGGTGGATGCTCCTCTCGCAGATCGATCTCGAAAAATCTGTGAAGGACGCTTTTTGGTGGATCACTGGCGATAAATCGAAACAGGGAACGCTACGCGACGTGTGTTCTATTTTTCCCAGAAATTTTCTGCGATTTATGAGGATGCTTTTGACACGCTTCAGCGGGCGACATAAATTAATAATAAATAAATAACAAGATAAGCACACAGGAAAATGGAATTGGGTCAGCGTGACGATCACGGAATAAAATAATCTTGCTTGCAGAGAAATTGTAGGGATTTCCAATTTTGTTGGATATTTCGTGCGGTTGGGTCCATTTTGCTAAAGGATTACGTTCTGTTCGAAATCTTGTTTTCCATCTAAGATGAACTTAAATAAATAATCATATTAATCCTTGGTATTGATCAATTTTCTAGAATAAATCATTCAAGAGTACAAATCAAAGACTTCAGGAGTCTATTTGATTAACATTAGCATCTTTTTGTGCCCGTTTTCCTTTCCCCCTAATTTATTAGTGACCGTAGAAAATTAATGAAGAGCAAATCTCTCGTCTGTGGAACGTAAAGATTTTCCCACACAACGATTCGCAGATAAATCCATTGGCGTTAAAAGTTATCACGCCGTACGTTTCAATAACGTATTGCATTTCGACAACGCGTTATATGCATCCAACCGCGTCGATATTGCATCTAGTATCGCGTTGCAACGGGTACGGATTTTCCCTAGCCCGTTGCAGGCAGTATCACTATTAATTCATCACAGTTTTTAGCCGATGATATTACATTTAATGGGAATAACGGTGCCTGCGGCGGGATTCTTGACGATCGCTTCTTTCGAGGTACATATTCAGAAATCGCGTTACAACATTGTTCCTGCTTATTTGAGCATTTATTATTGAACATTCATAATAAAGGGATAACGATACCAGTCGAATATGTGTTGCAAAATCCAACCCCTTCCAACCGCCCACGGTCTGTCGACGCAATACAGCAAATTCCATTAACAACGAATCATTTATTAATTCCGTGACACATTAAGGAACATTCCCACGTCGCGAGCGACTCGTCAGCAAGCGAACGAGCCGCTCGTCATTGCGCCGGGGACAACAGAATCTCGCGACGACGCGACAGCTTTCGACGACATCGTCGACGACGTCGACCGCCTTTGCGAATTCCGTTTGCGAATCTAATATTGTTTATTTAATCGAATATCCGTCGGTGGCGCACAATCAAACGTCATTACGGGCGGCGGGCTGAATAGCGCGCGAGAGGTGGCTGCCGCCTCGTAATGGCAGAGAGAGAGCTGCCAGGCATAGTGTTCCCGGCGTGGTAATTGTATTTCCATGCTCGGTAGGTCGGCAACCAGTGAGACTACTTGAAGCACGGCTGGCTGGCTGACTGACTGACTGACTGAGCCGGGAGAGGCCTGATTGACTGCCACTGATGGGAAAATGGCTCGCGCGACGACGACAATGAACCACCTTCCACGCGACCCTCCCCCAACACGTCTGTCTCATTCTACGATTCACTCGGACCACAATAATCCATTCTACACCGTCAGGTTATTCGTTCAACCCCTGCAATCCTCCTGAAAACCCCCTCTCACCACAAGTTTAAACTATTGTCTTCTGCGAAGTGGTTCACCACATACACCAGACATTTATGTGATTACTGTTGCTAGCGAAAAATGTTCCATTTTGCGTTATAAATGGATTTAGAAAAGACTCATTATGGTGTTAACGATTTCCTTGTGAAATAATCGTTTTGCACCACTAGGCCAAAATAGAACCCGATATAACCAATAAACGAAGATCGCTTTCTATCTTTTAGGTTCAGAAGCAATATTTGCATGTATACTTGGTATGCAAAATGTTTCCTTCATCTCTGACCTCGAAGGTCTCGTTTATTATGTACATGAATGAATTTTTCTTGACAGAAAATAAAATGTTATATACTCCTTTTCCAATTGATTCGAATCACCCCAATCTCGCCCGCATCCCCAGATTATTCGCTCATCCCCTCCAACCGTTGAAACCGTCCTCCCTTCGCCCTCACCTCATCTCACCACCGGTTTACGCTATTGTCGTTTTCTATGGAGCCGGGCTAACCGTGTTGCTCCGCGTCGAAACAATATCCGCAGTGATATTGCATGGGCTCGACAAATTCTCGGGCGGGAAATGCGATTGTTGGCTCACCCTCGAGCACCCACCCCCTGGCAGACGCGTTACGCTCCGGGGGTTCGCCCAAGGAAGTTGCCGGCGGACGTTGTTACACACCTACGGCCCCTGCACACGCGAAATTCCGGAAGAGGGAGATGTAAACTGTTTATCGAGCGCTGACAATATCGCGAAGACGACGCGCCACGTGTGCCACGAGATCCGATCAGAAATTTCAAATTTTTTCACGACCTTCCGATCACCCTTCACAGTCATCATTGGATTGCGAATTCTCTGCATTTGTGATTTACGAAAATGAATTGGTACAATTTAGAGCAGTGTAGAGGTTAAAGAAATTTGAGAATGTACATACATTATACTGGCTACTATACTTGAACCAAATACAGACCATTTTTATTTTACTGATGAATGAAATGTACCTTCTCAATTCCAAAAATCTTTTTCACTAAAATTTTTTGTTTTACACCCACCATCTGTATTTACGAATAACGTCAAGCTTCATCACCCTGTAATCTTGAACATCGGGACAATATTTTCTACCGGTGTAATTCGTTAATATTCAGTTAGACCTCCCGGAAGGGTAGCAGTCGGGCAGAAGCGAGTTGTGTGTGTGCTCCATAATTTGTTTCGCCTGTGCTCGCCCTTTTTTCAGCGTTTTATCCCGGCGTCGTTCGACGTGGAGCATAATGCCGGACCCAATGAGTCGGGTAGGATGAGGCGCGGAAAAATCCCAGGGAGGACCTTAGGCGAGGACAGCGTGCGAGACAATGCAGTCGAAATGAATGAATACGCTGATGAATGCGTACAATAGGAGAGCAGAAGTGGCAGCAACCCTGACTAACACAATGGGGCGACAAAAACTCGGCTCTTCTCCGCGCCAGCCAAGTCGGAGAGTCAAGCGAGAGAGAAAGGGATCCTGGAACCGAAGGGAGAAGACTGTCAGCCGAAAGATGAAAAGAGAGAGAGAGAGCGAGAGAAAGAGTGGAGAGCGTGCGAGAGTGTGCGTAAAAGAGAGAAGGACAGCCGTAGCTGGCCAACGAACCTGCGTTATTTGCAGAGAAGCGCGACTCTTTCACGCTGTTTCGCCTCCGGTGGCGAGGCGAGAGGACAAGAGGGGGTTGGAAAGGATTAAATTGGTTTCGATTGCCGGGCGAAATTGTCTGGACGAATAAAATGGGTTCAAAAGCACGGGCTCATCTTATTTATGGGGACGGATTTTTGCACGCACGCGGCAACACGTCGCTAGCGATGAAAAGGTGGAACGGACGGCCACTGTTATTAGCCGCTCGAGAACACCGTCGCGATTTCTTTGAATTCTTTCAGCGCGTTTCATCGCGCCTGCGTGCTGCCATACTTTGTTGCTAAACTGCGGCTCCGACCGCTCGCGTGCAGAGATGTTTATCGTTCGAGTGCGCCGTCTTTTTCTACTTGAACCGCGTGAGATGATCTTCTAAAGCGGTCTTGGCTCTAGGGCTAGCCACGAAATCTTTTAAATGTCATGTACCCAGGGTTCGTGTCGTGGCCGGTGGCTTTCGGCTACTTTCTGATCTAATTATTCCTTTTCTTCTTCTCTTTTCGTTAGAGCTGCAATGTCTTCACAAGTTTATTTAGTTTGTTTTGGTTCGGGGGGATTTTCAGGGCTGTTCTGTTATGATGATGAGTTGGTTACAACCCCTTCATTGTATCTTCACTTTGGTACGGTATTAAATTGTCTCGGAAAATTGTTTTTAATTCAACTCCATTTTGTTGTAAGCCCTACAATTTTTGTACAGAGCCTAAAATTTTCCTACGAGTCTTCACAATTTTTTTCGTACATCCCTGCAATTGTTTTGGATACCTTCAAGTTTTCTCATACGTTTTCTACACGTGTTCAAGTAGCCAGCTGTGTAAAACATCTCTGACTCTGCCGAACCAAAGAGGAATAATTGTCAACTTCTTTTGTAGATTGTTCCCCAGTCGACCTTCGTGTCCAGCTTCATTCAATCCTCTAGCCAGATTGTTCAGGTTCCCAGCTCGTAAACAATCTCAAGGCCACAGAAACATCCCGTTGTTAAGATCGATCATCGTTCGGATCGCCATTAACCCGTTTGGTCCGCGGGACACGATTATTCCGTCGGCATAACGCGATGAGAAAGCGACGATTTATAATCGGTCGTAAAGGACAATCTTTCCGCGGCGAGGCGATTAAACTTTTATACTGGTCCCTTGGTCAATGAAAGCAGAGCCCCATGGCCATTACAATTCCGAACAAATAATGCGTATGTCGCAACTGTATAATTATGAATACCATTCCCGCTGGTACCGTTACGGAAGATAGCCGTTTATGCCTTTCATAAAGATTCCTGGATTCGAGGCAGCGAAACGACGAGAGAACGAGCACGGGAGAGTAAGAGAGAGAGAAAGAGCGAATGACAGACAAAGGTGAACAAGCGGGGAAAAAACGAGAGAGGAAAAAGAGGGAAAACGGTCGCACTGACATCGTTCAACGACGCTATTGTACTCGGAGATTGCGCAACCCTGCGAGCCAGGTAGCTGACGGAGAAGATAGCCAGATACACGCAGATTTCGATGCGCTTTTAGCGTGGCATAGTGCTCGAAAAATATGTTCAATACATACTTCTTCGTATCCGTGAACGGGTGCTCTGAAATAGCAAAAATGCCTCTTCAGGCTCAGTGAAAAACGCGAATATTTTGTATTGTGTTCACAAACAGTGTACAACTCAAATTAAATTTTTCAAAATGCTGTCAATGTATAAAATCCTCGGTGTAATCGTAACAGAACATTCTATTCATGGAAATCCATTCATTTTTTAATTGAGTGACTTTTTAATTACAAATCTTTCGACGACATAATTTCTGTGCCTACTCCTATGAATTCTGAAAATATACAATTTGCATTTTGTTACAACCACTAGCTTCCAAGACATTTTCCACCCCCAATTTCAAGAACAACTTTCATCCCTATTACAATGTAATACTGTAAATAAGAAAAGCTATGAGTGGAATATTTTGTCGAGCTTAGCATAATAATTAAATGTCACTATTGTATCACGATTCGAATAGATTGTATCTAAGTTGCACGAGGATATCCAAAGTGAACGCAAGGCGGAATGGGATCGGGACCGAGCTAATAGAATATTAAGCTGCGGCTGACGGAGGTACTATTCATATTCCTGAGACGTATCTAATACGTCCATTTGTCTAGCAATTAAACGGATGATCGATAGCATCTACGTAGTCTGACGTACCGGGGTTAGGATCTACCGAGAGGAGCAGGAAGTGGGTGAAAATAAACTGGCCGGTCGGTTCCGTTCGCGCAGGTGAAGCTAAGACTCCGAGCTGATATTTAGCTGTCTCTTGAAATTTACCGAGATATTTATACGGCCTGTCCGAAACGTTCTGTCAAATTTTTTATTGCCGACGGCATTAAAGAGCTTAGACAAATCACGAGTTCAATCTCGATACGTAACTTCCTGTCACTTCCTGCAAGTTCATGGGAATTATAAATCGTTTAGAAAAATACACGTAACTTTGTTGAAAGCGTACATTTTTCGTTCAACCTGAGAAAGTGAACGATTTCAATGATTTCTCTTCCTGAAGACACTAAAGTTCTAGTTTGTCAATTTTCTAGAAAATATTTTCCTGTGGAATGAATTTATTTGTGAACGAATTTATCCTATCTGGATAAATCCCGTCTAGACGCAATGTTTTTTTTATCCCAGCGCGTTTTATACTCCATTCGTCGTACTTCGTCAGAACTGAGTCTAGACGTGAGCAGCTACATCATAGGAACGCACCACTTCTGCATCCAGAGGTACAGCAGAGAGCTACAACGAATGGAGTATGGATCGCAAAACGCTGCGTCCAGACGAGTTAATTACCGATCGCCAACACATCGAATGTTTTGCCGCAGTTTGCACAATGCAGCATCCCATTTTCCGTGGAGCCATAATTGCAGGCCACAGTGTGTATCAGTGGTAAAACGCGAATAATACACGAGAGGCCTGTGGACCGAGAACGTTAAATACGTGCCAGTGTACAAGTGTGTCAGCGAAACGAGCGAATCTCGCAGCGGAGGACTAATTGCCAAACATTGACGGACCCGTTCGTTGTGGTATACGGATCGGTGTAATGCCCGAAGTGGCCTTTGTTGACACGAAGACCTTTACTTGGACAACGTCCGCGCCGCTTCCCACAAAAGCCCCACACCTTCCAGTCCATTTGCTCGTCGCCTATCCTCTCGGCCGTTTACGCCGTTTCGCTCCAAAGGTGATTCACTCTAATCGCTCGAAAACCGAGAAACATAATACCTCTAACCGCCCTCTCTCCCTCTGTTCTCCTTCAACCAACGAAAGCCAAAAAACGAACGGTACGAACAATATTCTTTCTTCAAATATAAAATTCGTAATGGTCACGAGAGATTCGTCCCGGTGATATCATAATCGTGTCCCCGGAGAAGAAAAGGATCATGTTTCCATAATAATTCAATCTAGCCTGAAACGAAACCGAGAATCCATGGAATCGGTTGAATTCCTTGAGAACAAAACACGTATCAAAAATTTTCCATTCCACAAACATGTTGACGATCTTCCGTTGACGTTACTCACACGGAGCATTTGATCCGCAGAAGATTAAACATGATTCTTGTTGTCTAACAATTGAATACTCAGTCTATATTAAATCTAGAATATCTCACAAAAATAATTTCAGAAATTTCCATTGAGACTTTTATAGCTTAAATGTAAATTGCCATTGTGTGGTCGACACTGAATCAATAAAAAAATTTTTTTTAGAAGTCGAAAGTAGGTGAAAAAATATAAACGAATGTGTATTGTTTAAATACGGAATTTATAATGTACCGGTAAAGAAGTATCTCAGTATGTGATATGTTCCCATTATTTGTCGAGCCCCAGTCGTCTCCGCGAGGCAATTTCCCGAATGAGCCGATCGGAAATTCATCGTCAGGCATCGGCTGGTAAACGTATTCCCTGCGAATTCCGGTCGGCTTTTATTTGCATAAGCGAGCAAAGGATTTCCACGATAATCCCATGGAAATTGTTAAAGTTGGACCATTAGCGACATAACTAATGTCGTTTCGCCCCTCTCTCCGAATCCGCGAGCAATGTCGAACGACCGTGCGGAGGCGGACGAATATAATATTGATGGGTTTGACATGGGCTTACCGTTCGATTGGGGTGATAGAGAGAGGGGCTCGAACCCCTCATTATTTATTAAATCATCGCCGCGGAATCGCAGCCAGGTACGACGCGCCCTGGAAAATTCGTTTTGCTTGAATAACGCATCAGGTTAAAGCTGCCGCATCGCGCGGCCGTGCATTATGCAAAATGATAACCGCGGGAATAATGGATGCCGCTTTTAGTCCCACTCATCTGTTCAAGCTACTTGCAACGATGCGCCAGGATTTCTCGCGCTGCGAGAAAAATGGCCGCCTTCAATTTGCTCTAGCTAATTGCATCCACTTCGTTATGTTCGGTGTCATCTCTAGGATCTTTTCATTTTTCTTTTTGATCCGTAGAATAAATCTTTTAGTTTATTTTTCATTTGTTGAACAATTCTTTCAGGTTATATTTAATTCGTAGAATAATTCTGTCAGTTTATTTTTGATTCGTCGAGTAATTTAATTTAATTTGTTGTTGGTAACATAATCAACGAGCATACAGTGTAGCGAAAGTATAGCGCATGAAATCAGCAAAGCAGCGAAGCGTTCGAAGTGGGGGAGTCGGTGTTGAAGCGGGGTGAAGGTGTAACGGAACCCGATGATCCACGTATTCATCATCCGCGACCTCACGCGGGCAAAAAAAGTGACAACCAATTTATAACTGAGATAATTACAATATCAAGTGGCCGGGCTTTTAATATATGCTTAATAACCGATAATGAGCGTGTCGACCGATCGATTCGCTCTTTCTATTTATGGATTCTCCCAGCGAGGGCCGAGTTGAATCGTTTTCGCGAAAATTGCAGCCATTATCCTTAACCATTCGCGATATTCCTACCGCCATTAAACCTTCAGGCTCTTTGTTGCGTAAATTCATCCACATTGTACGGAAGCAACGACAGTTTATAAATCGAGTGTAATTCGCGGGTAATTACTCACCGGTAACGTCGTGTTAACACCCGAGCGCCTGCGTGCTCGTTTTCGACAGCGTATTTTTCAATGACAGTGGAAGATCACAATGTATCGGGTGTGCGGAACGTTAAGATGAATTATTTTTTACTGAAATATTCATTGGTTTTCGGGAGTAATCGATACGCGCCATTTGGGGAACGAGTGTGTCGTGAGAAAATATAGGATACCCATTTACAGGCAGCCATAAATTTTCGTTCAATACTTTGTTGCTTGTCGCACGTGTATCTGGTACGGTGAGCTGTTGTAATTGCACAGCAGATGCGTGAATTTCCATTTTCGCAAACTGATAGCGAGAGAATGCTGGTAAGGTTCATTTAAAAATTGTCTTCGATGCTAAGGAATTTAATTTACCATTTTCTTATTTTTTTTAATAACCTAGTCTTAATATTACTATTAGACTGTCTCGCGGTTAGACTAAATTGATATCATAAAACGCAAGATGGCCATGAAATTATCTTTAAGAACATTTACATATATCACGTAGGAATTTTGAAGTCATCTACGTTGACAGATATATGAAGCTATGATAATATAAATAAATCAAAGTCAATGTAGCAGCTCTCTTAAACTCTTCTTAGATGTTCGTAGATTAGCGATTGACCTATTCATTGCTGCCATAAATTCTGCAATCTAGTGATCTTCTTTCGAGAAAAGGAGATTGGCGAGCGTTCGCTCGTGCTGATCGACGAGGATTTCTCTATCAAACGGTCGATCGGCGATCGTAGGTCGACGGGGCTCGTTTCAATATCGATTTCAACGGCAGCCACGCGTATCGTTCCGCACGATATCGCACATGCAGAGAAGAATTTCGAGAGCGTAGCTAGCTCCCGCAGGTGCACGGACGCAATGATGTCCGGAGACGATCCGTGGCGCGCTGACTCGAGGAAGAGCGACTTCGTAATCGGTTTCGAGGAATCCCATCGTCGAGTGGAATCGATGAAGACACGTTACCTCGCCAATAACGATTATCCGGCAACGAGGCTATCGTTCTCTTCTGGCCGGCCGGGCGGCTGCATTCAACGAGCCTTGTTGTTATAACCTCGTTGCGGCAGCACATTGTCGATCCTGGGCCCCGAATGGTTTCGCGGAATCGGACGCGCGCACGGTGCTCACCAATCATAATTGACGAGAGACCTGGGACCGATACTAGGCCCAATCAGGTGTCAGCAAATCGCCACGAAACTCGCACGGTGTTGGTGTTTCGACCGTAATCGTTCCCTCATAATCGGAAGATTACGTTGTCATAATTCTACACATAAGTTGTTTATATTTCCCCATGATCAATAACGAACGACCGGAAATGAAATTCAGTGCAAGTTCGAAGAAAGTCAATTTCCTGGATCTCCGATGGCGCAGCGGTTGATTACGTACGATGACGAGTCATCGGTGACGCAATCAAGCTTCATCGTGTGACGCGCAAATAGAAGAACTGCCTCGCGGTTGTCCGGTATTAAATCGTAAATACAGACAGTGGCCACCGAGGAATCTTCTGTATCATCATCTAGACGGAACGGGGTCTAGAAGACGCGTCCACGTGCGTGCGGTTCATTCCTGCGTGGATCGGCGTCATCATCATCATTATTATCGTCATCATCGGCACAGCTTTCCTCCCTCTTGTTCCCTGTACACCTCCCTCCCTACGTTACGTTCAACAAGAAATTCCAGCGGGCGAACGGTATTGCGACCGCAGGGCAATCAGCGTTAACAATGTTTTATTGTTACGTCACGGATCGGATCGGCGAGCATGCTGCAGACGAACGGACGGCCGTGCATTAAGCTTATCATAACGGTGCGCCGTTAAGTTCGCCGTCACACTGTTGTCCCAAATCGGAATTCGCAAGTTTTCAATGTAACTTAGTTTTTTCAATGTTTGGGAGAATCGTTTGGGATGTCTATAAACGTTGACAGTAAATATGTCAGCGCCAAATGACCGGTCTATTTTCAATTCTTGAAATTATGAAGCTTATGAGAAATCATAAGGAGACTACAGATCTTAATCCCAAGATCGATAATCCCAAACGAAATGATTAGATTACGTTATTTGGGTTGTTGGTTTATGATTGAAGTCGCTGTTGAAGGATCTGTGAAAAAGAGCCTTCAGCCATAGACTTCCAGAAGTAATGTGTTAAGGGCTAATCAGTCAGCCTAAAGACTTGCATCGAGTCGTCTAGGGTCGTTAGCTACTATGCTCATCAGAGAGAGTGTATTCCCGGTTCAGTTCTCCCGAAACGAGTCTACGGAGAAGACAGCGTTCAGCAGGTACCCTGAGCTTTGAGTCGGAAGGCTCGTCCATCTTCCGGCGACGTTTTGTTACCATCCTGGTCCGGTGTCCGACGATTTCGAAAACGAAAGGAGAAAAAGAGAAAGACAGCGAGAGGGAGGATGGTGAGGATGAGGAGAACAAAATGTGTATGTGTGTGTGTGTGAGAGAGAGAGAGAGAGACGCGGGGGTAAAATCCGTGGGCGGGATGGTGGTGAGAAAGTACGAAAGAGCCGGGAAGACTAGGGGGAGACGGCGAGGGCTAAAGAGAGGGCAACAAAACGCATGGAACATGCTTGCTGGGACGCAAAACGAGGACCAAGATAAGCCGTGCCTCCATCAGGCTGCTATTTCTCCCGTGACAATAAAAATTATAGGCTATCTGGACTGGAAAACAACAGGTCGAGCGGGCTGCCTCCGGATCGTGGTTTGCATTCATTAAGCCTCGACACGCAAGCAGTGGCGGTTGATGTTCTCTTTCTCTTTCCTCCGCCCTGTCCCCCTTGGCCCCCGATCATCATCCTTTCTCTCTTTCTCTCTCTCCTATTCGTCCGTACAGAGATTTCCTCTTCGTCTTTCTTCGAGGCAGCCACCACTTTGTCTCCTTCTCGCTCCCTCATCCCCCTTACGTCGTCGTTGCCCTCTCGGGGCCAGGTACCCCATACGACGCCCCTGGAGCCCCCCTTTCGCCCCACGGTGCCCCCTCGCAACATCTCCGCAGCCAGTTGCCTGGGCTGCTCGACTGCCTCGAGACTCTCTCAACCTGCAGTTCCAGGCTGCATCGAACGCGACCACTACAACCGGCCGTCCATTACCACTTTACATATTACACATTATAAATTACCAGTCTCTCTCTCTCCTTCTACCGCTCCCAACCCCCCACTCCCCATCCCCCTCGCAGTCCCCCATGTTCACAGCCGCCGGATTTTTGTCTGTGGATCCGGAGCCGCACGAAACCGCCTCGGACTCGTCAAACTTTCGAAGGGCAACGGCTCGTTATCGCGGAAACACCGCCACGCGATCCACACGACGAACTTTCACGATCCACGAATGATCCTGCGACTACACCGGTGGACAAAATTATGAGACAACCCACTTAATTCACGCTATCATCTACACCTACATATAGATTTATGCGAATAGAAAAATGCATCCAGAGAGCGTATTTACAGAGGGACACTACGATGTAAACAAATAGATAATAGTCCATGACAAATCACGCTTTTTCTTTTATTGGTTGAAGACAATGGCAGCGCTTGACAGCAAATTATACCGAGATTGTAGCAAACTTTGTAAATTCTGCGGAGTTCAACAAAGACCAACAACCCAAATAAATAAAAGCGTCTGAAACGCAATGTTCAATCAACTTCTCCTATGTTCTTCTTGTTGTATTTCATTCTGAGTTTCCTTATCAGCAACAATTTGCCAGTGGTTGCCCCCTTACATCTCTCCCCTCTCGTGCAATCGAACACGCGCCACTCTGCCCCGTTGGAAATCTATTAAGAAAATAACACCTCGTTAGACGGATCGGCCACAGGCGAGACACAACAGCTTTCACTGCCCGCGTTCTAATAGATCGATGTTTACAAACCGGTAGCGAGCAACGTGGAGTTAGGCTACAGATCTGCAACGCTCTGGACTGCAATTTGGGTAAACTGCGGGACGCCAGAACCTGATATCCCTCTGTACGATCTTGTGTCTTTTTGCAATTTTACAGATTGATCGCTCTAGACAAGCCTAGAGCAGCGTTCGAATACACCATGTAGCGCATTATACGCACCATCGATCGTTGATCGAATTATGATCTAGCATTCAGATTCGAATCTCAGACAGCGTCCCTATATAGATGCAGCCTGCAATTTTTTAAATTTTCACATCAGCTACCCGTTTTCTGGACGTGGATCTTCGTACAATTGTATTCACGAAATCTTAAAAAAAATTGTGTAGTGTTTTTTTCCATTTCTGGTACAAGAAACGATCCAATTGATTCAAGTGATTTTATTGCGATTTTTATAAACGAGCCCCGTAAAATCCTTATTCCGATGAATCAGATAAATATCCGTGCTTACACGATACTATTTTTCTCCGAGGTACATAATTCTACCAGACTTGAACCATAATTTATAGTCGATAATAATCAATAACTCTGTAAATATTTTTTCATTCCCACTATACACATGAAACTTTTTAGTTGAAACAATTTTTCTAACATTCAACACGTCACTGATTAAAGCTATTGAAATGTCTAGATTATATCTTTCCGAAATTATTATAATTATTCCTACTTACCAGTTCAAAGTGATATATACCAAAATGTTTCTTCAAGCAATCATAAAGCGTGCACATGATAACAGGTTGTACAAGTGTAATTAACCATAATCCATTTTGAAAACTCTTCAAAAATTTGTGTAATGAACATGTTCAGATTGTTATCTTAACAAACATACTTTTATGTCTACCATATAATTCGCACAGTGGTTTCCAACTTTGGTTGGAATGTACGTGAATGAAATGATTGGGTACTTGAATCGTTCGTTCGAACGACTGCATCTAATGTGTTTTATGATTGATGAAGCCAATTTCTACGATGTCCATCTTGCTGATCAAAATTGGTATACACTTTCCCCCCGTCGGAATACCTAATACCTAGAAATGTTCATTCATCTAAAAAAGGACTTCAGCAAGACTGACAACGATGGGAATTTATCACGTTATCAAAAAATCTCTAAAGAATATTTTAATTCAAATACAAAATCATCGTGTAGACTTGCACGATACTGATCATTTTGATTGAGGTTTTAAATTTGCGTATCCTACAACTTTCGTTTGAAACATGTTTTTGTATCGGTTATAATGTCCAAGTAATGTAATTTCGTGGAGAAAACTAACTTTTCAGCGCACTACGCGTCGCCTCGTATATCATGTCTCCAAACCTGGGTTGCAAAGTAGCGTGCAAAACTGGATTCGGTTCATGTCTGGGCTCTATCAGTCTTCGTTCATACCTTTAAGGCGCATTTCGTTCGTTTTTGCAGCCAGGTAGGAGTCATTAGCATACTGTCTCGCGGTGGACTCGTTGCACAAAACGGCCGTGAATCTTTTTCCCCTGTCGATCGGCATCGGGTTCCATTATTCCGGGCATCACGTGGCCGAAGATGAGATCGCGTTTTCGAAGAGGGTTCGCGCCGTTAGGCATCCTGCGGCGAGTTTAATCGCCGGCAATTTGATGGGGATCAACTGTCTACGTTCCTCTTTACATTGTAACGCGACAACTTTGAACGGTCTTCCCTCCCGTAGCTTAGGGGATACTTAATATTCCCCTGTTCGATCCCGGCGGGCAGGAGGCGCGCGTAATTTGCCCAGTTATTTTTAATTTTCGGTCACAAAGTGTTTGCGCGATGCGTGCACGCGAGAATTAGCGCGACCGTGTCACGCAATACGTATACCAGTTGCCCTGCGGAACTTTTGACGGGTCCGATGACTTTGTGCGCCTTTTCAGGCCAACGTTAAAAGCCACGGAGGCTTGCCCGTTTAAAAACACGTTACTCGTATACCCATACGCGCCGCTGGTAATAGCCTGTCCGACCATAATTGTCGATCCTCTTAAACATCGGCCGGACCCGATGCGTGTTCGCGGTTTCCACGGGCAGGCCGTTTTTATCCGCGTTATTAACTTCAGATAGGAGCACCCGATAAGCGCTGAAACTTTGCCGTTTTTAGCCGCGTTAACGGAACGCCCCGAGAATCATCTTCTTATCTCGAGGACCGGGCCCCTGGATTCGCCATCTTGTCGCTCGTGAAACTTCAGCGGTCAGTGTGTCACTGTGTGTTTTCGACAAATACGTTAACCGTCGATACTTTTAAAGGAGAATGACATTACGATTTTAGTCATGTTTCAATCTTAGGGGCTCCATGAAATTATTTGCGAGAATGGTAATATACTTTAATTGTAGAAATCTTTGGAAAAGAATTCAGTGCTCCGTGTTTCTTAGCGTTCCTTGTGCTCGGCGGCAGAGAAACAAAACGCTATCATGGAAATATCCTGTACAGATTTGTGATCGCCACCAGGTCGTTTCGCCCCACTGTGCGTCGTGCATTAACACTGTTTTATCAAAGTGGAGACTGGTTCGTATGGTTGTTTCGCTGGTGATCAGCGTAAACGAATTCGCCAATAACGCTCGTTCCCATCGTAGGGGAAAAACGGGCGAGGCAATCTCTTGCGGTGGTAGAAAATCACGCGACGTCGCGAATCGCAATTTACAGGTAAGGACGGGAATAGACTGCCACCCGCAATCGGGACAAAACGACCGTACTGCGCGACGGCGAGCGACGGCGGTGGCGGCCTGTAACCGCCAGCATATAATTATACATAAAGTATCATTAAGTTGCCATAATTCTTATGTTATTGCATTATTTAGCGGCGGCACCCCGCTGCGGGCGTACGTGGAATCTTCTCCTCCGGGTAAGGGGGCGCAACGCGCGTTTTACATCTTTGTACACAGCCGCGCGCGCGTATCGCGGCTATTATAAGTAATACACATGCCGCGCGTACTTTCCAGCCGATTCCACGCGAAAAAGAAGCACGCCGAGCGGTTCGCGAACCAAACCGACAGGGTTACAGGAAACCGAGGATGATTTAGGGGTCCGGCTTCGGTCATACTTCGCTATTTGTAGGCGGCCCCAGCCATTTTCAGATAGCGAACTCGGAGGCACCGACGATTTATGACTGTTTATGCGGCTTCCCACGCGGTGCCCCTTTTCTTACACGATTATCGAACGTATGGTACTCTGCGAACAGAATGACAAACCCTTGAACCAATTTTTACCATTAGCCTGGAATAGTGAAGTGACCGAATACAATAAATCAATGAAGCGTTTGTAAATAAAGAAGCAGGACATTCGTGTACACTTTTTAATTGAAGCTGTTGGTTGTACCATTTATTTATAAGTTGCTGATTTTTAAAGTAAGTGTACTTTGTACATACATGATGAATATTTTATAATTAACCCTATAGTATCTTGTTAGTTGTATCCTCGACTGTATCATCGAGCTGTGCCTCTGAATTGTACCAAGAGCCTAATAAAATCATGTCTCGCTCAGGCTCAATTCTCCAACCTGCACCAAAAGAGTCAAACAATCCTGATCCACAAACAAATACCATTCTAACTAACCCAATATTCACTCACCATCCCACTTTCATCTTCTCGATTAATTGCCCAGCACCAAACCGCTACTCAACATCAACGCTTTTCAACGTCCTGCAATCCAAGCCTAACTTAAACCTGACAAAGCTTCCACAGCTGAATCCCAGCGCCCTATCAGATTGGCCCTCGGTAGAAATCCGTCCTTCCTCTATCAAAGCGATTGCGTTTCTCCGCCCGCATTATCGTCGCGACCAGTATTATAGTTGTCAGGTTAAACGCCGGGGCTGGCCGTTGTCACTTTTACAATCCGCGACCGGTACGACCGCTTCGTTCGTTTGACTCGCAGGTGTCGAGCTCGGTAGAGGCCTCTCTCTTACTAGATTTCAGGCGCCAGTGGTATGCATTCGACGTAGATGCACCGTCCGCGCTCGGATGCACCTAACTCCGTTGCAGTTTGCGTTGCCGCGCGCCGCTTGAATCCCGCTTTTCGCAATATACGCCGGACGTTTTGTTCGTCCCGTAGGCTACGATGCACGCTTAACTGACTGCGAATTAAAATTCCAGAATATAAGCGATTGCTTACGACGATTAATCGCACCCCTGCTGCTACGCTCAGGCGAGCTGCAAGCGGAGAGAGAACGAGCGAGCGAAACGTTCTCGCGCGCGCGCGGGCGAGAGCGCACGCTCGCGTCGACTTCTCTCGGCGACCGAAGCCGATTTCCTTTATTTTTCGTATCGAGCGATTCTTCGAGCGTTTTCGTACCCGGCCCTCCCTCCCCGACATACATATATCGACGCATTTGCCGCATCGGGTTTCGATAAATCTTCCAGCGTGTCTCTTACCGGAGGCACACGGTCACGCAGACTCTCGCCGCCATCGTCCCACTCGAACGGTTACACACGAGGAAATACAAAGATTCCGAGGGCTCGACTACTCGGTAATTCGTATCGGCGACAACCATTTAAGTGGCCGGAGATAGATCACTCGATAGACGGCTTTTCGTCTCTTGTTGTTGTTGTTGCTGGTTGTTTGTTTGTTTGTGTTTGTTGGCGCGGCGAGTCGAGTCGCGTGTAGGATTTCTTGCACGGTGTACGACCACGATCGAAGGTCGAGACTTTTATGGTGGGTATCGCTGATATAGGAAGAATCGTAATCGGACGATTGATGGGGGATGTACTGTCTTGCACCCGTATCGCACCGGGGACTAGTGTTGAGATAGTCACGCGATTTAATGGGTTTCTTGTGGTTGCGTTTTTGCTTGCTGGATTGGGAAAACATTGTGTGCATCGACGGAGTCTGCGCAGCTTGTTGTACCACCACTATTTTGTTTCATCGTGCTGACAGTGATGTAATCAACTGTACGAGCTGAAGAACTGTATTCACATTTTTACTGTTGCACGGAAATTACTTTAACAGTCGCATGGTTTCAAGGAGTCCATTATGTACACAGCTGTAATCGATTTGTTGTTACTTTGTTCTTTTATATAGATATTATGGTCACCTTCATATTTCTTAGATGTAATGCTTAATGTTTCTCATTAAATTTATTTACACATCCAACATTTTCCAAAGGGTATAGCCGAATAAGATAGTCAAAAATGCCCTTGAACCGAATTGTATCGACGATGCGTCATTCGATAGGCCACCAAGAAAAAACATACTGTGCAAGGTTTCAACCCTGTATCTCGATCGGGAGGGTAGTTATGGGGTAAAATAGAAAAATCAGTTTTTGGCCTATTTTCCCTAGTTGATATTTAGAAATTCTGAGAAAAATTTGACACATGTCAAGAACCCAAATATATACTTTGGTTTCAGATTTTTAAATTGAAAATCGTTTTTATGTTAATTAAAAAAAAATTGAAATAGTTTTTAAAACGGTTCTCGAACGTGGTTGTCCAACCAATTGCTGCGTATGCAACAAGAATCAATAGATGAGATACATTCAAGAATATAATGATCATCAATTTGATTAGATCACCAAGCAAGAGGCTCCTGTTCGATCTGCACCCAAGCGAGCAGAACAATAAAATCTTGACAAGAATACCGAGCAAGCTGGAATGCGGAGGTGATACGGGACCGCCCGCGCCCGTTCCGTTCTAGTTTCGATTTCTCTAAATCATCGGAGCAGAAGAGGCTCTCGCTTCTGCGCGGCAGAAAAGATTTCCATGTGCAAGACGGATGCGGTCACAGGGGTGCGCTTGCGTTCGTGCGCGCTATTTCGAACTGCATGCGTGGCTGCATTTCTACTCTCACGCACGTAATGTATACACGCTCGTCGTGTATATACTGTAGCGTCTCTACATGCGTACACGTATCCTGATCGAAAGAAAAGGAGGAGCCAGAGCCACGGCGTGGTTGCTCGCACGACGGGCGCGCGATGCCCCGGCACAAAAAGTACATTGCATTTATAAGTCATTTATTATGAATTACACGATGGTATATTTAAAATGGGAGGCATGTCTTGTACGTGGATATATGGGATATCGAGATTATAACGCATGCGGCGGAGAGAAACCGGGACTACAACGGGGCTGGGATACGCGCAACCGGACGTTGTCGTGTAGGTGTTCTCGCGTGCGTACATACCACCAACACGGCAGAAAAAGAGAGAAAGGGAGGAAGAGAGAAAGAGAGAGAGAGAGAAAGGGGATCTTGTGAATCGTCCGCGCCACGCATGCACGCGCCTACAAATTGGTAGTGCGTAGCCGCACGCTGACTCCTGGATAAAACCTGGAAACCGTTTCCTTTCTTTTTCTCCCCCATGGATTTTCTGAGGGGACCGACGCATCGCGGCACGCTCGCGCACAGGGGTGCAAGAACTGCGCTCCGTTTGCTTATGCACTTCCCTGTCGGCTCCGTTTTTCTCGCACCGGCTTCTTTTGTTATCTGAAGTAACGCACACTCGCAGATTCTTCGAAAAATTCGGACAGAAATCATTTCTTCCGACAAGTACTTTTGATCGATCTTCTTTCTTTTCCAATTCCATACCAGGTATCATTTTGACCAATTTTATTTTAAATTTGTCTCCTTTTGTACAGTGAGATGTACTATTTCCTATGAAGAAGTTTTTGTTCTACGCTGGGTATGTGATTGTAAAAGAACTCCACTCCAATCATATCCATCCGGATAAACTAAAAGAAGAAAAAATGTTTTTCATCGACGCAGATTCCCTATGGTAGAAAGGACGTGGAAATACGTACTAATGTTACTAGTTGAAAAATTTGCGAAAAATTCATAGAGATCCGCAGTTTACTGATGCGGCTGAGAATATCATCTCAGCGAAGAGGATCGGTGACGTTGAATTAAATGATTATAGTGATAATTGCAACATTGTCCGTAGGATTTAATCGGCCAGGCGATCGCGCGAAATGAATATCTGCTTTCTAGTAAGCAGGAAGCGTATCGCCTGGTAATTTCCAACGATGACTGTTGTCGGTGATCGACGGGTTCCTCTTTGACCTTGCGCGAATGACGGTGCACTCCTTATCGCCGGCCAGTCGGTCACAGAATAAGCAATTAATTTGAACAGTTGTACGATGCGCCGGTGAAAAGCTTTCGTCAGGGATAATTAATCGCGAGAAGTCCGGCCGACGAGATTGCCTTTCATGTAAGCGATACCGAGGGCCCTAATGCCCGTGATGCTGCTGAGGTATTTATTAACTATTATACTCGACATTGCGTCGCTTGGGTTTCTCTCTCTCTCTCCCCCCTTCGTTCGTTCGTTCCTTACCCTCTTCATCTACGGCGTTTATTTTTCCGCGAGCGCCGCAATTATTTACTATTCAACCATGTATTACGGCAGTTTAGACGGAAAGTATCCGACGATAATCATATATTACAAGCGCAAGCGTCTTTCTATTTGTCCATTAAATCTTCGAGACGTCGAGCGGCGATGCAGGTCCAGGAATTGTGCGACAGTTTGATGAAAACTTATCAGAATTCATCTTTGTGGTCGATCTTCTTTTTATTCATTAATGTCTCAATTGAAATTTAAACGTTATCATTTTATAATTTTTCACCCCCTATCATCCATTAATGTTATTTGGCATTAGAAAAAAATGTTTGGCTACGAAAAAGACATCAAACGAAAAGTGAGAATGAGCTCGTGAAGAAATTGCAAATCTTCCGCTGTCGTGTAGACGTGATGTCGTGCGCGCGCAGTGGTCAACCATAATCATCACTCCGTCGTCGTTTGTGTCGACCCAGCCGGTGTGCGTCGCCGTATTACCAGACTGCGAAAGTAGCAAGATGTCTCTAAATTCATCGAACCGGACCACTGTGCGTCGTTCAGTGAAAGGCAACGTTCGCGATATGCAGATTGCAGATGACTGTGCGTCGGAACCTTGTGAAGCCGGCGACACGTTTCCGCATCTGAACTGACTCACCTTTCATCCGTCGCACGATGCTACCATCCTTCGTTGCCATTTACGATCGAGCCTTTTAGCGGTGCCAGCGACAAGGTTTGAAAAAGACAGTTCACCTATCCCGCCTTTACAACTGGGACGGAGTGAGTCCTTCGCCGCTACAGATTAAAGAATCAAGGAATAGAGTTTGTACATGATGTAAGTGACATTTCCGACCGAAAATGTCCATAAATATAGAGACAGTATTATAGATAAAATTCGATGGTAAAATAAAATTGTTGTTATGAGTTTGGGTGGACACGACGAGGCAAGAATTTGATCTCCTTAGGAGCAACCGTGCTCCCGGATCGAAACGCGAGCAACTCGTTCTCGAAACGAGCCAGTGTCCCGATTATGTGCGTGGACGAAACGAGATTATTAGATATACGAGGTTAGTACGCGAAGGTAACGTAACTGTGGATAAGAGAGGGAGGAACGAGACGGGGAAAGAGGGACACGGGTGTGTTGTGTGTACCGCGGTGAGGGGTAAACGGCCTCGCAACAACCTAGACGTGCCTTGACCCACGGGAGCGAAAGAGAGAGAAAGGGAGGGAGGAACAGAGATAGCTAAAGAAAAGAGAAAGAAAGACGGGAAAGATAGATAGAGGGAGAGGACAGGAACAGTGAGAGGCGTGCGAGTCGGTATAGAAGGAGATGAAAGAAAGGACAGCTAGGTAGAAAGAAAGAGAGAGGGGTAGAAGGAGTTTAGAGAACAGGTGCGCGACCATTGACCGCCGGCTTTGGTTACCCACTGAATTATCATATACGTAAGTTGCGTCGGCGATCGAGTGATTTAATCGCGGCGATTACCGACCAACCGTGAGCTCAGGGGTGAGGTCAATTAAGATGGGTTACCGGATAATGATACGTTTAGGGGTGAGCACCGCGAACTTTGCGCCGCAGCCGGCTGCGATTGCACGTACGTGCGTCCCAGATTGTTCTCCGGGATAATGTCCGGCAGCAACGGGACCGAAATACGCTCGGTAAGCTACAAGTACATTCACCAATTTTTTTTAAACCCCTACGACTACGAAATCAAATTTGTTTGTATTTACTTATGGACGACAGAGTCGAGTTACGGTCTTTTGTATTTCGAACGATCGCAGGCACGAAATCCGACTGAAAGGCTGTGAATGCTCTGAGGATGCAAAGAAGGGGCGAAATAATATTTGCACGGCAACAGAAAGAAATGTGAAGGAAGTGATCAGTCACGAAGTAATTAATACCTATTGACACCAGACACGTATCGACACGTAACACTATCACTCTTAATAACGTGCCGTCGATAATATCAAACAAGCATCGGTTACAATAATCAACTGCAGGCCGGATCGATTTGTAACGCGCCGATCATAGCAAATCGGCACGGAACGTTTCAGTTTCTTGCGAAACCACGCACGGGAACGGACGCGTCCCGTACGATAAAAGCGGCGACTCGCCGCGGGCGCCTATCAGCTGCCCGTTCAATTATTTAATTTATATAAGAATCCAGCTTCAAAGTGCGCCGCGGTCAGGCCCGCCAATTAGTCACGGCAGGAAGTAATTTACACCGATACAGAATAATAACGCCTCCGGTAATTAATAAAGTTCCCGATAATTTACGGTGCTGCCGCATGCGCTTCGATATTCATGCGTTCACTAAGGAATTTATGCAGCGACGGTTACCTTCGAAAATTTACGGGAACGAGCGACACCTTAAAATCAAGGGATACGTGGCAAGTGCCATACTTTTCGAGGCTGAATACCTTATTACTTCATAAATTGTACAGCGAGGTGAAATAATTCTCTTAATGAACCTTGACTTTAAGAATTTCTTAAAAGAGGAAGATCATTGATATTTCTCTACATTTACGTAAATTTTGACAAGATAAGAATAAAACATTATTTCGATCTGAAAGAAGTGAATACCATTCAAATGGACCCACCGACAATGGCAATCAGAGGCATAGCGAGCGACCCTAATCCGGCATGGAAATGTCGAGCGTCGCGGATGAATGACGCTTCCGTCGGTTCCAGTGGTCCGAGACTATCTTGGTATCTGCGCGGCGTCGACGGACAAGCGTTTTCTCGGACGTATTGTTCCGGCAACGACTAGGTAAGTGGTTCTTCCGCGAAAGGTATGTAGTCGGCGAGGCTTATCACCGTCGCAGAAATTACACGTTGATGCGGAACAGTAGCGTCCTTATCTAAGGAGGATCGTGGTACAGTTCGAATGAAAGTGCAATTCAGGCCAGCAGCGCCAGTATTAACACTAAACCTACCACTGCCGGTCAAATGACCGGTTTTATATTTTTCATTTCACAACTATTCAAATTATGAAGTTGCTTACATGGAAATTGGTACGATAAATTTTTTCATCCAAGCACATATCGAAATCAAAATTGCACAAAATCTAAATAAATGAAGTTTTTGTAAGGTAAAACATTTTAATCATTTTTCGTGTTAATAACTCCTCCAGTACCGGATTAGTCACGTGGCATAAAGAAGCATGCGGGAAAAAGCGTGATAGAAGGGGAAGATAGAGTCGGGGATACAAGTCTCAATCTGGCGACAAGAAATTTGAACTTCTGCTATTTATTTAACCACTGAGATTAGATGCAAGCCTCTTCACACGATCTCGATAAAAGACTGGGAAGCAACGGTGAAAGACAGCACCGCGAAAATAGAAAATCGTGAGGAGGAAATCGAGGAAGTATAGACTGGGTACAATGAACGAGCACGGATACGAGATTCGTATCGGAGCGTGATATTAATTCCCGGTGGACGATGGATTCGCCGTTGGTTTTTTCTCGATGATTTCGACGCGGTTCCTAATGAGGAATTAAGTCGCGTCAAAGGGGAAATAGAAAAGTGTGGTATTAGCGCTTGTTAGAGGATAAGGAGACGGTCGATTTCAATAAACAGACGCATCGCGTCGGTTAGTTTACAAATGAATACAGCGAGGACGGAACCTACGCGCCGAGGCAAATTGAACGCGGATTCATCTATTAGCCGCGCGCGGAACGATAAGACGCGATAATGTTTACATTTGTAGCCCATAAAATTTAATTAGCCAATTACTGCCTTTTAATTAATCGCTCGGTATCCATCTTTCCGCTTCACGTACGGCCCGATTATATTAATTATCAGCCTCAAGACGCCTCTACGCCCGTTACACGCATTCCGGCGGCGAACGTTGCGTTTGCGTGCTGCTCGCGGGAACGAACAACCCTTCTTTCTGTTTCTTTTTTTTTTTCAGCGAAAGCTGCAATTTATTCGCGAACGGAAAACGGTTTTGTTAGTGTGTCATCTTCGCGGAAGATTTCGAATGCTAATTTCGCGGGCAGAGATCGCCTCGGAGTCGTCCGTTTCGCGAAAGAAATGTGCATTATCCGTAATAACTGTCTACCCTGCTAAAATCACTTCGGGCTCGTGACGTGAGGGTAATAGGAGTGAGATGGTCGCTTATTGTGATTGTCGGTGCAGGTATCTTCTTCTCGGAAACGAATCATGGCAATTGTGACTTGGTGGGTCTGCGGTATTTGGTTGGAACACATACAGGATCGATCAGTGTAAGTCTTACCGTTGTTAGAATCACGCGTTGTCCGTGACAAATAGATCTTCACGCATCATAAAAATTGTTTTAATTATAAGGAGCTACGTAAAGAATTACTTTCTTAATAATCGTAAACTATTTTCTAAATAAATTCACGATAAAGAACTTGTTATGCATTTCTCTTAACAAGTATTATACGCGCAAAGGAAGAAGGCACGAGAAACTCGTAGGTACCACGTGGTCTCCCACTACGCGCTATACAAAAGGCATGGAGCCTTGCGTCAAGAGTGGGGATTCGCCGTTCCCCCTGCACCCCACTGACGAAATTCTGTGCCTTCTTTTTTTGCGCGTATAATAAATACAGTTTGTTAAACTTTCACGAAGCTCTTTATGTGAAAACTTCCCCGTAAATCATCATGCAGTTAATAAACGCGTACAATGTTCTCACCTGGATGGACGCATGTATGTACTATTTATAGACTGTTTATTCTAGAAATGGACTTCATGAATTCCTCGATGAATTGTAGATAAATTTCTAGTAGAATGGATCATATTTTTGTTATTTTACTGCCACGCAGCCATGTAAGAGGATTTGATTTACAAAACATGGTATCTACTATCTAATCACTTCGGTGATCTATCCACACACGCTATAATTCGCTTCTAATCTTTTATTTCCTTTTCCACTTCCTCTTAACACTCCTCGTAATTAGGCTTCGGTAATTATCCGACGTTTACGGAGAATTGCTTTTAAATGCGATCGCTATGAAGAAAAAATGATCAAAAATGAGTGATGTGCCTTGCCAATATTTTTAAAGAAATAAATAAATGTCTACGTCAGATCTGATACTTCAAATTAATGTAAACAATTTTTATTTCCCATAGAGACATTCCCAGATTCTCGGAAGTAGTAGAAAATAGTGGAACAACAAAACACCCAGGAACATGATACATTTAATCAGAAGAACTGTAGAAAGAACGTTCACAATGATGCTAAGCGTGCCGGGCCGGCCCATAAAGGCTAGCTGAGAGAAGCGTGATTAATTAAAAGAGCAGTGTTCCGCAGCGATTCCGCTTAGCGTTTACTTATTAAGCAATAGTTCAACCAGTTCGTAGCCGCGTGGCCGGTGCACGAGCGAATAAGAACGGCAATCCTAGCCCCTTAAAAAACCGAATCTCCGTTCGTCACGTTCTTAATCCCGGTGATTCGAGCGCCGCGTGGAATCCAATCGGAACGACGTCGCCTCCGGAATCGGCGAGGAACGCCTTTAGGGGTGAGAGAACCGCGCGCGGAATTTTCGAGGAGCGCTCGTTAAAACGGATCGAACGAGCCGGATGGATCGACGTCCGCGATCCCGCGACTAATGACGTCCCCGTGTAAGCCGCGGATTCGACTTGTCGCCGTTGCACCGAGCGTTGCACAGCGCGTTGCACAGAACGTCAGCTCTCGCGTCTATGCAGTAGATGCACCGCAAGGGAACAATGGTCGGTAAGAGGGCATGGTGTGTACTCGGCGCGAACAGTCCGTGTGCGAAACCACACGAGAGCCCGGACTGCCGCGGTGCCAACGTGCGTGGGCTGACAGGCTGACAAGCTGACAGCAAGCCGGAGCCCGACCACCCGACACCTCACTGTCAGACGGGCCTGGACTCGACCGTAACTCCTTTGCTCTCGTCTCTTGTCTCCTGCCGTCTCCTCCCGTACCCTACCCTACCTGCCTCTACCCTCCCAGCACTCGGCGAGATCCTTCCGTGATCCTCTCGATCCGCTCACTACCCGTTTCGGGATCGAGATCAGGCGACGCGCCGGGGCGCGATTGCTACGCGGTATCTCCGAGTTTAGCACGTCGGCGATACATGGGCGACACGATCTTGCGTCTAATGTTAAAAAATAATTTTTAACAGGATGCTTATACCGAATTTAATTACTGACTGAACTAGTTTGACTTTGTGGGAATTTTTGGAGTTGTTATTCGGCTAAACTTACCTTTTTAGTCAACTGCGAAACGGGAGAATTACTTTTGAACAGACTACATCTATTTCTTGATAAAATCAAATCCAGAAGAAATGGATAATTCTTTCGAGCCTCAGCAGGAGCACGAACGGTCTCTGAAGCAGCCCCGCAGCAATCACTCGCCGATCAACATTGTCCCCGCGGATCCTAAGGGTTAAACGTGAAAGAGGAACACAACAAGCGTGCGGTCCGAACGATAGTCTCCAGGATCCCGGCGCATGTATTTGTTATCGCTCTCGGGGCTGGTGTTCCACGAAGTCGCGTGGTTGTCGGCGCTTTTTCCGTTGCTAGCGGACAAAAAACCGCCAACCGAGCGTGGCCGATGCGCTCGCGCGGTCCCCGTGCTGTTCGGGCAGGCAAAGGTAAAGGTAAATTCCATCGGAGAACCGTGGAGATTTTCCCTCTTGGCCAGGAAGTACAAATCCCGAACAACCATTCGTCGTTCCGATGAAATTTATCACTGAGCACACGGTGCGTGTCTCGCAGCTTGCCGGTGCGAGGCATACCTGCCGGACGACAACAACAAATAGGTACTTAGGCCCAATGGGATGTTCGGGCCCGGAGAACAACCGTGGATTCTACCGGTTTTTAATAATTGTACCCCCGGGCCTCTTCTCCCTTTTCCTTCCTCGCAATCTACGCGCGCTTATCTTCCCCGCGAAACATCGCGAAAGCCAGCCGCCAACCGGCGACTGGATAATTCTTGCATATCTCCGATTGCGAGTGAAGAGGCCCCCGATGCCTCGCGGACGTTGCGCAGCCCGTCAACGCGCGACGCATTAACGCGTTTTTCGATTCGATACCCGCCGGAATTCCACTCCGACAACGTTTAATGAAAATTAAAAAAACCGAGTCTCCCTTCGGCATTGTCGGATTCCTCGGTGAATCTCGCAGCGGTAACGCCTCGTAAATACGTCGGTTTACAGCCGGACACCGGTGTCCGGCGATTGGGCGTCGATCATAAATCGCGATCGTTAATAAACGAACGGCCACGTTACGGGACGCTTTTAACAAGCCGGCGAACGGAGTCAGGTCCCGGCCGCCGACCCACGGAAACGATTTATTTAACGTTGATTGGGATATTATTCCCAATATGCCCGATTTATCTCGCGGATACCAGTCACTGGCCACGACTCTCGAGATAACCCTAAAGAGGCTCGGTGATATTATAAAGTGCTGACGGGATCGCCGAGACGTTTTTATAAAGTCGCGAGGACCGGGACAGGGATTCGTCGAACGATGTTGATTCGGTGGAGGGAGCTTCATAATTGAGGGAATTATGGCTGCTGGGAGTGCGAGGTTTTCTGGTGGGTATAACTGTCGTACGGTGTTTGGGAAGTGGTTGGAATTAAATTTTGATCGGCGGTTTAGATGAGAGGTGCTGTTTCATTTTCTTAGGGAGTGTTTATGTCGCTTGATTTTATATTTACTGGTCGATGAGAGTTCTTACACTTTTCTTTATTTGTACCAGATAATTTATTCTATACTCATTGGGAACGATTAGAATTGATCGTAACTTTTTAGTGAGAAGTAGTATAGTGCTTTTTGAGGGTGATGACGTCTTTAAAAATGATTATTTAAAGCTTTCTTTACATTATTTAATATGTTGGTGTCTAATCAATTATTGAACAATTAAGTATTCTATGAGGTATTATATCAAATGCTTAATTATCGAGATAAAATTGCTCTTAGTAGAAAGGGTGAAAATAAAGTTAGAATAAATGTGAATGCCACGAATGAATTTGTGAAAGTAATACGTGTGATAGGATGCGAGACAATAGGTTTTCCGATGGAAGTGATTATTTAGGGTGATCTGGGCATATCGCGAGACGCTGATGGTGATTTCGGCGTGCAAGCAGAGGCCGCAGTAAATCCCTTGCGACATAATAGCGCGACAGCTGCGTGACGGAGATTTACGCTGGATCGTTGGTGCTCGGGGTCCCGCGAAGGGTAGTGAGTATACCAAATTGGGAGCAATCGTACGTCTCATTAAGAATCGAACGGTTCGGCTGGTCGGGTCCCGGGGCAGAGACAATTACCGCGTGAGCGACAGCAGCCTCGAGATAATCGGCCGGATAGAAGAGAAACGCGGACGTATATTTCACGTGGCTGTGGCCGTTTCTTCGATCCGTTCGTTTACGTTTTCGTTTCGTTTGCGTTTCGTTTCCATCCGCGAGTCGGCGGGCCCGCCGGTGTCTTACAATTCACGACAACGTCACCAGCGCAGATAACATCGAGGCAGCGCGCAACAATGCACCGGTGCCGATGCATACGACGACGGAGACCCGGTAAATGTTACGTCCCTCACTCTATGGACCGTGCCAACTCTCGGATAGGATTAACAGCCTCGCTGAGTTTCGCCTTTGAGAAATGAACGCCACGCGAGAACTAGAATTAGCGATCGATAGCGATCGCTCTTTTCGATTTTTCGAGATTCCTCGACGAAAGTTGCAGTGGGGAGAACATTGATTTCACTGTATAAATAATTTGGATCTAGAAAACTTTGGTCGTAATCAGACTGTGAGTCTTTGTGGCGATTTCAATTTTCACAGATTCTTAAACAAAAATTACATGGTAATGCACACAATCTAATCATAAAAGTTAATTTTAGAAGAAAAACAAGATTAATAAGACCAGTGTGTAATTTAACGTAACCAAGACTATATGAATTATCACGAGTCAGAAAAAATATATGTAACCCATTAATGGTTACATAACTGAACACCGCAATGAATTCGATTAATTCTTTTTCTATTAATTCCTAATTATACTGGTTCTAACAAGCCCGTGTATATTCAGATCGGATGTAATTTTATGAATGAATTTATTCAGTGGTTTCCAACAAAAGCATGTTCGTAATCTCAGTAATTGTAAAAAAAATGTCCGGTACTTGTCATTTTGATGGATCTGGTAGTTGTTGCGTTAATCAGATAATAATGTTAATCCGGGAGAGGATTAAAACAGCATGAAAGTTTGTTATACGTATATAATTATAAATGGATTACGGGTCTTTATGCAGATATAAATTGCCATGGATTAGTTTATGGAAATTGATGTTGAAAAAACATTCTCGATCCTATTAGGGGTTCTATCATCAGGTTGTTCACGTTAACCAGCGTTTTCTTGCAAATAATAAACATCAGAGAAAAATGAAAGAGAAAAAACTTGTACTGGTGTGTGTAATTTATTTTTTATGACGGTGATCTTCAACTTTTCAAATGGGATGCTATGTATTTTTTTTATGTCATATGAAAGCGTCTGCCAAAAAACGAATTCATTCCTAAAGAACACAATAACCTTCAAGATTACAGAAAGTAAAAAGGTAGGACTAAGTGCTAAACAAACAAAACATGGACAGCAAACCGAAAAAAAAATCTCTCACGTGAAAGAGGGACTTCTAACAATTTTCAGCATATCAAAATCATTGACAAACACCGGCTAACATTTAATCAACCAACTACTGGGAGGCTGTGTCGAGGCACACCGCGAGCTATCGTGAAAGCCGGTGGATCAAATTCACGTTGACTCCGAACAAAATATTACAGGCCCCTTAATCTGAAGAAAGTCTCGATGCCGGGGCTGCCATTGATCTTCGTTAACGCAATGTCCGGGCAATTAAGCGCCTAATGCCTCCCCTACCGAATAAAAGGGTCGAGATACTTTCTTCGTATCGCGTGCAGCGTATAATTAATTCTTATGCCATTAAAGCGCTATCGCAGCCTATCGGGCCCGCGGGACATGCCCGCCCCGGGATCGTAATTAAGCATGTAAAGTAATTATCATTTTTCTGCCAATGTGAGGTAATAATTATAGCTCTTGCGTAATCTGCAAAGCCGGCCCCGGCTACGTACGATGAACGACAATGTCTTGCGTCGCGAGATTACCGGTCGCGTTAGCGGTCCTCGAAGAATCTTGAATTATAAACAGCCAGATATAAACGAATTATAATGATCGGACCAATGCGCTCGCGGAACGTGATAATATTGGAATTACCGGAGAGGCTCGCCCACGGTAATGAAGTGAAGATTCGTACATTTTTTCGGACCAATTCCGTTGCTCTTTTCGGCGTCCTTTGATTCTGCTCTCGTATCGGATACAGAGATTAAACGTTTAACTCTGACAGGTTCATTTATTCCAGAGTGCATTTCGAAATGCACCGCGGAGAAATACTGATCTTGTGCAATTCTTAATGAGGACATAATTTGGACCAGCGTACTTTAGTTGGAAGCTTTTATGCTAGCGAGACTAGAACACCATTTATTCTCAGATTGTTTAAAAACATCATTTAAAAATAATTGTATTAATCGAGAGATTAAATCATTTTCAAAAACGAAAACACCATATGTTTGGTAATGAGACCACAAAGAGTGTAGTAGTTAATACTAAATTAGCATTAATAACAATTCTGTCCAGCAGTTCCGACACGGTATACTATAATTTGCATTAACCGTAACTGTAAGGTGTAACAGAAGATCTAGTAACTCGAACCCCTTGTTTCAGTATCATTCACCGGTATTAACGTGTTAACGAAGGTGTCGCAAATGTTCGCTCGAGCGGAAACTTAGGCTGTATTGTACAAGCAAAGAGCGCGAGATAAGCGGGACCGATTTCGCACGATAGTCGAACGCACTTGCATCCGTGACTAGTCAGAGAGAAGATTGTAGATTGGCGTAGATCCGATAGTTAGCCTATCGCCGTTCGATAAGCTGCGATAAGGACACGCCTACTTATGCTTGTAAATTCAAGAGTTTACTGGACGAGATAACAATTTCCCGTTGATGCCGAGGTGCTTCGCTGGTTCGGCGCTCTTTCGATTGTCTGGTGGGAACGCGCAGAATGGGCACAGTCCGTGAGATTAAACAATTTAGCTAGAACGAGATCATGCAATTTTGTAAAAACTTGCTTTTTACAACTGTTTCATTTGGACCGAAAATTTAAAAAATGTGTTTTGTAGATTCATACGAGTTATATACATACTGAAAATTTCATCGAAATTGGTCAATTGGTTTACAAGTTATAAATGATTTAGGTGGTGAGAAAATAATTATGATCAAATACGCATCATGTATGTTTGGTATCAATGAGGGTGTGTATCAGTGTAGCTTGTTTGATTAAAAACGGGAAGATAAGTACAAAATATATGTTTATATAATTTATTATATAAAATATATACGTTATAAAATATATTGCTGGATGTTCATCAAATAATTTACCTACGACATGGCACGTGTTCAAGATATTATACTCGGAGAACACGAAAAGTACTCTTAATGACTTTTACTTAATCGATGCATAATACGCGTGGAATCAATTTCACGACCATCCCGCCATTAAATAATGCAACCCGGTAGGTGTTTAAGATACCTGAAAGAGTATGGAAAGTTCGATTAATGACTTTTACTTAATCGATGTATAAGATGCGAGGGATCAATTTCGTGACTAGTTCACTCTTCGGATTTGACCTTGTTCAACCTCTTCCCCCAAAAAATTCGAAAATGCTATCTATAAAATAACGGATTATTGCAGCACGTGTAAAGAGATAAATTCAGGGACGATGAAACGTGCGAGTGATTCAGCTGTGAAAAGGTTGCAACTTTGCATCAACGCAAATAGCCAACACTTCGCATGACTCCTCTAATGTAAGAAAATTGATTTTACAGCCACATTTGACCTTGGGTGACCTCTAACAGGTTAGCTCGCTAAAATCGCCTGGAGATTAGCTTATACCATTGCAATATTGCATACTGTATAAATGCGGATCCGCCCACCCTTTTTTTCTCAGGTAAGTGTTTTCTTTGATCGTCAAATTGACGTAGCAAGAGGTCAATGGGTTGCACAGATACACGATCATATTTTTCCTGCTGTGAATATTGGACACATTGGACATTGGACAAGATTTTTCGCAAATGTTCACAAAAAACAGAGATATAATTCCTGTCTCTGGTCATTAACGTTGGTAAACAAAAGTCGTAGATCGCGTGTTGATGGGTGTTGAACCCATCCTCACCATGGCCAGTCGAGCAAGGGTCCTCTTAGGCGATCAGCAGAGAGGCGAGCTCGGCTCGAAATGGATCGGCGCGGAGCACGTGGGCTTTCTTCGCAGCGATTGAACGCGTCTGGTCGCGGTACGAGGCATTGTTCGTCGGACGCAGTACATCAATTCTGCGGCGTTGCTCAAGCAGCCGAGCCAGAGAAAGAAAGAAAGGAAGAAAGAAAGAAAGCGAACTATCGTGAAAACAAACGAGAAAGAGAGAGATAGAAAGAGCGACTCGTGGAGCCTTGCGAGTGGCGGTCGCTCGCGCGTACGGCTGGCAGCCCACGCGAAGTGCAGGCCCGGCGTCTCTCGTAGCGCGAGCTGCAAATGTTTCTCGGGCTGTTATAGATACTTACATAAAGAGGGAATGATGTATGCGCCTCGATGGGTAATATAATGTAGGCGGCTAACGAGAAAGGGCTCCGCTCTCTGCTCTCTCGAAGCTCTCCGCTCTCGGTTCTCGCAGAGGGCAGTCCCGCAAGAAAAGGGTGGATCCGTAAATTCGCAGCCTTCAACTAAATCAGCGCGAGTAACGACGCCCGTCGTCGCCCTCGCCCGCTCGACATCGCGCGAGAGCGGATCGCCGGAAGGCGAAGCGGATAGCCGAGACCAGCAGCCCCCGTGAAAAAAAGGATCCTCGTCGTCCTGCGAAAGCAAGAACAGACGCGCGAACGTTTTGAAGGCTTAAGGGCCCCCGTTGCCCTTCGTCGACCACCGGAAGAAATCGGGAAATGAGGGTCGAGAGCGATCTCTCCTCCTCCAACGACCATACTAGAGACGATGACGATGACGACGAAACTCCCCGGGACGAAACTCGCCCGCTACACCACCGTGCCACACCGCCGACGTTGCTCTCTCGCGCAATTCCAATGTTTTATGTCCGCGCTTATGCATGCGTAACGAGCTCGAGAGTCGTAACTCTCTGGTTAAACCGTCTGCTTCGGGAATGGCGCGCGGATAAGCGGTTAACAATCGTTTACGCCTCGGATTGGAGGGGGACGCGTTCGTTTTCGTTCGCGGTTTCGAACCACACTCCTGTCCCCATTAACACGTTACCCGACGGCGATTGTTTAATAGGCCTTAGAAACCTCGGTTCCGCTCCCGAGGGTTTGCCGAAGCTGCTGCTTTTAGTAGCTGTAATAATATCGGTCGTGTATGGCCTGTATAATTATTACTGACTGTATAAAAGGAAGGAACGTACGGCATAAATCCAATAAAATTTGTATACATTTATTTACTTCCTTTTTGCACATTTATTACATTTATTTCTTCATAATTTTGTTTTACAGAGAAGTATCTCGTCCGCAAAGGGTTAAACAAACTTGCCCCCAAAAAACAGTCGAGCTACCATCAAGTTTGATCAAACCCGGAGGTGGCCATCCCCCACGTCATCTCCCCTACATCTCGAGGCCGGTGTTCGCCGGTCCCAGTAACATTCCTTTCAAAGACGTCAAGAATTTTCGTCGGTTCGACTGTGGAAGTTGCGAGAGATGCGTATCTGGCTGCGGCGCGTTCGCAGTCGCCGTTCGAAAAAATAGCACAATGAATTCGGCGGCTTTATCGCCGCGCGTGATCTCGGTCCACCGCGGAATCCCGCCTAATAACCTTTTCGTCGATCGACATTGTTATGGGCCGGTCATTAGAGGCGACCCGAAAAAACGGCGGAACGGTGGATCGAGCGTCGTTTATCGGGCCCTTGCGCCGTTGGGTTTCATCGGCGCGCACTTATCTCAAGGGACTTGAAAATCCGGTCGCATTAAGATATCTATCGGAACAACGGATGTGCGCCATTAAACTTTTACTTTATTTAGCGTTCGGAGGAGCCGCGGCGAGCTGCGGCTCAACGGGAACACGGATGGAAGGAGACAGGTCCACGAAAGGGAGAATATAGAGAGAGAGAGACTGTTATAGAGAGGAAGGGAGAGAGGAAGGAAGAGAGGAAGGTGAGAGCGAGTGGTTGAAGAGAATGGTAGGAAGGAGATTATTGAGCGTTCAGCGTCGAATATTGAACATTGCATACACTTTAAGAATGGAAAACAGCATTGAAGATTCAAAATTCAATATTCAATACAAAGATCCAGTCAACACCAACATCAACATTATTATCGACACCACATCAACAACATTGAACGTTGAACTTGTAGCGTCGAACCTTGAACTTCGTCATTAAACATTGAGCTGAACTAAAGAACCTATATAAATGAGAGGAAAAGAGACAAAAAAGAATAGGAAAAGGTGAGAATATTAGGAAGGAAGAAGAGCGACGAAGAGTAGCAAAGAGCTACAGCCAGCGTCATGCCAGCCAGCCCAACATTCTTCGCGGTACCCGCGATTGTTCCTCAACGTGTAATTATTATTTACGTTTACTCCTAATGACCGGCCCTTGCACGACACCATTTAGAATTGCTAATGACCGAGCATCCGCGGGCCCCTACTGTCAATAGATACTAAAACTCATTACCTAGCCCGGCACTAACTAATTGGACACATCTGGATTGACGGAATGCCGCGCGAGTACCTACGATTGGTTATTAAATCGAGACGGGACCGTTCCGTGGAACGCAAGGGCCACGAAGATCTTTATGTTAATGCCGCGCCGCCATTACGGAATAGGAGCATGTTCGCGCTACCAGGGATCATCTATATACTAATGAGAGGGTAGTTTATTAGGGTCCGACCGGACGCTATTGCTGACAGCTTCGACGCGCCAACTTCTTATTACATCGGGTTTTGTTTGTCGAGTGGTAGACAATTTGCTTGGTGTATATTGGTGGTTGAAACAAGGGTAATTAAAATAAGGGCGAAGAAAAGTTCACTCTTTGCAAATCATACTTTAAGATTTTAAGCACTCGGAAAGATCAGATGGCCCTTCGATTATTTCAATTCGTCACAGCGATTTCCCCTCTCCTCCGATCTCGTTCACCATTTCGATCGACTATTTCCTGCCGGAGAAGCATTACAGCATTCCAGCGAAAGTTCTCATCCGTGGCGGAAGCGAAACATTCTGCTCGAATGTTTCATTTAAATGTTTCTCTGCAAAGTAAATGGTTAATCTCGAAGCAGGCGCATTTAAGAGATAAATATGAACTACAGGTACGGCTGAAGCGTAATCTTCTTATTGGCCATTAACCATCGCCGACTACCAGAGAAGCGGCAGCAGATCCATGCTCGTGTTCCTCCATCTTATTATTTTAACCGATTAGACGTGACTCTACGAAAAGCTTCCTATTCGTTTCATCGTGACTATAATTTCCTCGTAACTCCGCCGTAACCCGGATCTTAACGCCGCGCAGCAATGAACGGTGGGCAGGCTACCAATTATGCTTTTCATCTGAATAGACTTTGTTGTAGTCCACGCCGGCCAAGGTTAGTTCGTTCCGGGGTACGGCGAATTGTTTTTATCATCGGTGGAACGGCGATCTCGAATTTGACATGGGCATTCTGGGTAACCAACCGTATCCGGGATTGTGAGGGTCTTTGCCATAGCATGGTTCCTGCCTTTTTGCCAAGGGATGGGCGATATTTTGCAATGGTATATTTTCCCAAGCGAAACGCCGCTGCTGCTGCGTCCCGGACACGACCGGGAGAATTAAGCCGCGATTAGTTACTGTTGCGGTGGAAATTAATTGTACACTGTCCAACGTCGAACAGTGGGCGTGAACGAGGAAGCGAAGGAAAGCCACTGGTTATTACGAAGTCGGGGCTCTAATAACTTGTACCGCTTTCATAAACGTTCGCCCTCTCCGTCTCTCTTTCCG
The DNA here is from genome assembly GCA_028455615.1 of Lasioglossum zephyrum. NCBI lineage: Eukaryota > Metazoa > Arthropoda > Insecta > Hymenoptera > Halictidae > Lasioglossum > Lasioglossum zephyrum. The sequence goes on along the minus strand of CM052329.1, from coordinate 17,997,999 downwards.
CGACGACTTCCTCTTTAGGCTTCTCCTCGGCTGCCGTCGCGCCGTTTCTCTCGTTGCAAATAGAATTGGGCAATAGTGCTCCGAACACGGGCTGAATGGAACGTTTCCAGCGTAATCAGTATCCCCGGGCGGTTCGTTCATAATAATGATCAACTAACTGCTGTTTGCCTCGGTGAGAAGAGCCCCTGTACCGCTGTTTCCTGACTTATTAGCCTTAATCATTGTTTGCGCTTTTCAATGCCTTTGTGCTCCCGGGAAATCATTTGCTGGTTCGTGTTCATATACCCATTCATTTTCGTGGAGGCGACTAATTCGTAATCGATTTGTCGATGTTTATTATTTCACGGTAGAATCTGATGACGGAATCTCGTAAACAAAGAAAGCGATCATGAAATTTGTAATTCATTCACAGAATATATTGATCAGAATGATGCTTACTTTCATCCATAAATTTATTTAGAGAACGAATCTGTTCGATGTGTTACTGTTCAAAATCGGACATTTCATATGCAACAGCTTAATGCCTCGCAGAAAAAAGGGACGTGGCGGGCCGCCATCGGAGACACAGAGCCTGCGCAGAAGAAGAAGACGAAGAAGAAGAAGAAGGAGAAGAAGAAGTGAGGTGTCTAGATATAATCCGGACGTTCCGGCAGTCAGCTGATCAATATTCCTGTCAAAGAAGAGGGCTCTCGGTGGCGATCGGAGGGACGATCGGCCGGAACGATTACATTAGGGTGTCCTTGTCGACACTCCTGAAAAGAAACACGATCACGGTGCCAAGGTGTAAGACGAGACTCGGGGCCTCAGACTCCGTACGACGACGCCCAAAGAGTAGGGGATACACACACGTGACAGAGGCTATCCAGAAGTACATCGGATGCCGAAGAGGGGCTACGGGGTTGGATGACGATTGAGGGAAACGAGAGGGAATGTTCGACGGGGACATTCAGGCGTCGAACATCTCGTGAGTTCGAGCGACACCGTGTAGAGTCTGCGGTGGCAGGTGAGTTATATTCGTTAGCCGAGTGGATGGTTCGACGAGCTGGACCCACAGAAACCCCAGGGGGAGCCGGTGGAGAGGTATCCCAGCTTTATTCCAGTTTAAACGGTCCGTCAAAGTCACCATTACCATTCCGGTTCGCGCGAACCATTTATTTACGCGGTGCCGGGACGCGCCGCTTATTTATAGCCGTCAATTAATTATCGCTGAATAATGAGCGCGCACAACCGCGGAATACATTAGCCGAATCGCCATTCTTACCGGCGTTTACTCGCATCGGGGGCGGCCGATTCTCTCTGGCTCTCTCTCTCTCTTCCTCTTTCTCTATTTATCGTTCTTCTTTCTCATTCTTCTTCTTCGTCGTCGTCGTCGTCTTCTTCTTCTTCTTCGTTTCTCTGCCCTCTTGCTTCCCTCCCATCCCCTCGCCGAAGGCCGGCTTCGATTTGTTCGGAACGAGCTTTCCTGTCCATGCGTGGTTCATTGTTCGTGTCCCTGAACGACAAGGCACGACTGTGCTCTTCGTTGTACGCTCCCTGTTAAGCTGAAATAGGATCCGGTTCAGGTGTTGTCCTTTATGGCCGAGGACGAAAAAAGAGCCGCGCGTTCTCCGCGACTGTCTACCTTGCTCGCTCCGCGTGTCTTTCCTCTCCTCGGCACCCTCTCTTCGTGCCACCCCGAGCGAGAGAGAGAGAAACGTAAATTAATTTGCCTACGTCCCGAAATTAATGCACTTATCGCGGAGAATGTACTGGCGCTAGATCCAGTTTGCGAGCTGCGTAGTGGTTCGAGAAAAGAACAGAACTGGATAGCGTTAATTGTCCAGTTTTCGATTTTCAGACGAGGTTTTGTTTCAGACGAGGTTAGAAAAACAGCTGTTCAATGACTGATTTTTATTTTAGTCACAAACAATATACACTTTTAATTTATTTCTTTCTTGAATTCTTTAAATTAAAATGAATAAAAATCGTACCAAATTTTGAATATAATATGCTGGCATCTTCTGAAAAATTTCGGAAGCCATAAATAGTAGCACATATAATAACAAATGCAGAAAATTGTTATTTCGCATGAAGATCCGTGGTCTACATATCACAAAAAACATCCGCCACAGTTGTCAAGCACTAGATCGATCGGGATGGCAAAATCGGCCCGGCACTGGGACAATTAATACCACCGAGGCCGCAGCATCCTGGTGAACGGGGGTCTCAATAAAATTCTAACGAAACGAGGAGCAAATAACGAACACGACCATTTGTCTGGTCCGTGGAACGAGGGTCCCGAAAAAATTCTTGTCGGGGCCCGGGCCTGGTGCCCCGTGACGTTCCCTGGGAGAGGGAGTGTCTACTCATCGATTACGCTCGGAATATACAGTGTTGAGTGCGGATCGCGAGTATATATGGGCTGCGGTCGAATAATAATAAACGGGGATAAATAGCTAACGAAGGACGCGGATGGTTGCATGGCTATTGCCCATTCATATAGACGCAGCGAGGCAAGACGAGGCAAGGCGAGGCGTCTCTTCTCCTCGGAGCGGATCCGAGCGGATTCGAGCTGAGAGGAGCCGAGAGGAGCTGAGAACAGGGGGGTGCGCTCTGGCAAACTGTGCTTGTCCACCAGGGACAATAAATGACATTGGACCGTGGTTCTCGCGACGATACGACGGCACGACCGCCAGTTTCTACCCGGTTTCTCCGCTCTCTTCCTCTTTCTCTCTCTTTAACCCCTTCTCTGTCGGTCTCCAAGCTCCATCTTTCTCCCTTGTCCTCCTCCTCTTCTTCTTCTTCGTTCCTCCGTCCGAGCGTAGGCAGGTTGGCATACGAGCCGCGGTCAACTCGCCAGCTCCTCTCTCTGCTCTAATGAGCTTGCTATTATTTGCTTTATTGAATGCAATTAGAGCTTACTCCGTGTCCCTGTCTCCGCCCCTGACCCGCCAACCCTCTCCGCGACGAGTCTCCTCCTCTCGTGCTCCTCGGCTTCGCAAGGTGGTGGGTTCTCCACCAACACAATCACCGCGAACGTAATCCCCCGGGCTCGCTATACCTCTCCTGCTCTCTGTCCCCTTCGCTCTTGCTCCCCGTCTTGTTTTCTCTCCCTCTTACTCTTGGGTTCACCTGTGTTGGTAAATAAACGAACGTGTGTCGCGGGTTCGTTCGAACGCGATACGTGTGTACAGACGCCGACGGTGTATCGCCGTGAGGAGACGCCGGGGCATAGCAATCAGCCACAGACATGCGGCCGCACACTACTGTGTAATTTCTAGAACAAAAACCCAAGCCGTAATTCTGTTCATTATCTTCGGGGATCCTGGAACAAAGGGAACGGGGATCGGGGACGGGAAGGGATATCGCGGATCGCGAGAAATTTCCGCGCTGAATCTCTGCTCCTACTACCGGCTACGAGACCAAATTACCGATTTCTTGCGGGACTCGGTAGCTGGAGGATTCTTTCGGTTGAGTCGGTCCCTTTGTTTTTGGTTTTTTAGATGTTTCTGTAGAGGGGCGGGAGAAGGATTTGAGAGAGGCACATGCCAAGATCCGCTGTTTATCGATGACACTCAAATAGCCTTGAGCATAGTGTCGAAAATATTGTTTTATACATGCAAGTGTTATCGTATTTAAAACTTTCCAATACGTTTGATTAAATACATTTTACATTCCCAATTTCAAGGACTACCTTCACTGCTTCAAGGTAGACAACCGTACCAAAGTATTAATAATCAAGATTGATTTCAGTGGTTCTCCTGTCCTGATCAACACAGGTGAACATTATAGAACCACACCACCTAAGAATTTAAAGTACCCAACGCACTCCCGGCTCGCAGCACCCCAGAAACAGCATACCCAGCGTGATGCACTTCCTAGAGAATGCATCAGCGCAAGAACTGTTGGAATTCCGGTGAGGAGTTAGTTCGCAGGTTTCGGAGGCGGGGCCGCGGGACACCTAATAAATTATAACATTCCCTCGCAACGGCGGCGGGGATCTTTTCAGTTAGCGTTAGTTCCGGGGAAATTGAGCATAGCGCCTGGCATAATGCTCGGCGCACACGTTACACCGTAATTTCGGTGCATCGGAACGCGGCGACTGCACGTTGCACTTGAATTTCGGGGTGCAATCATCGGTGGCCTCGCGATCTGCAATTATCTTGTATATACATACTTCTCGGGAACGTTTACAGGGAAGATTTCATACAATAAGGTCTCTTTTTCTCGGAAACTTCAATTACACGGGGACGGACGTCGCGGGATCGCCGATTACGCGTGGTGCACGCGCTCATGGGCTCTGTTTACCCGTTCTCTCATCTAGAGAGTCTCGCCGTCCTACTCTCTCTCGCTCACTTATTAACGTCTCGTCCACAGCGAGACAGAAACCCGTTCTCTTCCGGCACACGCTGCCGGAGCTCCACTTTTCTTTCGGCGTTAAGGACGATGACTCCGACAACGCGGCGGTGACCAAACCGAATTTCGATACGAGCAGAGCCGAGTAGAGCCGAACGGAGACTCCCGACGCCGCTGGATCCGTGTCATTAAAAGTCACTTAGGATAATACCCGGGGTGATTCGTTTTTAAACGGAACGGTTTCGCGGGGCAATTTATCCCGAATTTCCGCGGTGCCCCGTGGCCGTTGCCAAGCGAATGATATCTCTCGGTAGCCCGAGCCAATGCCGAACAACGTCACCGTGTGTGGCAATTTAAATTCGAGCCGGTCGGGAACCAAAGGAAGAAACGGTAAGCACGACTCTCGACGCTCTGGTGATATTCAAACATTATTAAAGTTAACGACAAACAGATTGCGCAGCCGAATCGCGGTAATCGCGGCCGAGGCTCGGCAATCGGGGAAAGAAGCGGAGATAGGCTACGCGTTACCGTTGTCTCGAAATTAGTCTTCGAGGTTGTTTTTAGATTGTTTCATGATCGTTGGGTTCTGAAGAGTCGGGGTTGAACGATCTGGGTAGTTTCAGGGTTTTTTGGTGGCCGGCAGTTGAAACGATAAGGGAGGTTGTTACTCAGGAATTTAGACTGCAGAAATGACGTCCATTAGTAACATTTCTGCGTCTGAAGTCACTGCCCAACAATTTATAACACAATACCCAAATCCTTCAATATTCTCGTAAATCCTTCTGAATATCTACAAAGGGTACCAATCAACCAACACTGTATTCACATAGTGTAACATCTTTTACAGTCGTTCCAATGTTCTCTCAAACACCTCAATACTCAGCCCTTAAACGCTTCCACCTTTCACCAAAACTTCCAATACCCTAACCCGTCTACGGAACAGTACCAATATTACCAGCCCAATACCATCAGTACACATCATCTTCCAGAATCATCCTCACCGTCCTGAGTCTTCCAGTGCGTGTAAAACACGCGGTTGGTCGCGTCCACGTGAACCTACGTTCATCTAAGCGGAGTGAGAGAATCGAATGCTGAAGGAGGGGAAGAAAGAGAAGACTATAGAGAACAGAAAAGGAGGAGCATCACTCGGACCCGCAGCATAACAGAGAGAGGGAGAGAAAGAACTTCCGAGTGAGAGAAAGAAGGGCTGGTACCAGGTAGAGGAGTACGGGGGTGAAAGAGCGGGGCTACCGAGGTGGTGTAATCTACGTAGCGAGTAGGTAGGATGGGCAGTGGATACACCGGCTACGTATAAGTATAATGACTGGCACTTCTATGCATTATCATACCGCTGGCTCCGGTGGTGGCTGGCTGGCCAGGGTCCGTGCGGTGCCTGGGATCAGCCGTGCGGCCGGGGAGATGAATAATTTCAGGACGGGCACGCAATTACGTGCGCGTACGTCTCGCGTACCAAGTAGCCAGTCGACGGGCCACGCACATGCATACGTGCACACGTGGCAACCCGGCCACGGACACCGTAGAAAACCGCGCCAAACCCCATACCCCTCGCCAGCACCCCGGACGATCCACAATCTTGGTATCATTTATATTTCACTGCGGGCAATTATTTCGGGCCCCGGCCGTGCCCATCGGGTGTCCGATAAGTTCGAACCAGCGAGACCACCGCTCGCGGTGAGGCCACGCAGGGCTCAGGCAGAAGGTGCTTGTTGCTTGTCGATCTATCCGGATCGAGGTCCCGAGTTTCGTCGCTCCGAGTATGATCCGATGAGATAAACGTCGATCTGCGTGGGTCTGCGTGTGCTCTTTCGTGGATGCGTGAAATTCCAAGGCAACCGGTCAGGCTTTTGTTTTCTGGCTGGAGGATTTGATAGATAGATTGCTTTTGGGCGGAGTTGTGGACGGAATTGATGGGTTTTGAGAAGGAGGAGTGAAGCTTGTCGGAGTTTGTTGTAGTGGTCAAGTCAAACATTAAATCCACTAGTCCCCGAATCAAAACCTATTACCCATTCCCATCAGCAGCATCAAATCTAGTTCAACCGCGCGGAACCCCCAAAAATCAATTACCCGAAACAACCCCTCCCTCCCCACGAAGCAAGAAATCAAAATCCAATCACCACCGGTGGCGAATAAAACACTTCTCGCCTCGCATCGGAAATTTCGCTAGTAGGCGGCGCAGTTGCACTTGAAACCAATTGAAACGGGCACCGAGGGGGTACGGTCTCCGCAGCAATAGAGGTGGGAGGGGGGAGGGGAAAGGTGTATATCGAGGGGCTCTCTCGAACGCGTTCGCAAACATATTGCATAATCGGTAATAACTACAGGCCGGTCGGGCGGTTCGCCTTAGTATCAGGGCATTAATTATCACACCGTGACGTTTCGCTCGATCTTCTAATAACGGGCGTCCAGGGGCGGACACGCGCATAAGCCGAGGCAATTCAGAACGGGCGCGCGCTTATTCCCACCGCTTGATCTCCTCGCGTGTTGGTGCACCATACGAATCGAGACCATAGCGTAGCATAGACAAGAAGAGCGAGAGAGCTCGTGCCCGAGCTAGCGAAAGAGAGAGCGAGAGAGATCAGGTTCCACGGTCTCCGAACGGGAACAGGAGAGAACGCGGGCTCGATAATTTATACGGGAGAGCGTAGATCGCCGGGTATAGGCAATAGTTAAAGCCTGTTAATTTCCGGCAGTGAAGTTATATCCGGCGCTAAAGTCCGATGCAATTAAATGTTAGACGCTACCGCGGGGGGCTCGCGGGGGCTCGAGGCAGCATCCACTTCGGCTATAACGAGGACACTTTGAATCCGAAGGTTCGCAAAAGGGTGGCGCGAAGGGAGAGCACGGGCGCACGTCAACCAAGGGAAAAGACACGCCGCCCGTGTGCTGGCTCTTTCCTTCGCTTTAGTGATTCTATATAGGCGTGTCTCCTACATTCGATCGTCTCGAGGATTTTCTTCATTATAAGTTCCAGCGATGCGCCAGCGAGACGTATGTAGTCGCGCGATGTCTCGTTCGCAAAACGCGACGAGAGCGAACGCCAAGGATCCGCAAGCAAGACTTTCCGTTAGGAGACGCCTATGCCGTTCATTTTCGAGTGGTTGCGCTTAAATTTCGCTTCACGCGAGCAACCGGCATGCACGACTTACCAACATGTCTTTTAACGAATTCCCCGGGCCGAGGGATCACCAGTTAACACTTTGAAGATGCTACCCCGGATAAGCACCGAGCGTCCTCCTATTTGATGACGGGGAGTATTTTCACTTGAGGTGTGCACGCCGCATTGATGGTGGCGTCAAGCTCCATCAACGGCGTGGGTCAACGTGAGATGCTTGCGAGCTCTGGTCCTTCAGAAATGAAACGCGAACGCGCACAGTTACATCCACTTGCTATATGTTCCATTCAAGTATGAACATAGCAATCAAGAGTTGCAGCAAGTTTAACAACAACAACCGAACTCCCGGCACTCTTCCTCAAGAAAGATCGCAAGAACATAACGAAAGGTCACTCACACCGTTCTAAGGGAGCCTGCAACACTCTCCACCTCTACAGCGAAGGTTCTAAGGGTTCGTCGCGTAGCTAAATCCCGGCGATCTGTCTGACACTTGCTGACCGCACTCCCTAACTGTCGAGCCGAACAATGTCGGCGCATTATTACACCAGCATCATCGGTGTCACCCCGTCCCTTTCTTTTCCCCGCATATTTCTCGCTCGACATCGCGTCGGCCTGGCTCCGTTGCGAACGACGGAGGATACGTATTATAATATATATTATAATAATGTGGGCCACAATGGATTCGCGTCATATCCTGGCTCTGTCCCCAGGCCGGCTATCAATTAGATCAACGCACCCCAGCCTCTGTAAGCCCGGAGATATCGCTCGCACCAACCCGCCTCGCATGATCCATCTACCTCTCTGTCTACCATCCACTATACCACGCTCCGTGTCCCTCGCTTTCGTTCACTTCGTTGCCGATCGTCGTTCTTCCCTCCCTGTCTTTCTTTCGCGTTTCCGTGCAAGTAGCGTGCGATAGAGCTATTACCGGCGGACAAGCGAGAAACTCAATTTAAATTACAACTTCTTGCCGTTGTTACGACCGTTATTATAACGTTAGCGTTTCACGGCGATTCCTCCGCTCACGTGCGTGCAGCTGCGCGCCGAACCAGCCGCCCCGAGCCAACGTCAGCCAGCTCGACGCTGGTCCCGATCCGATCGCCAAACTTGTAAGCTTCAACGAGCTTCGCTGGTAATTCGACGAACGTAAAAGACGGATTTTTAGCCTCCAATGCGGTGCTCACCTGGCATCCTATCACTGATACAATTTCTCGGCTCTTCGTGTATCGTTTTGTTGGCAGTCGATTCTTTGAGCTCCTCTTGCTGTTGATTCTGCGTCGATATTCAGGAACTCGTCAGGGTCTGAACAGTGATACCTGTGAAAATTCTCATTCATGAAAATAAAATTGATTCAATATAATTTTATCGAAATTTTAAAAGGTGTTCTCTACACCTTAGGTGAGAGTATTAAAGTATTAATGATAATACTTCAAACAGTCCCGGAAACACGTTCGCAACTCTCCTGACATCAATTCGATAGCTCGAAAGCGTACACTTTCGAGAACACAATGGTGTCCGCTAATAGACTCATCCTCCGATAAGAAATTTAGTACTTGAACGCGCATTAACCTCGGCATTGCGCGCTAAATTTCACGGAATACTCGGTCGATCTCCGTCGCCTGGGTAATTCATACTATTATCGCGAACGCATAATCATAAATTTGCATAGGCCATTACGACACACACCGCGTCGTCACGCGAAACGAATCTCTGTTCAGCTTCGAGGCGAATCGCGGTCCCGTCGCTCTACCATACGGCAGAGGGACCACACCTGGAACCGCCACGAATCTCGAAAAATCAGAGCGATATGGATCATCGAGGACTGTTGTGGAATCTCGCTCGAAATGCCTCGAGTACACTTTTATCCGTGTCTGCAGCCGCGTTGCAGCTGACTCTCTGCCCGGGAGATGCAACTACCTACGCGATGCTGTGACCTTGCTGTAACCTTGGCCGATAAAAAATGTCCCGCAATCAATTAAAACATTCCGAGGCGACAGCGAGCAATTTGGTTCGATTAATTGGACCGTGTTTGCGGCGGATCGTTAAATTAACGGTAGCAAAAGTCGGTGCTGCTGTATCGACTGAAACATACAGTCGCATTTATCGAAATCGAACTAGTAATCACAACGATGTTCAAGATAAATATCGTACACAGAGTTGTCGTACACGAGCCGCGAGGAAATTTGTCTTATTTTCCGTTCGAGGCATGTTTGCAACATTTGTTGTTTCTCTATCGTTAAATTCAATGTTACAGAATGATGGTGAAAATACCGAGTAGATCTCGAGGATGTTGAGAATTCCAAACGGCCAGAATATCAAAAGATCGTTTAAACGCCAGATCCAGCATCATCGGGTCCTTGATCAGTTCATGTTGTAAATAGTGATCAACCTTGAGAAAACACATGGCAATAAAGATTTCTCCCTATCCATGGCGTCCAACCGGTCGAAATTTATCGTTTCCGTACTTTGTTCATTGGATGATTCAAACGTGCGATCACGAAATTAATTTCCTGCTCGGAGATCGATTCGAGACTGCGGAGATTCCGTTTACCCGTGGATCGTTCGCTACAGGAATCGATGGAACTTTATCTTAGGGCGGATCTTGCGTCGGATCTCGTCTGATCTCCGATGAAAATCGCAGGTAGGCTGTACGGTCTCAACGCGAATACTTGTGACCGTAGATTGTCTGCAGTATAATTAGCGTGGCTAATTTATGCGGTTCATAATAGCGATGTTAAAAAACACTAACCTTTAAGCTTTGAGTTAACTTTTAACATGTGAATTACTGTGTAACCGTCTATGTGCACGTAGGATATTAAGTATCCGGATTTGATTTTACCAACCACAGCAAATCAAAAAGTAGGTTGAAACAGAATCCCAGCAACGATCGATGAGTTCTAGCCTAGAAAATGAACTGGGTCGTCATCATCCATCGGAGAGGACCTAGATCTCGAAGAGCGCCCTTCAGCCATTGTGTCGGGCGCACCCTCGCCATTACCAACGAGCTGGCGGCGTGGCGGCTGGCACAATCGGTCACTCTCGTCATTACGTTGCGTCTAATCATCCATCAGTCGTCAATGGCAGAAATTAGAGAGCACGATGCCCACGACAAACCCCCGGACATCGAGCCAATCGCAATTCCAATGTGTATCGCGTCTCGTCGCGTCGCGTCGTTTGCCTCGGCGCTCATAATCGGTTCCGGGGTTGGCATTCATCGGTTGGGACAATGCGAGAAAGCCGATATCCAGCTCTCGTATTGTATCCAGCGAGGCCGGTTCACGTCTTCATACCGGTCCGGGGGCCCGCAATCAGCGTGGCAGCGAGGAGCGTTGTCAATCTCGTGGACGCAAACTATACTGGCAGAGAGAGGACTGACAGTACGCGCCGCTGCGGAACGATTTGCCGGAGCAGCCGGCGGGTAAAACTTCGTTTAGCATCGCATCGGGGTGAAACAGAACCGGTCGCGTGCGTGTTCCCCTGCGTACGAACGGGCCAGAGGGTCAATCTCCTCCGCGTCCACTTCTTCTTGTTCTTCTTCTTATTGATCTTCCCTCTTTCCCTTCCGCGTGCCCCTTTTTCTTCTTGCTCTTTTTCTTCTTCGTCGGCCTCTTCTTGCTCCCGCGTGTCTCACCGACGTCGGATCTTTTCCTCTTCAACTTCATCTTCTTCGTCTTGACCGTCTTCTTGGCTTCTTCTTTTGGTCTTCGTCTTCTTCTTCTTCTTCTTCATCATTGCTGGACTGCCCCCTTTTTTCCCCGCGGCCAACCGTTCTACCGCGTTCGCTCGCCCGGAGGTCGGACGTCATTGTCTCGTCTCTGGAAAGCGAAAGGGACCCGTAAAAAGAATGAGAGACCGTATTCGACCCGGTAGATGCAACGCCTAATCAGTTGTTTCCGTCCCCGGAACTATTAAACGCCTGCTAATTAGTATTTCGATGTGTCAAGTTTGAAAATCGGGAGCCGAATATATTTTTATATCAATAAACTTTCGCACACCCCTGAAGGTACAAAATTGAAGTTCACGGATAAGTCTACATCTCCGACGAATAACGTGTAAACCAATAAAGACGTCTTTATGAAAGTATTTTACATGTAAAGACATTCTTGAACACCTTAACCACGCGTCAGCGGCGAATTGAAAAAGAAGAAATTTTCTCGCGAATAGTTTGTAAACTTGCACGGGATAGTGCGAAGGCTGCTATTAGATCGTAAGTATACTTTGCGCGGCATCATCCTGATCGCTGATAAACCTTTGTAAACACCATGGAAAAATCGTTCTTTACGAATTCCATCGGGGAACATTAATTATACACCGACGTGGATCTCCGCGAAGGATTTTTGACACGTCTCGCGATGATGCTCGTCCCGTGGATACTCTTCAGGGCGAAGAAGTTCGAAGGCAGTTATCTTCTCGACAATACAGAGAGTGTTACAACAGTGGCATCGAATATAATGAAGCACAGGGGATTCGCAACACGTAAGCATCGCCTCGTATAATTTACTTTATTCAGCTTGACGGACACATGTAGCGATTAACGGGGCCCCGTGCATAAGGGTCTGCCTTCGAAATTGTAGACCGCGTTAAGTGTAAACGGTCCGGGTACACACAAGTGGCATCTAATTATCAAGTTGCACATTGTTCGCGTCTCGGTTGCTCGTTAACGACAATGGGCCCGATGCTCCGTGTTGCGTTATACCGGGGAGATAACGATCTGCAAATTGATCGGTAATCTCGGATCACCGGTATTCCTACTTATCAGCTAAATAAAGCCCTGCTGTTGGTTAGCCGTGCATAAAATATATTTTCAAAAATCTACCTCGGACAAAATTAGTTGGTCAAACCAAATGTTCATTTATCATTTATACAGTTACAGGACATTTTCTACAAAATTACAAACGACACTCAACCTGCCATTCATAGACAAATCAGTGTAATACAATTGAAGTTGATAGAAAGATCAAAGAAGAATTTTGAAGCTTCTGTTAATTACTAATTTAAATGTAGGTGGTATCGGAGCTGGCACGTTATCACATGATCGACAACGGAAATTATACGTGGCACGAAATCGGGGATTAAAACTACGTGTAATTTGCGTTTTAAAACGTCTCGAGCGGATTCATTGAAAACACGACCCTCGACAGAAGAGGATCAGCGGGAAGGGGGTTAGAAAGGTGGAGGGGGAAGGGGAAGGCACGTAATCGCGTTTTACTTTATCAAAGTTAACCGGCGGCCATGAAGTGAATATACATATATCTGAAGGCGAAATTGCCGCGGTTAGTACTAATTACCGACTTCCACTAGAAGTGATTAACGCAGGAATTATAAGACACCGATGCTTTCTGTGCGTCTGATAGTGTCGATTTCCAATTAGCCGCAATAACGTATAGCTTAGCCGGGGCTCTGTGGTAATTGCGTCTCGAATAAATTGCTGGTAACGTAGAAAGCGCTGTCGTTTAAATATTATATCCGTGACGGGGTACACACCGGTCCGATGCACCGAGTGCAACAGCGTCAGAGTGCGTTATTTATGTTAATTACGCGTTTGCGTTTTAGAAACGATGCGCGGATTAGAAACATCGAGTCGATTACGAGCGAGACGTACCGGTCTGCCGCTGAACCGTGTAGAATTTTGAACGGAGATTGATGATTTTCGAAACGATCGCGGATTTAGCCGACCTCCGGCAATTTATCAATTTCTCCGTCTGTCTGCCGGATCAGAATTGTCGTTACCGCTGTACGCACCTTCACGACTGTCTCCAAGTAGCACTAACTTCGCTACTTTCATCGGAGATAGTGTCTGGGTACCAACATTTCTATCGCGGAGACGTGCCTGTTAATTGTTGTTTGCAAACAGAGCAATCGAAGCTGGACTGAAAGCTGTACGTTCATTGCGTCTTTTTAAAACGTAATTTAATTACATGGTTTTTCAGTACGTGGGTTTAAAGTTAATTCTGCGTTTGTTGAAGATTTTGAAACAGAAATTGAATGGTTGGAGGATTTTATACATTTATGACAAGAATGAGTGAAATTGAAAGTAATAGATGGATTGTTTTGTAATCTTCTTTTCTTCAATAAGTTTAATAAATTCATGAGTGTTACGAGAGACTCGACGTCAGTGTTAAAAGTGAATGAACATATTCACGAATTAATACTTCGAGAGACGAGACCATCGAAGAGTATCTTTCCCGTTGGTCGATAAAAAGGCAGCCCGAATGTTTTGGTTCTACTTAAGTAGAAAGGGACAGCCAGTCCCTTCGGGACAGACGCGTTAACATTCGGAACGTGTTCGGTTCCCACCGGGGAGTTTTTCCGATTCACGATGAGTTGCAAACCTAAATGCTCAGTAGCCCGAAATCCCAGATTGTACCGGCTGTAGGCGACCGCGCTATTGTGCACTCATTGTCCCCCCTGAATAAAGAACATTTTTAGACACCACTTAGACGCCTCCCGATGGGGTGACACGCAACTGCGACTCATCCTTATCCACTTCGCCCTTTTTTCGTTCTCACGTTCATTGTCTGGCCGTTGCGCTTTTACCGGGAACGGTGCTCGCATTCTAAGCGCTCTTGAAAACGAAGAAAAATGCGTTCTGACACTGGCGCCTCCAGCGATCGCTATTCATCAGGCAAGGATTCATTTTCGTTTGTCACATACTTTCACTTTCGAGATAATGCCGTTTAAAGTTTTGACCACTAATGCTTTGGCATAAGACATCGGTTAAATGGTATTATTTTTTTAAGCCTTCCGAATTTATTTTCATAACGTTTTTCTAATAAATACGTAAATCCTATACTATGACGTTCAATTAATGCATAAACTCAAATTTTTTGGAACTATGACATGCGACGTTTTTCCTGAGAACCACAGAAATAACCACTTCAAACCATAATCGTATTAAAAGCACTTAATGAAAGCAAGTCTACTTGATCGCGCTTAATTGCTGAACTTCCACGTGGGCGATGCAACCGTCAAGACCTTCTCCAAGGCCACCGGTTCTTGATCCTTGAACTCGCAGCTGCAGCCTTCCTCTACAATGTTACAAGAAGCAACCAGTGAGCTCGGACAAGCAGAAAACCAGATTGATATTTCATAAAATTCCTCGAAGCGTTCCGAGCATCTCGTTCTTATCCGGATCGTTCATCTTCGATGGAGGGTTAGCTACCGAATACAAACGACCTGCGGATGCAATCTAGGTTAATGATATTGCGGCGGCTACGGGACATTGTGCAACGGGTCTTTGTTAATCCGACAAACCAGCGCGGCATCCGGGCCGATCATTGTGTCCAGGTAGGTACAACAGAGAGCCAGGTGAGCTATCCGGGAGTAATGCTAGGAAATTGGCCTGAGGGATAGGGTAACAACATATGGGTATCATTAAGCGTAATAATCGTTACGAAAATGAATGCCGGCGCATTTATCCGAGATCCATACCGCAATTAATAACGCGCCGGGGCAAAAGTATAGCGCGCATAATGCGCGCGGGCCTCGTTGTTGCAGAAACGGTAGGGACTAAGATCTGTTACACGCTCGGCTCGGCTTGGGCCCAGCTCGGCTCTCTCGATCTTTCTAATTGCAAATTGAATGATCGGCTATCGTTGCGCTTTGACTATCCCCAATGAGCATTTGTCCCACCGTTATCTCTCTCTTGCTCCCTCACACCCCCGCCTCCGTTGATTGATCGTCCCCCAAAGTAAGATCGTTCCGGCTACAACATTGCACTGGGGCCTCGATTGATCGATCGGCGTCGAGCACGCTCTTCGTCTTGTCGGCGAAAATAAATGTCATTCCTCTGCCACCGATGCATACTTACCCGCGTTATATTGCTACTTGCACGCCTAGCAAAAGCCAGCCCCCACTCTACTCCCTGAACACCAGCTCTATCGCTATCGTGAACAGATCTTGTCCGTCCGCTGGATACATATTCGCCGGTAACACCGTAACCGTGTTATCTGCGCCAGGCTACCGGATCGGCGGCTAGCAATTTCTAAAATTGATACCGACCACGAGGGAGGACTGTCAAGTTCGAATAACAGCCTTGGTTTGTCTCCGATGTGGACAGCTTCGGTGCTATTTATAGGCGGACAAAAGTATCTGGGATGCGGGTATCGGCGTGGGTGAGATGTAAGTTGTAAACTGCGGATTGAACATTTCTCAGATAACTGAGAAGCTTGGAATGTATTTGGCTTCCATTTCTTGTAATGGATACAGAAAATTGTTACTCTGTATAATAATCCGCAACCCAGTAATTACTATAATGTTCGCATGATTGGCTGCATCAAATACCTCTTGTCAGGTTTGAGTAAAGTCTAGATTAAGCCTACATTAGGTCCGGGTAATTACCCTTATTATTAATGAAAATATTTTCTGCCTGCAATATATGATTAATTGCTGCGATAGACTAGTTAATTCGATCAACTATAGGCACTCTTTCCCAGGTCTCGGTCAGGTTTACTCCACGCCTTGCTCCGAGTAGCTGCGATTATCGTTAATGAAAACGTTTTTCATTAACCGTACCTTCCGTTACGGTTACTTGCGTTTTTAAAAATTGTTTCGTGCTATGAATTTTCGTCTCCTGAACATTTTAAATTCGGTTGTGATTCAAATTAGTGGCTACACATTATTTTCGTCTTACCGATACTGTGCCGATAAAATGTTTCAACTAAAAAAATCTCTGAAATCTTGGATTGAGCTGTCTACGCGTGACGGGATAATGGAGACTTCAGATATCGGAAGATCGGACAATCGAGGTCCTACGGTATAATTAAAAGAAATTACAAAGTGGACGATTTATTTAAAGACGGTGTTAGGTCGTCGGGCATTTGATGGACGAGGCATTGGTTTTTCATCGATCGCAGTTAAAGAGGTTCTCTCGACGTCAACGACGGTCGTCATTAATCAAGGCGGAGCATGACTCGCCGATTCTGCGAGGATGGAACGGAACGGAATGGAACGGCAATTGCGAATTCGTAGGCGCCAGCGGGCTGTGAAACTTGGCGTTCGATGGTGGCGCCGGAAGCGCGGGCAACCGGGCGTGTCAGCGCTGACCAGCGCAACGCCGCTTCTTTTGCCACTGTTCCGTTGCGCTGCACCTGCACTGGCTGCACTCTGCATTGCACTCGGCACTGGCAGAGTGCTACCGCGATTGGCCTTCCACCCACGCGTGCTCTCTCGCCGAGGAACCAGTCCCAAAGCAACCTGAAACCCGCACTTTTACCTGCCTCGCCTCGCTTACTCTATCTCTCTCTCCTCCTCCCCCCTCTCTCGCTCTCTCTCTCACTTCGTTTCTCTTACCTTATTTCTCTTTCTCGCACTTCGTTTTTCTTAGCTCGTCTCTCTTTCTCTCCCATCTCGCCAGCCAACCTCCCGAAACCCCGTATTTGTCGATACGGTGACAACCTGTGTTTAACTGTCTTAATACGCCGATAAGAGCGCTACCACGGACTCCAGGTACCAATTATCCCACGGCTTAAATCAATTGTGGGTGTCTGCGACGGAAACGCCAAACGAACCGAAACCGCCGGATCCCGACACTGCAAATATACTACTGTTCGAGATTTGGATACTTACGCCTTGCGAATGGGTGTTCCAGTCTGATCTTTTGATAGTCACGTAGCTGTTTCGTTTGTTTTATTTTGTACAGTCTTTATTCTCTTTCGTATTTCACGATTTATACGTGGAAAGTGGGTTAACAAGATTTTAACGTGGTCATTGCTACACGAATTTATTTCATTCATACAAGCGATAACTAGATCGAGCCAGACTAGATTATTTATTAGAAGTTTCTCAATCGTTAAGCTTGAAATGTTCTTATAGTCGCGACATTTGTAATGCAAATTACTCATTAAGATTCTACAAGATGCCTGACACAAAAATGTCGACAAAGAATGATGGAAAAAGGGGTGAAGTATAGTAATTAAGGCGGACTGTTATTAAAAAATAAATGCTAGCCCGAGATCGCAGAATGAATGTACAATTAAGGCTTTCAGGCTTGATATCTCTCAAGCTTTTAACCTCGGGGATCATAATGACACTGTGAAACTCTGAAGATTGCAATGCACGCTCTAACACTTTAACGCCGATGATGTAGATAATGATCGTTCCTCCATTAACACTGTAGTCGTTGCATTCTTTCCTTCAGAAAAACGATCTTAATAATCACTTTTCATGAACTTATTCTACCTTTGTACGAGATCGTAAGTAATGGTTGTTTCATAACAATTTGTGCAATGTAATACAACAATAATAAATCAATACGCGGACAAAGAAATTACTAATTATTAACGTCGGTTCTTCTAGCATGGAAAACTCGTGCTACTCAATTTATTCTTGCGTTAGATTGCTGTACTGGATAGTACTCCGTCATAAAGAACAGTCACAATTTCAAATGGTATATTGAAACTAAGCAAATAGTGAAGAACTTCTTCTCATTTCATCGCGTCTCATTAATCTGATTTTCCAAATATTGCCAAAGACCAATTTCCAGGGATGTGAATCGCTTTGTCAGATTTTCCGAGCGACTTGAATCAACGTTCCCGTAGACAACGTCTTCCCAGCAGTGTAGCAGCAGCGTCTTGCTAGCTTTCGGGGCCGCGGCACCTAAGTGGAAGGCGGAAGGACACAAGGTGGGTCGTCGATATCCGCGAAAGAGGGGGACAGATGTTCTAAGAACAGACGGAGAAAGAGAAAAGGAACCTAGGCGACGTCCGTGGGGGGTTGCGGAGTAGGTGTGCAGGGGTCGGTGGGGTGGAACGGGGGTTGCAAGGGGGCCACGATCGAAGTACGTCGGACAGCAAGGAGGCGCCGGTACTGCGCGCCACACCCCAATGCAGCAACTCCATTGATTATTGTTGCCGGTGCACTTCCTTACCCCGCCTTCGGCGAACGACAAGTATGCCCTGATTCCGGGCTGGCTCCCCGGCAAGCTACCCACGGCACGGCTCGCGCCGCGCGAGGCAACATTCCTTCTTCGGAAATTTGTAAGAGGCCCGACGAGCTACAAACGATGCTAATGTCATTTAATGCTAATGCACCGAGCAACCGTTCTTTTCGACCACGATCGCGCGCGCCGCGCCACCAGCCTGCTCGAGAATTTCGAAAGCCGTTGGAAGAGAAGGGGAGCTTTTGACGATCGGATCCGATCATGCGAGGTAAATACGAGAGGATATATTGTGTCTGGCGGTCTAGAATGGGATGTGTGGTGGAGGGGTATGCGTGGAAACATTGTTGCGGTTGTTGAGGTATCGGGTTACGCTGTTTGGTCGGAGGTGGCTGCATTGTTGGCTAAACATGTTCGGTTTTGTGTGGTATCTGATAGTCCTCCATAATGATGTAATAGCCATTGGTGATTTACCTCTTGCTTATATATTTGTTAGATTTGTGGAGGAATTTCCTGGATCCGAAAGACGTAGAGGAATCGGAAGATCTTCAAATGCAATAATAAGGGTGTATATAATTTTTCAATATTGTTCTCAATTTTCCAATTCTTGTATAGTGTTTCGAGATGTCCTCGATTAATCTAGACAAGCTCGTCTCCGTAATTTTTAAATGAACAAGATCGAAGACTACAAGTGCAATAATAAGAGTGTACACCGCCTCAGGAGCAGCAGAGTTGAATATCATTGGCGCGGTTGGTTGATCGCAACTGACGCAGACAATTTTCAACCCGCCCAAACATTTTCGGTCCAGCAACGATTGTTGTTGCAAAAGTTGCGAGCAAAAGTGTTGATTCCGTGGATCGATGATCAGATACATCGCGAGCAGACGGACAGGGTTGAATAGCGTCGGTGGTCGATCGAACGCGTTGGGCTGGTCGGTTCGCCATTTTCCGGAAAAGCATGGCCTCCGTCTGCGTAAACAAGTCAGAATGCGGGTCATGTTGTGCGGCGTAGGGTTGCAGGCGTGCGGGAAAATAACAGAACCGGTGTCAAGTCTGGTGTGCGCTGCAGGGACGAGAGACCGAGAGAGAGGGGGAGAGGAGTGTAAAAAAAAGAGGCGCGGCTGGCAAAGCGCGTCAAGCTGGCACACGACCGCCTCTATTTCCCGTCGGATTAATCTCGATAATTAGAAAGCGTATCACCCACTCGTTGCACGCGCCGTCGACTTCGAGCGTTTCACTTCATTCGCCTCATTCACCAAACTCGCGTTATCCGCTCACTCGAGTTACACACCTCACTCACGCTACTCGCTAAACCTTCTCCCCTTCTCCGTCTGCCAAGCCGCCACCACCATCGTTCCTTCAGTCATTCACTTCACGTGGCACCTGCTCTGTGCCACAACTCTCTCTCTCTCTCTTTCCACATCACGAGTTTTCTTTCTCGCTCTTTCTTTCACGGTCCTGCTCATTCTTGGCTTCCTTTTTGAACTCCTTCTGCGCCACCTCCTCTCGCTCTCACTTTGTAACCAACAGCGTCTCTGTACGCGATCGAGTAACGCTGATGTCAGGAAAATGCGCTATCAAGAACCACGGGATCGAAACGCAATTCTGCTACGCCGGTCTCCCGGGATTCCATCCCTTCACCTTGAGACGCCATTGCTGGCTATCAGGATTTCTGCTCTGTTCGCGGATCCGTGGGGCCCGGGAGGTAATTGTTTGCGAGGTCTCTGTGAGCCTGTTGTATTTTTAGTGATTTTTGTGAAATTTCGGGAATGTGGAGGAAGTACTGATTGCCTTGAAGTTCTACTTCTTTTATTACTCTTCGCGATACTTACAACTTCGACCATAACCTAGAATTTTCTGACCGAGCAATTACCAATCGATACATTGTAACCACAGGTGGTCGTCACGCTTATTTAAATACACATGTTTTTCTACTTGGAATGAGAAGCTTGTAATCATTTAATCATCCAATTTTCTCTGGACTCTCCTGCGAGATATTAATTGATTCCGTTCGAATCACGGACGTGATGAAGTATAACATACAGGGTTGTTCAAGGGAAACAGAATACGTAAATGTTTCAATTGACATTGCGACAGGACAAAATTAAAAGTGCGAATTAAATGATATTATTTTAAAGTTTATTTTAAGCTGCCAGTATTTTTTCAATAATACCACGAATACTTGCAATGTCATTCGATCACAATCATGCACAGCCAGTCAACTGATCGATGCCCTTCGACTGACATTGAACAGCACAGGTAATTCCCCGGAGAATATAAAATGATAGCTTCCAAGAAGACAGTTTACCAGACATTTTGCGATAAACACACAAAGATTATTTATTCTTCCGAAATGATCAGCTGTCAAAACCGTGTAATTTAAATTCGTAAATCTGTTATCGAAATTACGCATCATTTTGCCGAATAAATCAGATGAACAATTCAGAGACAATGTAATTATGCCACTGCAACCATTCATCCCAGTAAACGACTCCGTTTATCATATACTGTGCAACAAATGCGTACAGACCATTATTTAGGGAAACTGTCTTTTTCGTAATTTAAGATTGTAAAGCTGCTCTTCCAAATTACACGGAGTACCTAAATAATCCTACCGTAAGACGAACAATCCAGAGACAACGTAATTATGCTACCACACGCTACCGTAGCCGATCATTCGAGCAAATGTTCCGGTTCATCAGATACTGTGTAATAAATGCGGTACCGATCATTATGGGCTAGAACAGGGTTGAAGGTAGCTTCTGAGAAGACTGTTTACCAGAAAAAGGGTAATAAATGAACATCGATCATTAGTGCCTAGAAAAGTATGGCTTTGAAGGTACCTTCCAAAAAGACTAACAAATGATGGCAGAGCAACATGATTGTCTAGATGAAGAGTGTAAGGTAGCTTTCAAAAGACTGTATAACGAAAATCATTATTGTCCAAAAGAGGATTGGCAGATGGCTGCAAAAAAGGCAATCTACCAGAAACTGTGTAACAAATGCATACTGTCCAAAAGAGAACTGACAGGCAGTTTAAAAAGGATAATTTACCAGCTACTGTGTTATGAATCCATACATATCATCATTGTTCAAAAGAGAAAGATATCTTTCAGAAAGATAATATACCGGAGATTTTGTAACAAATGCATACAGGCCATCATTGTCCGAAAGGGAATTGATAGGTAGCTGCAAAAAGGACAATTTACGAGAAACCTTGTAACAAATGTATATCATCATTGTTCGGAAGAGGATTGAAAGGTAGTTTCCTTGAAAAAAGACAATTTCCCAAATGTATCAAATGTGCATAGTGTCAAGCTGTCAAAAATTTCGTTCCTCAAATTCGTCAAAATCTTTACAAAATTATGCGGTACTCTGCGCCGAACTGACAGTGAGCCGAACAATTCCGAGACAACGCAATTATGCTACCACACGCCACCGTAGCCGTCCATCCGGATAAACGTTCCCGTCTCTCTCCGGGACGACGGGATTCTTTCACGACGGACGAATCTGTCCAATTGCGGACAGAAAGTACGGTCCGGGGCCGGATGCAAAGCGTGCGGGCCCGAGTTGCCGTGACGAGAACGGGCCCGATCGGCCCCGGAGTACGGTGATTGTTCTCCGAGGAAGGCGTCGATCCGCTTCGGTCCGCTTCGGTCCGCTCCGCGAGTTCCGGGAATGCGGGGACCGTCGTCGGACCCCATCGCCGCGGACCCAGCAGGTAGATGGGCGAGCAGGGTCGGCAATTACGGTCAAACCGTCGATATCATCAGGTGGTGGCGTGCGCGCCGACGTGCACGGACACGTGAACGATCCTCGAAATCATCGGTCGTTAGCCATTGCTTCACAACAATGACAATGGCAACCATTTCGAATG
This sequence comes from Lasioglossum zephyrum, assembly GCA_028455615.1. Lineage (NCBI taxonomy): Eukaryota > Metazoa > Arthropoda > Insecta > Hymenoptera > Halictidae > Lasioglossum > Lasioglossum zephyrum. Next base: position 17,975,778 of record CM052329.1, on the reverse strand, counting down.
ATCCTTCAAATTGGGATAAAAGAATACCCAAGTATAGAGGTCTGATGTTTTTTCAGCTCTTCAACATTGTTAGCCCTTTTGGGACTTGTGATCTGTCTGGTTGGAGTGCCATTTGGAATGCCTGTTGTAGCTGTTCAATATTTTCTCTCTTTTGGAGCCCTTGCACTATTGTCATGTGATAAATAGATTGCGAATTTTGATTTATTACACAGTTGAATAGGTAGAATATAAAACAGTAAGATTAATAAAAAATCTAGTGACAGTGTTGTATTATTCTACACCCATTAGAATGGAATATTTTTTATTTTGCGTAAAGATATGTTCGTAATGACAACAATTTCGTAAATTCGATTTCGTTTCCGATTTTCAGTAGGTTCCTGTTGATCAGCAATTCTAGAGTTTGAGGTGTGGGAGAGATGAAAAACGAAAGAAAAAAAGGAAGAACGAGAGAGAGAGAGAGAGAGAGAGATCGAAGGATCCAAAGAGTACGAAGTGGAAGAGTAAAGAGGGGCAGTCCATGGGGCCCCCTGAAAATTACAAGCTATACGTTGTTCCAAACCGACCATCTGAGATAATACCTGCTCACCCTCCAGCCATAATGAATATGTAAGACAGATTGTAGGCTAAGAGGGAGCCTCCGCAGCTACCGCAGCGCGATACGGTTGTCCATGCGCAGATTATATTCCAGGCCGATTACGCACGGCCGGCCGATAATTTATTATTTGCCGCGAGTAAAAATCGCCGAGGAAACGACCCGCGGCACTCGGACCGCTGCGTAGAACTTATCCTGGACCCGAGGTACCCACCACTACTGTACCTGGACTCTCTAAGTCCCGATACATGCTCACATCCTGCAGAAATCCGAGCGAATTCCGCTTGGTAGCTGCGATTAGATAACACTAAATCGAGGGAGCTGATGATGAATGCGTCTATTAGCTACCAGGACATTGCAGGATCGTCCAGAATAACGTGGGAGCTGATAAGAGATGATCTTGAACGATCTATCTACTATCAAGGTCATGTACAAATTACTTCATGACTCTCTTCATAAATCTCTGGTATTACTTTACAAGCAAAATATTCGAGTTTTGCAAACAACGAGCTATATAAACGATTAAAAATACCTGTCCAAAGAACTTAATGATATTCATATTAAGCAGATTTTTAAGCAGTGAGAAACATTTCAGAAAGGATGGAAAGTACAGAAGTGGATTAGACCATGGCAATATGACTATCGATCTTCACTATTTACAGCGCCCGACGATTTATGAACTAAAGGCAAACATTTGCATTAAGTCTCGTCGATTACCAGTCTTCTGCCAGCAACTCCGTCTGGTAGCTGTAATGAAATAATAGTAAATCAACGGTGAAGGTGTCCAAGATCTTGCAGGATCCGCCGAGACGAGGTAGGACCCGGCAGGATCAGATCCCAAGCGATCCCGCGATCGAGATCGATGAATGAAGGCTCGCGCAGTGCCGCGCCGGTTGTCCGGTAGCGGCGGAATGCTGCGCGAGATCACGAATTATCGTTATTACTATCGTACGTTAATTATTGTACGTTAGCCCGGCCGCGGGGAACCGGTATTTCATGATCATCAAGGATAAATAACACAACGTATAATGACCTGTCCGACGTCGGAAATGTATTTGTTTTTCTGCGCTTCGTATAAATTATGCGCCGTTGATGCTATCTCGCGTTGAAATTCAGCCCCGACCGATACGGCGCTGCTTAAGGAAATTACTTTTAATTACGTTGAACGGGGATACACATGGCTGGGACGGTTTTTCGCTCGTACGCTGTCCGTTACACGGAACGGATCATTCTTCTTCCCGTGGATCCAGGAAAACCGCTTCGGGAAGATCCTCTCCGGTACTTGTCTTTCGAGGGAGTGCTGGTTGCGATCACTATAACGTCCCTGGACGAGAACTCTTGTAGCGTAATTTCCTGGTCGTTTTCTTAATCGAGGAGTTTAACCCCTGATTTCAAATAATGTCTTAGGTATATCGTGTATTTCAACCCGTTTTCTATCAAATTATGATATATTTAATAACAACGACTCAAAGTACACGTGTGAATCGAGGACTGAAAATTATATACAAAAATGCATTAAGCAACATTTTAGAATGACGCATTTGAAAACTGCGACCCTAGAAGGAGCCCCCGTAAATGGGTAACGTCGCAACCGCGGAGAAAAAAAGTTGCATGCTGAATAAGGTGGCAAATGCTGCAAATGAATAGTTTGCGCTACCATCTGGACCTGGCGCAGCACATTGGCCGAGGCCATAAGTTCAGTAACTTTTTTTTCGATTGTACCACACTTCGAGCCTAACATTTTCAACTCCGGTTTACTGTATTAGGTTTGTTAAACCGCCTGAACAACTAGACTGGTTTCGATCTGTCTCTGCTACTGTGTATCAATTGAATGTATACATATTGAAAATAAAAATTTGCTATATAGTTCAATATATAATCGTTGTAATTGTTTGAAGCATTCGCGGGAAATAATAAATGTTGGGAAGAAAGGAACTCGAGAGTAATCTCCAGAAAAATGATTTTCATCTATTTGGGACCGTTCTCTCGTTGGCTGCGTAGTTGCCATGATCAAGACTAATGGGTGCCCGTGTTCATTCCAGTGTTCGTTTTGTTAAAACGCGTTCGCGCCGGCCGAAACGCGGAGCGGAGAAAGTCGCGGAAAAAAGAAAAGTTCAATTGTCCGACTGGTTCTACTATCGTTCCCTCAACCGTCGGAATTCGTGCTTGAAAGAATGTTCGCCGGCGACGAGGAAAGAGAGAGCGACAGTCCGACCAGATCTACGGCCGATTGTGAGATCGGAGATTAATAAACCGAGAGAGGCTGGCTTCGCGAAGTTTTCCAGGTGATAGCGCCGTAACACCTTGCTGGTATTTAGATGTAGATCGGAGGACAAGTTAATGAAACCGATAAATAACAGTGCGAAGTTGGAACCGCGCCTTCTGGATACCGCAGAGAGATCGGCGGTGGTTGCTGCCAGCCAATTGATTTACGAGGAATATCCAGAAAGTCGGTTACCGTTGACTGTACACATTTTGTCTCCATTCGATTCATTGTCCCTTCACCTATTGAAAGAGTTTAACAATATTACTACGTTATGCATAAATATACAGAAGATCTTATATATGTACGAATAAAAACCAGTTACACCAATTTTGCAGCACGTTTCGACCGATCCATCAACTCCATTGTCAACACAAGCAATACAAGACTCCTCTCTCGCCAGAAAGTCCCTATCCCGATCAGATCGTCGACCGCTCGCGTGGACAAAAGAATCCCGAATCCACCTCACGGGGTGACGGTTCCACGACTTCTTCGGCAGAGCACGATCTCCAGCATTACAGAACCCAGCTGAAATCCAAAAGAAAAAGGAAACCTAAACAGAGACAGAAAGGGAATACAGAGGGTCAAGGGGGCGGCAGGTGACAAAGTCGGGTGTTTAGCCGTCTTTCGAGGCTAAAATTGGGACCTAAGCGTCGGCTTGGTAGTATGGGGTGGCAGGGTGGCGACGAGGGAGACTATCGCCGGAGTACAAAGGGGAGGAAGAAAGAGAAGCCGATAAGAAGAATGAAGAGGCGACTCGCTCGGTGGAAGGAATGCCGTCGGACGAGCGCCGGAGGGCAGCCTGTTCTCCTCTCTGTCTATCCCAGACATTGTATCCCTCCACCCTTTACGCTCGCGGTAACAGAGAACGCTGTTTCCTTCCTTCTTCGAGGGCCGGGGAGCCGTCTCGGTCTCTCTCGCGGCTGATTCCTCTTCGTCCCCATCCCGCTGGGCGCGTACGCATCTGTGGTGGTGGCTGATACCTCCCGGGGCCTCACTTGTCACACACGCAGCGGCCCCCTCCCCTCTGACAAGGCCCGAAGTCCCCGCGCTCCCCAATCCTCGGCGCCCGAGGTCCCTGCGCTCCCTACTCCTCGGCGCCCTGAGACCCCGGACTCCCCACTTCTCGGCGCCTTCGGGCCCCGCTTTCCCCACTCCTCGGCGTCCGTAACTCGGGCCGCCAGGTTGCATCGGCACGCCAGCGGCAATACCCGTGGGCCGTGGGCCGACACAGGTGATGCACGGGCCTCCTTACATCTTCGATCCACTCTCTCAGGCCTCTTCTTTCCCACCGGGCCCCGGCGTATCGCGCTCTCCCTTCCCCCCTCTCTCTCTCTGTCTCTCTTCGTTTTCTGCTCGCCGTGTCGCAGGAGAGATCGCGCGCTCGCCGTCCTTGTTCTAGCAATGCGAAACGCGATGCGACGCGCGTGAGACGCGCCGTGTGCGCGTCCGACGTCGAACATCCTCGACCCTGCCGCGCTGTAACGCCTGTTATTGTCCGTCTTGTTACAGGCATTCGAGGGACCGACCGACACGCATCGCGACCCGGTGCAACGCCGATGCAACGCGTGACGGCTGCCCGTTCGGGGCCCGAGTGCACGTGTTCCACCGGCCGTTCCTGACCCCGGGTCGTGTCAGAAGTCCCAAGTCCGCGAGCCGATACCACCGTTCGACGACTAACTTGTTTCACTTTTACATATCGCTCGAACGGTCGACATCCTTTATGGGCCTCGTACTACAACGTGTTGCGGGACTCACGGTGCGCCGAGATACCGGCATGATTTGGCGGTCTTGTCGAAGTATAGTGCACTCTGATTATTTCAGACACGGTAGGAATTGCGTTTTTTCGTTTGATTAACCCCTCGCCCCGTCCCTCGGGTTCTTAACAAATTTTAATTGGAAAAATTTTATATCTTTCGTATCACATAACTTGGAGAGCTGACATCTGGCAGCCACTGAGATAAATTATTTTGGGTCCTTCCAAAAAAATTATTACAACTTTTAATGCCACCTATATTGTAACGGGGAAAAAATTGACATGTTCCTTTAAATTGCGTGCACGTATTCGTCCCCTTCGTACGGGCCGACGTGTTGCTGATTTTTTTTGGTTACAGATCGAATGTTGCAAAATGGTGAAGTGGAAAAGACCAGTGCAGGAACGTGATTCGCGGAAGCGTGTCTCGATCGATAAGCGTGGATCGAAGCGCCATTTTACGTGGTAACATTAATGCAGTAATTGGCGATATTAATTTTCAGAAACGGGACGAAAATATCTGCGGAACACACCAGCTAATAAGGAGCCATTACGGGCCCGCGACGGCTGGGGAACGCGGAAGCTTCGTTTTCTAGAGGAGACACGCAATCTGTGGCGAACTTTTCCATATAAGACGCGTTTTACCGGTCATCTCGTTAATTGATACCAAACTCGACGCGTTGGAACGTCTTGTAATTGAGCTTCACACCTCCCGATCGGCGCAAGAACACCGTATCGAACTACGATCGGGAACCGAATCGGATAAACGCGGTTGCGTAAAGGACGAGATCATAAAAAACTATATTTACGCACGATGCGCACCGCATTCCGTCGACATCGACACGGGCGATTCATTAAAAATCCGATGTTTTATGGTATCGTTGCTATAAGTATCCAGTCAGAAGTATCGTTATTAGAACGCCGGATCTTTATGCGATTTGTGCATGTGGGAACTCGCTAACGCACTGATAGCTCTGCATTAAGCGAAATTGATGACATTTGCGGAGCATCTTCCAGCCGATTCAAGTAATTTCTACGCTATTCTCGTTTTTATGAAGTTGTCGGTGAATAGAGGAATTTACATAATCATACGCTGTCTGCCCTTTTGCATGATTAGACTACGGAGGATCATGCAAATTCTCATTTTTATGTCGCTGCTCCGAGCGAATGAATCTGGGCATTAAGTATGGAAATTAATAAGACGATTTTGACTCCTTGCTCATCGTTGTTTTAACTAAAAACACAGAGCATGTACTGTGAATAAGAGATTTATTATTTAAAAAATTTGATAAGTGTAGTAACCATTACTTGTTCATCAGAATAAGAATGACATCGACGAAAATTTGACGGCTCTGATCGTCACTAGCGGAACGCATTAGCGAACATCGACATTCCCCGTTCTCGCGGCACAAGAAGATCGTGATCGAAGGATCGCAGTTAAAGAACGAGTCGAGGGTCCGGCAGCGAGGATCAAAGACCGTCGATCGGACAATAAACCATAGAACGCGATGATGCCGAACGATCATTACGCGTGGAACAACGACACGATCGAAATATTGCCGCGGATCGTGTCGGCGAGAACTATTCCATTAACTTTTTTGCGGGCCGGTGCCGTTAACATCCGTCCGATTGATATATTGTGTTTCAACGACCAGCACGGACGACACAGAGAAGAGGGGTCCCGCAATCCGCGCGATTACAGGCTCGAATCGTCGAGCGGATTTTGCGAGCCTCGCGCAAAATGCACTTATCGCAATCATTTTCCCTGGCGCGGAGAGCTGTTGCCGGTTATTTGCGTTTCAGGATTGCAACTTGGTGTGCTCGCAAAATTACTGTAAACCCGGCAAACATCTGCCGGCACGTATGAACCGCCGATTTTCTGCGATGGATGCATTACCGCCGCCTAATGTATGCGTGTTTTCAACGGCAACAGCAGGTTCCCGACGAAAGCCTCCATTCGAAAGCGGAGAAAACTTCGGCGCAGATGCGCGATTACTGTGTTTCCCCGAGGATCGGTTTTCAGACGAAAATTTTTACATTTTACATTTTATACGTCGTTGGGCCCGTTCGTTTATGAAAATTTGCCGTGCGCGACGTGCTCGACGATTTACGCGCGGTGCACCGGGCTGCACGGCGAAGCGAGCTTCCGACAAAGATGCATCGCACTTTCTATTTTGGTCAGAAAATTTTAATCTTCAAGGATGACTTTCATCTTTCTTCGGAGTCTGACGAAAAATTACGAAATCAGCAGCTACCCCCGTAAGCTAATTATTTTAGAATTTTAGTGAACAATTTTCAAGCTACCTTTTTATGCAGTAAACTCGCTAAGAATCTTAAGAATTTATAACAGGTAGAGATAAATTGAAATACCGGTATTTTAATTTGCCTGTACCGTTACAAATTCGTTACTTTGCTTCATTTTTCAATTGCACCAAAGTTGCAGATACGTTTTTCATTACCATTAAGATTATAACTAGTTCAGAATTTCTTCATTGCTATCTGTTCCCATCCTTCGCAGTGAACTTTTCTTCAGTAACAAACTGGTATTCGACATACGTGCGTCACTTCCTCTAAGAATGCAAAAGTTGAAAATGGTTCAGCTACAGTGACACGAAAAATTCGGAATGGTTCGTTTTGATCGAACCAGTAATTCCAGTGTTGAATTCTGATAGTCGATATTGTCGTAATCAATGAAGACATTTCCTATCGGAGAGGCTCTCACGAACTATCATTGAGATAGTCAACCAGTCTTTCTCAGCTGACTAAGGCTTCTACAAGTCTACATTAGATTGGACGGACGAATAGGATAGGTCTGGATTTCGACGTTACCAATAAATATCGCAACGTATTTGCGTTTCGAATCCTCCGTTGCGCGAGCAGAATTATCCTTTGTGCAAAGAGAAGACTTTACATTTTCAGCGGCATTAGCATTCCTAAGGTTTCTATACTGCAGCTTTACGATTATCGTAATCCACTTCTCTTCGGCTGCGTAATTTCGCATCGAGCTTGGCCGCGAGTCGTTGATATTTTAAAACCCTTAATGCTCGAAACCAGTTTCCCCGATCAGCCGAATGCGAACCGATATCCAGAAACAACTTAATGCCTTTTTAATTTCCAGCTTGGGGAGTAAAATTTTCCAATCGCAACGAGACAAGTGGCCGACCGATTGTCAGCCATACGCACCCTTCAATTTTTTAAGGGTTTCCGGTTCCTGTTCCACTTTCTCAAGGGTTAAGGTCTTATAAAGAGAACTGTGTTTGAAAAACTCCTGTAAAATGAACCGTTAAATAAATACGAGCAAATCCGTGGTCTGTATCGGCCGGGCGAGGCAAGCAATGCGATAATGCGTTGTTTGCCGCGGCCCAGCGAGGCAACCTGTATTGTTTGCCTCGCCCGCGCCCGGAAAATTTTCTCGGTCAGCTCGGACATTTTGTGGGTAGAAACCTTGTCCCCGTCCCTTGGTAAGTTTCGTCTAAGTTTCCTCTGCTCCAGGAGGTGACGCTAAATAAGGGGAGTAAAGTTTTCCTATACAGTCTCCATGTAGAAAAAACGTGAAAAGGTCGCGTAATGTCGGTATATTTGGTAATAGCGAAATCAGCCAGAATTCACTCGCGATGGGGCATTTTGACCGCTGAGCGAAGAGCCGAAACTTCCCTCACCCCGAGTTCGTCGGGTGGGGGAACAGCGTCACGGAAGAGCAAGGAGAGAGATTAGTCTCAATCTGGCGCTTCAGTGGGCTCGATCGAGGAATATGGTGACATTTCACTATAACTTTTGAACCATAAAAGATATTAGGATGAAATTTCCATTAAAATTCATTAGAAAATTATGCCTACCTACTAACGACTACCGCAATAAATATATTTTTTATAATCATTTTTTAATGAATTCTTTAAATTTTGTTGTCTTAAAATAACATTAAAAATTGTTCTATTTGTTACTTATTTAGTAGTACTCCAGATAATTTAAATCACCGATATCTTTGGTTATAAATTTCTCAGTATATGTTGAAGTATTCATAATTTGAAGAAAAATATTGAATAGAAATGAATAAATTTTTTTAGCAGATACTATTTTGTTTTAACTACACGCTCCTAAGAACTCATTTTCCTGAGTTTGCTAGTTCAGGTATTATAATTCAATGGATAAAATGTTGATGCTTTATTTTACACGTTTGTAAAACCAATATTTAGTACTCGGTATTCAGTTTAAACTCGTGAAATAGACTGTTCGTGCAAAATGAAATGTTTCCGAGCTCGTCATTAGGAGAGAGGTGCAGAGGCACAGTGTCCAGGATTCGGGAATGGGGATGTCGCAATTGTCGCCGAAAGGACCCGGTTCGCGACCCAGAAAAACCATCGGCGGAAGAAGGATCATCGTGAACGGTTCCCTGTAAAAAGACTTGTTGCTTCGGCGGAGGGTCTGCCCCGTCCCTCGAACGAGGATTGTGTAAATCTCCTCATTTCGGATGCAGTACATTATTCTCGAGGGGTCCTTAAATAAGTAGCTTCTTTAACAGGGATTTCGTAGCTGACGAAATTTAATTGGTCTTCTTGCCGGTTGCGCCTCTTTCGTTCGACTCCCTCGTTTCGGCTGCCGATGAAGATCCTCATAATTTCGCAATCGTGCCGGGCCCGATCGAATTTGCAAACAACAGGTGAGACTACCTTCCCGGGCCGCGACGGAACGTGAGAGGGCAGGTGAATGGAACTTTTATACGTTCAGGTATGTGGTGACTCACTTCGATGACGATCTTGATTTTTTCGGATCACGGGTCTGACGGACATTAGCTGCCGATGATTGTTTTGCGGATGTTGCGGCCGATTCTTGCCGACCTTGTTTACATATATTTGCGGAGCATGATCCTGTTGACGTGAACAAAAATTTGGTTTTCTTTTTCCAGTTTTCATTAAATTTTTCTTTAATGCTTCAGGAAAATCGAATGACAAATGATTTAAATAGTTCATATTAAATGCATCATATTGTAGACCCAAAAAGAGATAAAAAGTCTGATATTTAATCTAATAAGGTTTGTGTATAAAAAACTGAATATAAAGAAGAAGAAATTAAAGAGAAAAGGTGAAAGGTAATGATGTTTCGGATTAAAAAATTGAAACGAGCACAGTTGTTTCTTAGACGATTAATGAGACAAATGCTCTCTGCTGGGAACCTAGTAGGAATTTTCGAAAAATGTCCGCAATGGGGCAAACGTTCAATCTTCTGTTACGATTTCTTGCTCGCCGCGAGACGTTCTACAATTTTAATTAGTGTCTGTGGAGCTCGGAGGACTTCCGGAATGTAACAGCGGAACGCGAGGTAGCTCTGCTTAGATTCCGCGACGTTATTCATTGAAACGTCTTGATTCGACGCGACGTCCGACGTCGCGTTAGGTAAGAAGTCTCTATCGAGCACCAGTGACGATCCACAAGTACGGCTCGATTGAGCATGGTATTAAACAAATAACAAACTTGGCTAACAAATTAATAGGTACTTGCAGGCAGAATGTCGTGAGGCTTTTTTTGTTCACAGTTACAATTTAGTGACGTAGAACAATAGTTCCGGCTTTGAGACACTTTCGTGCCACTACACATAAACCAATTAGTTCAAGAGTTTGTGTCACGGGAAAGCAGACAGTAATAGAGAGATATTGGAAGGGACAGCAATAGACAACGTTCTTTACGCACTCCACGTGGACATAAACGAGTGAAATACAGCTGCACGAGGACCTTGATACAGTTCGTTCTATGATCCCTTTTCGACTAATAGAACCATCGACCGGAGATACAGATTTCTTCGAGCTTGTTCTCGGTTGCGTAAGCGAGTCCACAAGAATCTGGATTTGCATAAATATCCGCAGTCGTTAATGTCCGATCGGGCTGGCTGTAATCTATTCCGACAAGATGCGGATATAACAGATACTAAATAATAGTAGTACCTTTATTATCGCCTACCACGAGCGCTGCAGCGACACCTATAAGGGATGTGTCCGATGTAAATTCTAGGAGACGAAATTTGAGAATTTCTTGCAAACGATGAGCTGAACCAATGGGTCCCAAATTTTATGGCTGTTTAGCCACAATATTAGAGTAACTCAAAACATTTTTATTACACTGTTGATGTACCTAAGTCGTAACTAAAAATATTTTCATGTTCGGTGATAGTGAGATTATAATCAAATTCTGAGAGCAGATTTTTAAGATACTGTACCTTTAATATGTGCAAAGAACAAATGAATCTTAATAGAATCGCATGAAGAACAGTTGTCCCCAGGTGTTTAGTAAGGGAATCCCGGACGATGAAAAAGAGGAGGAATTGCGGGAAGCCCATCAATAAGAAAGTTATCGCGAGCGGGATCGAGGCGAAGCGAGCGAAAAGGTGGATCGCCGCGAGGGATCGGGTCTCATCGCGACAACGTCGTAGGCCAGGCCTATGATTGATATAAATTAGCGTTTACGATGCCACACAGGAGGACGGCCGGCCGTTTCCACCCTGGAACATTGCCGCCGGTGAATTCTGGGGATCGTTTCCGTTGCGGCAGCTGGCTCAGTCGGCGTTGCGTTTCGGGATCTCAATTAACGATAATTGGCAGCTACCGTACCGGCGAATCGACTGCATAAAATCGGCCGAGACAGATCCAGGAGAATGTGGATCCTTGGGGCGTTCAATTGCAGTCCGCTCCGGCCCCTCTGAGAAAAATTGTTCGTGCTCAACAAACTAATCCTTTTTCTACAAACCAAAACAAAGCTAATATTTACAATGCTGAATATAATAACGACAAGTCTGTCGATAATGAAAGATCATACTATTATCATATGTACGAGTTGTCTGACACTTGCCGTGTGCTTGTGCGTAGTTGGGTATGTGCTGACCCAGTCAGACAGTCTTGCTTTTAAATATCTGTACGATCAGACGAACTGAAAGGTTAATATTCTTTGCGTATTATAATAAACCACAGTGTTAAAACAGTGTTTGTTCCTTAACACTCATACCCATAAGGAGACTCAAATTACAACATACAAAATCCTGGAGGAAACTACTGCAAACAAAAAACAACAAGCAACTGTGGAAACCAACTCCAACTTAAAAAGCAAGAAGGACTCAAGCCTCGAAGACGTCGATGTCCATGGTCCCAGCAGTCTAATGGGTTAATACAGTTGTAAGATGAAGATCCTCAGACCTCGCAGCATCTTTTGCCATTCCGAGCAGCGTCCATTGAATCGATGCTCACCGATTCCTAATCGGCGATGCTGTCCGAGGCTCCGACGTACAGAACTTTTGCACTTATCCGACAGTAGCCGGGACCGGCGGTGGCCAATGGGAGTCGATGAGACGAACGGTGCACCGAAGGGAATAACGAAGTAACGCATGCGGCATAGGAGGCCGCGCGCTCTGCGCCGGGCTGCACCGCGGCTGCACCAGCGCGTGTACGATGCAGCAATCTAGCCGCGTTGATTAGAGTCGTATGTAGAATCGAGAACCGGATTCCAAGAACCTGTTTCCATGTTCACGTAAGATCCCCGGAGTAATCGACTGACGGATCGGCGACCGTTCGAGTCAGCGACCCCGACCGACCGCCGCTCGCTCGATTCCTCCTCGATCCAGCGCCGCCATCGTCGGACAACGTCGTCGTCCTGACGATCCTGCGTTAGCCTCATCCTCCTTTGAATCTCGCATGCCTACGGGACATTAGTTTATACCAGTTTTTCTCTGGACCCTTTTCTTTCGGCTTGCACTTGAATAGTGTTGATGATTAAAGAAGTACACAGTCTAAGTTTCTTCAAGATTTTTTGGGAATTATTCTGACGATCGTTCGATGATCTATGGAGGAGATGGATCGGTACAATTTAAAACAGTGAAAAGACTAAGAGTATACCAAGTATTTAAAGAGGTAAAGAATTTTTTAATATTTTCCTTTTGCGGTCTTTATCAACAGTATGAAGCATCGCCTGTTACAAAGCCTAAGGCAAGTTCTGCGTTCTATGTAGCAGACTCGGGACCATACTTTTCCTTTTTCCTTCGATTCTTGACAAGTTGTCGTGACCCTCCCCATCGGCGGCATATCCCAACGTTCATAGAAGCGGAAGGTTTCACAGAGGCGTGAGATGTTAGAACTTTGTTCTTCCCGAGAGGCGTTTTATGGTGAAACGGTGGCCGAGTCGCGTGCATAATAATAACATGGTTTTATGACACACGCGTCCGTAAAAGTAACTGGCGAGGAAGAAGGCGAGTGCACAAAGTTGCCGGTGGAAACGGTACAAACGAGATTCAACGTTTAAGAAAACCCGCCGCGCTATTAATGCGTGATGTAATGGTGAATAGGGGATGCCTCGCCGGTCTGTATTTATTGGATGCTTGCCGCGAACACTGATTTTATGTTTGTTTGTTGTACGCCGTGTTATTGAAGCTCTGCGCGTGTGCATAAATTTAACTCTTTGAATTTATTTAACGAGTCGCGGCGATATTTTAGGGTTGTCCGTGCGCAGGAAAGAATCTTCAGTTAGCACACTCTTCGACTTTGACCATTCATACGAACTTGTATTCTCACAAGTTACATCAATAGAGTACAAAACATTGTTGGCGAATTTTTCATTTTACTGAACATTGGATAATCTGAAAGTTTTTAATCAAAAAATAGGAATTTCCTCTGGAGCTGCGACCGGACCGGGCAATTACAGAGCCCGGCGGGTACCCGCAAGTATGCGTCGGGTAAGCGTGGCTGCGTACCGTTCTCAAAGAGAGACACTCTCCCGGCATGCACAGGCTTCTCTATTAATAGTCCTTCGTTGCCCGTATAAATGCTCGCGCCGCGGAAACGCGAATTAACGGCCATTTCTGTCGCGATCCCTGCCCCTGCCACACGATTTATCCGAGGATCCTGATAGATGCCCCGGCAAAATCGAATCCTTGTATTAAACTCCTACTCCCCATGTCCTCTCCTTCTCTTCCCCTGTTTCACCCTCGACGCTATTCGCCATTCAGAGTCTCGTTTTCTGGTAATAAACGCTACGCGGCTCGAACGCAGTGACGTAATCCTCGGCGTTAAAGGGAAATCGAAAGCGTAAAGCGCGTAATTGAGTGCGTGTTTCGCGCGCAGCGTTATTCTTATTTCTCTGATCGAGTATGGCTCCGAAAGAATTCGCCTAACACGTCGGGTACCTGCGCGGTGATTAGTGGAGGATGTTCCCGGCGGAATGTTAAATTGTGAGCGAAACGGTAATCCATGCTGATCGCCCGGTGTGTAAAGGTTGTTGTACCCTTCACCCTTGATTACTGTCGCGCTGCAGCCTAACTTTCCTTTTGCGTGCGTTGCTTCGGCTTATTCAGGTTTGTTTTAACTCTCCGGAGCTGGAAATGTTAGAAGATGTTAGATGTACGAATTAATTCATCGCTCTCGCCACCACTAACATCATTCTAGATCGAAATCTTGTATCCACTGAATGCAGAATTCAGTAATCATTTACGAGTAGACTGCAGATTTTACGCAATTATTATAAGATCGAAAATGATGACAAAATCCTAGCGAAAGGAACTGCAAACGAAGAAATTACAAAATTACAACGCGTTAAAGTTACTGTTAGAAATCGAATATTTCTAAACATTCTATTAAATATTAAAACAGCATCCTAATAGAATTTCTTGCTGATGTAATCGTGAATGAGTCAGATAAGCAGATCTGCAAAATCAGCGACGTCTGCCACAGGATCTTGAAGAAGATCCAGCAGAAAAATGAGAAAGTTATAGGCAAAAATGATTGCGACCAGGAGCGAATCCTCGGCGCGGATAATCCGCAACTAGGCTCAAGATCGGTAGGTCATGATCGCAGCACTGTGACTATAGTTGTACCGGAGGCTGTTGCGAGGACGTCTCGCTGGGCCTCGCCGCGGGACGATCTGCGGCGATTATCTCTCGGCTAGATCGGCTCCTGGATCGACGTTGGCTCCCGTAACATTGCTGCGGTGCGCTATATTCTCTGAAGCACGTCGCGCGATACCGTGACTCGGTCGATCTGGTCCCAGGAGAAAAATCTGTTCCGGCTTCTAAGCCCGGGATCCTATTAATAGAGCCACTTCGGAGGCGTTCGTATACTCGCGGCGGCAGCCTAACAGCAGGCTAACAGCAGCCCAACAGCTCTGCGTTAGCGTCCGTGCCAGATTCGCCAAGCGACGACGACGACTGCATCTATTAACGCGTCGCAGACTATGTCCGGGACTGGCTGCTGTGTTATCAGACCCCGTAAGCGGCTTATCACGCCGGGGGTGTTAATTAATTTTTTCTTGGTTGTCGGCTGGCCACCGCGTAAACACGTCGGGTCGATCCGGCCCCCGGTTTCCTGCTCTGGTAGGCAGGCTCTCTTGCGAGAGAACACAACCAGATAACGATGTGCCGCGAGACGGTAAATCGAGGCAGGCCCAGTTCTATCGGTTGAAAGAACGGAATTCTCTACCGATTTGTCTGCTCGACCGTGATAACGCCCGTTAGATTACCTGGTTGCAAGGTCCACGGGCTTTGGACTTTCTGGGGACACGAGGATAACGGTACAACGGGAATCAGAAGAGAAAGAAATGGAGCGTTGTATGCTGGCATATTTACTGCGGACTATCGCCGCGGTTAATTAGATGCGTCGGCAACCGATTCGATCAGATCTGGCGCGATCTTGATCCTTGAGAGATGAATGTGGCGTGGGTTAGGCTCCTGGGACTTGTTTCTGATGGAAATGGAAATTTTATAAATTGGGAAACGATCGACAATTTATCTTCTTATATTGTACTGCGTGTTTCGTTCAAGAGCGAGGCTCCCAATATCCGTTTTAATTATGATACAGCGAAACATAAATTTTCATTCATCATCACAAGCATCTCTGTCCTAAGTTACCTCAAGGTCGTAATGTACCAGCTCATTCGTCTCGAAGTCGCCTACAGCGCCATGCAATATGTACATAATGTCATTTAAAGAAGTATTTTCGTGAAAATGAAATTTTATTTGGACTTCCTAGTATACATAAACAGCTGCTTCGTACCCCGAAACCCGAAGTACACGATTATGTGACAAACAGAGGAAGATATTCGACGAGTGTCTTAATTAAAGCGGCAATGACAAAGCGGATGCCGAGCAGGACGTAAATGGACGTACGTACTGTCCGCAACCGTTCCAACTGTAAGAAGAAGAGGAAGATGTAGAGGAAGAAGAAGAAGAAGGAAAGGGGAGTAAGGGTGTTTGCAGGCATAGTGGAATTTCGGAATTGGGCTACCTTAATTGGAGTGAAGGTAGCGGAGCTCTCGCGACTCAGCGCTAAAGACTAAAGCATAGCTTTTGTCAGCGCGCTTCCGTATTCACGTGATCGGGGCGTGAATTCCGCGTATTTAAGTGTCCGCCGCGGCGCGCTGCCTTTCTCTTACCCCGCGGGTAATGATCCCTTTGTCCTGCGAGCGAACGCGACTTTAAGTGAAAACGTCCATTCAGCGAACGACAACGACGCTTTGCACCCTGAATATATTGCACCGATTGCGAGGGGAAGATAAGTACCGGAGACTGAGGTCCGTCGGCTTGCTTCCGACGAGGAAGAGAACGACGACGACGACTCGAGAAAGAGCCACGAAGACCCGCTCCCCCCTCTTCCTTTCCTTTCCAGCAGAAAAGGAACTTGACGCTCGACTCACCGAAGGGAGATGAAGGCCAATGAGGGAACGAACGACGTTTATTCATCAGGATGAAGCGCCATAATGCGATCTCGCGCTGACGGAACCGTCCAAGATGCGACACGAAAGCTGATTATTGACGGTATTGTGGAGTTGTCGCAGTACGACGAACCTACACGCGTGAAACCACCAATTAAACGCGGACACTGCGCGATTCAAGCTAACTTTTCTTGTTATTCCTGGTTTGCTTATCTTTCATGCAAGGCTATCCCTGGGCGCCGAGATGACGAGGACGAGGACACAAGTTCCTTGGCATGCTGCTTTGGCCACTTTTCTTGAGACCCGAGGAGGAAATGTTTTTCAGTTTTGCAAGTCTTGGACCTGTTACATCGGATTTTAGGTTCGCTCATTTTATCGAATTATGGTCTATAGCATGGACTAAAGTTTGACGTCCGTCTTTTGAGGGTTAATGTAGCTAATCATCACGATTGAATGTTTTTAATTTCTACGTTATTGCACTTCTTATCAACCACTCCAAACGGTAAGTATGAAGTAACGACTAATGCCAATTATTCCTATCCCATTTCCATTATTTCATATAATGGGAAACGCTTTATGTTTCTTTGATTATAGAATCTTTAAACAGCAGAATAATGTATGTTTTATATCTTGGCGCATAGTCCACGTTATCTATTCTTCTTGCGGATAATTACTTTTGTATTCTAATAACGAGATTTGTAAAATTATAAAACCTCTAATAAGCGTAAATAAAAAAATGAATTTACAGCGGACTCGACTTTCTAGACCGCGTTATGTTAAAAAGTTTAATACAACATATTATTTTATTTGGACCGTGACAGTACTCTTAATGAGGTAGTCATATCCTTTTTAACTCTGACTTATAGAACCATTCGCATAATCATTTGCAGTCTGATACACATAGTGACATGAGTGAGGTGAATTTTGCGTGGTACTCAACGTATTCAGCCCCATTTATCAGTGTATGATTCTACAACTATTAATGTTAGTGAACTTTACATACATTTTATGTATTTATGACAAAAATTAGTAGGCGAAATTATCAACATGTAGAACGATTAAAAGCATTTAATTTATTACAGATAAAAGAAAAATATCTGTTCAGTTTTCGCAAAATTATTGTGATCAGCCAACACGAGAGTCGAGGCCGGTGTAAAACGGAGAGTCGAAGGCAGGGTAAAGTAGAAAATTGCAGGATCCCAAGAATTTGGACAGCCACGCAGTAAGTGCAGTCCAGGTAACCCTACTTCTTTCGCGTAGGACTTTGCTTACAGGTGTTCAAGAACCGTATAATAAAGTGATTACTGATACGCTGCGGCTATTGTACGGTCAATTTACTCGGCAACAGTCGTTAATGCGGTGTTGAAGACCGCTGAAAAGAGCAACGGTACATCCGGCGACGTTAAAGAATGCCTGTGCATGTAAACGAAACGCCAAAGGCGAATTCGCTGCTCTCTCTTATTTCTCTCTTCATAGAGAGAGAGATACCCGAGAGTCGTCCTCGGCTGCGCGAGTCGAATTAATCAGTCGCATGGTGCAATTAACGTAATCATGCGCGGTGACGCGTCGCGTCTCGTCTCGTCGCGTCGCGAGCAACGCACGCTATTATTAGCGTTTAGACTTGCATCGCGTGATCGGATGCGATAACTCAACCAGCGCACCGTTGTCAATGAACGCTGCGCGCCGAATATGCATTCGCAATTGCCCACCCGCCGACGGTAAAGCTCTCGATCAACTGTCTGCCCCGATCCTTGTCACCGGAGTCTGCGAGCCATTATAATATTGGGTTCAGTTCTTCAGGCTGTTGTCCGGAACCTTTATTCATCTTCAACCGCCACGGAAAACAGGAATTTTCACATATTTTCTGTCTCATTATATGTTATTTTGGCTGCATCCTCATGCTAAATCATTTAGTTTGTTTAAATTGTTTTTTAACAGGTTGCTTTCAATAATTCTGAATTACTTGATATGGAAATTTTTCAACCTTTGAAGGCTCATATGAAAAATGGAAAAACGTAATTTAAAACAGATTTATTGCAATTTGTGATACATACTGTGTACATATAAAATACACACTGCGATGTTTTATCCACCAGCGTGCATCCACAGTCGACGAAGCGCAACGATGCACCACGAAAAGAATCGACGCACAATTTACTGTCAGTGGTCATATATTAACATTGAACCGCGCGCCTCCTGATTACCGTGCACGTGGAAATAAATGGTAATCTACGGGTATTAATTTCCCCCTACCAGATTTCGTGGATACGCGAGCGACGTTCACTATTCCAGAATAACAGTCAGTCTGAACTATGAACTCTCCCGCGTCGACTATTCTTCGCATAATCGTGTACCCCGAGCGAGAGAGAGAGAGAGAGAGGGGGGAGAGAGAGAGAGAATAACTCTGTGCTGATGCTCGGCCCTGATCGACGGCGATCATCAACAGAGAATTTAATTGGCCAGATACGAAGACAAGACTGAATGAAGTCTGACCATTCACTTGACTTCTTCGAATGAACTTCCGGTTGGAAAGGTACTGAACGTTTGCTTTGAATGATAGGCTGCTTGAGTGGCTTAGGTAGATAGTGGCCATTGTACGGTAGTCTGTGAGAGGCCCTTAATGGTAGACAATATATTTTTGTGAGTGTACTAATTGGATCTGGAACCTTGTTCGTTATTCAGTATCTCTGTGTTCATAAATGGTTTTGTAAATTACATTCCAATTGTTGTAACTTTGTCAAATTGTTCACTATAGTGTGTGGCTATTCCTGTAATCTGCTTGTTACACATTTCTTATTGAAAAACCATTATAAAGAATCCTCAAGAAAAATGCAAGTAACCCTGTCTTTCTAAATTACCCTGGCTTGTACAGTGAATTCCAGTTCTATCGGTGCAAGGTTTTTCATGGTACAAAACCCAACGTCTTCGTAGGTAGACATCAGCGGACCATGCAGAAAATTAGGTTTCTATTACGACGAAAGAAAATAGCTAGCGGAGCGGATTCGAGTGGAATTCGAACACGGAAGCGGCGAACAATCCTTGGCCGGCGTGTATCGTCGAACGAAAGAAAGAAGCATCTCGTTGCCACGACAAGGGGATTGCATGCGAGAGGTGCATGCATCTCCCCGAGATTCGCTCGTGGTTTATCGAGGTTCCACGTAGAGCATTGTGGTCGCTGCATAATATTAACATTAGCGGTGATTAGTGGGCTGCCGACCTCCCGATGCCGGCCAATACCTCTAAACGCTACTCTCTTCTACACGCGACCTTCCCTCCATTAACGAGCTTCCCGAGTCGAGGTCGACTCCGATTTTAGTTCCCTCCCTCCTCTGCGACGCGTCCATGAGAATAGCAATCTTCATCTTATCTTACACCCTACTATTATAATTAAACTGGGGATTTAATGGAAAATAAAGATTTCTTCACCGATTGTAAGAAACCTAAGCTAAACAGATACAGTTGTAAATAATATACATATCTACATCTTAGAATTCTTGAATAGTCTTCATTGTTTTAAATTTTACCCTCTCTCATTTTTTCTGTAAATGCATAATATCCCTAGTCTACTTATTAAAATCATTAAAGAAAGAGAGGAATGCCCATGTGGCTCCTGTCTCTTACAACATTTGTTATTTCGAATGAAAATGAATTAGGAACTATTACATTCTTACGAAATTACCGGTATATTGTTGAAATTTGCGAAATTGTAATAACTTCGTTTAGAAAATGGCCTTGTCCAATTCCGCAATCTTCCGGGTTCCGTGGAATAATTTTCCGAGCTCGCATACATAGATAATCAGCAGCTGTCGACTTTCTCGCGATATCGCGCACGCAGTTGTACCGTTGCCAACAAATTCGGCTTTTTACAATGACCGAGAGCTGACCCTGGGCCAGAGGTCTCACACGGAAGTTTCCCTGGTTTCATGCGCGTCGGCGTTCGAACACAGAATTTACTTACGACATGGAACACACAGCGTAAGCAAGAGGATAGGGTCGCCGCCTCGGCGAACGCTTCTTCCTATTTTATTCCAAATGGCATGTGGCCGAGTAGACACGAGGCAATGGTAATAGAAGACAAGGGTAGCCGCCGCGCAGGAGAGAGTATCCTTGTGTTCCTCGAGGATCGTGTCGATCGTGTCTCAATTGAGCAACGACTGGTCCCGACTCGTGTACTCTCCATTCGAGGCCTTTATCATAGTGATATCTATGTTTCCCGAAGTTTATTTGCCGAGGGACGCGCGCTCTTCTGTGAAGGGATGCTCGGATCAGGCGAGGAATGGTTGCGGTGTAATATAAACTAATCGGTTACCTCTCTTTCCGACTCGAAGAATACGCTGTGCAAGTTTTAACAGCTAGTACACTGAACATCCTTTTCGTACAAGGAATCACTAACTCTGGAACTCTAGAATTTTAGAAGTAAGCGACACAGAACAATGTTATACTATATTTTATACTTCAAATGTTTCAATATTTTCTAAAAGGTCTATTTACTGCAGCAATCACAGTTGAATGATACTAGAGGTAGAGGAGGATACTAGATACTAGATACTAGCGGATATCCAAGTAAAATAAAAATATCAGTTTCAGTCATCAATTACAATTATTACAAAAATTATAAAAAAGATTGGTTTCGAAAAAAATCTTGAGGACTCTGAAAATCAGGTGGGAATTTTTGCAAGGATCGAATAAAACGGCAGGGTAGCAATTAATATTTGCGATCGTTCACCTGCCGGGAATAGCTCGCGGAGGTCGCCGATCGAAGAATGAAAAATCGGCGTTTCATGCCGATCGCAAAAGGAACGCGAATAATAATTCGCGGTAAATTGCTAGGGGCCGGATCGCGACAACCCCCGCTGAGGGTCGTAGTGTTAAGGTGGTGGCGTGACTCCCCCCGTAGATTCTACGGATTCTACATACGCTGGTTCTACGTTTCCGTTTGCACGGCGAGGAGAGACAAAAGTGTGTTGCGGTTCCCTGGGTCCGGAGTTCCGTGACGACGCGGCACGGCCGCGAGAGACCGCAGGACCACCCGATGCGCCGGGCATCTGAATTAATTATTTGTTTTAATATAAAATCCGCGGGGTGTGATTTAGGTGGCCGCCACGGGCCCAAGTAGTCGGGCCGAGGACATAAACAAGTCGAGGGCTCGGGCATCTGCACGCGAAAACCGGCGGACGCCGCACCGTTCGACGTGCACTCGCCAAGCAAGCCTGTTCGCCGCATGGGTTAAACAGGGCCTCTAGTGTGACTGGTCCGAAAAATCGATCCTTCTTTTGCGTGTCGAAAGTGGTGTTTCAAAAATATGTTCTGTAAGTTTTATAATCGTAATCCGTATATAAACGAAATTATGGATCGTTTAGTGTCACTTATCGTCACTACGAAGGTACATGATCGATTTGAAGAAACACTGCATGCGTGAATAAGATTATGTCGAACCTTATGCAAAATGTACACCATGTTTATTAGAATATACAGAATATATGTGTATAGTGTAGAAGAATATGGAAAATATACATAGAACAATACGTAGAATGTGTAAAATATTTTTCTCAGCTAACGGTAGCGCGCAGAAGAAAAGCTCACGGAAAAAATCAATTTTCCCTTTCCCCCTTTGACTGCCATTCTGGAAAGCTGGCGACCGTGTAATTGTAGTAATGCTCGTAGACTGCTCTAATTAAATAAATACATTCTGCAGGGACCCCTCGTTGCTTTCATACGTTCAATGATAAACAAGCGCAAGCGCCGCGTCGTGCACACTAAGTTTCTACTTAATTAAACCGGCGAAAAAAAGGAGTAATTTTACGCTTGTCTGAAAACAGGTCCGCCGGTCGGTGCCGACGAACAAAGCAGCACAGAGCACGGCGTCGTGTCGCCTGGAAACTGAAATAACCTTTTATAACGTCCGCCACAGTCTCTCTCGCTCTCTCAACCCTCTTTTTAAAATTCACGAAATGACCGCCCGGTAACCCGCAATACCGGCGCAGATAAGAATCGCCAGTAATTAAATTTATATTAATTGGGACACTTGCCCGAGAGCGAACGGGATCCGATGCCAGTGTTTTTCTCTCGTGGTCACCACGGTGAGATCCGGTCGCGAACAGTCCAACGGCAGACCCGAAATGCTAATTAAAACCTGGAGGATTAAGTTATCCGTGAAATCGTCCGTTACATTGAAAATTATCGTTTGAGATGTACGACGGCACGACCGTCTTTCGAGCCAGTGTTTTATTGTTCGCGTTTTCGCTGTTGCGTGATCCGCGAGAGATCGAGATCGCCGTATTTCCTGGAATTACTGCTATCTGCGCGGCGCATCTCCCTTCTTTCTGATTGTATCCGGAAAAATGGCAGAGAGGTGTACATACTGTGCCGTCGGGCCTGTTAATCAGGGTACTTAGAAAATACTTGACGATTTTGTAAATTGCTCCGCGGTTCACGCTTGCATTATTTTACTTTGCTGGCTCATGCATTATTTCTTTGTGCAGATTGAATTGGATAGACTCACTGTTCTGGGATCCTCTTTTTAATATGGTGTATATCTATTCTATATTGTAATTTCTTTATTTTTAGACCATGTTGTCTTCATGTTTGAGTTTCTTCTGTAGTTCCACTCACATTTCAGGGTCCAAGACTTCTGGATTTCGTGCAACCAGGCAATGAAGGGTGGCCGATATTCTGCATCGCCCCGGTTTTGACTCTTCTTTTCACCTCAGGCATCGTTATCGACACACGACGGACTCATGTCGGATGATAAACCGTGCCGCCGCATGCTCGCGGAATAAACCACCATGATATAAGAGAGCGACCGTCACCGAACAAGTTATGGGAGCTCGTTGGACGTCCAGCAACAGCAACAGGCACCGAAAGGAACCACAAGCGTGACGAGGGGTAAGCAGAAAGCAATTAAAGGTACGCTGCCGAACGTCCGGCCCGGAATCCGCCCCTTCACCGGCAGGTATTCCAGTGATATACAAGCCGACTGTCACGATCATTCCATTATTCCGAATCCCTTCGCACCTGTTCCTGTTGTCGCATGGAAACGTCCTGTTTATCCACCAAATTGAAGACATGGTGCATTTCACTAGAAATTTCTCTTCCTCGCGCGAAGGATTCGGAAATCAATGATTATACGTCCAATTTTTATGAACCTTCTTCGTCTATCTTTAAAAATTGTAGTTTCTCGTAATAAAGATGCTATTTTCGATTGGATCAGATTATGAATCGAAATAATACATTTTATGTACAACTTCTGTTTCTCACAGTTGACTCGGAACCTTTTCATTCTGTGTAGAGATCCGCAATCATAATTCAGCCGCTGAAAGAACGAGCCCGATCGACAGCCGTTCGCAAAAACTAATTAAAATCGTGCGCGTTTCAACGATCAAATCCATTTCATAAGCAGATCTATTACGTCGAGTGATACCTCCACCAAGCGTCCACCAGGATGTTTATAAAAGTGAACGTAAGTCGCGCGAGCAGGTCTGTAACCGAGGGACCGCAAATCTTTGTGAGATAATCGGATTAACTTGCTGTATGACGTTGTGAAACATTTTTAAAGCTGGCGTGCGCAACAGTTAGGTCGTGAAGCAAAAGTTGCTTTACTTGGTCGTGTCTGGAAAAGCGTGTGCCAGGAGAAATGTTGGTTGAAATCGTTCCGCTGTTACAATTTTGACGTCGTTCAATCCTCCGATGAATTCTGAATGTAATTATAAGAACCAAAGAGTTTATAGGTGTAGAAAATCGATTTACCATCACGCT
The DNA here is from genome assembly GCA_028455615.1 of Lasioglossum zephyrum. Taxonomy (NCBI): domain Eukaryota; kingdom Metazoa; phylum Arthropoda; class Insecta; order Hymenoptera; family Halictidae; genus Lasioglossum; species Lasioglossum zephyrum. The sequence continues at coordinate 17,951,740 of CM052329.1, read as the reverse complement.
TCTAACATTGTTCTCAGACAGTGATCAATTTGGAAGAAGCAGAGGTCCCTAAACGTTTTACACAAAGCTTCTCGTTGAACGAGGAACAAGTCGAAAGACCCCTTTACCAAGTAAAGTCTCGACTGGCTACAGAGAGGAAGTTCTCTCCCGAAGAAGTCGATAACGAGCTAAATGAGAGTCCCCGGGAACTTCGGCCATTTGTAATGGCGAATTATTCGTTCGAGGGCGTTACGGTACTGCAAGTCATAGTTTCTAAAGAGCACGAATATCTTTCATTATAGCCGGAGCAATACGCAACTCCCGAAGAAAAGGGGCGGGCGCGTTTGACAGGGGGTTGAAGGGGGTTGAGAAGAGACTGTGCAGGGGTCTCGAGAAGTTTATGAATTTCGCGGGAGGTTGCCAGCACCATTACCACCACCACCGCCATTCTGACGGGTGGTCTTTATAACTCGCGGGACGGGTTAGGTCTTATTGAAAACAAGCGGCGAAAATCTCGCGCCGCGAGTAATTTCCGCGCTCAGCTTCCAATGAAACGATCTACGTGAGATGAAAGTAATCAGGATCCGAGGGATAGCTGCCGTTCTCGGTGGCCGATCGCGTTTTTCTCGGCGAGAGACGCCGATCAAATGACTTCATTTACGATTCCGCGGTTGCGTCGCATTCCTGCTCACAATCGATGGAAATCTATGTCTCAATCGTTTATTCGACGGCGTTCCGGGCCGACTATGAGCCAGTCTGGTATTCCGCAGAGCTAGCTTATCGTCCGGCCTGCGAGTTTCTAATTTTTCTTTGTGTGAAAGTTGTTCTGCTAGGCCGATGCGATCCGGCAGGAAAAATAGTATGCTTGGAAGGTAACGCCGCTTCGATGGGAAATTGAACGATCGTGAAACTGTATGAGCCAGTTCTGCGTTGGATGTTATGAAAGCTGATTTTACTCCGATTGCCTTCGAACAAACATATCGGTGAAAGAAAAGTAACACAGCGTTTTATTGCGAGTCGGCTACTGAACTCTTCGGTGAAGCTGTTTAGTAAATTACTTTATTATTTAGATTTTAAAATCCATTTCTCATGAACAATTTGCAGATCTTTATGAAGATACACATATATTTTTATGAAATTATATTTAAGTGAATGTTTCGTTCGTCTTTCATGATTCTTAATGCCGCATCAATCGGAATCCTATTAGCAGGCTTTTCAATTGATGTCGACGTTAAAAAGGTGTTTTGTAATATCCTTTTCGATAACTATCGTGAAAGAAATTCTTAGTTTCTCTTGGCCAGAGCTGTATTAGTGGAAATGTCGTCCAAAAAGGGAGAAAGTGGTGACACCGAGTGCTGTCTTTAGTGTAACGCGTGATTACACTCGCATTCGTCCTGCGTTTGAAAAGAACGAAAGAGAAAATGCTTTAGAAAATGCCTACCGTAAGATTTATCTTAATACTTTCACTCTAGCATCGAGTTTGAGTTGAATAGTAAAGAACGAGTATCAAAAAACTAAAAACTGTTTTGTGTCTTTTTATTTTATTTCTCATTTCACGTCTTCATTTTTCTCGTGGAATTATGAAATGCAGCGAGATCCTAAATATAAAAAAATTCAAAAATCCTTTTGATTCCATATATGATGTATCGATCGTTGGACGACGATCGTCGCCAGGGACTTTGACATAGATTAATAACCGGGGGTGGCTTTTGTTCAGCACCCCTACGGTTCTTTTCCGCGGTCCGCCCCGTTTAAACGTCACCTCTTGCAAATCATGGCCCGTCCATATCTTCCGTTTTACCCACCAGTTGCAGTGAATGCCTGAACAGTGCGAAGATAATCGAGTGTTGGCTGCGGAACGAGCTGGATGAAGGTGAATTGCAGAAACATCCCTCTCTGCCGGTAGTCTCGTTAGCGCCGAGGGGTGGAGCACGGAACCAGCCGTCGAATTATGCAGATCAGTTGGTACGCTTAGGGTGACACGGAAGCACACCGATACAAACGACGTTTGTTGCCCCATGCTCGCGGAGATTTAGCGAAGCGATGCCTGCCATACACGCGTGGGACCCATGACGGGTCGAACTAAGAAACTCCACCCGAATTATTTCGAATCTAGTCGCTACTAGACTCTGTTAGACACTACTGGACACTATTAGATACTGCTAGAAACATAGACATAATTTTTCCAATTTATTTCAATCCACTGGACTGAGGATCTTTACGCAAAATAAATATTCTCTTCATCAATTGCAAGGGACAGGTACCAGAAATTTCTTTCCTCTTTTAACCCTTTGGACTCGAAGCAATTTTAATTCCGAAATCAAGACACATCTTTCACCCTAGAACATCTGTATTCTATATAATCTTTTCAATACTATGCACATGAAATTGAACCTGTTTTCAATTTATAAAGTACAGAAGAATTTAATCATTTAAAAACTGTTTCAAACAATGATACGGTAATTTTTACTGGCGTATCACAGTCACTACCAGGCTACTGAAAAGGGTTAACAACTTCAAATAGCTTCAACTTTCTATTTTTCCGGATTGCACCTCTTTATTTTTGTATAATAAATAATTACTGTATACCTGGTACACTGAGGCCTCGAAGATTCCGCGATAGAGAACGGTTCCCCGCGGTTGTCCGCCGATGGGTCGTGACGATCTTTTTATTCGGCGATTTTTTGCGGTATCCCGCAAATGTGAAGCAGGAAACCAGGCAGAGAGAGTTCGGTTCCTGGGTCCGCATGCCGTCACCCGTTGAGCGATAAACGGCGACTTTAGTTCGGACAATGACGTTCAATGTAGCGTGACGGGATGATACGTTGCGGGTGCCCGACCGCCCGCTGGCAGACTCCTATGGTCGCCGGCTATGGGGGCCGCACATCATTACCCACCGTTGTTGACACTACCTTATAAACGTCGTCATTCGGGCTCGGGGATGTGTGACGGACAGTCAACACCGTAATGCCAAGTCACGGTTGGGAGCCACCAGTCGATAGGGGTAGCCGCGATTCCTTTCTATTGGCTGCCACGGCTGGCTACCGCGTCGCCTTTCAGACGATCATCATGATCGGCCGCCCGCGCGCAAACTCGTGTAATTCGCCGACACACCAGAGGAATTCCGCGAATTACCCATCGGATCGCTATATCGTAACTTCTACACCTGTGCCAGGTGCTCACGTGTCTTATGCTTCGAATCACTCCAATTGGCTGTAGTTTAACTGCGCTTCGTTGCGGTTGCAATAAGGATATTGGAACGATTTTCATTGGAAGATTTATGTTATTCATTACGTTTTCAATCTTTTCGAGTTTCACAGATCATAAGCAAAAGCATACGCCATTTGTGCTAGTTGCAATCGTTACGTATTGTCCTCATGTATATCCGATTGGTTACGGTTTAACCGTGCATGTCGTCGCATTTGTAATAAGGATATTGGTTGAACACGATTTATATATAGATGCAATAAGAGGTTATATTAATGATCGGAATGATCTTTTCTTCTGAATACATCGTTTATTGGATAAGATTCATCTCATGGTTGGAAAATCTTGGAAATAATTTTATAAATCAAGAGTGTCCCCGTTTTTCCACTTTATCCAAAATTCCCACAAACTCTGATCCACAAAGCATAGCGAACCAATCAGCCCCGAAGCTTGTTCCAACCGCCGCAAAACGTCACGAATCAGAAACGCGGGAAGAATGGTCGATCGACGCTGACCCGCCGCGGTAATCGAGAATAACTTAATCAAAGTCCATCCGAGCCGAACGAGCACACACCGCGTCCAACTGTAGTACCGGTCGCCGCATCGATTTCAATCCAATTTGTCCCGATCATTCGAAGAATTATCGGCTCGTTGCTCGAATCTCTCCCCTACTGCAAAAAAAAAGAACGAGAGAGAGAGAGAAAGAGAGAGAGAAACAAGGCTGGTTGAAATATCCCCGATTCGCCAAAGAGAGGGCTGCTTCGAAGTACATGTACATCCGATAGAAACGGAATATAAGCCTCGATAAATCGGGTGCGCAGTTAAAAATTGATACAGTAGTTTCGGAAGTGCACGGGGCCGCCGGTTAAGTTACGTATGTAGTCAACGGTAAACGGAAGCCCATATCAATAAGTATCGCTTGTACACCGGGATTCATGTGTACGGAGAAAGTTACGGTCGAAGATAGTGACACAGGGGGTTGAGGGTAGAGAGAAAAAGAGAGATAGGAGAAAGAGGGTAGCAGGCCAAGCGCAAAGAGGACGAAAAGAGAAAGAGGGAGATGAGGAAGAACGAGTGATGCGGTTGTGGGAAAGCAGCAGGAGGAATAGGGGGTAGAGTCGGGTGGCTTATGCGAGCAGGCTACCGTTGCTGGTGGTGGTGGTTTCGCGGCCGGGGGTGAAATAATGGGGGCGGACGAGCCCGAGTCGAAACATTGATGTTGCCCGGCGCGCTTACAAACACACCGACACCAATCGAGCATGGCCTTTCCTATAGAAAACCAATCCAGGGGGCTCCGTTAGCTAGGCGGCCGGTCGGTTTCAAAGGGTAGGGGGTCGGAAGGAAGACGGGGGTGGCAGGGTGAGGCCGATGGAAGGAGGAACAGCGGCTGGAGAGGGCTGGAGGACTATGCGGGGGGAGGAAACCAAGAATATATATGTATATATATATAAATACGTGTATACATACATAAACATACATACATGTATGTACATACATACGACATATATATGTATATGTCGTACAGCACTCTATGCCGTCGATGTGGCTCGTGTTTAACGCCCTTATAAATGTGTAATGCGTATGCTTGAGAGGGTGGGGGCGTACCCGCAACTCGCCGACTCTCTCTCTCTCTCTCTCTCTCTCTCTCTCTCTGCGTATCGATAAACGATCAATCAACCGGTACACCTATGGACCAGACCAGCGAGAAGGGTAAAAGAGAAGCGGACGTTGGTGGCGGGGTGAAGGTGGATGATTAGACGAAGAGGTGGAAGAAGAGGAGGAACGTTGGGGAGAGGAGGATTCGCGAAAGGGATGAGAGTACGATGGTGGGCGAAGATGGGTATGTGAGAGGATGGAAGGGGTGGAAACGGAGAGAGATCGCGCGCGCAACGGACGTCGAAGAACAGAGAGAGTACTCTGACTGTGTAGAGTGGAGGGAGAGAGAGACAGAGAGCGTGAGAGAAAGCGAGAAATGGTTCACGGCAAGAGAGCGCGGAGCAGGCTGGGGGAGGGTGGTGGCCCGCAGAGTATCGACCCACCGTGGAGGAGAACGTAGCTAGGGTCGCCGTCGCCGGGTTTTGTTGCTATAGGTGTGCCTTCCGCGTTTCCGTCTATGAAGAACCTGGGGACCTTCGGGCAGACGGCGCGGCGGGCCGAGACACGGGCGCGATATCCGATTATGGTTTTGAGGTAGCATGATGTGCTTCTACGGACTCGAACGAGAGTTGGTTGATGGTATTGTCTTGTTGAGGTCTATGGACTGATGATCTTCTGTAGGCGAGTTAGGGGTCGGTCCAAGTGTGAGTTATTTCAATATTATTCTACGAGAAAAAACCATAGAAAAACAATAGTTTAATTTCTGTATATTTCTGAATGTTCGATAGAAACACGGTTCACTGTAATGGTTACACTGTGGATTTTTATGTGACATAAAGATTGTCCTAATGAACCCGTATACAATTCCCGTGCATGCTTCTTAGAAGCACACTCTAGTCAAACTTAACATTTTCCCGGGACGAAAGCTGGACCATCCTTTCCATCCCCAGGCGCATCCCAGCCAGGCCAGCAGCCAGTCTCATCTTCCCTATTTTCCCTTCTTCGCGGAGATGTCTCGCGGCCGGTAGACTGGGAGACAGGGAGACAAGGTGACAGAGAGACAGGGAGACACACGCCGCAAGAGAAGGCAAGCTGAACGAAGAACGAGAGATAGATAGATAGATAGACAGACAGAGAGGCAACCGATCCGAGTTACCAGCGACACGCCAGCATTCCGCAGGACGCGTCGCGATCCGCATCATTCACGCTCCGTTAAACGCGTTAACGACCCGGACCCGGTAACGTTGGATGCTCTTCGTCAACGAGTAGAGAGCGAAGATGGAAGACAGAGGGAGTGAGATAGAGAAAGAAAGCTCATCTTTCGATTCTTCGTTGTCCTGAACACAAGAGAGAAGGAAAGATCTACACTATGGAGATTCCGTCAGGGCCCACCCTCGGGGTTCGCGTCTTTTCATGCACCCTCGGTTACCTCACGGGGTTACCTCTCTCTGCCGCGACCCGTCCCCTTTTCGGTCGGGCACGCCGTTCAAGTGGGCATGGAGGGAACAATGGTTATCCATGCGAGCGTGCTACGTGCCGCCAGCGGATCTCTGGCCATTGTGGGGTCAGGTGGGTCGCCAGTCGGCAGAGAGCCCGTTGGCTGGCTCCGCGGGGTGTGGCCACATAACCATAGCCGCAACGATCTCTCGTCTTCCTCCCCGTTGCTCCCCTCCTTTCTCTCTGTCCTCCCTCTTGTCTCGTTTCGGCGCTCCCTCTCTATCCGATAACCACGCTCGCTTTATCTGTCCTGCTCCGGCCCGCGCCGATAACCATGCTCTTCATCTTCATTTCTCTACCTTCCTCTGTCATTCAACATCTTCCTTTCTTCCCTTCTGTTTCTCTACGAATCTCTGTCTGCTTCTCTGATATCATTCTCTGTCCTCCTCTATCTTTCTCTGACTCTCTGTCTGCTTCTTTGTCAAGCCACACCCGAAGATAACAATAGCTGACGCTCACTTCATCTTCATCTCTCTACCTTCCTCTGTCACCCTACATCTACCTCTATCTTTCTCTGTGATCCTCTTTCTTCCTCCGTCTTTCTCCGACTCTTTTCCTCTGTCTGCTTCTTTGTCAAGCCACACCCGCTGATAACAATAGCTCACGCTCTCTTTCTTGCTCGGTTACGCTGAACGCCCCCGCACGCGGATTTCGCCGTCACCTCGAGGTAGGGATACGCGATGCGCGTACGCCGCGCGGAGCTACCAAGCAGGCGCATCGCCGACCTATTACAATGGCCAGCCCTCCTAAGCGGTTCATTGTCATCGGCCCCGGGGCTCTCTCTGCCCATGCGTCGATGCGCACAAACCATTGTCTTGCCCCGATGGGCGGCACTTGCCTCATCGCGACGCCATCGGCTACTAACGGAGAGACCGGTGCACAACTCTCCAGGATCCACGTTTATGGTAATGTCAATCATTAAACTGTGTTTTCTGGATAAGACGCTCCGAACGATCAGATAATTGCGGAACCGCGTGTCTGGAGATCGGAATTTGCGATTCGGGATCTTCTTTGCGGTTCCTAACTGCGGCGCGGCTTGAATTTAGGGGATGAGTCTGTTGAGTTAGGCTTCGCCTGGTTTTATGGGAATTTAATGTTTGACATTTTGGTACTGTGGAATGCGTTAAGTATTAGGTTTGTCAGTTAGGCGCCTTTCGGGTTTCTGTAAATGGGATTGTTTATTAATGTTGTGTGTACGATCGATGATGTTCAATCGAAGTGTCCTGCATTGCGATCAATAATTCTATTATTCTAACAGCCATGTTTTCCTAATTAATTCGATTAACTAAAATTCTATATAAATTGGTCTGCAATATACATACATTTGAAGTTTCTATGAATACGAATTCCCTATTAAAATCTAAGAGTACTCTGCAAGAGCTCGCTGAAATGGACTTATTTAAAACTTCATTTAGTCTGACATTGAACGTCTGAATCTCCTTGGTCCATAAAAGTTTCCAGAAAAAAGCGCAGACATAATGACTGCTAAACCGGACCATTTGCACAGTACAGTCTGAGCACATCGGCTTAACAACATTCAGAACCAAGCAGTAGTCGGAGAATTCTCCAGGGTCGCGGGAAGTTCGTCCAAAAATCCTGCGCTAGCCCTTGAATCCTTTTTAACGCGTTGCGCTCTCCTCGAAAGGAGGATCTGAAACGCACAGAGCCGCGCATTAACGCGAGGCCACTGCACTAAATAGATGGGCACCATGAACTGGGACTAGCCGCCATTCGAGCATTTACCCAGCGTTTATAATTTCAAGAAATAAAAACCGTTTGGAGGAGACGATTCAGCCAGTTTATCCCGGGAATGGTTAATGCGGATGGATAAGTGAATCCCTCGAAATTAGACGAGACAATGGACATGATCGAAAATGAGACTTCGTGTTGTATTTATTCGCAGTCCTTCCTTCAAGAATTTATTTACAGGGAACTCAGACATTTCTTGTCAATTGTACAAAATTTTGAAAATCTTTCACGTATTATTTAGCAAGTTTTTACTTAGAGGGCTATAACAGCCCGTGACGATGATTTGCATGGAATTGGGGCCCATTTTCCAGTGATCCAAGGGGATCGAGAACGAAATCCCGCGCGGTATGAAACAGAACTTGGCTCTGGCGGTGAAAACCGTATTCATTAATAACGGGGTGCGTATCATTGGATCGCTGCACGTAGATATCCAAGTAGAACCGGTCGGAATGGCTCCGGACATGCGAATCTCTGCAGATAAGCGGGCCCCGGTCGAGTAAATCAGATCCGTCCCCATCGTCGCGGCTTGTTCTGAAAGTAATATAGAGAGACAGCGGGGACAATCAACCTTGAGCCTTACGAGCATTAAAGGTAACGATCGCCGGATTCTAGCCAGCATTAACGAACTCTGACGTCAAAACGCAGCTCGCCCCGAGCGTAAATATGGGATCGCGCTTTCGCTCGGACGCGATCTACAGCTACGCTCTTTCAGACACCTTATCTGTGCTGCACCATGAGCACCATGAGCTCCGTACAACGATTGCACCATGCGATGATTGACCTCGGATGAGATTGGCGCTTTTACGGCGAATTAATGTGACGATCTCTGCTCGATACGCTGATAATACTCGTTTCCCGATTTTTTTGATCACCTTATCGTGAGTGCCGAGTTTATTACTCGAGATTCCAGGTACTTCGCTCGATTGTCCCATATCCAATAGGAATCACGGTACAGTGATCGCATTAATTTCCAGTTGACAGTTAGGAACATGCATTTTCAGTACTACGTAATAAATATTTTGATTGGACAAAATAATTCTATACTGAATAATTTTTAAAAATTGTTAGAATATTTAATGGTGAAAATCCACAAACGATATGTATATTATTAGGGGTAGTTTCTTAATGGAACATTCAAGAACGTGTTATATTTAGGAATTTGCAGGTTCAAGTTCCACTCAGATTCCTATACCCACAAAAGAAAATCGACTTTGTAAAGAGTTGATTTGTTTCGAAAAATTAGACCGCAATAATTTCTGGAAGATCACGCGAAGCAAAGCTGCAATTTTGATGTTGTATGCCGATATTGTCTATGGATTCTGGGAGAGTTTGTTTTATGGGATACCGTAGCAGAAGGTCGTGAGTGCGTCGATGATTCCTTCATCCCGGTGCACGCACCATGAGAGATGACTAAATCACGCGTTGCCCTTTTTTCCCTCCCGATGTTCACATTGGTTTCGCGATCGACGTAACGGGTCGTCTTACCCTGCGAAATTGCAGTCCTGTCTGTCCAGAGCGGCGCGATCCCCTCGATCACTGCCGGAGGATCCTGGTCTACTGTTACAACGCGCAAAAATGATCGCAATTGCGCCAATAAATCTTCCGTGCTAATGCCAGCCCAGGAGAAACAGTTATCAGATCCTGGAGATGTAATGGAGCTTTAACAATTTTCCCGGCTATTATCTCCGGCGCTCATTAACGATTCGTTGAACTTGATGGTTCTAACGGAGTTTCGCTATAGGCTGGTATTACTATAACAATATATTAGGGGTCTACGCATTTTACACGGTCGTAACGAACGTAATGCGTACAACGAATGAAGAAATTTCTGTCAATTAGTTTCCGATGGGTTTCGCAGAACCTAACTCTACCGGACGGATCGAAATGTTCCATCATCGATTTTTCGTCGATCAAAGATTCATCAACTTCATTCATGAACACTTTATATTGCTTTATACATATTTATCATAGCTATACTGTAGATCTTATGCGACGAAAATGAAATACAGAACAGTATAAGGTGTTAGAAACATTTTTAAGTATTGTTATATCATTTTCAATCTATTAAACATATTAGTAAAGGAAATACACCTCTGCCTTACTCCTGGTTCTTACAATTATGGTAGAACAATTTTATTTTGCATAGAGCTTAAAAGAATATAATCCACCCTAACCTCTTATTATAGATTAAATTAAACGTCGATAGAGCTCAAGCTGTGGCTTAACGATACATAAATAAAGACAACTGCAGTTGTGTAAAATACCAAATCAATATCAATTAACAATCAAGCGGCACTATCATCCCATTACACGTATACACCAACGATTCCCTGAACTGTGGGAAACCTAAGTGAATTACAGCTACGAACACCCTAAGATTAACATTCTTCGACTCCTCCTATTCTTGCAACACGTTGCTAAACAATCTACTGAGCGTTCAGAATCATCGTCTTCTCGTGCCTCTCGATAGCAATCTTCTTGATCCTCTCCCACAGCATGGGATAAGGATGAATGGTCCTAGCGAAGTCTGCCCTGTTCAGCCGATAGAGTTCGCACACTTCAACAGCGACGACACTGGCAACCCTAAGTTCATTGGGCATAACAAGAGCAACTTCCCCAAAGTGTGCGCCATCCTCTAAATGACAGACCTCCTTTCCAGAATTAGTGTAAATGGCAACAGTCCCGGTAGCGATAAAATACATACAATCTCCAGGCTGATTGGCTCTGACAATCACATCATTGGTAAGAAAAATCTCTGACTTCAACAATCCAACAATCCTCCCAAGCAACGAAAGAGGAAGATTGTTAAAGAAGGTGACATTCTCAACGAGCTTGCGACAAGAGTGCATGCTGATCTCGTGTCGCATTTGTGAAGATAGTGTATGCATGATTTCAGACTCTCTGAAGAACCTGCGTTGGAAGTGAAACTCATAGTACTGGATGATTCTGGTTTGAGTATGATATGGCAGGTGCATGTGTCTCATGTACTGTCTTAGTTGTGCCATAGTAGCTTGATATTTAAGACGGGAGCTGTTGGCGCCCTTGAAGAACTGCATCACACGGCCCACCAAAACCCAAGGCATTATAATACCAACAACTTGTAAAGAAATGATCAGATACAAGTCCGTAATGTCGGAGACGTTCGTCTGAAGCAGCCCGGACTTGGTGAAAGTGGTGACAGCTCGCAGCATGGACTTTAAGTATTGTTCGTGCTTTGGCAGGTGCCACAGGTTCTGCTCCATCAGCCAAGAAGAGCTGCTAGGTGGTCTAGGTTCTCTCATAGACATCACTGCCACGGGGAGTAAAAAGAAGCAACAGGCTTGCCAGTGCAAGCAGAGCAATAGCCAGTAGATCACGATACAGAACTCGTAGAGAGCCAATGGGATGTTCAGTGCGTGGACCATTCGATCTATGTGGGAACTTAGAGAGGCTACACGGAACACGCAGATCAGGGATGCCACCTTACGAGTTACTCGCAACTCGTCCCACATCGTTATGAAGAACACGTCCGTGGGAAAGGAGCCGAGAAGATCGGGGATGAATGTGCTTGCTGTGATGTATCTTTTCGCGATCTTTCGTTTTTCTAGGACCACTTCGTGTTCTTCCTCATCCATGTATCTGAAACATTAGAGAAACGATAATATTAGAGAAATATTTGGTTAACTTTTGGCGAGAAGAGATAAAGAAGAAGAAGGAAAAGATTGTAACACTAAGGGGAGCCAATAAAGTTATACATACATTTGGTTAACTTTTGGTTTAATACTCTTTGCTGAAATTCGCGAATTCGAATGTTTAGTTTATCTCGAATTGACCCGTTGACGATTTAAGATAATTCTGTCTCTAATTATTGGGGCATAGCTAGGGCTTCCAATCCCACAGGATCCCGCATTTCTGAAACAGGTGATGCGAAATCCCCCAAATTTCGTGGAACTATGCATGTAATCTACGGGAATGAAAATTTTGTTTCATATGCAATTTGAACATTTTTCTGATTTCAATTGAATTAAAGTTTTATTTATAGACAGCTCGTGTGTACATATATAGTTCCTTAAATATAAATTTTCTCCTGTTTTAGGAAATTACGATCTACAAAAAAGTTCTAAGCACTGAAACCGTAAAGTAAATCGTAGGGGAAGGGGTTAAATATATATTAGACGGAAGAACTAAATCCTTAGTCCCGCGGGACCCCGCGGGATTGAAATAAATCCTACATCTATCCCGCGGGATTGAAAATGGCGCGGGATTGCTAACCCTAGGCATAGCCTATTACAGATTTCTATGAATCCTTACCCAGTTTTGAACTTGACTGCCATGTCCATGATGCATAACAGTAGCAAGCTGTTCTTCAAATAGCCCCAGGATATTGTTGTCCAGACTATTTCGAACGAGGCTTGATACGGGATCAGTATCATCATGATCGTCATTGTAGCGATCATCAGGAAGTCCCAATAGTAGCTGGAATAATGCGACATGTTAAACGATTGTGAAACACTACGAAAATTTATAGGGACATTGAAGTCTATCAAAAAACTGATGCAAAAATCTAGTCCATCTCTATTTTGAAATTTTATCGGACTGTGTTTTATTTAATAATTAATGTGCTGGGAATATGGTTAAATTAGAACTATATTTACCTGAAGAGACTGAACGGGTGGATGATATGCATATAACTTTTTAGTTGCCGGCGTTTTTCAGAGACTATGAAGGCTGTGCTTCCCAAATATTTTCGAGCAGCTGGATTCTTATGGGAAGCCATGATTCCCATGCGAAGATAATCATAGATTTTTCGCAAAGGTCCTCGGCCAGGAAGGAAAAATACGTCCTCTTCCCTTGGAATTTCGCAGGAGTGTTCCACGTGCAGCATGATTGAACGATTGATCTATAAGTTAATAATTTGACAAGTTGAATTCCTTTACAGGGTTACGCTGTCGAGAGATGGTTATTGTAGAATCATATTAAAAGCTGCATGCTTCAGTTGATTACATTCGCGTCGTAATAGAACGTAACGATTTGTAATTATATCATACCGTTTACGTATTAGAAACTAAAGGTTTCTAATTAGTATTAACTTGTAGTAGCCAACTACATTGTAATAAATTCGTTTTTTATTGCTGAGTTAATGTTGCAGTGATTGTTGAGTATTGATCTTTAGAAAAGTGCAGAGAGAGTTGAGAATTTTCTGTATTGCTTATAAGAGGGCTAACGGATAAATTATTTTCTTGAACAAATTGATAACTGTTGTACTCGAGTATTAATAGATGTAACAATGTTGTTTCTTATGCGAAATAATTAATTCTTCCAAAGAATATTTAAAATTTGAACTGCAAGCGCCATCAGTAGCAAATGAGTCGAACCAGAAAACAGATGGTACCGACGAGCGAATGTTGGAACCCGCGTATGGTCTGTGCCACCGACGAGATACCTCGTTCGTTGTACCCTAGATGACGCCTCCGATTCCTTCCTAATTAAATCACTCCACAAGTTAATTAAATATTCCAAGCAATAATTATTACTACATAATATCAACAAGACAAACTTAGGCACATAAATGTATGGTCTTTACTTTATTTCATTCGTCTTACTCACTACAACGAACTAGAAAACGAATGAATGGAAGTACGACACGAACTTGCAAGTTCGTGAGAATACCATGGTATTCTTTATTTACATTCATTTGTTTATTTGTTTCAGCAAAATTCAGGTCTCGGGAACACATGAACTGGAACACATTTTTTACCGGTGAAAAACACCACGGAACCAGCAAAAGCGAGGATGAACCGGAAACGGAAGACGAGGATGTCACCGACAGCAATGTCACCGTTTCTACGGAAAAAATGTCACATTTCCTCGGAAAGCGGTTCCAGGAGGTCCCTGACGGTCACTTCTCCCAAAAATGCATTCGAACCATTTTTCTAACTAGCAATGCAACAACATTCGTGAGTACAAAAAGAATTATCATTAACACTAAACCTACCAACACCGGTCAAAATGACCGGTGTTGGGTTTTTATTTTACAATTAGAAAAGTAATAAAAGTAATTTCATAAGAAACGAATGTATTATTATTGTCTTGAATGTTGCTTCTAACTTTTCTTACAATAAATGAAGCTTGCAGGCATAGTTGGTGTGGTGACGTCAGTGTGGACCCTCACCGACGACAGAATAATGTCCAGATTGATTGGACACCGGATTTTCCTCATCAGTTTATTGTTTGTTGGTCTCATCGGATCTCTTGCTTCTTTACTCGGGATAATTGGCTTAGCCCGAAAACTAAAGAAGTACTTGAAGATCGTTGGTTCAACTCTACTATCATTATTAAGATACATTGTAACACACTACCTACCGACAATTATTTAAAATTTCTTAAAATTCTCTAATCCATAGTCAAAGATAATTTCAATCGTGAATCAATTAATCAACGATCTCTTTTAAAAGAAGGCAGCTTTTATTTTTTTTGCAAAATATAGTACTTCAGAAATCTGTTAATAATTTTTCGGTAGGTGAAGTGTCAATGAATCACTATGTATAGGGTAATATTATTTAATTCTAGTACATATTTATTTGCCTGCTGTTCCTCTGCGTTATCTTCGTAACTGCTATATCGAGCTTCTGGATCATCGATGAAATTCTAAAAAATGTTCATATAGACATGGTCACCGCCATGAAAAACTATGATTCCTCATCGTCGAGTAGAAGATCATGGGACAGTACCCACAGATACGTAAGAGACCAATTCCTTTTGCCAACCATATTACAATGTCCCTCTTTCATCTTACCTTTTCATATCTCTTAGAATACTGAATATTAAGAAAGAACTGTATTTTAGTTGAAGTGTTGTGGGATTCAGTCCTCGCGTGATTGGATCAAGTATGACATTAGTATCCCGAAGAGTTGCTGTGCTACAGTCATTGAAGATGTAATTCCTTTGGCGATTTATTAAATTTTGTCGAATGAGAGCTAATGTCTCTAGCTTTATTGATCGATTTATTCTAAAATTTGATTTGTTATTAATGTTTCTAGTGTATACAAATTACGGAAGTAGCAGCCTTCAAATCCGGATGTCTTCAAAACGCTGCGCTTTTGTTGAGATCGCATGTCCATGCCATAAGCATAACAGCCCTGCTGATTTTTCTGATCCTAGTAAGATAAAAGATAAACGAGGAATGTAGACTTTAGAAATTTATTTAACCCTGCTTTGAAAATGTGTTAAATCACTGCATAAAATCTCTTTACTTAATCGTGGTATATATCGTAAAAATAATTCTTATCAGGCTTATTAAATAAAAGTCACATGGACTCATAATCTTTTGCAGGAACATGAATCCTAAGAGGGTGGAGGAAATTTGAGACTTCACAATTTTACTATCTTTTCTCTTTCAAACAATCAACATGTAATTGTATTCTTTCAGTTAATTAATTTCTCCCTCGCCCTCGGCATCCTGTTCAGAATGAAGAAACGTAGATCCAGCCGCCGAGAATCATCCTAACTCTAATAGACAAGAACTATGTCGAACATCCCTAAAGAGGCTGAGGGCGAAGGATCGATGTACGAGGATCTAGAAGACAAAATGACAAACTGCCCGATGAAACGTTATCCCGTTTTTATTATCATATATAGATCATATATTTTCTGAAAACACTTAATATATTGTACTTATGATAGTAATATTGTAAGTTATTGGACATGCTGGTTGGGTGGTGGCACGACGTGTGCCTGTCATGGCGGCGATTCGTCTGTTAGAGTTCCACGTATTTGTTTCATCATTTTCCTGTTATCTTTGTTCCTTCTTTTTTTTTGAAAACACTTTCGAGAGCTTCTACAACCACTGTGGATGAACGCCGGGAGAAAAAATACATTTATAAAAAATTGTCTCTGGTCATCATGCTCTGTCAGTCCTCGAAAGGGTTCCCGAAGTGAGACTTTTAATTCGTGAATTTTGTTTTTTGCTTTCGTGAAATCGATGAATGAGGGGGAGGGAGGAGGGCAAAGTCCCGACAACATGACGTATTCCCAATTCGTTCGTTGCGAGACGACAAAAATGTATTGACATCGTTAATATTAACTCGTTGAACGCGATACAGATCTGTCTTTATCTCTCCTAATCGGCCATATACCGTAAGTACCTGTGCTTGCACCTGTTTGTCCACGAATTCTCGGCTAATTCACCGTTCCCTTGTATACATATACATGTGTACATATAAATACATAATAGATCCACCTGTCCACTTGTGCACTCGCGTTCGCGTGTGTACTAAATCGGTCGATCCGCAAAATCTCGGATGCCTTTGTCGCTCTCAATTATAAAATATTTGATGGCTAGACAGCGGATCTTGGTGATCTGTGGAGCCGTGATCACATTCGAAAAATGAGATTATGATAGTATGATTAAGTCTTTAAATAATTATATAAATTGTTGAAAGAAAGAAAAAGTAAATAAATGCCGCATATCAATAATATTTAATATGTGCGTACCATAATACTACTCCACCTCAACAAAATGGTTAATTATGTTCATCGATTAAAAGATCCGATTAAAAAATGTCGTAACCAATTGAAAGCGACGTGAACATCGCGAAAACGAATCGGACTATAGTTTCCCAACCTCCACCGAATTAAAACCTTTTAATAACCCATCTCTGTTATGTGCACGCGTGGACAAGCATGCAATTTTAGAATCCGCGAAAGTTAGATCGAAAACAAAGCAACCGAGATAATCAGAAACTAAAGTTTAGTATCCTCTGGGTTGGGAAACTATGAATTAGTTTAAATAATCGACCGGATTCGCACAGGACGCGTGGCATAGTGTGCGTGTGTGTGTTTGTGCGTGAGCACAGGGAGACAGCTATTGTAGGACAGGGCTGGGCGCAGTTTCAGGCAGGTTTCCATCCAATTACAGATATATTATATCATAGCAAACATCGTGACTATTTACAATAAATACAGTCGATTAGATTATATAAATAAAATATATCGTATCGTTAGTTTAGGTTTACAGCAACACGTGACAGTAAACAATTAGATCAGCGGCAAAGTAGCGTTTAATCTACTTAGGGGTAGTGGTCATAGTAGCTGCAGCATGACATGACTCTTCTGCCATTCACTCACTCTCTTTTCTCTCTCTCTCTCTCTCTCTCTTGCGCGCTCTCTCATTCTTTCCCTTTTACACTCTTAATTTTTGTTATTTCTCATTAATATATCACTCTCTCCCTCTTTCACTCTCACTTTCTCTCTCTCACTCTCTTTCTCTCTCTTTCCAAACTTCAGTTCTGTTCTGAATCTCTACTCGTCGAGATTCGCTTCGCGAGAATCGAATACCTCACAATACATCGCCATCATCATCATTAACATCATCATTATCATCATCACGTGGTCCGACGGATTCAGCTAGCTTCCGGCCATACATAATTTCTCTCTTTTCGCATTAATAATACGATCCGCGTTGTGTAACCGCAGGTAATAATTAATTAATAATCGTAATAATCATAATAATCATAATAATAATAATAATAATAATCGTGTTCACTCCTTCGATTTCTACCCCGTTAATTCCAGAAGTATTTATATTTATATATATATATTTATATGTATATATATATATTTATATTTATATTCATATTTATATTTAATCGCGCCCCCCTCCCCCCGCGCGCGGTCGAAAATTTCGGGGAACGTGTAAAAAGGTTTTCAATATTTCTCTCTTTGTGTTCTGCGAAACGAGACGAAACTTCACGGAAGTTAGAGAGCGAATCGTCGAGTTACTTCAATTTTCCCACTATTATGGTTTTCTTCCCATTTAATTGAACCCCCCACGGTTTGAATTCACGTTTCTCTAGGTTAGCACGTAGAACTCGAAGAACAAGCTTCTCGCGACCCTGCACACCTTTTATTTTCCGAGTATATAATTATCCACCGTGAACCGCGTAGGCTCCTCTCTCGCACGTACACACACGCGCACACGCATTCGCGCAAACACTCTCTCTGTCTCTCTCTCTCCCACATTTAATAATTTGACACTCGATGCTTCCTATCGCGTTTTAAAAAATAGTCGATTCTTTGAACGCCGTTACCGATCCGCGTTGGTAAATTACATAGATATACGGTTACAGATACGAAGAAACGGGTGAGGGGGTAATGGTTTCAAGAGAGGGAGGGGGGGAGGGCTTCAGAAAGGGAGGCTGGGCAGTGTGAGTGTTTAGACGTCCACGTATCGAAGCTGTAGCTCTGATGGCGTCATCCTTCTCGCTGGTTTCTCGCGATCATGGCAGCGTTAGTTTTCTTTTTTTCCGAGGGGAGAGAACGAACCCAACCCCGATTATTAACACGATATTGAATAGTTCGACGATTCTCGCGGTTATAGTGATCTCGCGGCACCCCCGTATAGTCCGCGAGAGGTTCAGTTTTTTTCGACAGGAAAATACGCGCGAAACGAGTTGAGTCTCCGATTTCTTCAGGGCGCTGGGAGAGTTCGCTTGGACCGCAGAATTTGGAGAGTTTTGCTGTTACATAGCTCTAAACACTCGAGTCCGAGTAAAAAATACATTACACGAAGCTTTTCCTATATATCTCTCTCTTTCCCTCTCACTCTGTTCTCATATTCTTCTTTCTTTCCTACTCTCGCTTTCTCTTTCTCTTTTTCTGTATATATAGTTTTCTCTTTTTGCTCTTTTTGTTCCTTCCGTAACGTTTATACACTCAGCGTATAGTGTTATCATATTTTTTTTCGGTTTTGTTGTTTTTATCGATTTCTAGCCGCGATATATCTTGTCGTCGCGGTGCCAGCTATCTAATCCCGTTAAAATGGCGCCGTCTAAAGCCGTCGCAAAGTATCGAATGTGGCAATCGAGGGGAATATTATCCAAAGGAAGGAAACGAGGGGAAGGTGTGGGTGGGAGACGGGTGTAGGGAGACTAGTCACACCTGTCATCAACCCTAACTCCGTTAAAGATCGAGCAGCTTTTGATTGCAGCTACCTTGAGTCTTTTTAGAGTCTTCGTAGACTGTGGGCCGTCTGAGGAACGGAGCTTGATCGAGTGAGAATTTGCGGTCCTTGATATGATCTCGAACGTAGAGTGATGGGAGTCTCGTGAACCCTTAACTGGGAGAGTAGCTTCCAAAATTTTATACGAAAGGGGGGCTAGAATCTGATATAATTAGAGAACAACTTTTTGCAGTGAATACGTATGGTAATAAGATCCCTCACTGTCTTGTTCAAGGATTACAATAAAACGAAAATAAAATAAATGTGATACTAACTTTTATTACAAAATTCGGTGTTTCAAATTTTGAAAAATTAGCTAAAGCATAAACGCATAAACAATGTCAGTCTAGTGTAACAAGTGCGCCGAAACGAGTAACATCGCGACAATTCCTGAAAGTTTGATCCCAACCTAGTCAAGGATCAATAAAGATACCCATTCTCAAAATAGTCTACAAAACCAATTAAATTCTCAAGATAACCCGCGAGTTCGACAACAAACGGAAGCCGAAACATCTTCCTAAAATTCCTCAGGGACCTTTCCCCTTCATCTTCATCTCCCTATACATTCGATCATCGCAGCAAGGGTTGATCGCAAGCGTTGAAAGGGCTCGGCGGGTGCTAAATAATAGCTTACGCGCGTAGAGACGTTAATTATGGCGTTCAGTGCGCCGCGGAAACGGCCGGCACTGATCAGCGTTAATTTAGATACACACACTTAGTTACTTCGGTGAAGGAAACGATAGTTAACGCTCGTTATTCATATCCAGCAAGCACGAATATTTGCGATATTGTGTTTATACGTATTATTTACCGACAATTAGTCCGTCCGCGTTCGCGTGGCTCGCAGAGACGGACATCGGCGCGCGCGCCCGACGCTTCCTTCCGGTTTTTTTCTGAACGCTTCTCTTCCGGTTTATTTTCTTTTTTTTTTGTTTCGAACGCTTCTTCCGGTTGGAAGCGGCCATTTTGTAAGTCCCCGCGGTGCAGCCGCCGCCGCCATTTTTCGTGCGAGCGACGCACGGGTCCTCCATGAGGAGAGGAAGTGGTGGACGCTGGCGCTGAACGGGGAATCAGGGGTTAGGATTTAGGACACATCCATCAGTTAAAAATACCTTAGTCATTCTATTTAGTGATGTCCTCTAACTAGTCACGCTCGTTACTGTCGCACCGAAAGCACCACTTTATTATACACCCTAACATCGTCCTCGACCTTCGCCTAAATTCGGGATAACGTCAATTCGAAGCGCGTCCGAACGATCCTCTTCTCCATCCATCTCCGTGATCCTTGGGCCATTCATTGTTGAGATTCGTCCGTGTCCCCTTTGCACTCGCGATCCACCGTACCTAGTGTCCTCGTCCATTCTTATAGACCTCACGCCATCTATGCTTTTCTCTTCACTCTCTACTTCTCTTCAGACCTATCTAGATCCAGATCGTTCTACGGTTCGAACATCGCGCGGCCACACGAGACGGACAGACAGGGTACACACGGTTCTCACACGGCAACATCGACGATCGTGACACTCGGCTCGACCTTATCCTACTGGAAAAATGTTCCTACGTCAATGTAAAGCTATATATTGACTAGTTTCTCTCACTCGGTTCGCCCTCAACGACGAATGGCCTGGCTTCCGGTCTCTGACCCGTCCGACTCCGCGCCGAATCAACCTCTCGATGGTGTACGTCACCGTTTTTCACGATCACGTTCCGCGCACCACGTCTCGTTAAACTATCTCTCTCTCTCTTTCTCTTTTCCTCCCCATTTCTCTCTAAATTCGATTTGATCGAAGGAACATTGTCCCCGAAGACGGGTCCCCGGAACGTGTCGCGGCCCTCTCCCGTTCGCACACACCACCTTCGGTGACCCGCGAGTCACGCGACTCTTCGCCCCTACACAACTACACCCTATCACGGTACATAATAATCGTATTAACGTTAATGTTTTTGGCATCTTCGAAATACACAAATAGACTTTGGTATAAAACTTTTTTTTCTCTTTGTTTGATAGTGTTCAAGTGCGCGCGGTTACCGACACGCGCACACGACTCTTCATCATCTTCTTCTTCTTCTATCGTCCACCACCCGCTTCTTCTTCTTCAGCGAGCGCGCGCGCGCCCCGAACAAAAATTCCTGTTTCGCTTCCGCTTTGTTTTTTTTTGGACAATTCTCCCAGGCTCCAGGAGAGGAGGACTTGTGTGTGTGGTGATTAGCGTTTAGGCGACTGGGCCTGGTCGCCGATCTAGCAGAGCTTGTCCAGCCACCAGAGCTTGCAGGTCGGCGCGCCTCTCCTTCTGCGACGTTTCTTGCTGGACGGGTCGACCGCTTTCTTCACGAACCTGATGTTGTAGGGGTCCTCTGCCAGCTCGGGGTACAGCTGCGCGTCGTGGATGTACTCGCCCTCGTAGCTGGACACGGAGCCGGACTTCAGGATCTCATCCTGCTCGGCGACCATCCACTCGATGGTGGACGGGGTGTTGGCCTTGAGAGCTTCGCGCTCCCGGTGCCAGGCCTTGCGGATCGCGGTGGCCTTCGCATGGTGCAGCAGTCTTTGTTTCTCTTTCTCGGCGGTGGTGCCGTAACGCAGGTTGACCACGTAGCTGTCCCCGTGGATCTTCACGTCGATGAGCGAGCTGCTACCGCTACCGTTCTCGTTTTCGTGGAACGTGGTGTTCACCTGGCCACCTAGCCGCTTCAGCTGGCCCCTATCTTCAATCGCCCGCCAGGTTTCTTCCTTGACAAAGTAGAACGCATCCTGCTGAGCACTGTGCACCACGAACGTGAACGGTAGGAAGTACGACCGATTAAACACCGACGTGAACACGTCTCCGTAAATGGCGTTCGCTGTTGGAACACTGGACACCACAGCCTGGCCGTCCACTGTCCTCGACACTAGGATCCCTTTGCCAAATGGAGGATCAGAAGCAGCGCCCAAACGACTCGGGATCAGGTCGCTGGTGTCCTTCTTCAAGGCCGAACGTGGCGGAGCCGAGAGACTCACTGCATCTCCGGAATGCCTCTGCGCGATGTGAGCCAGGAATCCTGATTGAACCCCCATGTTCCTCGTTCGCTTTTTCTTCCCGAAGATTGATGTTCCTGGACCCAATGCTGGAGGAACCAGGCTGTCCGGCAGCTCTTCGGGGAACAGTTGAGGCGCCAGGCTCTTCAGGTCATAGCCCAGGTGCTTCAGCCATGATATGTGGTCTGCAAGATGTATTTAGCAGTTTGTATCTGTGTCTCGTGGACTGATATTGGGGATGCTAAATCAAGGAGGAGATCTATCGGATCGTATGGATGTGCTATTTGGTTTCAGAAGCTTGCTACCCTCCTAGCACATCAATATTGACTCAGAGCTATGCAAGCCATTAATCTTGCACAAAGCAATTGATCGCCGAAGATACGCTCGCCTTACCTGTGGGTTGGTTTGGTCTGTCTGTGTGCCTGACGTCAATAGGATCGTTCCCGTTGAACCTATACAAGTGCAGGTGAGTCGGCGTGTCCACCCTGTCCAGCACGTTCTCCCAGAGTGGAGACATCCACTGGCCGATCAATGGGTCGTAGACTTTGCCGTTTGGCATGTGCACCAGAGACGTCACCTGGAAACCAAATACTGTTAGAAACTTTGCAACTCTCAAATCTGATTACTGCCTGTTTCGGCACCTGTCTTTTTGTTGCACAACCTAATATATTCGTTTTCATTACTGGCATGAACCAAATGTTGATAACATAATATTTTTAGGAATCTGATAGACCGAAGTCACTGTATAAGAAAGTAGCAATTTTTTGAGGTATGGATCTAAATCCAGACCAAGGCGACTATGAAACCACCAATCCTGTGTATCAATCACTGTCTCACCTTGTCCAGTAATCCTCCACAGAAATCGACAGGTAGATACAAATAGGGGTTGGAGTCGTAAACGATATGTCCGTAGGGTGACCTCATGATCTCCCTGATGCCCTCTCCATACTGGCTGAAGATCATGATGGGTGTGCCACACTGATCAGTGGCGATGTAATACTTGTGCCTGTAGACTTGTGCGTATATTAGATGTCCCCTGTCATCGTACACCAAGGACATCAATTTTCCATCTCGTGGACTATAAATCTGGCTGACTTCGTGAGGACGTTTCTGATTGTTATAGAAAAATTGAGTAACGTTGCCGTAATTGTCTTTCCTGGTAGCTAGACGATCCATATGATCGTAGTAATATCTAACATCAAAGCGTCCGCGTTTGGTAGCGCGAACTAGAAGACCTTTAGCATTGTAATTGAACCTTTCTTCTCTGGCATTTTGTACCACCAATCCTCTATTGTCATACTTGTAGAGACCTTCTCCGAATTTAACTATTCTATCCATGCTATTATATTCCATGGGTATCGTGTTTCCTCTGTAGGTCAAGGACAACATGTTGCCGTTAGCATCATACTTGAATCCCCATGGTTCCTGAGCTTCTACTCCTGTTAATTGACCATCGCAGTCCCAAGTATAGTTCTTCACATTAGTGTAAGTATTCACAGCAACGTTGCGAGTGTACGTCCTGGTCTGATTGATGCGACCTCGAGAATCATGAGTGAACTCCATCCTGAAGACTTCCAGCTGATGGATAGTCAAGGTCACTTGCGTTTCCAAATACCTTTCATCAGTGATTCGAGAGAACAATGCGGTTCCATCGAATACTGTTGTTTCATTGGTCTGCGGCCTGGCAACCTTAAACTGACCTATCTGTTCCAACATGCCAGTCCTAGGACTGTAGGCCATGGTGTGAGTTGGTAGCGTCTGACCCCCTATTCTGCCTTGGACATTAATCAGCCTGAAGTTAGAGTCATATTCAAAGGTAAACTTGGCGTTGCTGAGACCAGTCTTCGCTCCGAAGTCAATACGTTCTTCAACTAACAAGCCAGCGCTATATTGGTAGTCCCATTTGTACTCTACGTCCCTCTCAGAGTGGATCACTTCCGAGGGAAGACCACTCTCTGTGTACCTCATCTCGCTCTTTCCATCCCCATGCACCACTTCAGCAAGCTGACCTGAAGTATGATACCTGTAGACGATTCTAGCACCGTCCCCAGGGAACACAGTCTGCAATAGATTGCCGTCGTGACTATAATGTTGAAGATAGGCTCTGGTGCTGCCTGGAGGAGTGTACGTCACTCTGAGGAAGCCGAGAGAAGCCTGGCACGAGAACGAATGTTTTGTTCCTGATGGAAGAATGATGTGACGAAGACCACCGTCATCATCGTACTCCAACGAGAAATGTCTGTCGCTGGCTAGAGTGATGTTAGAGAGGATGTTCAGGCTGTTGTAAACATAGTGTTTAGTGCCGTCCTGGCTGTTGGTCACCTCAGCTAGCTGGCCATGTCGATCATAACCGTAGGATTCATCAGAAGCTCCCCATTTCCAACTTTCTATACGATTGAACCTGTCATAAGTTATCGTCAGATTGTAGCCTTGTTCATGAGGCTGCCAGGTTAAAGGTAGCCCAGCTGGGTCAAAGGTGACTGTTAATAGAGGGTTTCTAGTCTTGTCGTAGAACGTCTCGCGACTGAAAGCTTGCTCGAATTCAACGCCTATCACTCTAGTGTCGTTCACCCAGATCTCTCTGTTCAGAGTTTGTTGGAAGTGGCTGACGTCGCCGACTAAATTGTATGTCGTCGTCATGGTGTTCGTTAGCTCTCCTAGAGACATCAACTGGTAGCTCCACATTGGAAGCATCTCGGCTTCTACTGGCAGTGCGGCTTCCAATAGGGGGTGCTTCGTTGTTGGGGCGCTAAGGACTCTGCCACCACCTGGGAGCAGAACCTCCAGACTACTGTTGGTGAACGCGATAGCCTTCTTGACCTTGGCACCTGGGATACCAGAATTGTTTATTAATGTCAAGTTTTGAAATTGAACGAGAAGCAGAACATTAATAATGTTAAGCTTACCATCAGTGATGGTCAACTCCTTGGACCTCTCATTCTTCATCATAAACTCCACAGCTCTCTGTTTGTCGCCCTTCGACAGCGCCCGTAGAGGAGCAGACACTTTCACAACCAGACCTTCATCGCCAGACAAGTCCGAAGACAGTTTCAGCTTTTCTCCAGTAGGCAGAATCACATCGCTAACACGTCCCAAACCATCGTAATTGTAAATATACGTATCTCCGCCCTGTAACAAATGAAATGACAATGTACAACGCATTCAAAACTCACAACACACTTCAATATACTGAACACTTACGCCTGATCGACTGGTCAGCAAACCAGTAGACCCATCATATCCCAGAACGATCTCCGACCTTTCCCTCTCGGTGAGCTTCTCAAGGAACCCAACAGCCGAGATTTTCAGTCCAGACTTATGATCTTGAGTATTCTCGATGGAATAAACAACACTGTTATAATCCCGGAGGAATTGGATCTTATTACGGGCGCTGTCATTTACAGTAGACAGTTTCCCCAAGCTGGTGTTCTTGCTATACAAAAATGAGTACCGCGTCTTTCCAGATGTTAAATCTTTAGTGGAGATGTGTTGACCGTATCGATTGAACACGTAGATCTCGTTCGTTGGTGGAAATGGTATATGGAACTCTCCGCTCTCATCGTGATTAGGTAAATAAGGCTGAAGAGCTAGGATGTGCAAGCTGCCTTGGTCTGCCACGTGAAGAACGCCATCGGGAGAAATAGCGATAGCAGATATAGCAGTGAACTTAGCATTAGAAGATAATAAAGTCTCTGTGCTACTAGTGTCATCAGTACAAGAGCAACTTTCCAGATCTTTGGTGCTAGGAGTAGTATTATTGCACTCGCATTGTCCTCTCAGCCGCTCCTGTTGTTGACCAGCGAAATGGGACATCTTCCCAGAGCTGTCCACCACTCTGATAGTGTTCACTCTGTGAGAATCGCTCTCTGCTATGTACAGTTCACCAGTTGGACTGAAACCAACTGCTAAAACCGAGCCCAGGACTTCATCCGGCTTCTTCGGGTTGACGATGCTAGTTACATTCACCTTGGACGCATCCCCGTCGTTCCCGTTGCTGTTACTGGCGCAGTGCAGAGGAGTGCCCGCTACCACACGGACTTTTAAGTCGCTGGTAAGCTTCAGGACTAACCTGTCGTCGATAAAGTGCAGGGAACCGTCCAGCGGGCTTAGGGTCAATCCTGTCGGCCATTGAAGCTGAGCCTGGTGGGCGGGTATTGCACCCACGCATGGCGCTGGGGACCAGTGGTTATGGTGACCGTGGTGACCCACCAGGGTGTGGATGATGCCTTTGGGGTCTACCGCTCGTATATTCCTCCCGTCCGCGATGTACATCGTCTTATCCGCTGCTATCGCGATTCCTGAAGTAGGGTACGTTTATTGAGTGGCGATTTGAGGGTTGATACGGGTTGTAGTGTTAGTAATGGTATGGGTGCCACTAGATCGCTTTGGATATGTTCATGGATACTTTTATTCTGTGTGGTTGATTTTTGAGATTCTCTAAAATTACCTTTCGGATGAGCCAATTTTGCACGAATAGCCGCACCCTCGTCTCCGCAATGACTCTCATCACCAGGGATGCATCTTTCACCGCTGCCAACGACTGGCTCGATGTTGATGCTAGGATTCTGTACAACTTCCAATGTCAACGCCTTCAATATTTGATGTTTCTCAGGATCGCTGATATACAGGTGTCCATCAGCTGGAGAGACGCAGAGGTAGTACTGATAGGCCACCTGTGTCGCACTGTAAAATAAAATTTTGCAAATCCATAATACATTCTCCGAATTTTACAAACCTGCAACCGCGACTCACCTCAATATCAGCACAGTGTAGACATTTCCCTCGGGCGTGATCCTCCGGACAAGATTGAAATCACCAACGTAGATGCTTCCATCGGGTCCGCTGGTAAGAGCCACAGGCGTCAGCAGCCTTGCATCCTTAGCCAGTCCATTGCAGTCTTGGCAAACTAGGTTCCTCTGCAGCCCAGTACCCATGACGACCTTCACAGTTCTAGGATACTGCTTGAAGTGTAACGTAGTCCCATCACCTTTCTGCAGGATGCCTTCATGGAAATTGTAATGATGATGTATATCGAGTCCCCATCCACCTATGTCCGAGATGTCAACGTCGAATCCTTGCATGCTGGCTGTCTGCGTCTCCCAGATGACAGAGAGACAAGTAGAGTGCTGGTAGCCTATGGAGATCCTGGCCTGTGCAACTCCGTAGACCTTTTGCTTGTAAACGTTCCTCTTGTTCCAGGCGAAGGTGTGCGTCAGGTTCGGATCTGCTTCGTATGTTTTGGTGTGCAAGGATCCCTCGATCTCTACGTGCACGTGCACGTGCGTCAGCGACTTCGGAATGAACGGGCCGGTCAACTGCATCCTCACAGTGGACAGGTAGCCTGCAGCCTGGTTGCTCTGATACATCAAGTGCAGGTTCGAGCCTGGGATCGCGATGCTCTCCTGCACGATCTGCAAGAACCGACCCCGGTCACTTGAAAATCTTGTTTACGGCTAGCGCCGGACGCAATTTGAATTTTAAATCAGCTCGGGAACAGCTTCCACAGCTGCACAGATGCCGACTGAGAGCGAGGAAAGCTGCTACAAAGTGTCCGCTGTTATGCACCGGATGATCTTGCATGCGCTTTGGCAACCGGGACAAATAACAGATTGCAGTTTGATGGGTTGGGTCTAGTGGGGCTGGGGTGGTGAAGTATGGATGCTCGTGCGAGACGAATTTGCAGGACTTTTGGGGCTGCGGGTGGATTTTGTGGCCCTCTTCTTTTGGGGATCTTTAGGAAATGCTTGTGGGGTTTCTTTGTAGGTTGTTGGTACTGTGTAAGATATATTAAGTGTTTTGGAAATTTCAATTTTTATTCGGCCTACCATCTTAATCAGTTTATTTTAGCATCTCAGTTTAAAAATTGTTTTACAACAATAGAACTAGCGTTTTGAAATAGTCTGTATATTAAGATCTTAAGATAAATAGAGTCTATGTCAAACGAAATGGATCAGTGCAGTTTACCTGACTTTCCGCGAATACCAAGCTCTTTCCAGGCAGTCCTCCCACCTTCTCGGGCATCCATGTGCTGACAATGATTGGCCTAAGGAGCTCATGATCGTGCTCCAGGCACGGTCCGTGCTCGCTAAATAGTCCCATGGAGATCCCTGGGAAGCCTATTATATTGTACGCCATAAATGGTAAGGAACTTAAAAACATAAAACACTTAAGGACGGAACAAAGACGGCACACACGTTCAGCAATGTCACGGATTGGTCCTGTATCGGATGATCCACTGATTATGAGCATACATTAGCAAACTCAATGAACAAACTCAACGGAACCGAGGAACGTAATGAATAAAACCATAACGAACAAAAAAAGAATATATATATATTATATATAAATACATATAACATATAGAGCAATGTTTAATGCATGTATCTTCGCTATATCGACAGTTTCTGAGCCATTTATTCGTCTCGTTAGCTGGGTGGCGATAACGGGGAGCCGCGATATAACGTGAACGAAATACGAAAAGAGAAAAGGAAACGGAAACATAATACGGGGGTTAATACTTACCGACAGCTGGGCTTGGGGGTTGGTTCGATTTATGAGACTGGCCGTCCATGTTAAGGGTCATCACCACAGGAGGCAGAACCACTATTTGATTCCACGGCACGAACACGGTCCTCGTAAGGGGTTTGAAGGGGCTGCGCTGGAACTGAAGCGTCACTGCACCGCCGCCGTTGACCAGCACGTCAAACCTGATCGAAGTAGGTAAATGCATTTCAAATACAGTAGTCCCTGCTTAAATTTACAAGGATTGGCATCCGGAAGTCGAATTCTTGCGTTACAGGGTAGCGCTTCTTTTCCAAGAATTGACTCGAGCATAGCTCGACGAGGTACAAGAATTGATATATGATCCAAAAGGATGCCGTGAAAAATAAACGTGCACAGTCATTTTTGTCTTACATTTCTAAACATGGAACCGGAGGATTGTTTAGATTCTTCCGATTAAAACGAGTCCAAACATAATGTAAATAGATCTACTTTTATCAAAGTAGAAAGTAGTGCTTCGTACAAAGCAATCTTATTTATGATTATAATTTTGTTGTTTATATTAAGCCTATAAAACTAGTCTGATTTATGTCGTGTTTGGTCTCGTTTTAATCAGAAAAATCTTAATCATGCATTGGTTCTACGTTTGTAAATGTAAGACAGAAATCTTTTTGGACCCATTCACGTTTAAATCGCTTTATCACCCTCGTGATTGTGTAACACTTTTTGTGTCTATTCTAGTCAAGTTCATGTTTGAAGGGGCTGTGACAGAAGAGCGTCCGCCGCCATTGACCAGCACGTCAAACCTGATCGAAGTAGGTAAATGCATTTCAAAATATACACCACTTCCGGTATTACGTCGCGGGGCCAACCGGCGATCGATAAAGGATACCAGCCGGTCCGGCTCGACCGTGACCAATTCGAACCGGCCAGTTTTCGATAACCGAAATATGCTTATCAAGTTCGATTGTTTCGGGCACTCCTGATGGAAAACGGGTCGCGCCCGGAGCTTCGATTTTATTGGACGGTTACGATTATTTCTTGTTTTTAATACACAATGGCTCGCATCAATGCTCGGACACTTTCATAATAGATTGACCTTTTCGGCAGCATTCGTTACGAACAATTCACACAAATTAATTTCTCAAATCTATCTTCATATCAAGCAAAAGCACGTTTTTATTAAGATATTAAAATCACTGTGACAATTCCAGACAGCATTACAGGTCGCCCATACACCGTCACCTCCAATCAGAATCGTACATATTTGAACGAAAGCAATTTCGAAGTTCAAAAACCAGAGAAGGATAGACCTCACCACAAAATAAATTGAACCTACACACATCAACGTTGCAATAGAAGTTTCCCATCCCAAAGGCCAGGCTAAAACCATCGAGACCGAAAGTGGAATCACAGAACTTGGTCCCCAAGCCAATTCCAAAAAGGGTGTCCCAAGTCTCGCCATACTCGCAACCAAGCGTCCCAAATCCTGACGTGTATACTATACTTATCGGCGATAATAACCGGTAATCTATCAGCGCCTGGCTCTGGTATTCATTAAAGGTGAATGGCAACGGTTCGGAGCCCGGGTCCAGGCTTTGGATTACGTCGTTCTGACAGGTTGGCCAGGGATTTCGTCGCGATGCAATCTCGTATTCGCAGTTTCACTGTATTATGGTAAAATTTCGACAGCTATCGGGAGAGTGAATGGTACTGGAAAGGGGAGGGGGGTAGGTATGGTTGGCTTCGAGTGAGAGAGGGAGAAACGGAGGTCGGACTAATCACGCAGGTTTGCACGGAGTAATTAGGAAGCTTTCGACATCATTAGCTGGGGCTTTGATGTGGTTTGCCGGGCCAACTCCTCCGGCTCCGTGTTTCAGGATTATCCTCGCCGGGATTACTATATACCTGTTCGATATATAGGTGTTCTACGGCGTCTCCATCCTCCCTTCACACCCACCCACCCCCTACCACCCCTCTCCTCCCTTCATTACAATGCAGCCTTGATCCTATTACGAAGAACGTCCAAGCTGGCGTGCACGCTTCCCGTCCATCATCGTGCGCAAATACTAATGTCACGCATACGGTTCCGCAAATGGGAAATTCGCGGGCATCGTCCGCGACCGGAAAAGATCACAAGTGCCCTAGCTTTTCCTCGGAAGCGACATCCCGGTGCAGAATGCAATCGCTCCTGTGCGCGTTGAAATATCCGATACATCGATATACTCTCTAACTATAACATGGAGCTACTTCTTTGAAAGCTTAAAAGCGGTCCTACCGATTGGATTAAAATTAATTTGACTATCTTTAAGTATGAATTAACATTTATACAATAAATAGAATTCAAAACTTCTTTAAAAATCAAAGAAAAATGACCAGAAGCCAATAAAGAGTACTTTCAGGCTTTCCCAGCCCTTGATTTTTTATTTTTTGTGATTAACACACGTCCTACTATTGATTGCAGTATACCGAGATAAGAGAATGGACATTTTGGCACGCTTTCCACATTGGTGTCGCATGATGGCCAGAGAAGAATCGGTAATGCGGAGGTAAACTGGAACCGATGCAGGTTTCACGAAACCTAAGTGTTGATGCATGCATCGGACCTTGTGCCTACCACGTGTAAGGGCCTTAATAGGCTCGAGAGCTCGTTGTTTCCCGATTTCGGCGAATAAAACATGGAAAATATATTCAATGGGGCCGGAATTTTAATCAATGATTCG
The DNA here is from genome assembly GCA_028455615.1 of Lasioglossum zephyrum. NCBI lineage: Eukaryota > Metazoa > Arthropoda > Insecta > Hymenoptera > Halictidae > Lasioglossum > Lasioglossum zephyrum. The sequence goes on along the minus strand of CM052329.1, from coordinate 17,920,494 downwards.
CCTCGCCTTGTTACTCGATGCACCCGTTGTTCCGAAGTTGAGATACATTGCGTTTTACTGTGGTTATTTGTTCTGGCTGCGTTGCGAGATGGGAGGATGAGGACCGTTGGAGATAACGATTCATCTGGTCATCGTTGATGGTGCTTTCGTGAGCTTCATTGCGAGTATGGAGCGATGTGTATCATAAATTGTAAAGTTTTCAAGCACCTTGTAAAATGTGGCTCTTTAAACAATACAGAATGTTTTTGTACTATTCAAAGGACCATGTGAAATGCCCAGGAAAACATGAATAACTCATGTGTCAAGTAAGTGACGTATATAAAATTGTATATTTATGCAAAGCTTGACTTTTTAAAATTATTTTTCAGAATTGTTTGTTTTCGATCAGAACTTTCATTAGGTATAGTATACTGTTCGTTTTGATCGCGTTGAATTTTTATTAAAACAGATTTTGCGAGCAATCGATTTCTGACCAACTGAATTGCCAATTTGTATTTGTAAGTGATCCTTTGTATAAATTATAGGATAATTTTAAAATTGGGGTTTCGACCTTCTAATGCAACTGCGTGAATTTATTATAATAATACAAACATCAACTTGAACTTTCAATACTCGAATTCGAATCTTGCGAGTAAATTTATGAAATTAATTTGGCAAATATCCGGCTCAACGAATTCTGCTGAAATTAACAGTATTTGTTTGAAATGCAAATATCTGCTTCGATTTTGCTGAGAATTTGTATAATTTTAACGAGAACCGAATAGTTCCACCATTTTGGTATACAAACATAAATGCATGGTGCATTAGAAAACAATATTGTTCGAGATTGACTATTCCTTTGATGGAAACGCCGTGTCTTTGTCGGCGTTCTTGAATTAATAACGGGTACGAGTATTGAATGCGTGCCTTGCTGTCTACGCCACTCCTAACAGGCATCTTGTCACTTATCTCTTGATTAGAGCACAATATAAGCTACATCACCTCAGGTTCGCGATGAATTGAGACTACGGAAATGGTACCTTTGAGGACGAACCAGTCTCAATGAAGAGGATCATCTAGTTGAGCGCTTAAATGAACGAAAGACGCGTCATCGAGCTTCAAGCATCTTTCTTTTAGAGGTTGACACTATTCGCGCCTTATCACTGATAATTTCAGAACACTGTATTCACGTGGCAAGAGGCGACAAACATTCTAATTCGATTAATTTAGTCCAGCAATTAGAGAATACGCGGCATGTTTGGAATACCAGGTCGCTCGAGATGAATAGAAAATTACGTCAGAGAGTTGGATCAAGTGAAACCGCGTATAATATCATAGTGACGTTGAGATAAATTATTATATAAAGTTCGACATATTTTAACCATGAGAACGACGATTGAATACTAACCGAGGAACTTTTATAAATTGACGTTTCCTCAATCTGCAGACTAAATATGGAATGTCAAAATTACGGTTCGTCTACAAATATCACTGGTTAACAGGCCATTCGCCCGTACTATTTGGGATGTCGCAAATTAGATAATGCTAATAGTATATTAGACTATTTCACTTCCTATGATGTTTTGCACCTGGTAACGCTTTCGTGTTGCAAAACACATTAATGGCTAGATCAATATAGAACCACCGGATGGATTAAAATAAACTGTTTTCAGCTTTGATTTTACAATAATTCAGTTTGCGCTTTTGGTAGAAATCCTAAAATACAGGATAAAGTCTAAATATCTAGTTCCTAATGAAACGTATGATTTCTATATATATATACACACTCTTCATCGACTTAGATTAATTGAATCATTTTAAAAATATTATAGTTTTTAACACATTGATTGCCGAGTCGTCCACATTCTACATCTACTTTTAAATATTAATTTTAGTCATCAATTTGAACTTTGCAGTCTCGGTATCGCTAATTAAATTACGCTAACTGTGCGGAATTTTTAAGGATGGTGCTTCGGCGGTGAACGTGTTAAATGATTTGTATAAAATATAGTAAAAATAGCACTTACCATCCATCAGCTCTGGTCAACGTGAATCCGAATCGGGCGTCCCTGTCCACGGACACCCGGATGCCTACTATTCCGATTCCTTGTTCGGTTACAACTTGTCCTCGCATCACCGCCACTCGACTGTTACAAATCAAAAATATATCCATGCCTCCGGAAGTCGGATCGTATCGTTGATCCATTGCGCCGCGGAAAGCTGATTCGAACAACAATTTTTCATAAAAATTTACGGTCTAGCTGAAACCGTCCAATTAACGCCGCCAGTAACACATCGACCGCCGCGATTCTCGTGAAAAGAAAAATAAAGACAACCTGGTAGTTAAGGGTTGAAAGCTAAGTTACCTGAAGAACAGCAGGTACAACATTCTTTACAAGACTCTTATCCCTCTTATTTTTAATGCAACTGTATTAACAACTTTTACATCTTCTTCATAATCCACCCAAAAGATGTACCTTTAAAAAGCCCTTTACAAAAACGCTTCAACGAACCAGGGTACACAGATTAATACTTGAAAAACAACCCAATTTAATGAAAATCAAAATTATCACCGGAATAGGAACCCTGAACGGGGACCAGTGTCAGAACGGTTCGTTCTAAATATTGTTACGGCGGTCAACGCGTCGAGCTGCATCTTGGTGGAGGCTTCCGGGTACAGATCGAATCAATTTAACGAGCGATCTCCTCTCTCTCTCTATCTGCCTGTATCTCTCTCGTCCCATCTCTCTATCTCTCGCGGCGCGGTTGTATCCTAAGGGCAGACGGCAAGTGCGCGAACAATCGATTCTGTCTGTCAAATCAGCTTCCGCGGTCAACGGTTCAATGCGATCCAATATTCTCACTTCGCTGCCAATACGATCCGCAACTCCATTCGAAGCCGGCGTTCCCCGTCGGCTCGCGAGAGCTAATGCCTCCGCTCGAATCGGGAAGCGATACAAATTGATTTTACAAACGGAACAATGGGGAACACACGCGAGTCTCCGCCATTCAGCGTTATCTCGCCGGTTTTCTGTTCTACTATACTTCGATGGGGTGAACAACATCCCCCGATCATCTTGAATATCTCATTTATTATCGCAACACTTATTTTCGACGATAGGAACAATTTTAGAAGAACGTCACTCGATATGGTAGCATAGAGAACACTTCAGAAAAACTTGCTGCTGATTATAATAAAGCCTTTTCGCATAAAACATTTTTTTTCTGTTCAAATATTTTTCCGCATCATCGAAACCAGATATTCAAGAATCAAGTGATGTGATCCACCCAGTATATTGACGCGGGGGAGGCAGGGATGCACGCGTATCGGCAACGAAGCGGGAACATGCGCGTGCGTTTTTCTTTTTCTTTTCTTTTTTTATGTTTGTTTTTTTCTAGTCATTCACTTTTGTCTCGTTCTTTTTCTTTTCTTTTTTTTTCTTTTTTTATTCTGCTCTTTATTCTTTTCTTTCATCTTTCTCTGTTTTTTTTGTCTTTGCATTTTCTTGTTTTATTTTTTTTTTCGGTTGTCTTTGTGCTTTTATATATGCTTGTGCTTCGGGTATCATGTCTGCGGGGTAGTAGAATTATTCACAAAACGTACTTTGTGTTCGAGCACTGTGTTTTTTCTCAAAAAAGTTCGGGCGGGCATTTTGGGGCGGGGGTTAATCAAAAAACAGTAGAAATAGATCATTCGGCAAACAAACAAAGAAAAAAAAAGAAGTAGAACGATCGTCTCGTTAGGCAGGTAAATCAAATAGGGGGCGGGCGGGCGGGCGAAAGGGGGTCTGCGGGCAAGGGTGAAATTCTTTTTTCTTTCATGTTTGTTCATTGGTTACTTTCGGTGAGAAGTAGAACGCATGCATATATATCATGTAGTAAGATACGTAATAGGCGTAATGAAAAATATATGTGGTTAAGTAATAATAAATCTGAGGGCTGGATTATCTGCGATATATAAAGTTGGAGTATGTTTAAGCTGAATATTATTTAAGCGATCTGTGTTTTGTGCTGAATATAATGAGATCGATATAGGTAGGTAGATAATAATAATAAGAATAATAAGAATAATATATAAAATATGCGGTGTGTTGCGCGCATGCGTACGCAGCTTGTTACGGTGCCCTTGACCACTGTGCTAAACGCAAGCAAGAATAAATTTACAAAGTCATTTTTAATTTCAATCTATTCAAAATGGTATATAGTGATTAAAATATAAAATAAGTATCGAGAAAGGGAATATTCACTTGCAGGGTCGATTTGGTAGTTTAAATAGCCCGCTGCAGGAGGTGAATGACCTCTCTGACCTGACCTGTGGCATACTTCAGAGCAGTGCGGAGGGTGGTACCGCGAAACTTAAAATCTTTACACACTAGACGCATATTTATCAAAGAAAATCGATGATTTATATTAATTAAAATATTATAAAATAATATACTCTATCTAAATGTTGATGGTAGACGATCTTCTTCCATCTTGTGAGAGGTACAATTATAAGTACAATTAAATAAGTACAATTATTTTCTGGCGTAGAATGTTTGTGAAGTTTTATTAAAATGGACTCGAAATGTTTAAAATTTTTCCTACAATCCGAAAAAATAAATTTGGTACATTCGAAATATTTACGTTCCTTTAAAATATCTATATTTAGGATCTGATTGATGCTATGCAACAATGATATACTGCAGAATATTAATCATGTTGCTTTTCTAAACCCACTCTCTTCATGTATTATTCTACTTATCACACTATAACTTGCTATTAAAAAATAGTAATATTCTCTCTACTGTTTTAGCCTATATTTTTACCTTATGTTGTTTTCTTAAGTTCCCCTTTCTGTTCCCATGACCTTATAGTTTGCCAATAAAGCGTTACTTCCATTCCTGTTACTTAACACATAATTGGCCCATAAATTTCGCCAGATTCCGCTAACAACCCCCATAAAGAAGATGATAAAAATTCAGGACGATCTAACAGGCTGCATAGATGCGTTCGTTATGTAAATATATATATATATTAATCGGTCCCTAAGGGATGCGTATGGGGTGTCATGATTCGTTCTTGGAGGATCGCACGCTTCCCCCATGAAAACGTAAGACAGACGATATAATACGGTGCTCTGTAAGTCCCTGTAAGAAGGGACCTGGTGCTCGTGCCACCGATCTAACGATTTGGTGCCTTGGGGATCAAACAACATGGCGGGGTGCTGATCCTCCAAGTACGAGCACAGCAAGGTGGCAGGCACAGTCGTCACTACTGGTATAAGTCCAAAACCATAAGTATCTGAATGGTTTTCAAAAAACGAAAGAAGGTAACGCAAGAAGTGAACCAATCGAAAGAATGAAGAACGGAAAAATAGTTGAACGGATGCGTTTATCGATCGAACGGTCCCGGACACAGGCGAGATCACTTATGTTGGCGCGATGGACACCGAGAAACCTTGAACGGTGTGTATCTCTTAAACTCTGCTTCAGACGAGCGGCTTCAAATTAATCTCGGAGTTGATAGATAAACGCTCAATAATCGCTGATTCGCCTCGGAGATAATAAAAAAATATGCAAAAAAAGAACACAGTTAGTTTGTGTATTATAGTCTGACTTTTGAAAGCATTCTCATCTATCCCCAGCAGATCCACAATACGCGGACCGACTGAAAGACCGTTTTTTACATATTTCCGAATGAGCGCATGCATAAAAAACTTTTATGCACACGGTTTGTCCATGTTGCTTCTACTATTCGCGTCCGGATACATTTCAGGATACACGTTCTATATTCCGGCGGAACGCTGAAACTCGCTCGTCTGAATCGTGCTTTGAGAAAGTACTGCAATTACGGATTCCGGGCGCGGAACTGCCAGCAAAGAAGAAAGTTCGAGCACCGTTTTTCCGAAGAATCTAATTGGCTTCTTTCAATTATCCGCGATATAACTACGAAGATCAAAAACACACGTTCCTGCGAACAGTCTCCCCGCTGCTTTCCGACCCGAGCAAATAATCGCAGTATCTTCTCATCGAGAAACACCAGTGCAACCGTTCGCGAAAATTTCGATCTCTGTTTTCGGTACGAACGAAGCTTTCCTCGTCGTTTTAATTGACCCTGTGATCGCGCGAGCAGAAAACATATTTTTTTCTCAAGCCACGGAGAATCAGCGGGAAGCTTTGTCCTGTTGTAAAACTCGGACTCGAGAGTTTCTTGTCGAACGATGGAAATTGAAGAAACTAAAAAGAGAACGGACACGGTGTCCCGGCAAAGAGAGAGAAACCGCGCGCGAACACCGTCTCTCCACGTTTTTCTCTTCGACCTCGTCTTTTCCGTGTCTCTCTCTCTCTCTCTCTCTCTCCCTTCTCTACGCCCTCCGTGTTATCTTCTTTGCTTTCAATTTCTCTGTTCCGTTCCGTTTCCTTCTCCTCTTATTTACCGTTCGACTACTACTCCCGTTTGGATTATACGCGGAGATTATTCTGATCCGGGATATCTATAGTATAGTTCGGGCGGGAACGCAGCGCGATCATGATGGCTTCCGGTTATTGTCGCGAGAGACGCGCGAGCGCGCGCGATCGAACGCGTTCGTTTGTATCTTTTTGTTTTTTTTTTACTTTTTGATTGTTTTCTTATACGCGCGAAGAGGATTCTCTTTTACTTTCTTTCTCCGTTTCGTTTCTTTTCTCTTCATTTCTCTTTTCATTCTTGTTTCGACTTGTTTTTTTGTTCCTGATCATTTTCGTTTGTTTTTTTTTTGTTCGTTAAGATAATTATTATTCTCGGTGGGTTAGAGATGTTAGCACGGATCGGTTTAAGACAGACACAGGGCTTTGGTGTACGGGGTTGTTGGCACATTGTAAGACAGGTGATAAACAGACGTAGACAAGGGACAAGGAGGGAATGGTCGATCGGGTCCTTTTTTTCGTTTTTTTTTTTTGATTTTCGTTTTCTTTTTTTTTCTCGTTTCTATCCCCCGATTGAAATCGCAACACTCGCCGATCCGTCGTCGTCGTCGTCGGTTTTCCGAACACAAAAAGCAATCGACGTGTGGCTCGATCTCGTTCCGTTTACACAGTTTTTTTTATTTTTGGTTTTCTATGGTTCTGTCGTTTCCACGTGACCGTGTGTGTCTCTTTTTGGTTTTTTTACGAGTACACTCTTTTTTTGGTAACTTTCTCGTAGACAGTGTTCGTTCCATCGTCGATCGACGATCGTGTGCGTATGTGTGTGGGTGTGTATGTATGTATAGCGTGTATATGAGTAATGAGATCGATCTCTCGTAAACGACGGAAAGGAACAATCGAAGAAAAAGAAAAGTATATGTATGTATATATAACATATCATATAGTGGCATGGAACACGTAATAATATAGTCTTGGACGCAAGGCGCGCGTAATTAATAAGTCAGCGTTTTCTGTGTGAATGCTAGGGTTAATGTGGTAGGGGTGTCAAAAACGTATTCGCTAGAGACAAACTCGAGACAAAGGGTTCTGGTAAACGTACATAAAAGTGCAAGCCTGGCAACACAAAACAACACAAGACCAGGTAATGTATATATATAGAGAGATAGATGTATATATATAAAAATATATATATAAAGTTCGAATTGTATAAAGTACACGATTCTCAAACATACTATTGCCGTTTAACGGGACACAGTTTTGTGGTTGGTAGCTAAACGTGGCGCTAACAGGGACACGAAGACAGTACATAACACAAACATAAACAGAATGGTGGGAGACGGCGGGGATGACAACATACCGACGACATATCACAGATAACACAGAGACAATTCGTACGATTGTAGTTTCTTTGAATGTGGTGTAAACGGACCCTTTCACTCGCCGACAAACTCCAACTTCGAATTTTGTCAAACCGATCCAAACTCGATACTACAATCCTATTAAACGCGAGACTACATCAAGTTTTTTTTTCAAAAATAATTTATTTACAGAAATTGCAAACTTGTCATGGAAATATTGTTTCGGAGTGTTTGAACACGTAGAAGTTATGAACAGAGTGGTTTGTCGAGCGAATATAAAAATGTAGAGATTTGGTAGATCTTTTGTGACAATCGGCACGGAAACTGTAAAGGAGGATCGTTTGACGTCGTTAGTTTCGGTTTGCTGGAACTGGTCGGAGCCAGAGGGTCCGCGAACCACAGAAACAGATACACAGATAGACAGGTACGTATAGGAAGAAAGAGAGATAGAGAGCGACAGAGTCAAACAAAGACAAAGGGGTAGAAGAGAGAGAGAGAGAGAGAAAGAGAGAGAGAGTAAAGGATAGAGTGAGAGCATTTAGAAAGAGAAATCATATCGGTGGAGGCGACCAGTCGAACAAGCGAGGTATGATCAAACACTGGCGAACAAAACCGAGGAACGACAAACTGAATCGAGAATACAGGCAGGTTTACATGAGGCGAAGGTTTTAGGGTGGTTGGTGGGGGGCAGTGATTGAAAAATAGTAAACGAGAGAAATAAACGGAACATACAGTTCGAGAAAACGCAGGCTAAAGGTGGTAACATACGTATACATATATAGATAGATAGAATAGATAGAATAGATAGATACAAATACGGGACATACGAAAAAACATGTAAGATGAATGTTTTACGAGCGAAACGAGCAATAGATGGTACTTTTTTCATTGCTTTTCTCTTTTAATGTCTTTTGCATTTGTCATTCATGTTTTTGCTTATTCTTTTTGCATATCTTTTTTTTTTGTTAGGTATTTTGGCAAAGAAAGGTTTGTTTGGATAATGAACGATTAGCGAGAGCTTGAGCTGCAACTTACCACGGTGTAAAGGAATTCCAGAACGTACTACGTGTGGGAAAAACCAACGAGAAGAAAGGGCGTTACCACGGTCACAGAACCCGCGTGTAGCGGGCAAAAACGGACGCGCGTACGCAGCATTGCGCGAGCAGTCGTTTCCGGTTTTTGTTTAGCTAGCTATCGAGATATTCCTACGATTGAATTTTTAACATTTCATTTGTCCTTGGTTCGATTTCATTTTTCATCGAGAATTTTTCTGTTTGGATCGAGACGCGCTCCTCCCTCCCGAGACCTCGCGGAACCCTAGACCTTCTAGACCTCTGGATCCTGTTTTCGGGAGACCTCTGGCACCTCCTGGACGTCCAGGACGTCCACGGATGTTCCCGTTCTTTTCGGTTGGGAAGGGGCCCTAAAGCTCTCGATCCTATACGCGAAAAGAAATGTCCCTACCATCGCGAAATCGAGTGCTCCTTCGCAATGTTCCGCACGCCGTTACAGAAACAATAGACGTAGACACACACTAAATCAAGCGTACCCATCACACACGCGGTATTCGACAGTCACGCCAACATGAACGCAGTCACCCGCAGACTCATCCAACATAGAGTGGTATACACGTGACAGACACAAGTTGGAAACTACGTCACACACATCATGTATACGGTATTATATATATATATACATTTTTCTGGTTCGATGTATATATGTATATAATATATGTGTAGAGATAGAGTGATAGCGAGAAAGAGTGGGAGAGTCATTGAGGTGTCGCACGGCCATGATTGACCCCGATTTTCCGGAGACCGGAAGTCGAGACGCGGATTTTTAATGACTTTTTTTTAATGAGCGGATCGAGGGACAACCCGTCTGGACCCCGGCTGAATTGATCAATGAAATAATGAGGTTCGGAGACCGGGTTTCTGTGCCGGAATTGATAGCGGGTTATTGATTTTGGTGAAGTAGTAGTGGCACATGGCTGGTTTTTCCAAAACGAATATCTACAGTTTTTGATATTTTTGATTCTTGTATAATGAATGGTCTTTTCGATTTGTTTCATGTTCCGTACTTTTAAAATAATGAAATAGGTAAAGGTATCCGATAAATTTCAAATAATGCAATCAGGTAAAGATTTTGCATATTTCATGGACATTGGTGCACTCATTGATTGAACATTTAAATACAATTTTAAAACAAGTCAGAATCCAGTGTATGTCAACGTAAAAGTGAAGAATATTTAAAAAATTCATGTTATAATGAACTATTCACGGTTCTTCTCTGCTCTTGACATTCAATCCATCAGAAAATGAATCACGAATACGCATCCAGACAAAAATGATAATTAGTATTTTGGCTCACTCCATTGATATTTTCATATCCAGACATAATGTTAAACAAAAACTGAACAAATGTCCATAAAATGTCAATTAACTTCGTCTCCTAGTTAAAACATCATTAAATACACAAACTACTACTGTCACTAGAAACAATCACTCTAATAATATTTCCCAAAAGTATCTCCAAACATCCACAAACTCAACTCAACCCGAATACATCCTTAAAAACACCCTGTTTATGCCTCACTAACAAACCTTAACCTTAATCACCACTATTAACCAAGCAAGGAACTCTAAACAACCCCTTCGAACAAACTGCAACCGAAAAGCAAACATTTCTGCCGGAAACTAGCCAGGTAACAAAATTCCATCAGAAACCCATGAAAATGTTCCAACCACCGCCGATTAAGGAAACAAAGGGTCGTGTCCTCGATAGATCAAGTCTCGGGGGTGCAAGTAATTAAAAAGTCGCGTCTCATCGTCCGGCGTCCCTTTCACGTCGAGCGTTTGTCGTTTCGTTTGGAATTCACCGTCTCGTCTCGGACGGAGCTCTCTCCTCTATCGAGGAGTCGACGGTGCTCCCGAAACGACAGCGTTCGATCTCTCTTATCGGCAGTTGGCCCAGCTCGAGGGAAGCCTCCGACTGACAATGAGGAGAGATTCCATCGAGCTGGCTGCCATCACGAGGAGTTGGGAGAGGGGACGATCTTCGGAATATTGATTACGGTGTCCGAGCGATCCCAGCCTGAATTTCTGATTCACGGACCACGGATACTTGTATTCCGTCTGTCCGGTTCGGGATTCCACTCTGGGAAATCGGGGGTGAGCGGGGGTGGAGACAGGGGTTTCTTGGCTGGTCCCGAGATAAGAATTCTCCTCGCGAACGGTTCGATCGGTGACGGCTTCATCGCTGACAGCGAATATTTTTTTTCTCTCGTACCTACCGGAGACTCTTCGTTTTACGCCATTTATGCTGAATTAATTTGTACGAGAGTGAGGAGCTACCCCAGCTCTTGTTGAAACGAGTCGCTTTGGTTTCTCAAGGCTTCCTCGCGAACGACGTCCTCTTTCATCGAGGAATTAATATTTTAAGGTGAATGCAAATTGTTAAGGTTTCTCGATCGTGATGAGATTGCGGTGGATCTTGAGAGATGGGAAATTGCTTTTGCTATTGGGTGTGCAAATTGTGGTACTCGTTTTACGCCACGTGGGGCTATTGAGGGCTTCTAATGTGGGCTCTAGGTTTTGAAAATTTTATTGACTGTAAAGTGAATGACAGTGATTCTAGATGAATTATACTACTTGATGCACCCTTGTCGTCCTGTTTCTTTGCAGTAACAAAATGTTTCAAGCTTTTCGGTGTACTACTAGCTTTAGTAAAATTAATGTCGACATTTCTTGCGTTGAAATTATGATTTGACTGTGGGTCTCCATGGAAAATAAAAATTGTCTGCATAAATTGCAAGAAGCAGAAGTCTAGTTGAAACTCTAGATGAAAATTAAAAATGGCATATCGATACGAAGCGAACTAACAAATATGCAGTGTATTTTACAACAGTCTTTCGTTTAAAAACCAATACAGGCCCACTTCGAGATATTATTAAATTTTGCATCAATTTAAAAATTTGATCGCCCGGATATCTCTTCCTCAAATTTTATCGAATTTGTTCGGTTGATACATATGTTGTAAGCGCAATTTTATCTCGAAAGTAAACATTTGTTATGAAGCTGTTTCGTATCATTTCGAAGCTTTATATTCCCTCTTCAAAATGCATCCGGCATTGTTTAATTTAATTAAAACTTCTTTAAATTAAAAACCTTGCTGTATCAAATGGAAAGACAGAAATGCTGTTTCGTTTCAGACTAATCAAAAGAACCCTTGAAAATTAGTGCACAGTTTATTCATGATTTTCTTATTTCGAAACCAACCCTTTCAACCTACCACACAGTCACATTTTATCTATCTCCCTTATTTTGACTACTCGATTAAACTGAAACAAACATCCCAGAAATGTGTTCAACCAAACAAAAAAATTCACAATGCATTTTATGCATCTGTAAAAAGAGTAGTAGAACTTTAAAATGATATAAATCCATTCAGAAGAAAAATTTCTTTCCAAACCAAAATTGCGTTCAAAGTGCAGGAAGCAGGACTTACGTCTCAATCCATTGGGGACATTAGGCTTAACCAAAGTATGATACGCGGGGGTGTGAGCTATGCGCGACCTTGAGCGGCCAATTGGCTCGGATGCAACATGGTATGGGTGCTCTCTGTAGCGATAAAGCGTCGGTGTTTCATGGAAACGAGGGTTTATTGTGCCGGAGCCGATCGAAGGAGAGGAAGAGCGTTTCGAAGGCGTCGGCGAGGGTGCTCGGAAACGGTGATCAATACCGTCGTGTGAGACGCCGCGAAACAATGGATATACACACACAACAGGGACAAACAAACTTTTATCCCGCTCTCCACAACGTCTCTTTCTCGTCGCCGAAACGGGACCAGTCGTAAACACATATATACCTGTATATATTGTATACACGCGGGGATCGCGCGCATCGGAACCGGCAGTAGCACGAGAAGTTTCAAACTTGTGTCTACCATTTCTAGAAATAACTTTACTCGGACGATCGAGTCGCGGCCTCGTCGTCGTCGACTCCTTAAAATCATCGAGAAATTGTTTAAACAACACCGAAACATACGACAAACTCGAAAAATACTTGGAGACCGACGTCGACCGCAAGTCGGTCGCCCTCGTGCGCTTTATCTATGAATCTCCCTTTTTTTTCGTTAGGTAAAACTGCTTAAACAAAGTGGCCGAAACAACACTGTGGTGAATATCACAAAGAATTTTGAAGAAACGAAAAACGATATTACATAAAACGACACTCTTTATTTTCCTTTCGTGTTTCTTTCTATTCTTTTCTCGTTTTTTTTTCAAATTCTCTGCTTGACAACATATGGAAGGTATATGTATTTCTTTGGTTTTTCTTTTCGTTTCTTTTTTTATTTTCTTTTCATTTTTTTGTCTATTTTGGAGTATTGCGCGTTCAGTTCGCGGCAAAGAACAATAGTCAGCCTGGAAGAACGTGTAAAACTTTTCTATACGCGGGCCGAGAACTTAATTAAACCGATCGATCGAGATACGATAAAAAAGCGAGTCTCTCGAGCGTTTTCTCCGTGTGCAGACTTTTCGTTTCTTTTCTCATCTCCTCTCAGGCTCTTTGCTCGGTTTTGTCTTTTTCTCCGTTTCATTTTCGTTTTCTTTTGGTATTGGATATTGTTTTCTTTTCTGTTTTTCTTTTTTTGTTTGGTTTTCTTTTTCGGTCGTTCAGTCTGTACGTAGAACGGAGCCTCTTTCGGTCTTCGGCTGTAGGGTGAATGGTGATCTGGTTGGTGGCAAGGGTACACACAGAGGATAAACACTAGACAAAATACACGAATCCCCCGAAATGCGCTCGCAGCCGCTGCCGCACGCGTCCCGAGCAAATCTTCATCAGTGTTGAACAAAGGCCGCTGACCGCGCCACGACTTCGACTATACTGATCGCTAATCTTTTACTGAAACTTTCCTCAAACTCTTAAAATTCATCTACCACAAGTTACGCTAATTCTATGCGGCTATCTTATTGGGCTAAATACTGATAGACGAAATACAAATTTTTCTTAGTCGCCGTTAATGAAGTTAATTGTACGAACATTTAAAAAATGCTTTTTAATAAACATAGTGTACTAGGAGATACAAATTTTTACCGCGATCAACAGTATCCGAGATATTTAATCAAACCCGTTTTTCATGTCCTAACATCCCTTATTTTCATGCCCCTCAAATAAACCCCGGCACATTGAATAAAACTCGTATCAAATATTTTCTCAAGCATTATGTCATACTAAAATACTTAAAAATCAAAATAAGATTTCAAAATGCAACGCGAAGACGGAACCAAAAATCGCACATGATTACAGCACTAATTCAAGAACCAATGTTATGATTTCTGGCTAACACTAATCGCCCGAAACCTCGGTAAATTGAATAACACGCGAAACCGAAAGGAGATACTACTAAACGCTGTAACCGTAATTAACAATCTCGTTAGGTATCGATTGTCAATGCGAAGCGGTCCGAGGTGACTTTTCGATTCGACGATCTACGAAGCTGCGAAACTAATCGCTTGGTTGGAAGTTTCGCCGGTAAACGAACAACTCGTTGCTGCTACCAGTATATAAGACGTGTATCGATCAGGCACCGAGAATTGCGAGTAATTAATATTGAACGTTGCGCCAGCGTTACGAGAGGCTCCTTTGATCGACAATGCTTCCGAGATGATCACTGACGCGTTTGGCATTCGGGGGAGGGAGGGGGTGAAACACGAGGAATAGGATGGTTAGGGGGTTTGGCCGGGGTTGTCACCCACCGGGGGCTCTCTTGATAATTCAGTTGTCACGGATATACCGGATTGTTTGGCATAGCGGTGCAATCTGATTAAATCCGTTTTCTGTTTTCATTTTCTCTTTCTTTCCTTTCTTTCTCATCCTTTCTCGCGATTCGAGAAGTCAGTCGCTCACGATGGGGTAAACATGGTCACGATATATATCTCCTTCGAAAAAAACCCTCCCAAAAAAATAGAAAAATAAAATGAAACGTCTGTAACAATTTCTAGGAATTCTTTGATCTGTAGCACCGAGAGCTTTGTACTTTATATCGACTGAATGGAACGATCGAAGGAGGTTCCCGATTTTTACGAGGGATCGATGCACAACAATCGATGATTCAGATCATCGATAGGTGAGATAGTGAGGCTGTTTCCCACGTGTTGCCCCATCGTGAAGCTTCGGTAAAATTGAAGACGCGTGAACAAACTGGTTAGGCGAAACCATCGTGGCCGTGTGCGCATCGTTCGTGCGATCAAACTCGTTTGGCGCATCAGAACTGATACAACGGTCTCCTCTCCCGTTTCTCTGTGTGTTTGTGTACACACAAATACTGCACATTTTGCGAGCGTTCTGTGACGCGGCCGTGCCGTAACACGACGACTAAACGGAAATAAAAACGCTCCGGCCCCGGAATGAAAATCAATGATCCGCGGCAGTTCTCGTGGATGATGTAGAATTAATCAAAAACGTGGAAATGTAACCGCGCCGAGCCGAGAAACGGACTCTCGTGGTCGCGTGAGGCCAAACTGTGACACTCCGTTTTCCCTTTTCGTTCAAAACGGTACGCATTTTGTGTGTCGATGCGACCGAGCCGGTCCTCTGCCACAAAAATTCCCGAACATCATCTATTAACATGTTTCGCGAACTCTGACGTGAGAAGTTTTTCGAAAGAATTCTAACAAATGTCACAACTGATCGAATTGCTGAGGAAATATCGAAGAGCCAATCGGAGCATCTGAATCAAAAAGTGTGAGAAGAGCTAATGTTAAAATTACTGACACATTCGCTACCCGCGTGACGATCGTGAATAAAATCAATTTCATCTTATTGCTTAAAATTATAACAGATTCAGAGAAGCTGTAACTTAGGGTATGCGTGACGGTTGCTGGCAATTATGGCTGGTAGCGAACGCGTCGAAGATACCAAAATGAAGCGCAGTGTGCTCCCAAGAGGCTCGTCCAAGTTTCCCAAAAGACTTGGGAGTTTGATTGTGTCTTAGTGTTTTCTTCCTGATTTTTGTGGCGCGAGGTCAGACTGAGTCGCCTACACATTATCCTCTTACTGGTCGTAAAAATAAGGTAACTAAGCGTTCTATATATATTATAGTCATGGTAAATCGAATGAGAAGAAGTGATCGATCTTACCTTTCGGTGAACTCGTTCATGTGAGCGTAGCTTTGTACGCTGTTCTCCTCGACGAGGAATTTCACGCGCTGGTAAAACGACGCCATCACGCTGGGTGGCTGTTTGCGTAGAAGCACGTCCACGGGATTATTACTAGTAAGGCACATGATATGCTCTGCGCAAGCTGCGTGCGAGCAACACTCGCTGTCAGAACAGTCCATCATGCCATCTGAGGAACATTACTTCTTAGAACACACCTACTCTCGCCCGTTTACGGTCGAGGCATTGTTCGCGGTTCGTTCTTGGTGAACCGGCTCTCGTGATAACAGTTCAGGGATGATTGAGGACTTCTTTGTTTCGCGGACGTTCGGAGGACTGCAGGATTTTTCGAAAAAAAAACCTGGTCTTTCAAGGATGAAGTGAAGTCTAGCGTTTCAACAAGAAATTGCGGAATCTTCCAAATTGTAATGAATAGTGTTGCAGAGGTTACTCAAGACTACATATTTTCATGAGAAACAAAAATTTTTTCAACAATCTTATTGAGTTGGAAATAATACAATAGTATTTAGAAATGCATTAAATAGTTTTACCGTTTCGTCTGTGATCTATTTAGTTTTTGTGGAAATAAAATCAACAGTCTAGAAATATTTTTTGGGAGGACAGAAATGCACTGTACGACTTTATTGAATTTTTAGTTAAGTGGAAATGGTACTAAAGTTTATTTTATTATTCGTTCTCTATATTTGAAGCTGTAGAATGTAAAGAGTTAATCAATTGATTGATTTGCAGTAGAGAACGCTAAACTTTCCAAAGTGACACAGAGGAATAATTGTCTAGGGTATTGAGTAATCGTCCAGGGCGATGAATAATTGTAACAGGTGGGAGATAGTAAACAGTATTATCGATGCTCACCCTGATCATTGTCAATGTTATCATTGCACTCCATCTCAAGGCGTATGCTGCAGTCTCTACCCGCCCAGCCGGTCAAGCACTCGCAACTATACTCGCCGTCCTGCAAAGTGCAATGCCCGTGGCGGCTGCACCCGTTCTCGCATCCGGCTATCAAGAAACCAGAGCAAATACTTTAATCCACGCCTGTCGTCGGACGATTAATGCTAATTGAAAACCGATGTTCCTTTCGTTCTAGTTACTCGAACGAAGCGAGGTTCGTCCCGCGCTTTACCCTCGAAAAACTGTTATCCTACTGCGAGACAAATCTACAGGTTTCCGGGGAACATCCTACACACGAGACTACATTTAAAACTCATTAAACATTACCGATAACTGTTGCATATTTCAGAGCGGACTCTATCGCACACAGTCCTCGTCGTTCACTGTTTAATTCTGCCAGAATCCACTCGGTAAATCTTTTTATTATCAAATAAATTCCCTTCTCCTTTTTGTACTGTACGAACGTGTGTGAATTAAGTATGACAATTCGTTAAATGTAGATAAACAAATAAAACAATTATACAATTGTGAATGATCTAATAAATGTGTGCATATGTGTACTTATAGAATGGCATCTTTTCTAGAAATTATTTTCATAAATCAAATTTAACTGTAAAAAGTGGATTAATTGTACGTTCATGAGTTCATCAATGGAGCATCTACTCTTATCAGAATAAATTGGCGAATGTTCATCTGCTGAAATAATTTCTAAGAACACAGTACATATCACTTACGAAGGGTGCAGTGCCTTCCGTTCCATCCCTGGCTGCACACGCAGGTGCCATTCTTGCACTGTCCATGTTCTGCACACCTCGGATCGCAAGGTTTCTGATCGCACTTGGTACCGGTCCAGTCGTCGTTGCACCTGAAAGTCCGATTAATTAGATTCCCCCACTTTCGTCCCCTAACTCCCCGCTCCAACTCTCAGGTCGTGAAACTTGAATTGGCTCGACAACGTGACGAAGATGCCGAAAAAGGGACAAGTTCCTCGGTGTCGGGAAGCTTTATTGTCGAATGTAAAATTGATTCCGTCCCCCGCTCCGTCCCTCCGATCTTTTTAAAGGGGATGGCTAAAAGGGGGTGAGGTTCGAGAGTTCGAGAGTTCGAGTTCAGTTTCGAAGTCGCCCACTCGCGGGGAAAAGTTTTTGCGCTTTAGGAGGCTCTTTCACGGCGGGGCTCGCGGCCGATGGAACAAGAGGGAAGACGAGAGGCGTCAGCTTTAGAATATGAGAAAGGAGATCCTCTTTCGCGTCCTTGATTCTGACAAAGGGACGGTAGGACGGGACCGGTCCTCCGGAGTCGTGATAAGTCGGCTCCTCGCCCTGAAGACAGAGCCCTTTTTCTTGCAATTTTTCACCTTCTTAGTCGCGGAACTTTCGTGACGACGATCGCGCCAGCAATTTACCCATTTTTACCCCATTCTTTTGGTACTCGAACACCCTGCCACTCTACACCAACGATTTCGCAGAGTCACGATTTTAGCCGATCGGTGCTGACTTGTTGCGATAAGCGGGCTGTAGTGAATACATTTTTAGGGATTGATGAAGATGTCCTTCAGGGACACAGCGCTACTTCTGAATAATTACAGTGAAGAAGGACAATCGAGAAGTGTGGAGATTCGAAATCTTTATTGTTGTCGATATTTTAATTCGACTGTGAATTTCACGCATATATTAAGAACATCGCAGCCTCGTTTCCAATTCTATGAAATTATTATTCAGTACATTTGGCATAAAAATCTACAGCCTAGTGATGAGAAACGATATTCGCGAGGCTAAGGGAATTGCTGGCTGAATGAGGAGACAGTAGTGGAGAGTTTGCCGTGGGTAGTGTACTAACTTGCAGACACCCTGTTCGCAGGTTCCATGAGGTCCGCAGTCGAGTCCGCAACTGGGTTGCGAACAGTCCACGCCGGTCCAATGTCCCTCGCAAACACAGGTCGCCGATTCCAGGTCGTACGTGCCGTGGTCGGAGCATCGAGGCAGACATTGGTACACCTGCTGGTCGACCTGATTGCACTTGTCGCCCTGCCAGCCCGCTTTGCAGTAACATTTACCAGAAACGCAGGCGCCGTGACCGCTGCAGTTTGGATCGGGACAATCGACTGCAACAGAGAACAATAATCTTCGTATCGAACGAACAACGATCTCAAATACTGACCACAATATTTTCTTAAAGGTAACAATCTGACAAGTCTATTTCTACAAAAATTTAATTTCTCAATTACAGCCATACAAGTTATATTATTTCAAGGGGTGCATCAGCTGAGGATAGAGAATTTCTCTCGTCTCTCAATCTTTTAAACGAAACACATTTTTGTTATCGAAGAAAATAGACGTTTCGTTCAACAGTGTCGACGGTGGTGGGTTCAGCGTTGGAAATATGAAAACTGTTGCGAATCCAGGAGACTCCAGTGGCCGGGGATGGTGCGAAAGCTGTTGCTCGAGGTTTTCTAGAGCCGATCGCAGGGGAATCACTCAGCCGACACGGTGCGCGAGGCACAGTAATTTATTACAAAAATTCCGATCGCGGATCGATAGGGCCCCCGCGTTCCCGTGGTTCTAATAAAAACCCAGCGAACCAGGCGATCCCCGTTCGACGAACGTGCCGCATACGTAACGGGCGAAGAATCCACGAGGAATTTCCCTCATCTCGGGCCAACGAACGTCGCAGCCCGTGTATACATATAACCGGTCCCGCGATGGCACCACGCGACGAGACGCGCCGAGCCGAGCCGAGCTGCTCCGCACCGCGCCGCGCCGCGTCGCCAGGACGCTTTGGAATTAAGTTTCATAATTTCCCCGGGGCAGCTGGGATCCGCGGGAATAATGCAATTGTTCCGATGCCATAATTTAAAAAGTTGGCCCATTCGTCGGCGCCCAGGGCGCAATCACCGGCACCCGCCTCGCCCCCGCGAATGGCTTCGCTCGACCTCCTTCCGAGCCGCCTTGAAAACAACCCTAAGGATGCTGCGACTCGAGTCTCTGCCTCGGACAAAGAGACCCGCGATCCCGAGAATTTCTTACCGACCTGATAGATACGCTAACTCTCTTGTAAGAGTTCGCGTGTAGCGATCTGTGCCTAAAGCCACTCTAAAGTGACTTGGAAGTGCTGAGAGTAACCTGAGAATGACTTGATAGTGCCGAGAGTGACAAGGGAGTGTTGGGAGTGCTGAGAGTGACTTGGGAATTTTTGAGTGCACAATAGTGAAAATTTGATAGAACTTCGGATCTCTGTAGCATCCACAGGTAACTATAGTCCGCAGAGAGACCATGCTCGACAATTTGCAGTTAATAATACAGCGCCACTGTATACTATAGTATGATCCTAATTCGACGGCCAAGGGCTATAATTTTGTGTTGCATAGAACTGTTCTAGAGGAAGATACAGTATAGGCTAATGATCTTCGCTGGTCGTGTGAAGGACGATATATGAGCCGCGTTGCATGAATCATTGGAGCGCTGCCTGGGCAATGGGCACCAGATAATTTGTGGACCCATCAAGGGCACCTCTCGACGTCGAGCATTTCGAAGCTGTCGATCAAAGTGATTCACTTCGTATTGTACTAATGTTTGACTGGTCAAGCTGGGTTATGCACTTGGAAAATGTTTCTGGTCGATGTGCGGTACCTGTTACGCACGTGATCTCTCCAAGACGAGAATCTAAAATACCATTTAATAAATTTCAAATATTGTAATGAATGACTGCATTGCGTCGATTCGAATTCATTTAATAATGGGGACTTTTCTTCGAGCAACTGATTGATTGGTCCAATCGTGAAACAAATTCGCCATCATCCGCAGAAGCAGTGGTTACGTCGCTAATGCGAAACGAATACCGGTACTCAGAAAAATGAAAGGGAAGAACGCGCAACGGCGGAGCCGTGAAGATGTCAGGGACAAAGCGTCTCGCGTTCTCCGCGAATAATTTCGCCATTCATTCCGAACGTCATTTCTCTGCGGCCCGTGGACCAGACACAGTGAAACTTTTATCCGAGACTTATGTCCTTGTGTACGAACGATTGTTCGCCAAGTTTGTGTCGTCCTCGGCAATTCATCTTGATCAGCGTAGATATCCGGCAAAAAGAATCAGTGCTTTTTGATTCGTACGAAATCACGCGAAACTATTAATTGGCGCATTAATCAAGATTCAGGTCTGCTAAATTAAAAGCACTGTTAAAAATTAATTTTTATCATTCACTAATACGACCATATAGCGTATACTACGTTTATGTTTTTTGTTAGTTAAGTTTATATCTAGTTAATTCGAATGTTAAACCTGATTATCAACGAAATTTACTTTAGACGAAAGATAAGTGTCATTCACATCGGCTTCCGTAGTGAAATGCAAAAAAGCTTCAAAGACGGTTAATATCTTTAGCTCATGAATGGTTCAATTATGGAAACAGGAGGGCCGTGTTTAACAGGGAGCGTGCATTACAAATATCTTGAACCTCCCTGGATAGAGGTCCAGGACGTACGGTTGAATTACGGCTGATATTAATGGCGCTGTGACAAATATGAAGAAACAACATCCGACGCAGAAATAGACCGTCGGAGGTAAACGTTCCAACGCGTTTCCGTTGGATCACTTTAATGGTCCTGTTAATGGAGCTCTGCTGGATCACTTGTCACCATTTGCGCAACTTTCGAAAGTCATTTGTTTAAACGAATATCGAAAACCGATCGAAACAATGGCCCAAAATTTTATTTTATCTCGTATCCGATTCACGTTGTTCGGGTCCATTGTTGTGCAATTAATGAGGCTGAAATACAGTTTTTAGTATAGATGCACCTTGCAACTAGATTCCACATTATTTGAATCAATATAATACTATTTAAAAGAATTCTTTTGCAATTAGAAAATTGACTTTGCGTCAAAAATTAAGTCTGAATGAAAACCATACGAACTTTTCTAACAATTCGATTCACACAAAATAAAAATTTTGAATGTGCTATTCCTGCATTGTGTACGAGCCTCCGACTCATTAAAACAAGAACACTTAAAACGAATCTTAATTTGCCACTCACGCAGACGCCAGCGCAGTAAACATAATCGGCCAGGCAGACCGTCCACAGTAATTACACGAGTTTGAATGTCTACAGTGGTTAAGGGTTAATTGCAGCGAAACAACAAGCTGTTGTGATCTGAATCTACTTTGCAAGGGATGATTATCTCCGTGTAGGTAAGGTAAGTGTGGACTATCGAGTTCTCGCCGATTTAATCAGAGTGGTTGACTTACGTTCGTCGCAGAAGTCGCCCTTCCAGCCAGGATTACACACGCACGATCCCCTAACGCACTGTCCGTGTTGATTGCAATCAGGAACTTGGCAGTCGCCTAATGGTATGTCGCATTCGGCACCTTTCCAGCCATCCTCGCAGTGACACATACCGCCGCCGTATTGCCCGTGGGAGGAGCACAGCACCGGGCACACGCTCTTGCTGCAATCGGCTCCCTGAAATTTTCATCGGCACCTCCGTAATCTCCGCCCGTTTCCGCCACCGTAAAGGTGATCGACGGCCGTCTTTAACCATAACGTTCCTAACGGGAACCTTGCATTTCCCTTTTAACACCGTGGTGTTGCAGAAAGCTACGCCGGAAGTCACTTACGCCACCGAGTCGCGAAAGAATTTTTCCCATTCGTGCGCTCGACAGTTTTTCTAATATTAAACGCGGACTAAATCATATCATTACAGCAAAGTAATATATTTCAATGTCGTTACTTCAAAGTGTATCTACAAATGTTATAATTAGCGTCAAAGCTTTGCTGTTTTCTTTCAAATATGTCTTGCCGTAGCCAAAACCAAAAAAAAATTTACAACAAATTTCTCCGAATCATTTGAATCCACTCAAAACAATAAGAAACCGGATCAGTAGGAGAAGGTGAACGACCCGAAAAAAGTGTGCGCAGACACCGCGGGGATCTATTTAAAATTTGAAAAAGCCGTCCCCCGTGTTCGCTATCAGATGCCCGACTCCGCATCTACAACGCAGAGCAGTGTCCCTAAGGGTGTCGACCGTTTACCGGCCATTATACTCAGCGCGATGCTTATCTGCAGACACCCCAACACGGTTGCGCCCTCACTCCCGGCTGTTGGGCTGGCGGAGCCTTCAGCCGAGTGTTAACACCGATAAGCCTAACCGTTTAAAACAGGCCTGTCGGACAACACGGGCTAGCTAGCTAACTCGACAAGATCAAAGTCGCCTTGTTCGACTGAAAGCTACGTGGGACAGGGAGCTGTCTTAACACGGAAACCCCAACGCACCTGATACCCGTCGATGCAGTCGCACTTGCCGAGATAACACGATCCGCGTCCGGAGCAGTCGTTGGGGCAGGTGGTGGAGACTCCCTCGGCTTCGGTGACGATCAGGGTGACCTTGTACGGCTGCAGCTCGTCGTTGTACACCGAAAGGAACCAGCGTCCTGTGTCGAGATACTGTAGGAGACTGACGTTCACCATCATAGGCTCGACGATGGTTCTTTTGATGAGCACATGCTGATAGGAGGAACTGGATCCTCGATTATGGTTGTTATGCAGATCCTGGCCCACCGTGTTCATGAAGCTGACCGCTTCAGAAGTTGTGTCTCTTTTAAGCCTATGGTCGATCCGGCCGCCCTTGACGAACTCCACGAAGTCGTACTGCGTGACGCTCGGCGCGACGTTGCGACGTCCGTAGACAGCCAGGTTCACGCCCCAGGGCAAAGTCAGGTTCAGCCGGATGAACGCCGGCTGCTTGTTACGGAACTCCGTGTTCCAGAAATGGTAAGGCGGTATGACGGACGAGTGGGCCACGTTGTACGCCTGCAGCTCTAGCACCGCCGGCCATTGTTGCGCCGACTGCTGGATCTGAGGATAGTGAGGATCGCTCTGCTGGTCCCCGGCGCTGTCCGACGCGCTCGAGTGTTCCGCCGTGCTCGTGGGCAGCGACTCTGCGGAACAGCGGAACGTGGAAATGCGTTTATCAGCGGACGAAGGACCGCCCCTGACTTATTAGGGGACGCGCACGCGAAACTACTTGTCACCGGAATTATACAACCCGAGCTTGTCGCAGAGAGGATTTTCGGAGGAACTGTTCGCAGTTTGTACAAAGGTGCTTTGTCGGGCTTAAGAGCAGGGTAAGGTAGAAATAAGAAAGGTGAGAAATAAGAAATTGTGCCTAACATTTTTATGAAGCTTTGTATCTCAGTTTTGTAAAACTCGCATTACTTTCTATATTTACAGAAATAATTGTTATTAATCCAGGGTATTCGTGTATCTATTTATTAAATGTGGTACGGAATGTCCCCGTATGCTTGGTAAATCCGTGAAAAGGATGATTCTACTTGAAAAAGTGAGTCAACAGTGTAGAGTAAAATTTGTTCGCGCAAGGAGGTAAAAATAAACCATTTATAAATGTGTCAGGAGTTACCTATTCAATAAAACACGTGCTTTGCAAACATTTAACCTCGTTCTTTCTAAAAACGGAGCATGGGACAAAAAATTATGTTGCTCCTTTCGGCTCACTTTTTGCATATTGCATTCAAAGAAACATTGCCAAGCACGAACAACAGTCTACACTCTGGAAGTGAATGCAAAAATAAAAGTGATAGGTAATATATAAAAAAAAGTAATATGTAAAAATACATGTGTGTGTATGGAAGTATATGTTTGGATGTGGGAGAGTAATTGGGTGATGTGGGATGATTGTAGTTTATTCCTGGTGGACCGTAAATACGTGGAACAAGTGAGACCAAAGTTAGAAGTATCTAATTTCGGATCGATAATATTCTCGTAGCAGCTATTGTGTCGGTGTAGACGCGACATCAGAGCAGAGGAAGCCATTCGAACGTGGCAGACGCCACCGAAAAGCAATTACCGTGAGACGCCGTACACGGGAGTATTTACATCATGCAGAGTGGATGCAAATTGATACTGCTCGATATTTACCTTCGGTGGGTATTTGCGTTGATATCGGGTCGTGAACGTGCGCGTTCTCGTGAGTGACAGCCTTGACATCTTGGACCACCACGCATTTCGTGCTGTCTATCGGACGCATGGAGCTCACTGCTGAAAAGAAAACGGAATTTCTGCTTTAGAACCACCGATGTCAATCCACTAACCAACTATGTTTAACAAAACCACCAATTCGGTTCCATTAATACAGGTACCCACAGGCAATGTCTCTTTTTGATACCGGATTTTATTCAAATTAACATTGAACAAGTTTCGTTCAACTTTCTTGAACAGATACAGAATTTCAAATTCAATTCCAAAATTTAATACCATATTATTTGATTGTATTGTATTTTCAAGTATGTCTCATCAATATAAATTGAACAATTCAAGAAGCCCTACTGGTTGAAGTAAACAACCATTAATAGAATATGTCCGTGTACTTGTAAAATACTTCTCGATTTTCAAAAGGGAATAAAGATATAACTTGAAATGATTTAATTTGAGAATGGAAGTGCTGTAATTTTTTGAAAAAGGCTAAAACTAAAGATTAAATTGTAGCTTGTAATCATCAACATTAATTTCCTGGGGAGCCATATAATCTAGAAGTGAATTATATTCGCATGTCCCGACGTACATTTCGAGATTTTCAGTTCGCGATCCTCGGCTGTTGCCTGCACACGGAAACCGCGCCCTCCGCCATCCACCCACGCGAACGAAACAATTACCCGACCTGCGACACGGTCGTATATTAACCGTGGAAACAGAAAGGTACATCATTCGAATTTCTTTCTGAAAAATCTTGGTCGGCCGAGCGTCGGAGAGGAGCAAGCCTAGTGTCTCGACGTAATTCGAAAGCGATTGTTCGAATTTATGAACCCATTAGTGCGCTACGGGACGTTCGACTAAAGCCCCGTTCCTGATTCCTGCCGCAATAAAAGAGTCTCGTAACGGTGCTATTTTGTCTCGAGTGCTCGGCCACGTACATTAAGAATATAACGAGTTGATCGCGGCCGGCTTTGTGACACGGTCAGCGCATCTGTAAAGGAAAATCGTAACTCCGGCTCGCAATAGCTCTTGCAGTCGCTACGATGCAGTATTTGCTTGCAAGAGAGTGCAAACCCTGCGCGTTGGCTCGATATTGAAGAAAGCAGTAAACTACAAAATTCGAGATTATGACATGGCACTGTTTGCGAGACTTGGAATTCTATGAGTTGTATTCATACAGATTTTTAAATCTATAGTTAAACATTCCGGAATAAGAACAGCTTGAAAATATAGATTCTCCAAGCCGTAAAATAAGCCTAGGTTCATGAAAATTTTGAAAAATCGACATTTTATCTTTCCAATACAGTTTTCAGTCGCTGCATACAAAATCGCGATCAATATTATGGCACGAGCAATTCCGCGTGGGCCGACCCGTGGATAAGGCACAACCATAACAACACTTAACGGTCATCAGTCGGAGAAGCTTAAGTGGTCGCGTGACATGTGTGTTATTGCAACAAGGGGTCATCGACATTTCGCGTTCATTTTTTCCTCTCTTTCTTGACATATTACGGATTGAACAGCGGCGGCCGTTGTTCAGTATGATTCCGGGGGCGAAGAGGGTGAAAACGATGGACGATGGTGAAACGTGAATGGATGTTTCGACTCCCGTGCCACCACCATACGGGTCTGACATTCTGCTATAAACCGATGTTACGCTCTCGCGTTCCCGTCGACATATTCGCGCGGGGCCGGCAGGCGTGTTCCGCGTTTATACGCTCGTGACTCGAAATTTCGCGATAAAACGTTTCTTACACGCGTCATGATTTTTATTACAAGATTTCGCGCTTGCGAGCAGGAACGCGAGCGCGCGAAACTGGAATTTCCTATCGCGCGAACTTCTGTTTATAAATCACTGTCGAGTGACGCGTGATCTTCGCCGTAAACCAACAGGCGGTGTAATTTTTGTTGTAAAACCGCAGGCCTGGATATACGAGGGACCGCCGCGAGTTTCATTACACGGGAAACGCATGAGTTGCAAAACGAGCCATCACAAACCCGCCCCGACCCTTGCGCGCTCGTGCAATGCAATTTTCCGCGCGAAGTTTTAGAAAACCGATGTTATTTACATAGAGCTAGGAGGTAATGGGGTAGTTAACGGAAGTTGGTTACCAACACCCATGAATATTTATCCGGCGGGAGGCCACCCCTGTGTGGACATGTGTCCAGGATACCAATTACCGGCAAGGTGTTCCTTAAAAATAAATCTGGCGCAGTTTTATGCAGGAAATACAACGATGGTTTCAGCTTATCGAAAGGCTATTGTACATTCTATGGGCTTCCTACCTCGTCCTTTTATCACGTACCTTGTTCACAGGCCGCAGATTACGCGTGTTTGCATGGAAAAGTGCTTAGCGTGGTGTGCTTTGTGCTGCGTAAGTGTGTCAGGATCGTTTTAGTCAGACATACTGGACCACACGTCGATATGTGGGTCAGAAGCTCTTACGGTGATCTAGCGGTCACCATTTTGTTGGTTAAAGGGAGGGTGTGTTTGCACTACGGTGGATACATTTTCTTATTTTTCTTTCGAATACGATGCATATTTTGTGGAACAAGATGGTAGGGAACTTCTTAGTACTAGACAGGTGAAAATGATTGGTTTCAGATTTTTTTTCGTTTGTAATTATTAAAATTATAACAACAATTCCATGATGATTTTTTTTATACCACTGGAACAGGTATATAATATTAAAATGCATACATTGGGCTTTCTAAAAACATTTTTAGAGGGAAACTCGAGCTAGAATTCGTACAGTATGACGTTAAGCTTCCCTTCGAGCACTCTCCTACTAATCCTACTAAAATGAAATACGATGTAGTGCAAGTGAAATTAGGTGGACTTTAAGCTATAATTTTGGTGATTAGATGTAGTACACGGAAAATTGGAGGAAGTTTAAGACTTCACTTCCACGAGTTTAAATGTACTTCCGAAACAAGAACGAAACTATTCACCCAATCCAATTTATCTTATTTATTTTAACATGTGTAATTTTCATTCGTCTTCGCAGCACGATTGTACCATTTCATTTCTACGTTACAGTCAATACATTCAATTAAATCGTTCTTTTAGTATAATATAGAATACGTAATCTACGGTTACAATGTTTTCCGCTAAACTAATTTTGTAACAGCAACGGTTATAAAGAAATTCCGCGCGGTCGCAGTTATCGTTCCAGTAAAACGCAGCGCGCATCGGCGAAAGAAAATCGAGCAGGGATTTCCAGCGAGAATCGAACGAAAACAAAAAAAAGTCTAATCTTCGAGATGAAATATTACTCGCGTGTTTATCAGGTGCGGGCTGAACAATATTCGTTTTGGATCGAGGTGGGATCGACGGTTGGCCGTGGAATGAGGGGCTGGTAACGAGTAAACATTGAATGTTACATGAGCTGTAAAATTCGTAAATCCATTTCCGGGTACAATATTTGCTGAACTATGAACCCATCGGCGTCCAGGCCTCGAAAAGAAAATACAGGGATTTCGTATAGCAAATTTCCATTTCCGTCGGTGATATCGGGCTCCCCGATTGGACGGTTCGACTGCGTCGCGCGGATAACAAACACAACAAACGCAATAAAGCGGACGCAATAAATCAAACTGGCTGCCGCGAGTGGGCGAGATGGGTGGTAAAGGGGTGGGGGTAGGAAACGTGTAGCCACGTGTGCGCGCGTGTACGTGTACGCGGAGGCGAAAAGGACGACACACGGGGGAGCGGGGGTGGGTGAAAAAAAAATAATAGAGGAATGAACATGAAATATTGATGACCAGCGGATGATTCCTCTATTTGTCAGATCGTTCTGGCAGCCGTAATACGCGAATTCAATTAGCTGGCTCGAAAGCACCGGACCGCGTTGATAAGCCAAGAGGTCGTTAGGCACGTTGTGTATCGCCAGAAAGGGAGAGAGAGAGACCTTTCGCTTTTAAAAAGTCTCGTTAACCCCCGCGTAATTAATTCACGGCGAACGCAGCCACCGGGACAGATAATTAATTTTGCCGCGATAACCAGTCGCCCCGACCAGCAGAAGAATTCCTCGGATGGGATTCATCGGAGTGTTTTCGTTTCGACCACACCGCTGCCACTCATTGCCCGGAAGACATTAATAGAAATGGATCGGAGCAGGAAACGCGGTACGTTCGACGCGAGCAGCGCTCGTTTTCCGCGGTGGAAACGGGGCTCTTTCGGTTTACAACGGATCCTAGAAGGTACTCTGACGTAACGCAAGGTGAATGTCCTGAATGGAAGAGGTTCGCGCGGGGCGATCGACCTGTTGACGACTAAATGCTTCGTTTTATTTTTTTTCAAAGTATGTTTGGCGATGAAACATTCGAATAATTTCCTTTTTTCCGATTCGCTATTTTATATATTCAGCAATTATTAATTATACACTTTAAATTCCAGTTCATCGTATTTTTAAGAAAAAATTCAATTTCATCAATTTCTTCAGTATCGACACGTCCATAAACGCTTAACAAGCACTACAAATTACTATTTATATCCAGACATCAATTCAAAAATCACCTCTAATCCGAACCAGTACGCAAATGGAGGGTGATTAAAATTTCTATCGAAATTAGCTAGATTGCAAAATTTCTCAGTACAATATCGCGGCTTAATCTTGTTGTTCCCGAAGACAACGGAAGATATTTCTATCGTCCCGTGTGCCCGATACGCGTTCGTCAGAGAGCCGAGAGAGTATAGTATAGAGCTCTGGCACCAATATTTGCCTCAGCAGAGCGTAGGCTCATCCATACACGTCACCGGGTGCTGCATTTTTTCCAAAGGAAGCGACAGCAACAATGGAGAGCGCGTGCAATTACGGTCATCGTGTCCCTTTGATTCCGCGTGTCAACCGTGACGGACAAATTACCGTGCGTCGCGACGCGACGCGTCGCGCGGAAAAGTCTCTCGACGCATGCGGGATCGTCCTCATGGTCGTTGGGGAATCGACTCGGTCAGCAGATACGTTGCGAAATAACTGGAAAAGAAGGAGCATCCCACCCTCACGCACGCACGCACACACACCCTCAGGAACCGAGCGATCAACGTTACGTAACTATCGAAATTGAGTTGCAGTGAACTGTGCAATGACCTTATTACGCGAGCATCAAACGTAACGCTGCATTTCTGTCCTCGATTCGTGACGCGAACATCTCTCTCTCTATTCCCTCTCTTCTCTCTCTCTCTCTTCTCATATGTTTGTATGAGGTCTACGTTCGGGAGCAATTTAGGTGTGCCGGGTCAAATATCAGGTCACCGGAAAGTAAATTGCCGGTCAGCGATTTTATATTTGACGTGTTGTGACTCCGAGAACGCCAGCGATAGATATAACCGAGAGAGTTTTCTTCGAATTATGTGTTTGTCTTCTATGAATTATTTTTCCATCTGTGCTGGGTAGGATAGTGTCAGATACTCAAAATGTTTGAGATAATTAGAAAGTAAATTGCCAGTCGATTTTATATTAAACACAGATCCTCCACACTTTATTAAACAAATACAATTATAAAATAACGATAAGGGATAGCGGAAATGGGGTGATAAGACTATTGCCATAGTAATATGGTAAAATCGGCTATTTTTAGATGGGCCATTTATTCTCGGCTAACCTAATATTTGCAGCAGGTTATGTTCAGCTTGTGTCTACTTTGGGTTTAGGCTGATTACATAGTAATCTTCTAAAGTGAAACCTGATTCTGACATGCGATATGTTTAGCTTCGGTCTACTTTGGAGTCTACCATAACAATCTACTTATTAGAAATCGATTACCGCATTTCTCCATGACAACGCCATGCGAAAAGGAGCTTAAACAAGGGTGTCCGAAATAACAAAGGTTCTACAATGTTGTACAGTAAAGAGGAGCGTTCTACGAAGTAAAAGCTCGGTAATACGATCGACCATGAAAACCGTGCAGCAATAATAAAGTCAGTAGAAAATTGAAGCGATCGAGGGCCCATGTTTCACCACCTTGATTCCCCGGTTTGATTCGAGGTACGATGGGAGAAGGTGAAGTCGGCTGGGAACGACAGGCAGAGAGCTCGTTTCACCGGGAGCAAAGGAACAACTTTTTCAATTATATTCCCTCGGATCGATAGAACGATTCATTCCCGAGAATGATTCCCGGATTATCGGCGGATTATCCGCCCTCCAGAACGCTCGGGTTATACTTCCGTTTTCTTTCCTCGTGTTATAATGAAATGTTTACTATCGATCGGTGCCCATCGTTTCGTTCTTATCCGTCGAAATATCGCCGCGGATACACGGGTCCCTCCCTCTGTTTCCTCCTCCGGCGAGCCGAGGGGCATTGTTCGCTATTGAACATCTGGAGTAACGAATGTTTTATTGTGCAAGATGTAGTCTGGATAAGCTGTTATTGGGTTACTCTATCAAAATTATTGGATACATCGAACAAAACATTTCCTTACGTTATGGTCCAGAGATACGATTTCGTTCCCAGATACGAGCCACCGGGAAACTTGTGCTGGTATAATATACTAAATGGATTTCCTCTTATACCCGTAAAAATCCCTTATTGGATCATCGGACTGGTGGACTTTACCGTTCGTAGTCATTTAGAAATCTGACTGATACTTTCGCAATTTTCTGATACGTATCCTTGGTAACCTCGCGAACCTTCTTCCATCGAAATTTTATCAAATTTATATTTAAATTGCATACATATTTCTATCTATGCTTGTAGAAATACTGTTTGATTCAATTTATATTTAATTCTCTTAAAACTATTACGGATTTTATAAAAGTAGAAAAGAAAAAGATTGAATATTATTGTAGAAAATGAAATACGAATCGAAAAACACGTTCCACGTCCACACCAGTTCGTCGTTCAAGACAACAAATATTTTCGTCGTCCGATCGACAAATTTGGCCATTTTCACCGCAACAAAAAAGAGAGAACGATCGAAACAACACACCGCAGGTCCATACATCGTCTGGACTGAAAATAATAACAGAAGTCCGAGCAAACTGCGGCACTTTAGAAAAACGGGGGGAAGGGGATGCTTCGATAAATATAGAGCCACGAAAATGTTCGAACCTGACCCACATAACTCGGACACCCCCGCAACCTCTGCATTTCCCGTGGTTCGCTCAAAGTTTTCCTCGAGGGGATGAGGTGTGTGCCAGGGGTAGAGAGCATGTCCACGTAACACCGCAACGATAAGTTGCACCCCCCGGAAGAGAAATCGAAACACACGCATATCGGACACCGTTGGAAAAATGGTGGAGATCGCCGGCAATACGTTGCAGACCGGAAAACATGTTCCCGGCGGAGTCGTGGGAAGATGGGCGCGTGGCGTGAAAATGTATTCGCGATTATTAATAGCGACCATTCGGCCGGTGCCCCGGGCCCATCAACAAATAGCCGGGGAAACGTAACGAGGGCGATATTTAAACCGGGAACGTTTCGCCATTTCAGTGACAAAATCGCGGAACTTCGACCGTTCAATCCAAATTCTATCAAACGCATGGACATTTTTTAAACGAACAAGAATTACTGTAGTTTTCTATTAATTGAATGTATATATTTCTCTATGTATTAAATACTTGCGAATAAATTTCGAATAATAAATTTCGATATATTGACAATGTCAGAAATTAAGAGCCCACAAATTTTTAAGAGAAATATGCACGAAGAATTGTGTACTTTTGTGTACCGTAGGATTAAAAATATAATTGTGCATTGCCGGTCTTATTTCTCAGTGATTTCAGTGACACTGGATCGTTCCAAGCGTGTGTCTCGCGAATCGATCGTCTGAGGGGGTGGAGCAGGAGGCTTTTGTTACTCTCGCTCTCGGAAATTACATCGAGGGTGGTCCGGGGGTGTTCCCGGAGGCGAGCCTGGAATCCGGAAAAGATTTCGGAGTCGGTGGACGCGTGGATGGTTGGGCGAAGAGACGGTTTCAGAACGCAACACCCGCGCGCGTCCGCATAAATCAAATTACCGAAAAGCAACGGCGGCTCGCGTGCATGCGAAATCCGCTCGAAAATCGGTGCAGAGGTAGCCCGGGCGACGTCGACCGTCCCGGACGAATCTGAATCGTCGACGAAGAGAGAGAAGGAGAGAGAGAGAGAGAGAGAGAGAGGGTGGAGGATTGTGGGGGTGGATGGCGCGTGAGCGTGGAAGAGGGTAGTTTGGATGCAGTAGCAAACAGGCAGATTGGATTCCCGACTCGATTTACCGGAATGTAGAAATAACAGCTGGCGAGGTCTCCCCGAGGCCGATCCGGCTTTACAATCTCCTCTCCTCTTTTCTTCCTTCCGCTTTTCAGACACTCGCCGCCAGGGACGGGGGACGCAGGAGACGGACGCCGAGCAAGAAGAATGCAGACACGCTGGATCCGAGGGACAACTCGGATGCTGGAGAATGTTATATACGGGGTGGGTCCTCGAGAGTGACCGGAACCGAAGCTCTACGACTTTCGAATTTATTAACCATCGCGCGATAAATGCCTGGTTATTTTGACTCAACCATGCTGCAATCATCAGCCTACAAAAAACGATCCCGAACCCGGAAATTCAAAAAGTTATGAAACTGGAGGTGAATCATTTTTCCCACTGATTTCTTAATATACAAGGAATTGATAAATGTTTGACCA
Source organism: Lasioglossum zephyrum (assembly GCA_028455615.1). Classification (NCBI taxonomy): domain Eukaryota; kingdom Metazoa; phylum Arthropoda; class Insecta; order Hymenoptera; family Halictidae; genus Lasioglossum; species Lasioglossum zephyrum. The sequence goes on along the minus strand of CM052329.1, from coordinate 17,887,107 downwards.
AACAGTCCTAATTAAAAGTTTTGTCTGGAAATTTTTTCATAATTCCTAGGGAAATATTAAATTCATATAGACAAGTCTTATAGAATATTTCTTAATGTGCTAGCATTAATGTGCAAAAGCATTGAAAAAAATCTAATCAGCTGCACAAGATGCGGAAAGAAATTGCTACTAAACGCTGAGCTGGAAACATCAAACTCAAAGGCAGTTCACACATCTGAAAAAAGCGACTAAATTCGTTTAAAAAGGGTTCCGATGTAAAAACAGTATTGCCAGCTCCAGTGGAGCAATTTCAATTAAACGCGAGCGAAGTGCGCGCGCGACTACGTTCATCGACGAGTTGAAAATTCGCGAGCACACGAGCCCATTGTGTTCTACAAAGAAACCCTCTGTCACTATTTTCAAAGCACCGCTCATTTACTGGAAGAGGAAAAAAAGGTACAGCTGATCAAAAAAGCGATAAAAGGGTGCAATTTCTTTCTTTTTCCATGAACAAAAAAAATATCACGCTCGAAAGTTCGCGCGCGTGCAGAGCAATCGTTTCACGTGACACAAACCACCACCCACCGGTACCAACCCCTGCAAAATTCAACAATTTTCTTTTAAACGTCGACTATTCACGTAGGGTAAGTCCGGCAGTAATGGCCCATTTTTTAAAAAACGTTAATATATTGCATATTTAATAAATCTTTGCAAGACAATATTTTTGTAAAGGTAAGTACACGTGAAATTAATGTTGTAATGTAAACTCTACGTCCTCTAAGAACGTTAAAATTGTAGTCATGTGTTACTACATTTTTTAATTTCATGAATTCAATTAATGTCATTTAATAGAAATTACTGAATTGCTAGATCAAAATATTAGGTGTAATTTAGCAAAAAAATTCGAATTTGTTTATAACGAATTTGTATGCAAGACTGAATCATCTCATTCGTGGGGATCTCTTGCCCGGAATAACTATGAATTTCGCAGTCTATCGTTTTGGTGCCGTGGCCGGGTAGTTTATGAGAACCCACCCCGTATTCGTAGGACAATGCGAGCCCACCCCCGCTCGTCGGCCACCCTTTCTTCCCCTTCAAATCCCCTTCATTCCATGCCGCCTTCGAAAGATAAACCGTAATGCTACTCCGTCGGAGACCTTGACCGGCCGCGTTCGGATTCGGGGATTTGTCGACTCGGGCTGAATGCAAAAACACAATTTCAAGCCCGTCTATGGGATCCACCCCCGCGCACAGTTTCTCTCTTGTGCCGGGTAGGATCCTCTGTTTCTAGCTGATAACGAGGGGGCGTTAATTTCTCTGATCGGTCCCCGGCTCGGTTTTGCCACACCTTCTTCGCCGGGGATGCAATTTTCGTGTTACGGGGCGGGCTAAGCCACTCCGCAGCTTCTACTCCATTTCTACAGCTTCAACCCTTCGCCGTCTACACCCCTGGCGACACGGTAGAACGGTCCGTTGGGGGCGCAACAAATTGCCGGCGTCCAAAAATGGGCTCTGACGCTCTCTTTCCCTGCCTCGAGTTTAGAACATCGAAAATAGATGTTCTGCAAAATATATTTCTACTGTTTTAACCCTTCGTGTATGTTGAAAAAATTGTAGACATTTTTTGAGTTGGAACATTGAAATTATGGGTAATTAAAATTAATTTTTATCGATTTATTCCTTTATGTACACATTCGTTGTGGTTTTAATAAATTGCTTTAAATGGTTTAAAAGAGTGAAAGAATAAAATGAAGAGTAAATGTTACGTAAAATGAATTGGAGAATTTGTAGGATTTATAGGAGCTGAGGAAGCATAAAGTCAAGGGTGTTAATTTCTCTGATCAGTCTCAGACTCGTTTTTGCCACACCTTCATCGCCGGGGATGGAATTATCGTGTTATGGGGCGGACCAAGTCACTTCGTAGCTTCTACTCCATTTCTACTGTTTCAACCCTTAATCTACACCACCGGTGGCACAATAGAATGGTCCAGTGGGGTTGGAAAAAATTGCTGGCGTCCAATGCTGGGTTTCAACGAATTCATTTCACGTTTAGTGCTGGACAATCGGAAATAAATGTTACTTCCATCGCATTTGTATTTGCAAAAATCGAAAGGACAGAAAATATATTATTACTAGAGTGCTCCTAATTTTTCTAGCTAGAGTCTAAAAAAATTTCAATTGTTTAACGATGTATATAAAAACGACGTATTCCAGCTTGAACAAATTGAGAAATAGCTGATAATGTAGTTGAACACCTTCCTTACACTACAATTCATATTTCGATTTTAGAATACGAGGGACGCCGGTGAAATTCATTTTTCCAGGACTCGAGCGATTCGAAAGGGGCGCAGCAGCATTTTCTCGGCAGGATTTTCACCCAAGGGGTTTTAAAGGTCGACTACGGGCGTGCATGCGTTTGTAGTCCAGGAAAATGTAGCCGTGAAAGAGTTCCTCCGACTTCCATTACCCCTTACGTCCGTTCTTTATAAGCGAATACCGTTCCGAGGCTCGAAAAAAAGGCTGGGCTTTAATGAAAACCGAGCGCGCGGTCTCATCCTGTAACTTTTCCCCATCAACATCAAATTTTCATCAAAACCGTCGAGCCACGAAATACTGTAGACGGTTTTGGTGGCTGGGTTTCGTCGTTTCTTCCCGTTTTTTCTGTTTTGCCGGGGTGCGACGCATTGCGGAAATTTCAGTGAAAATCATCGTCCCGCGAAATATCCGAGGAGGATGCGCTTCTGAGCTCTGGAACACGCGAGGGTAAACACAACCAGGAAGGGGATAGAGAGTTGCACACGGTTGACACAGATGCTCCCGCGGACCGTGCACCGCCAAATTAAATACCGTTTAACGACGGAAGTCCGGATCTTTGATAGGAAGTGCGGCCACGACGCAACGTTACTGGCGCAATGGTTCATTTAGCCGCGGTTGCCTCCATCCGGCTTAGGGGAGAGGTGAAAATATTGCCGGTCGATTCGAACGAAGCTGAGACAGATCAGTGAGAAATTACGTTCCGCTTCATTCTATTTTCTCTATATCTTCCTACAAAACTGAGGATTTCGGTAAACATCCGATATCCAGTTAAAATGATACTAATATTTTCTAAAGTAACAGCAGCGCATACAAATTTCACGTAAATTTTCACTTTATATTCCGGAAGTGATATTTTACATGTTCCTACTTTTTCCACTATTTTTCTTTACCAAATATTATTAAAAATTCTCTGGAACGTTATTCCTAGTGCGAAAACTGTAGAGCCTGACCGAGTACAAATATTCGACCACTGTATATTTAACTGAAAATTGTTAGGTTTCGAAACTAGGTCAGAGAGAATAGGTTACTTAAGATAATTAACTTTTGACAATTTATTTAGTCATTTCAGTCACGCTAGCCCTTTCAGTAGCCTAATTTGAACCTTTGTCAATGTTCAACCACCATGTATTTTCAAAAAAAAGAAAATAGAGTAGACGACACTACGTGTGTATAAAGGGGTCTACGAATCCCAAAGGCGATCCAAGAGTAGATCCAAGAGCGAAGTCGACCATGGGTTCCGCTCTGTTAGCAGATTTACACGTTCAGTTGATTGTAATGCTTCCGCTAAATTCCTCTTGTGAGACAGGTTTTCAAGCAACCCTGAATAAATATTTCCCGAGCGATCCGAGCGTCTGGCACAGGTCTTTTCGGCCAATAATGATCGAGCCAGAGACGGGACGCGTCGTTCACGGGCAAGGGTGAGAGAACTCCGTAGAAAGGGTGAGAGAGAAACTCACGCGAATCGATACCTCGAGCCTCGTCCGCTAATAAGATGTCTGGCAGAATAGCTGCGAGGTTGAAACACACGATTCGGCGAAGAGGTTTTAACTGCTATAAATTTCGGATCTTCGTAGCTTATAAAGTCGATTCGAGGAAAATCCCTTCATTCTGCGATAGGCATTAACTACGAGAGGGGTGGCAGGGGTGTCTGCCGGGTCGGAACGTGCAGGTAAAATTACGTTTTTTGAGTTCGCGTTATCCTCTGGAGTGGGAGTAATGAAAAATTTCGATTTCATTTAAATTTTCGTAAAATAATCATTGTCGAAAAGTTCGATTAATTTTGCGAACGGAAAATAGCCTGTTATTGTTTTTCGCGTCGAAAAACACAAAATAGCCATGTGATTAAATATGCAACGGACCGTCGATATTTACGACGGATATTTGTGTAACAAGGGGGAATGTCGGTGCAATCTGGTGTCGATAAAAATTCCATTTGATCGGGGGAAACAGAACGGAACACACATAGCCGGGACTCGATCAGAGGCGCCATCGAAAATGTCTGCGCACTGTATAATGTACTAATGGCGTTAAGTGCACGTGATACGGGACAAATGATAAGCGAAATTTAATTTCAAATCCATTACAGTTCATTCATAAAATACCCCGATGCCGCCCGAGGGAAATACAAATTTCAAAAACCGGCCGACCGCGCCGGAACTTATCGGAACGGCGACAATAAATTTATTGAATGGGATAATGTGATTCACAGCGGATGGTCTACTTGAAAGTTATTTTTACCCGCGCCGATTAACTGCACGCGTTCCGTGTTCTTTTCGCTCTTAACTGGGCGTTTAATCAAAATTGGATGTATTGGATGCGTGGGGCCGGTGCGAGGACTGCATGTTTATTAATGAACTCGTAATTGAAGTAATGAGATCTTTATAACATGGCTAGCCTGTGTTTTTAGATACGTAGAGATCATACATAGATGTCAATACTTTTATTAAAACACATGCAATTTTTTTTAGACTCTCCAAGGAACTTTCTAAGGTTGTAAAAATCTTTTTGAGGTACACACAGGACCGTTAAGAAAGTATAATAATCTTTTTGGACTCATAGGAGATCTTCGAGAGTATCAATGTTTTTTTGGACACATAGGAATTTTCCAAAAGTATCAATGATTTTTCTGGAGGCATAGGGGCTCTCGAAGAGTAAGAGATAAAATCTCTGCCAAGTTCTCAATTATTGTATGACAATCTCCGAAATTCTACATAGGGCTCAGTGCTTCCAACAGATTCTTTAGGAACTAGATTCCCACTTGCCAATGAAGTAACTGTTGCAACTTGAGAAGGTTTGCCCCAATTCCGCGAATAACAATAACACGAAGGTGGATAGAATCAATGGGTCGATCGCCCGGAAGGCAAAGCACAGTCCATTCATCTATTATGTATGAGTAGTTTCGTCGATTCCCGGTTCTCGGTGAATGGCTCTTATTTATCCTAGCGTTGCGCGCTGTAATTTATCGGTCCTCGACCCCCGGAAAATCCTTCTACCCGTTAATCTGCAATTTACGGTACAATAACTCATTATTAACTTGCAGATTCGGTTAGGCGGCAGCGATCCTCGTCGTCGAAATTCGGCCCGGAACTTTGATTTGCCTAACTCGACGATACACACACAGTCTATCCACAAATAGAAACACCGCGAGCTAGATCGCATTAATTTGTTTGCTGGGACCTGTGATCGTAAATCGGAGCAGATGGGGCTCGCTATAGTCTCTGGTACATAATCATCCAACCATTCTACCCAATAATTGCAAGAACCACCTTTACAGTAACAATATATTCTAATAATTTCGATATGATTCCCTGGAAACCAGTGTCTGTATATCCGCTCGTGTAAAATGAAATTTGTATATACATTGACCGTTAAATAGTTGGTAAATTATTTGTAATTTGATGCAATCGGTTTACTATGGACGCGCTGCTACATAATTATCTACCCATTCTACTTAATAATGTCACGAAGTAAATTGATAAAGCGATAATGTAACTTAACAAATTTCAATATAATTTTCAGTATATACTCGTTTATTGATATTCAACTATAATCAAGTTATTTTTCAATCATAATATACGCTTTTCCTCGTTATTTCAGTCTAAAACAAAAATGTCTAAACAGATGCAATTTTTGTAGTTTTTATGAACGAATTTACGAAGTTTACTCTCGAGACTACGTCGCAGAAATTAGTGTAATCCCGGACACCCTGGTTCAATATTCAATATAGCGATGTACTTACCAGCGAAGTAAGCCAGCATCGCTGTCAGCGCAACAGCTAGGAGGATCAGCGTGATCGAGAAACATTTCCAGGAGCATCTGTGCTGGCAGCGTTTGTCGATGTTGAAACGTGACGGTGAATACGGTGAATAATGTGGCACCGTTGCAGCACGAAGTGGAAATCCTGGCATTGGCATGGCTTGACCTTGAGCGCCCACAGTGCCTGTGCCACCATTACCAGCGGCCACCCCTAGACCACCACCTAGGGAGCCGACTGTCACCTGCTGTTGGGGTGGCGGAAGTCTGTAACAGAAAATCAAATAATCATTACTCCCCGAACAAACTATTCCCGTCTGTCGATACTTTAGAACCGGGCCACCTCGTTCTCCACTGTCATGCAAGATAATGATCACATTTCCATTCCGGTAACATTCAATTTTAATCATCCCCTTCCCCTACTGAAGAAAACACAATGTAATACAAGCAAATTGTGGGTTTTGTGCTTTCAATGAATTTATGATCATCTTTTTATGAAAATCAATTTTTATGTTAACTTCTCGTACTCGGACTAAACAAACCTATAAAAGTTTTTACTTGTACAGACGATTTTATCCACAATCATAATCTTCCAGAAAAAAAGTAAAATAGAATTAAAATAAAATTTGTATTATATTAAACTTTTTATAAAATAAAAATGCAGTATTTCTCGGTCGATATAAACGTTCCCAGGGGTTTTCCGATTCCACACACGTCATAAATGCACAAAACTATAACAAAAGGAGCTCTTAGTCTGCATCCGGACGCTTGACGCATCACTCAAGGTATTAAAGTCAGCTTTAGATCCCAGTCCCAGGAAAGTATCAATAATCCTTAACGAGCAGCTTCTAAAGCAGAGCTAAAGCAATTCGTGGATAAAAAGGAGCCTGTCCACTTAATCCGAAAACTCTCCGAAAAATTTCTATACAGCTCGACCGAGGCCAAAAGTCGTAGGCAATCCTAATTTCAGCGTTACACACTTTCCACGTCCATTCTTGTTAGCCGAACCCCCGAATGACACCTCCATTGAACCGTCGACGCATTCACGAACCCCCGTGAACAAAAGCGAACCTTGTATCCGGCGTCGAATCGAAAAAAGGAAGAGAGAGAGGAAGAACGTTGGAGAAAACGCGGAAAAAGAGGCGTAAGCACGTTCAGCGGCTGGTGACAACGAGACAGCGCGTAAAAATCGCTCCCATTAACCCCCGTGGTGGTTGGTCGGGGTTGTGTGTATATCGAACGAGTCGACGCGCTTTCGGATAGAGAGAGAGAGAGAGAGAGAGAGAGACCTGGTTCACTCGCCAGGGGGTGACAGGTTAAAGCCTCGCCCCGTCGGACCTACGTCAAGGATTTTATTTTCATCACGAGCGATATTTATCTTCGTCCCCCTGTATCGAGAGGCGGATGAATGGGGAGGGGGGGCTGCGCGATCGAACTAGGATTTGCAGCTATGGGTTGCAGACACCATGATTCGAGCACAGTGTTAAAATATTTAATAAAAAACAACATAAAACTGACTTGCACTAATTTCAAGAAACAGGAACCAAAAAATTATTTTCTTCCTGCAACGATTTTAATAAATCTATCCTACCGCACTTTTCTCATAAATAAAATCCACAGACACTCTTGTAGTTACTTCAATTCAAAGTTTATGCAATTTTTCGTCGATTATTTTTCTGGAAACAAACATACATACGAATCAGCATTCGTAAACATAACATTCTACATTGAATCTCTACTTCTCGCATTCAAACTGATTTTCCAGTTTTCACATTACTTTTTCCGTTCGAAAAAATTCCGCAGAACTGTTATACGGAGTCGCTACAGCGTACAATTTATGGTTGTCTTCCTGGCAGTCAGAAATCCTAGGAAGCTCGCAATAAAATCATTCTCGAGGATCCTCCGACTTATCTTTAGCATACAGAATAGATAATCTCTGACAGAGAGAAAAATAATGACACCCAGTAGAGAAAGTTCACCCTTCGCGAGCGCCGGCAGCACACAGTTCACCCTTCGAATCGAGCGCAGTATACTTTTTAAGTCTCGGTTTTCAGTATTCACCGGCGACATCGAGATGTAAAAATCTTTTTGCCTCCCTACGAACAAACTAACGAATGGCGAGAGTCATTTATAGCCGCGAACGTTAGTATTTGCGCGTGCAGTTTTTACTATCGCAGTGAAATTGTAGGTGGATCGGAGAAGCATTACAAGAGACGTTCTTCTGGAAGTTTATTTTTTCTCGGTAAATTGCTCGCGATGGACGGGCAACGGGGATCTCCGGGGTGGGGAGGTTGCGAGACGATTCAAACATCGAATAAGATGTCACTGGCCATCGTCCAACTTTTAAGACCCCCATTATTTCGCCATTAAAGTTCTTTCTGTTGGCCGGTTTTTTGCCGAGCGAAAAGGTAGAGCGCGAGAGGGTGGGGAGTTACGCCGATACTTTTAGTAAATTAATTTTCTGCCACCGTCTGTTCTCAACTTAATGATCCCCAAAGAAAAAGCAATATTTATTGCGCAAGGTATTCCTCTCCGCGATTCTCCTCCCTCTCTCTCTCTATCTTTCTCGGCTAAGCAACGACGCCCGGGACTTCTGCCAGTGATATTTTCTTTTTTCTTTTCTACGTCTCTCTTTTGCTCTCTCTCTTTCTATCCCTTCCTCGTTTCCTTTTTTCCCTCATACTCCTCCTCTTCTTCATCGTCTTCTACTTCTTCTTCGTCTCTCTTTGCGTCGTATCTGATTGCTTCCTGCTCGAGGAAATATGAGCGGACGTTTATAGGATCGCGAAGCGGCGAGAGCCGAGCACGCGATTATTTATGGTATTTGTCGAGGGTTGTTAAATAACTTATACGTTACGCGAGAGAGTAAGGTGAGAGATGTCTTAATGATCCGAGCCTGGACAAACACGGAGAACCTTTCGGGCGCGCGACGCGCACGAAAATTATTAAAAAGAAATATGAAACGACCGGAGGCGACAGCACCACCGAGGCTTCGCAATCCCGTCGAATTCCTCCGAGAGCGATTCATAAATACACGGCTGCCTCGGCGCGGGAGGATCAAAGAATACTACGGCTCCTCGGATAGTTTGGTAAATTGCCTGTCAACGCACCGTGGCGAAAATCGCCGAAATCCTGGAGGAAAGTCGTATCTCCGATTCGGAGACAAATTATTAAAACGTGTCTGCGAAGACGAAAGTGTTTTTCGACGTTGTATGTTTAGCCTGTTGACTTGACTGAAATTATTAGAAATATTGTAGGCAATATTAAAATAATTCACTCTCCATAAATGCGTCTTTACATGAGTGGTACAATACTACTAAGTAAAGAGCAATTTTGATCAAGTTTCAGCCCTTTACCTCGTCTGTGGATGTAGTTACGGGGAGCAAAGGAATTTAAAAAATTTAACACATTGAACATGTCGATCCATACATTCCAGAATTTTTTCCGATTTTTCAGTTGCAAACTATGGTTGTAAGAAATGAAAAACTAGAAAATATTCGAAAAATTACATGGACATTAACTTGACAATCAGGTACTGTTATCGACGCTATCTCCAATTTTTATTCTATTCTTAGCTAGGGTGCGTCAAAAAACAATAAAAACCAATAAATTCGACGCTTTTTCTACGAGAATAAATATTCACTGAATTGAAAACATGCAACTCGTTTGAGGAACCAATGGCAAACGCATTCATAAGAATGGTCTATGCCTCTACGACCAAACGATTTGACAAAAATCGTTGGTAGGTATTTCTGGCAACGTATTCGCTTAAATTGAAAAAATTGAATTCACGTTGTTTGAGGAACGGAAGACGAAGCAAAGCGTGAGGAGAAGCATCAGCGTCGAAAATGGGTCATTTGGGCGGTTTAATGGCATCGTCGACTGAAAATAATGGCGGGTTGCGCGACGTCGCTCGGAAAGAGGGTGCATGCACCGTAACCGGAGGATCTATCGGCCGCGCCAGCGGCATAACCTAATCCATCGTATCGATTAGGAAATATAACCCAATTTCGGCTAACTGATTTACTCGCGCAAACGGATTAACCCGGCTTGAAGGGGGGCCGCGGCGTTAACACGCCGAATTGCTGCTTACTCCGTTCTTCCGGCGCTCTTCTCCGCGTTTTCCACCCTCTCTCGTTCCATCCCCCTTTTGCGTCCTTGTTCCACTCCCTTCTTCCCGTAGGTTCGGTGCCTTCGTCGTTCATCTTGTTTTCAGCTACTCCCCTCGGTTCATTTGTCCGTTACGCGCAATCAGGAATCCGGTTGTCCGGAGTGAAACACGCCGGTAGAGCCGTGTCTGAAGGTTCTTAACCTAAGCTGTATTTATTTGTCTCCGTCGGAAAATTCGTCGCGAACCACCCCCGTCTCTGTTCGCCAACTCGCAATCTCATTAAAGCTTTATTCGCATCGACGACGACGATGACGACGACGCCGCTGCTTGATTAGTGCTGCGCGTTACGGAACTGCGCGTTTCCGATGATAATTAAACGACAGAGTCGACCGCGATGACGGCTGCCTCGCAATTCTAGTCCTGTTACACTGCCGAGTTCCATTCAATGATCAAAAATTGTTTTTCAGAATTCTTTGCTGTGACAAGCTTGCTGGAGAGGTTTAGCAAATTGTTAAAATCATGATTTTTAGTCACGTTCTATCTTCCATGTTCAATCCAACGTTTTATAAGAACAAAAATTGCTGAAAATCGAATCATTCGTATTCTCGTAGTTTTTATGAAATAGGGTGGAAATAGTGGTTCACAGCGTAGATGTACTATTAAACTCGAAGCCGGGTTTTGGCTCCAAATTGCGTCGATAGAATCGGCAGCATTTTGGTAGAATACAAACCACATTCCAGGACGGAACGTTCCACGGAAAAAAAATTCTATACGAGCCGTGACGGGCACGTTCGCCCGGGCTAAATTCCATTAACATTATTTCTCCACTGTAAAAGCTAATAATGCCGACAGCGCGTCCCCCCTTCGCCCATCCCCCACCCCCATACTCCGTTTAAAACGGCGAAGCAGCTTCGAAATAAAAAGAAAAACAAGCAACGGGACGAGACGCGAGGCGACGCAGCGCGTGACGCAAAGGACGAGATTCGCCGAGAACGCCATTATAAAATCCGCCCCGTTCCGCCCGCGACAATAACAGAATTCGCAGAGCAAAGTGCACAAGTGTCGCGCACGGAAGTCCCGAATGAAACAGTACGTTCAAACAATTCCCGGAGTCAAGAAATCCCTCGGGGCGTCGATAAAATTTCTGCTTTCGCTACAACATTCCTCCTTCCAACACGGTTCCCGAAGCGACCTGTACACTCCGTTCTCTCTCTCTCTCTCTCTCTCTCGCTCGCTTCTCTCCTTCAGTTTCTCTCTGCGCACGGCATTCAAATTCAAGGCACGTTCGACGTTTCAGGTGGCTAGCATCCGCGTTTCCATCGTCCCTGGGAACGTTGCGACGGCTGTAAACGTCATCCTGACGGCGACACCTACGCCGATTAATTGATTTGACCAGCTGTCCGATGTTAATGTGCGATTAAATATGTTTGCTTGCGATCCTTCCACGTTTCCTATTATTGTGTCAAATTCTGACAAAGTTTCACCTGCACCAAATAAAATATTGAATTTCGTGTTTGGATATTTTCGTTCATGGTTATAAGTGCTCGTTTAACCACAGGACAACCTCAATTCTGATGTAGAACGCTGTTGATCGAATCACACTTCAGTCAAGCGAATGAGAAAAACATTCACATTCAATATTGTAAACGCTTATTTACGACCCTCTTCCAATTTATACCACTATCAATCGATCACTTCGCTCAAGAGTCATTCAGTAATACTCTCTTCAAATAATACATTATTAATGTTAATCAGATGGAAGAAAACAGAATCAAATTTGCAACGATATTGCAGCACCACGGAATAGGATACCTCACTCGAAATTTAATAGAATTTACGACTGAAATTCAAATCTACTACAGAAATACATATCAGCGTCGAAGTTATCCCATTGCAAACGGATGCACTGACACAGTAAATTTCAGAAAGTCTCTAGTACAAGTCCTTAAACAGTATAATCAAGAACAGATTTTTCTCTAGCAGTACCGCCAACACTGCAAATTATATTTTATGATTACGTATCTTTACAGGAGATGAAGTGTGAATGAACCATTCCCGATGATTCGTATGTAACAAATCCTATTAAAAGACTCGTCTGAATGGCAATAAGTGTCCCAGGTGTTCCAGAGTCTCGACAAACGAATACAGATCGCGCGCGGTGCTCGCGCGTGCAACACCTACACCGATTAAGCGTGAATTGACCGGCTGTCTGATATATTGGAAGTTAAAAAGGTAATTGCGGGTGGCGTTGCTGTTACATATTGAGTCGAGTGTTGTCTGAGTGGAAGATTGGACCGGGCAGAGTAGCCGGCCGGTTGGGTATGTAGGGCCGGAGAGCGTGTGATCCAATTATGATGTAACGAACGCGTCGTTACTCGAAACGCTCGATAACAAGCGTATATACCAAGCCTCCGTGGACCATGGGTCGGACATCAAACGTTCTTTTCTGTCGGGTAGCTACACCGGCCCACTTCGTTAAGAGACTCGTCTGTTTTTCGTCCGGGCTCTTCTTCTTCTTCTTCCTTCTCCATCCTCTTCCTCTCTTCGTTCAACGGCGATACGGTCCGCTTCCCTGCTCTCGGGAGAGAGACAGAGAGAGGATCACGAAACAGGGCGAGCGGAAGAGGAAACCGGTCGTAGAGAAGAACGGACGCGATTCGATCCGCTTTCCGCGTTATGGACGCGGACCAGGGAACGTGGATAAGACACGAGAACCTCTGAAATTTAGTATCAGAACCAGGGCCAAAGGATTCCGACCTCCGAGATCGCTTTATGTTCCCCGAATTACGGCCGGCAGAAGCCGATACTCCTTTCCTTCGAATGCTTTCCTTTCGTTCTTGTCACGTACCCGATAAACGTGTGCACTATGGCGACCTGGGATATGTTCCTGCCTACACGTCATCTCCCAAGGTCGCCGTGCTCGTTCGAAGGGTCACTTCCGAGGAACTTTCACCTTTATGGACGACAGATGGATTCGGAACTGGCGGGTGCAACGCTAAGTGCATGAGAAATGAGCGGCGGGAGCTGAAGATTTTTATCGTTTCGGAGCTAGACGCGTGATTGATAGTGTGATCTTTATGCAAATTAGAATTTATTTTATCTTTTCATAATTTTAATGAGTTGTGCATAGTGCATCGGTACTTTGATATTCTTTAAATTCTTCCATTCTCCAAATTCTTGAAGGTCTGCTATTTCTCGATTTCTATAAATTCTCGTATCCATCAAATTCTTTAAATATTCCTCTGTTTCATATTTAAAGGTAGAATTTTTTGTCATAAATTATTACTTGACTGCGAGTCTAAACGCGATATAAAAATGTTCTGCGTCAATTTCAACATCTCTTTGATATAAAAGCACACTGAAATGTACACTTTTACAAAAGACAATTAATTCGAATCATTTTCGACATTTTCAATCTGCAAGCGCAACACAAAAGAATAAACTTTAACATCATTCCCGCACCAAGTATACTTCAATCGTGATCATAAAGACTAGCCGCCGCGCTCAAACATTCCGGCAGCTCCAAAATATGCAGCAGAATCAAATCCTTCATTATCTTTGGTACGTGGTATGTACCTTTGTCTGCATTGTTTAAAGAACAAAAATTCCCACACACTCGAACACGTTTGTAATCTGGATATTTCAAAATTTTCCGACCGACTCGGAATGATGAGAACACATGCACGCGACAGGAGTTTATATATTTTTTTAATTTCCTAGACCACTTTCAGAATTTTCGTTGAAAAATTTCACAGGGCGTGTGTACCAAGGGGTGGGTGGTTTGAAAAAAAACGGAACAGGGGGTGTAATACGGACACAGTTTATCTGATCTCAGGGAAAGAGCAGGACGGATATAGGAGAGAGAGGACGCTGCAGGTAGAAAGGCGAGATACGTACAAAGAATTCTAATAAAAATCTGACACCGGCGTGCAAAGCATTCTCGAAAGAAAGATAAAGCTACACAAAGATCCGTAACCCGACACTCCCCCGCACCAGGGGTCGCCCGGTTGAAATTGAATCGTAGTTCCGAGGCGAGGAAAAAAAAGAAAGAAATTATGACCGTCGCGCCGGGAATAACGAAAGTCGGGGGGCGGTGGAAAGGTGAGAAGACGATCGCAAGCGAACACCACCGTGCCGTTTTAATGAAATTTATCGAGAGTCTAATGCTGGGTAAGCGGCCTCGATCGATCCCGGAAACGATTCTCAGAGCATACCGATCTGCCGTGAAAATATTGAAACGATCACCGATACGCCTATCAGCATTAGGTAAGTCAACTCTCAGTGTGCTTTAAGGATATTCCCTTATTAAATAATACGAAAAAGGACGTTTGTAAAAGATTTATTTCATCAACATAGGTTGACCGGAAAGGTGTCACGGATCAGCAATCGCAGTTCGAATCGCGAGACCGAACAGCCGGGAGCGAAGGCGACAGGCCTATCAGCGTCGAAACGGGCGAAGAATCGCAATTAACCGCAGCGCTGGTCGAACGTATCAGACGAGCGTAATTATCGCGTCGGAAGCAAAGAGCGGCCGGTTCGCGTCTTGACCGTAAAAGAGCAAGGTAGCTGGCGTGATCCGGCGCCGAGCAGCGCCTTTAACGCTCCGTCTCGCTAATTATTAATTTCGCTCTTTTAATATTAATTAGAAGCGACCCTGGCTGCCCCCCGAGCCTCGCTACAACGCCGTGATTACGTCGAGATTATAATTTTAATCGGCCGATTACCGTGCCGCCGGCGTAACCCGCGGAACACGTTCTACAAGGGCTTTCCGCCCCCGCACAACCGCCCTTTACCACCTTTAACCACCCCCTTCTAAAAGAAGGGAGCCGCCCTTAAGGGCGAGCCTGCTAATAATAGACGCGATGCCAGTTAATATTCTAGGTGACGGCTCCGAAGGAAACAGCGACTCTATTGCGAAATTAAAGGGGTATTCTGATATGGATAAAAAACTTTTTGATTTGTTAAAAGTATAACAATTGTATAATTGTTTCCCTGAATTCGCAAGGAACGAGGTTATATCTTCCCCGATGAATTGATCCGAAGAATGTATAGTATCAACGACAGTCGGGATACATTGGCTCTGCTCGGTGACCTGTGCACTTCACAAGCCGTTAGGCTCCCCCAACACACTGTGTCCCCGTACCCCTATGTTCCTCTTTGAATATTAATCTCGGCAGGTAACGAGGGAACGCGCCGCAAGGATATGTGGAACGTGGGTACCATCGTGGGTATCATCGCACCGGCCATGATTAGCCTGCAAACGCGATCATGATGACACCTGGCCTTACTGACGGGCAAACAGTGTCATTAGGTGGACGTCCCCTAGGTTCAGTATCGAATTTCTGATGATGCTCTACTGCTGGCGGAATGGAATTCTGTTTTTGGTGCGGATGAAATTGTAGAACTGGATGTTGTATGACAATGATGTGTTGGGTAATTATTTTATATGAAGTATGTGGTAATAAAATTATTATTTCTGTTAGTCTGTATGTGTTAGAAAATTTATTGTTCTATCTCACCTTAATACCTTATCTGCTGGAAATTACTCCATACTTTTTAAAGGACGTCGATTTATGGATTTTGGTTAAAAAATTTTCTTTTGTGTATAGATCCGTAGTCAGACACTACACTAGTCACGCAGTAGCATCTTAGTCGTGGGCAGGATATCAAAACAGGCAGGGACCCGAGAAAAGCAAGTCGGTAGCAATTTGTAAACGTCATCCTCGGCAAACGACAACAGTGAACATCCACCGGTTATCACGGAGTCGTCGACGCCGATTTCTGCGTAACGCGTGTCGCAGCTGGTATCCGTTTAACGGTGTGGTACGGTTAGCAATAAACCACGGAAACTGGTACACTGAGCATAGAAGAAGAGGCGACAGGATTTACGCGGGGTTGTATTACCGAGCCGCGCCGGCAGCTGACTGGTGTCACATTTTATAACGTTCTCAGTGACATTAGCTCCGGGGTCCGGTTCTCGTGTGTTCAACTATACTCGAGACTTGTGACTGTGGCGAGCCCATTTAAAGATTCATCCGACGCACCCTCTGCTAAACAGCAGACCACTGACCGTGAACAGTCCTGTCGAGTTATGTCGATTCCTCGAAAGGGAATCGCCAGACGACACTTTTCGGAAGTCTCGTCTACGGTTTCGAAGCTATTACTGGATCTGTACGAACAGACTATCGAGACTTCACACTCTGTAGACTTGTTTCGAGTCTGTTGAAACTGCTAGGTCTTTACACTCGATCGATTAGAGGAAGCGATTTACTGATGCAATGCCTGCGAGTCGCGTTTCATTCATCTGAATTTTCCTAAACTGTTGTACATTACTACCGAGAGTATTTCTAAGTGATAAATTAGAAAATCTTGTACAAAGCATCGTTTATACGAATTCGGGGTCCACAAGCAGACTCCGCGACAACCCCAGTCGATATCCTTCGAAGGATCAATACGTTAAAACAACCAAATCTACCAACAATGATTAAAAATCGTGAAAAATAAACAAATAAACGTGAAGAAATGCGAGAGGTTTAAAAGCCACCATATCGAATAACAAAGTCCGCCCACGGTTCTGCTCGAGTGAAGGCACGAAGAACAAAAGGACCACGGGTGGTCCGGGCTCATTTTCATGCAGAAAATAGCCAGAAAATTCCTTGATCAAAGTAACACCGTGTCCCTTTACAACATGTTACGGTGAAAAGGAACGCGTGTGTCTCGTCTGGAGGGGGCTCGGCGCGTGAGCACAATATGAAATATCAATAGGAAGGGAGATTACGCGTACGCCGTCCATGCATTAAATCCGGCGTGACGAGAAAGATTGGATTTTCATTCGAAACACGGCCGGTAAAAGGGAGAGCGATTCCTCTCACGTGCCGCGCGATTTTATCTCGCCCCGTGGCGAGATCTTCCACGAGATCCTCCCGTGGATCGTTCGATCCCGCCGAACGGGGGTGCGATGGCCGGCTAATGTATCTCTATGTTGAGATTTCGTCAAGTTCTACAAACAGAGAGGAAAAGAGGTTCGCTGTGTACAACAAACGGACTCGTTATCAGCTATCACGGAATTGCGAACCTTCCCGCGATACATTACCCCCGGATCTGTCGGGATGAAGGTCGACCCTAGGATTTGCATGAATTTGCATTGGGGGTGGCTCACCCGCGCGAAAAAGATCCGGGGCGAGCACCGAACGCGATTATAATTTGTAAATGAATATCCCTCGTTATTGTTGATGGGCCTCGGGCTTCATCTGCGAGTGCTGTCGACTTTGTTTTTTCGTGTTTTCCAAAAACGTTTGCAATCGGCCAACTTCACACGCGTATAACCTTTGAACCGGTGTACTCTGACCACTGAAACTTGCACTTTTGGCATTTTGTCGATAACATATATAAGATCATATTTAAAATAGTTGAAAATTTTTGCCCCCCTCCCCCCAAAATGAAGTTTAACCAAGGAAAATTGCCAGCGAGAATGTAATTCAAGAAATACTTTATGGCGATGGAAGTCTCGATTAGCTTCGCAGTAATTGAGGAACAAAGCGTAGAACGGAGTCGTTGGTATTTTTATTGACGGTGTGTAGCGTTGTGGTCGAAAAAGGGATTACCGCGTAAAAATTAACGTCCGCGCTCGGCTGTAGTCTATTCTTTTTATTTTGCTCGCGTCGGAATAGAATTGGCATTTCAGAGGGGGCGCCGCGCACGCTGACAATCACGGTTCCTCGTTTTGAGGCGTCGAAACGAGCGAGCGATCGAGCCGAGCTCTTCCACCGACAAGCCTGCCAAATCGACTCGTCGATTCGTCCGCGAAATCTCATCGCTTCTGCCGACTGCACCGTGTGATCAGGAACGCGGTTTACCGGGAATTAATAAAACGAATTGTAATGCATCGTGATTTCCCTGCGAAATTCCTCCGGCTCGACAACATTCTAGCACCGAGCGTCAAGATGGCGTCTGTGAAACGTTCTTCACGTACAACACAATGAACTTTATTTTCTTTTGGAAATACGAAACTCGTGAAAATATGAATAGCGACTTCGATCCGCCGAGAAGTGGATCTCGAAACGCACTTCATAATCGAAATATTTTTCATCCCTCCCGTAAGGTCTTTTAGAAGCATGCCTTGCAATCTATTGTCACCAAGATGCCCATTCACGTGCACAATGTTACCCGGATGTATTGCAACACCCATTGAATTTTGAAGAATGCGATCTCTCACACGGGCTACTTATTACTTTACAGCAGTTTTATTAGATCGTTGTAACACGAGGATCACCTATGCGAGTGTAGTATGTCTGATTAGCATTATTTCCTCCTTGAGACCCGTGACAGTTTCCTTATATACTCTGGGGAGTCCATCTGTCCATTTCTTTTAATAATACAGAAGAAGCACAGCTTCCATTTATTAGTTTGATGCACGAATAAGGACTCTCTTTCTCTCTTCCGCTTTAGATTTTGAAAATAATGTTTCTAACAATTCGTATCCTTTATCAAGTGTTAGTAGTCTTATTTAAATATTTTTACATATATTCAATAACCTGCGATAAAGTTGTAGATTGTAATTTTGTCGAGAGTTCGGTGCATTTCCGCAAGTGCGGATCGATTTTAAATCGTCGTGGCTCGGAATCGCGACAAAGACTTGTCGACGTGTTTCTGTCGTTAACCCGGTATTCACGTGTGACGCGTTAAAGGCTGCCCCTTCCGTGTACAGCACTCGAATGCGAAATCAAAGCGCTGGCAGCCGTGTCTTACACCTTCAGCCCCTGGTCCTCCACGTTTGGCCCATCGTAATATCCATTTCGATTCGTTACTAGGCCATTGTCGACTTCAAAATCGGGCGACGTTTCAAAGTGTGCTCGTACGAACGTCGGACAAAAACCGTACGCGCCTCCGGTGGGAATAATCCCGGGGAAAACGGTTTCAAACGGTTTTCCCGACGACGACGACGTCGACCTGGAGGACGTGTTAACGAGGAACGGTTAGTGGACCGTTCCACCTGCGGTTTCCTTTAAGCTTTTTACCTGCATCAGGTGAACGGCCAACCTACCCCCTTTTTCGGCGATAAATGTTTCATAGCGTTTTCGTGGATTACACGTGCTCTTAGTCGTTCGGGGAACTTCAAACACTGTAATGCCACGGGCTTCGCGGGGCAGTTTTTGTTCTACTGGGTGTACGAATTAATTCGGGGACCTCGCGAATAATCGATCGTAAGGTTAGTTTGTATTTCAGTCTTTTATTCAGCACACTGGGCTTTGAAACTACTAATTGTACTGTATCGCTGTATCTTTTTCTACAAGTATAAAATAAACATTAGGATTTTATTGTGTTTGTAAATGTCTCTTGGTAAAGATTTTAATAAGACTGTGGATTTTTATGCAAAATGAAAATTTAAAGTTAAATAAAGTTATATTTTCTCTTTTGATCAGTTTAGAAGAATGTCTTTTCAATTTTGTATTCGTCGTGTGAAATTTTGCCACATATGCACAGAGTCTGCACTTATCGTATTTCCCAGAGGAGCTCATCAATCACCGATAAAATGAGTTGAACATAGTACATCAAGGAAATTACTTTCTTGTAAAACGGGCCACGAATTAATTTGTACAGCGAACGATTTTCTAGTTAGATTGACATTTTCATCGTGAAAATGTTTTTGTATGTCTGGAAAGCATCAATGGAGTGACTCTCGTAAGAGCAAGGATGGAAACTTGATCAACGAGTCTGACATTTTTCATCCTCAACCCTCACGCCACGGGGACCATGGAACGAAAAGCCGCTGCTGCGAAATTACTCGGGCGTGATGGTTTCCATGTATGACAACGGTGCGCCGTTCTTTCTTAGACACACGCGTCTCCCTTAAAAATGCATACCTCTGTTGCCGCACTGAACATCCGCGCGAAAGGGTTTGTTCTTTACAGTCGGACTGAAAAGCGCCACCGTACCGTGGGTACACGCGGCGGCTAAAACCCCTTTGAATCGCGCTGAACACCTGATGGAAGTCCCACACTCTTTCCCATATTATTCTGATGCCGGAATCTTGATAAGTTTTTAGAGTCCTTCGAAAATGATTCCCACTCTTATATTTAAATACGTAATTCTGGAATAATCATACAGTAAGTACTTGAAGCATTTTAATTGTAAGTACAGTTTAAGAGATTCGAATTTAGCTACTTCTTCCAAGAAATCATTAAACCCCTCCACCCTTCAAAGCACAAGTAAACCAAATCCAATTACGCACCTTCATCGACCCATAGCAAACGACCACTCCCCTCCAACCCTATTTTAAACCCTAGTATCCCTCGATCCGATCAACAATCCAGATACACCTTGTCAACTCCGCTCACGTCCGCGACTCCTGTTGGAATCGGTGGGGACAAACGAGACCTCAGTAGGGCGCACCGACCAAAAAAAAATGAAAGAACAAGAGCCTCGCCCAATGGAAGACGCAACATCGCAGTCTGGAAGGACGTGGGGGAGGCGAACACACCAACCCTATAAAGACCAAGGTTGCCAGTAAGGTCTCGGTTACGATTCTTGGAAGAGAGAGCAAGTAGACAAAACCAAGGACTAAAAGGAGACCGACAAGGGCGAAGTCTGACGTGCCGGTGTCTCCGGACGCGTCTTGGAAGTTGTACGCGTCGAAGGATCGACGGGGGGATGTATCATCGTTGGGAAAGTTTGCCAGTATTCGATCATCCCCCTCGGCTCGTGGACGAGCGCCGCCTGTCGCATTCTAACAATGCGAGTCTCTGGAAAGAAGCTCGCGACGCGAACACGGGGCCTGCAGGGAAAGGGGGTTGGAGGAAAGGGGGTTCGCTCGAGGGGGTGGGGAATATTACACCACGTGTGGCAGTAATAAGACTGCGCGCGTGACGATAATGCAAAAATACCCGTTCCGCGCCTTCCTCGCCGTTTTTGTTCCCCCGTCTCCTTCGCTTTCCTTCGTTTCCTCGTTATCTCGACACCCCCTCTTTCACTCCCTACCCCTTTCCCACCCCCGTCGCTGTTGGATTCGCCTCGTCGCGTCTCATTTTTGCCCAGCGATTACGAGCTTAGCCCGTCTCGCCGTCCACCGCATCGGGGAAAACTTAAATTTAGTTCCGCGATGATTACCGTGCACCACCCCCGCAGTCAGGGTTGGGAAACAGGGGGGCCTTGTTGCCGGGAATTTCGGTACGGGACAGTTCCGCGGTCTGATTAAGCTTGATACCGACTGCTTTGTAGCAGCTCGAGTGCCTCTGCAAGAGGGTGTTGCGAAATTATAGGGGGCCTGTGTTCCGTAACTTGCAATTAAGGGGAGTTTTTGGGGGCGGGACGCGCCCGGACTTTGAACTGTTTGCTTTTGAAACTGTTAGACGCTCGTTGTGATCGCGGAAGAACCGCTTAAAGACGCCGAGATTTCGAAGCAGCACGATGAGCGCTTTCGACGAATCGATCATAATCGAACAGATAAATTGATAAAAACTTGGAGGCAACTAGTAATTTTCCTGACCTATCAAAATATTAAAAAGGCCGAAAGAGTGATGTTCCAACGAAGTGTTTCTATTAATGCTTAATACTGTAAATTTATTTAATCAGTAGGCATCTTGATCGTTTGAGATCCAAGGTAGGAACAATAATAATTGGAGATCGTGCTCAGGACCTTTGTGAACGTACTCGGAAGAGTTCGAAAGAGCGTTCGGCGCCGTCGCTGGAGTCGGTCGATGACGACGGAAAGCCGAAAGAGAGGAGACCGGCTGGAAACGTCAAAGCTCCGAGGCTCGTTTTGTTTCTGGCTTTCCGGTGAACCGTACTTGACCGGCGGCTTCCCGGATTTCCAGGCTAATGGGACACTTGGAGGTTTTGGAAAAGGTTCTCGTTCGAGGAAATCGTGAATAAGGCGCAGCCTTCTTCGGCTGCCTTTCACCGGAAACGTGATTACCGACAAAATATGGCGCGCGCGCGTCCGCGAGAGCTGGCTCCAAGGCATAAAATTCAAGCTCCGGGAACCCGTTGAAGTGAAATTTATCGCGGAATAAACGAGAACGGGAACAGCGGAAAACGTAAATAATATTAACCGATCCTTATTCCAGGAAATTACAAAGCCAGGGGAGAAACGAAAAATTGTATGCATTGGCAAATTAAAATCTATCGTAGCCCCTCTCTTCTTTCTCGCGCAATGTTGCCGAGCAGATTGTTACTCTTTGCGTATGCATTGCAAATTAGACAAAAATGTTGCATTATTTTCATCTTGTTAAAATGAGCAGTAAGCAACAATTTCCATAAAAACTCATCTGTAGTTCTTCTGTAGATTGATATTACACGAATTTTTTGGAAAAATGCGAAGCTGACTGTTGTAATCAAAAACAACGGTTGTACAACACTGTTAAGATTAAAATGCGAAGTGGACATGCGAAGGAAGATGCATGCAATGAAGAAAGCTGGAATCCCTACATCCCTGTTAGAGGGAGCGAAGGCCGTTCATCTTTACGCAACCAAATTGCTCGCAAACTTGCGGCCTGTTGGACAATTGAATGTCCACAGGGGTAATCCGTTGTGCACCCTCGGCAGAGTTGGTTCTGGCTCCATGAAACTCAATTTTCGCGTGGCCGGTCACCGGGTGACGTAATGAAGAAAAATCTTAGGAAGTTGTCGCGGGAGGATCTCGACGTGGATCTAACGACGCCAGGGGTGGCTTTAGAGAACGGGGGAGACCAAGACCAGAGAAAGAAAGTGTGTGAGAGAGAGAAGGGGGGAGGAAAGGAAAATGGTCGATGGGTTGGGATCGGAGTCGTCATTATTTTGAGTGCGTCGTCCGGGGCGGCGCCGAGCCGACGAGCCGGGAAACGTTCGAAAAGGGCGGCCGGTGTTTTCTCTAACGACGATGATAATGCCGTGTTTGCACGGCCCGGGCTCGGCACTGTCTCTGCTCGTCCCATTTCCGTGGAATAACAAATGCGGCCGGATCGTTACAAGGCACGCGACATTAACGTGTGCGATTCACCCCGGCAGCTGGCTTCAATGACCCGTGAAGCGGCGCTCGACGAGGACCACGGACAAGGGCCGGTTCACACGATGCGCCACAGCGCAAAAGACAGTGTGTGCGGTGTGCAGTGTGTAGGCACCGTTTCCACCGACGTCGACGTCTAATTGTTTGCAAGCCACTTCGTCTTGCGTCTTCGTCGACGACGCCGCGCCGCCACCGTCGCTCGCTTTTTTTTCGGCCTCGTGTTACACGCCCCCCTTTCGGCGTCGCAACTTTTTCCTTTTTATCTTTTCGTCGACCACTGCGCGCATCGTGTGTATACTTGTTAACGGCGCCACTCTTTTTCTCTCTTTCTCTTTCTGAAAAGAGAGAGAGTGTGTCACGTGAGATCGCAGAGATGAGGGGTCGCATCTTTGGATCATGTTGCGAACGAGAATGAGGTGAGGAGAAATTCAGCAGGTACTTTGGCTGTTCAGATTTAATCGATGATTCGTAAAAGTAAATTTTTAATTGTGACTATTAGAGGTGGTCTGGGGGCTGAGGTCGGTAGTTCGCGTGTACTCTTATTGGTTTATCAATTAAAAGCAAATATGTCCTTCGACCTTCGTGTCATCGTCGAAAGCACAGCATAGAACGAAGAATCGATTTTCTCAATTGTTTAAAAATAGTGTCGTCGACGTCCAAACAAAAAGCTGATGGGCGAACGATTCTGCATCGAAAACAACGATGAAAAGAGGAGAGCCCTGGCGAAAGGGAGGTAGAATGCTGGCCGAGTCTCGAGTGTACGAGAGCTCGACGAGTTTTTATTTAAGTAATTTTCGACCCAATTCGCGGCGCGGCCAGCGCCGATCTATCTGTCTGCCACGAAAAATACAACGCGGCCGTCCGGGAGAGTGAAAAACTAGGGTGAATTAGGGTAGAAAATGAGTGGCGTCCGGCATCGTGGAAACATTCGTATCGCCGTAATTACGGCGAACGTTGTTACGAGATAAATAATATTTGCTCTCCATACGAGTGCCGGCAGGAGTGAGTACGGTAGCTCTTCAAGTAGGCACTTAGTCATGCCGACAGTCCATTGTCTGACACGAAGCATCTCTTGTCAATCAACCGCCTATTCGGTCCTATAGTAACGTTAATTTATCTTTCATCAGCTTTCACGAACATTCGAGAGCCCTGTAATTCTACCCCCTTCGTCCCTTTCCCACCACTATAAACCTTATTTACTCTTTTCCAGTGCGAACCGGGCCATCCTGAATTAATTAAAAATATACTACAATATTCTTCCGCCTCGGACGTACCAAACGAATTAACCAACATTATATTTCATATATAAATTTTTTAAAAGTCTCGCAATTAGATCTCTTTATAAAATTATTTTGTGTTTGTTCCTTTTTATTCCTCACCCAGAACATTGTGAATTAATTAAAAATGTTTTAGTTCCTACATCATCTTGAAAGCAACGCGAAAATTAACTAAATTATATTCTGCGCGCACAGTTTTTGAAAAAATTATGCATCGGTTACTTCCAATTCAGTCTGCTTTATGTTTTACATCTTAGCTTGTACAATTAAATAGAGGTTGTGTTTTCCGTTGTTTCAGAAAGCTTTTGTCCTTCGCAATGTTAACGAATAGAATGAAACGCGTTGTTTGTGTTTGATTATTTTACAGATATAACTAAAATTAGTCTTTGTAAGTGTAAATTCGCGCAAACTCCGCCATCCGACCGATAACACACTCTTTCCATAATTATGAGCGCGAGGGTTGGGTGATTAATCGTAAAAACGTGCAAATAAAACGAAAGTGGGGCAAGAAGGCAGTAACAATACCAACGAAGAAAGCAGCTGCGGCCGCTGTCGAGCATTTAAAGTGTCCGTAGATAAAAAGCCGAGTAACACGGCCAGCCTGGGCACGAATCGATTAATTTCACTTGCCGGCTGACTGCGTGGCATTCATTAATTACGTTGTTCGCGGGGATTCCTTCGCGAGTCTAATAAATTCGAATACGGATCGGGACGAGGCGAGTTGTCACCCGACGTCGTGGGATAGAAGACACCTCGACGTCTTTTAATAATTATGTTCGGTGATTACGCGTAATAGAGATTACACGGCCCGGCGTTTTATCGGGGCTACGAGGCGCGCCCTTTTGTAATTCTGCCTCCGGCTGTTTAATAATTCTTCCGAAACGTTTACGATCGCGACGTTTGCCTTGAATATCAATTTTATTGGAAGCATCAAGCAAATTTTTAACGTACATAATCCTGGATTTTCTGCATTTTTCTTTCCGAGTTTCTTAAAAATGTTCATTCACGTCTGAACGATATAAAAACAACGGCTGTATTTTGGATTTGTTAAAATTGTTGAAAGAAGAAATACATCCCGGACGATCGACTTAAAAAATTTGTATTTTGCAAATTTCAAATATGCTTTTGTTGAAGAAAATTTTTGTGGAATCATGCTCCAGCGTAAAGCAAGTGTCGTTCGGCGGGAGTGGCGATCGGAACACAGTGTCCCTACAATTACGATAATTCGCGGCGATTGCTAAATCGTCAATTACGCGGAGTACAAACATTCCGGGAACGCGGATCGATCCAATGAACGTTTCCCTCCTGAAACTCAAAGGTTTACTACGTCCTCGTCCGTGGTACACGCGCGCGATCGGCCAAGTACACAATATTCGCGACCAGAGCTTTCAAGTTAATTTAACACCAGCTCGTCGAAACCATCGTGGAAACGAGACGGAGGAGAACGAGAGAGAAAGAGAGAGGACCAATCGTTTAGACGTGTACAACCGGATCGATAAGGAACTTCGAATTCAGCCTGCACCCACTCCCCCACCCCACTCTCTCTCTCTCTCTCTCTCTATCTCTCTTTCTCTGGTTCTCATCGCTATTGGAAAATCGAGCACTGCGAGTCTATTTATTTATTCGCCTATTTAGAAATGGACGCGATTAATTCCACAGTATATTGATTTACACCGTGGGGTAACGAAGTCAATGTAATTGTAATTAATATTCATTCGATGCTCCATCCATTTGGAACAGACGGCCGTGTGTAAATTTGAAAATCAACAGCCTGGTTTTTTCCTCGTGTTCAGTTGCAGACGATACGGACATTGCAATTTATTTATTGGTGATTTTTTAAATTGTTTTGTTGTAGGAGTTATCCCTTTAATTTTAATTTTAAATTTAATTACAAAAATATTGTATTACCTTGAAAAGAGTGATCCCCAAACATTTTTATAGTGAAATGGTCAAATTGTTCGTGAACGTTTCGCAAAGCTTCGACCAAAATCGAGAAACCAGATTGTAAGAGTTTCTTTTAGAGATTATCGCGGTGACTTTTAGTAACAACACGATGCGAAACGATAAGAAAGTGGGTCTGATTTCCCCGGGCACTTAACCACGTTGGCTGCAAGATGGAGGTTAACACGATGGAGCGCACACAATTACAGTTATTACTTCGGTTAACTGAATTTCGTCTTGCCTAGTCTACTCTAATAATGGATTAGCGTGCCCGTGACGCAACAAGAACTATTTTGATTCGAACCTGGAGGAACTTTAATCTTCGTCTGTCACGGAGACACTTGGTCAACGTTGGATTTGTGTGGCAGAGTCTCTTGTTCGTTTACTTGTTCCGTCCTCTTTTTCTGTCCGTGGATTCGTTTTATCTTCGCCTTTATTTTTCATCTTCTTTAGATTTTCTTATTCCTTAATTACATTTTCCTTTCATCCTCTCATTTTCTTCATTTTATTGAGCTTACTATTCGATTATTACATAGCAAACCACTGTCAAGTATAATTTTTCACGAACTCGCATGATTGAAATTTGGATCATGCTTATTGTAACATAATACAAGTTTTATTGTATGACACAGACTGAAGCAGTAATTTTAAATTTGCTTCACATGTTTTACATTTTCATAGACTAAATTAAACTATTTAACTACTTAATATCGAAACGCTTAACACTCGGAAAACATCGCAGCGGGTTCAAATATGCCGGTCTGATCCCCAAAAATCATCCCCTAAATCCGGCAACGGCGGATACCGATATCCCCGAATCCATAAATTTATCGCGTTTACATATGTCCCAATTTTGTCGACCTCCATCCCCTGGCTGTCTCCAATAATACCACGGTTGATCGAGCATCGTTCCCGAGCGAAAATTCCACGGCCCACCCCCTCAAACATACTGGGTGTCCCGTCCGACTAGAACACCTCAAATATCCCTCTTATCATCAACAATACAAGAGAATATATACGCGAAACATGGCTAGATTTAAAAGGAGAAATATCGTGGCAAGAAAAAATTGTTCACAGTCATAGTCGAGACTTCAAGGTCATTAATATTTTTTAAGTGGGACTGTATGTTTTTGTTAGTGTCATATGGTAGCCGAGGTTATGGCGACCCCGATGGCCTTGATATTTTGACCTTCGACAATCATGTGTTACAGAATCTTTTTTACTTTAATCTATATATTTTTTAACCCTGAAATGCTCCTTAGGAATAGTTCATAAAAAAATGTCCGAAGCAAAGTGTTAAGTTAGCAAATGTATACTCTTCAGCTTAATTAATCTAAGTGATTTTATGGTACTCAGGCCATCGGTGAATGTTTTGTTGTCATTATAGAGAATGAGGAACTCACCGTAGCCGTGACGAGTTCGGAAAGGGGGTCCAGCCGCAGTATTGTCAACAGATCACGACAGCCTTAACAAGTTGAATAACGACTGGCGTTTTAGCCACTAAATTATGATCGAACCCCTCTCTCTCTTTCTCTCCCCAACGATCACCGGTCGGAATGAATGGCTCGTGACACAGAAGAAAGCTACTCTCGACTATAAATAGATAAACACGCTGCTGGGTACCAGTTCAGAACAGGATGGGGTTGGAATCCATGGTCGGAAGTTACAGTAAAAGCTCGCTGGATCAAGTGATTTTCGAGTTAGTCGCGAGCTATGGGGGAGGCGTGATCGTGACACTTATGGTGCCTGGTAAAATTAGTTTACGCCAGGCATGATCGAGCGAAACACATGGTTGCAAAAGGTGAACCGTTTAAATTGCTATTTCAACGAGCTTTCAGAACTGAAGAATTCCCTTTTCAAAAAGATGCACGAGCACCTATCAAAGAAGCGACAGATTGAAATACATTTCTGATGGAATAAAATGGCAGGCTAATGTTTCATCCCGAAAAAAATATTCGTTTATCTGCGAATAGTGAAATACCTTCATTAGAAATTTCAACATTGTGTAACTAGTCTAGCTAATTTTAGACGTACGTATTTAGAATCACACTTTCACACATCCAAATAAACGTTATTTATTTTCACGAATTTTGATTTTCGTTGAGCGATGTAAAGAAATCATTTTCAACTGTAGACCGAACGAGTGTGCCATTTTAATAAACATGCAATTCAACAATAAGCCAACAACGCAACTAACAAAACAAAATAGCGGATTATGGCCGAAACACATTTTTGCTGAAATGGAGATTGATGAAAAACGATTTTATTTATTCCCATATATATTTCAGAGCTTTTATTTTTTAAAAAAGTACGAAATGTAGAAATTTTCGATTTTAGTAAACATACGTACACAGTTATAGACGGTAACTGTGTACCATTTAAATGAATATTTTGCCATAGCCAATACCAATAATCGAAGTAGCAAACTGCGATTGCGATATATTCTCGGTGAACTGTAGATTGATTTTCTACATGGACAATTAATTTGCATCGACTTTCTTGTACATTGGAGAGACAAGAAAAAAATTGAAAAAATGTGGAATGCGGTATGTGTCGAAGTTACTGAGGAATGATTATCTGGTTTTCAGCAAATTTGGGATTTCGCGTATCTATGGTTTTCACGCGATGTATATTTCATTTCCATTTTGCTCGGGCGCTAAATGCGGGATGCAACGATGCCAGCCCTTGCTAAATCACCCTTTTTCAAAGCCTCGTATTGACAAGCACAAAAGAAATCCTTTAAACTCCGGCGGACCGCGCGGATCCTTCCTATTTATTGCCCTCAAACTGTGCGCGAGCGGCCCAAGCAAGATTTATGACACCTGGAAAACCCGCTCGATCCGTTGCAAATCTATCCGCGGGCAATATTTTACTCGAACATGTACTTTACAGTTTTTTCCCCGAGAACTTATCCTGGATATCTCGAAATAAGCTTCCGAACGGATCGGTGCCATTTTTTCTCCGGCGTGGCGCACCGTCAGCGACAAACTCGGAAACAATAAACACTGTCTCCGTTACGAAGGCGGACATTTCTCTCCGTCGATAATAAAAATGCATATCGAACGGAGGGAATTCTTTCGAACTGCTCTGGGAACATTTTATTCTGTCAGAGAGACTACAGCTCGAATATAGTAGCCGATTCCACGCTATGAAATTAGTGTGATACTTTAAAGGATTCTTGTGTGTAACTGGCTCGCAGTAAAAACAATAATTAATTTATTATCTATTAGCAAAACTTGAGATTTTCATAATAAAGGCATGGCTAAGCTTGTACAACGCTAAGGTAAATCATTGCTACATTGTCAAAGAAAACTACATACCCATTAACACTCGGACTGCCAACCCAGCAACCTCTGAAATTCCATAAAACCAAAATAACTTATTTAATGAAATAAAAATTGCGAAGTGGAGTAGTATGATACTATGTACTCTTTATACCTTCTGACATTTTGTAGGTCACGATCAAATTTGGTATACAAAATGTATTTTTTAAAAAATTCACATTCAAATCTCAGCAAAAAGTTCAAAAAGTTCACACTGGCTCGTTTATGACCAGGGCTATTTTACTGTTCTCGAAAATACATATTTTCCTTTGGAAAGATTCAAAAGCGAAACTTTTGCCTAGACATAAACGGCCGAGCGTGCTCACGGAGGGTTAAAACTTCTCTAAGAATGCATAAAATCTACTAATCATTTAAAAAATCTTTTGTCCAATGTGGCTACACTTTGAAATGCCGGAAGCCGAAGTGAAGCAGCAGCTGAACGTGAATTCTCTCGTTAGGGAGCGAACCAATGAATCTTTCAATCGTCGTCGTGTCCCGAAATTGATAACAAGAACCCGTTGAAAGCGTGGTGTCCCCGGAAACCGTTTTCCCGAGCGGAAACGCGTCGTCTCGACGCCAATTCCGGCCGGGGCGTCGCGTAAATCAATTCGAACCGTAGCCCTCTCATTAGCGGCGGCAAGGATATCTCTTCCGCGGGGAGAAGCGGAGAAACGTGGAAAGAGGTTCGTTTCGTCCTGCTCGAGATACGAGAGACGAGAGACACGCATACCGTCCGCAACTGGACGCCGATGTGGGGGCGGAGGGCATTGGCGCTCCTCCTGGCGGAAGCACTATTTCAACGTAATTGTCGTTTCATCGTTCCCTCTCGTCCGAGCGGCTCGCATGCCACAACGACGACGACGGAGATTCCGTCTTGGCATCGGCCACCGTACAAATACACGCACACGATATTATCAACCGGTTACGTCTTTCTCTCTCTTCTACTACTAGACACCTAGCCAGACGAAATTAACCACGGCTGCGACGCGATGTTGAATACCCGAGCAAGAGACCCTACGCAAAACGACGAGTGACCGGGTATTTACCAGCTTCCGGTCCGTCGACGCTGTGTTTCAAGCCAGAGTCGACAGATCAGGGGAATTGATTCGAATCGAGGAGAAAAAGTTACCCTCTCTCTGCCAGTATCGGATCAGTCACGTGATATTGTCACACGTGTACGACAGAGATGAAATACATCACGTGATGGGTCGAAGGGGAAGGTAGAATGCGGAGACAAGTGTTAATCTTGCGACTGGAGACTTGGTTTCTGTTTAAAAAAAAAAGATTTTAGAACCAATAGTAACATTTAAGTACACTGCCACATCGGTTTCGACATAGTAATATTATTGAAAGACAAAATACATTCTCATTCAGCTTCATTTCAAATAATCTTTAGAGAATACACATTATCACAAAGCGACAAAACGTTTTCTTATCGATCAATCTAAGAACAGCAAATTCCCATAAATCTCCAAACTCGCTACATCGAAACGCTCGGTCGGAAGGGCCGATAACAACGTCCACGAGAAAAAATGAGCGTGACTGGTAGTTATAAAGCCTTCTTTCGCGCCGTTCGCGTTCAACGCAAAACGCCGATAATTTTTCTAGCGTGTTCCCGAGCAATCACAGTGCATTATAATTTTTTGTACATAAAAGATCGAGAGCCTGTGTGTAACCACTAATATTTCCTCAGTGCAATCTGCGCTGCACCCTCTAATCTGACTGGCGATTAACCACAAAATTAGCATTCGATAAAATATCGTTTTCCCGGCGGGTGCATCTTCCCCGAGGGGCTGCGGCGGAAAAAGATTTAATCAAAAGAGAGAAGCTGCTCCGCACACGAATCGGAACAGGTTCGGGATCGGATCGCGAACGGAACCTCGCGAATTCTCCAATCTTCTAATCGGAGGAGAGAACCACCTCCTCCATTTTCCACGGTTAAAAGCCGCTCATACACCCTCAGGCTACTCCCTCTTAATTGGAAGGAGCCCAGGTGCGAGATAAACTGCGTCCATCTTCGACTTCTATTTCTCGGGCCGCACTTACCGCCTCCGACTCTCATCCTTCGATTTCACACCTACGTTTCATCCCCCTTTTCCGAGGCGGAACACCCTTATTCATTGGGAAAAGGAACCACCGAACCTCCGACTCGCCGACCATCCCTTCCTGATTTTCTCTCGGCCTTCTTTACCCTCGATCCATGTCTGCAACTGCGTAACACGGTGAGAGGTATTTACACATTCTACCTTAATGTGATTGCAGATTTCAAAGCGCATTTATATTTATTATTGCACATTCGTTTATAATAGTCCTCTGATGGCCCTTCGGGACTTAAAACAAAATGATTAATTATTACGCTTGCTCTAGATGTAGTACGGTTATTGGCAAATCTGTAATATATATTTATACATAACTTGTTCATTTAAAATTGGTAGAACTCTAGAATGGTAAGAGAACCCGCAAGACTAAATTCTACGGACAGCAAGCAAATTTCCTTGTACTATTTCGGGGGTGTTCACTCAAAAGTCGATTCTGTAAAATTACCCAAGAAAAAAGGATCGATTTCTGGAGCGGCGACTGCGTTGTTCCCTCTTAACCCCGTCGAACCGGTCTCGAAATAAACACGCTGACCTGCAGAGGGTGGCAACAACCCTCACGGACACGTGAAGGAGATACACAGGGCAAAGAGAGCGACAAGGGGTTGTGAGACGAGTAAGGCCGCCCGGAGATGGAAGTCATGTGGCGAAGGTGTGTACATAGGTGTGTACATAAGGGCCGAACAGTTATGGCGTACACATGGCATCGTCGCGGCGCCGTGTGACAGATTGGGCGCGAGGGACTAACAAACTCTGCCGGATGTATCCGTCCGCGGACGCCAATTCGTCGATATCGGTTCTCGATCGATTCGCATTGTTACCGACACCGACCACGCTAAAGTGCCTTCCGCTGACGTTTCCATGTCTCGCTGACCTCGTGCCAATAGGCTTGAGAATTAGGTCTCCCTGGATCCAGATATAGGAAAAGGTTTTGCGACAAAGACGTCATTTCGAAGATTCTGTTGAACGAAGTAAGGTAACCAGGATTAGTTGTAACAATAAAACTTGGAACCTCTTTGCAAGAAGTTAGCCTGAAAGTATACACCCATTTCTCATTTCCTTCACTTCCACACCTTTCTACGACTCTCTTCGCAAAAACAGTCCACAGCGAAGGGTCACAGCACCACAAAGACACTCGATCTCAAACAGCATTTGTCGCATTGTGGGCCAGCGTCGGTCATCACGCACAACGAGATTCGTCATCCCCTGGAGAGGCTATTACAGTCTGTGACAAACAGTACAAAGACCAAGGCACAAACACACGCAACACAGTGTTCCGCGCACCGAAGCGCTGAGATAAAGGGCTTCGGAACAGTAGCTTCGACCCATTAGCCTCCGGGGCGAAGACGCAGACCACGGACAATTTCCAGAGATCAATCGGCAGATCAATAGCGCGACCGGTGGGTGGTTTCCTGCTCGTTTTGTCGCGATGGGGGGGAGGAGGGCGAAACGAAGCGTGAAGAACGAGAGCAGTAGCGGGGGCCGGAAAAAAGCTCGGGAACGTCGAGGAAGGTAATTAAGTCCGGGGAGATGTCTCGTTAAGATCGCTGATGAAGACGTTTGTCCGTGCCGGTTCGACGGGGAACTTTCGACCGGGAAAAGGCGAACGGCGTCGTTTTGTGTTCGTCCAAACCCCCCTCGCGCAACCCTCTCGCGACGGCTGGCGATAATTTACCGACGCGCTCTCGCAAACAGCCAGAGTCCGGAGAGTTCGGAACTTCGAGTGGAAATATAATGTTTCGAGAAGAGCGGTCCCCGCGAGTCGTCAGGCTGAGCGGAATAATTCCGCGAGAATTACGTGACCATTCTGCATCGTCGCAAACCCCTCTACCGCGTCGTGCAAAATCCTCCGTTTCACCCCCGTGCGTTCTCCAACCGCTTCCGACTCTCGGGACATCGCGCAACGGCGGCTCCGTCCAGCGAAACGTAACGGGGTTATTTTCACGCGGAACGGTAACTTTCCGCTTTTGAGGGTAACTCCGGACTTTGTTCCCGATGTTATTGTTGCGTTCGAAATGGGACGGAAAATAAGTATCGGATTTGCTGCAGAAAAATGCCTCGAGGCGTGACAGGTCGAGGGTTCATATTGTTTATCGCTCGTGTCCGGAGATTCTATTCTGTCCGCAATATAGATCATGACAATTCGAAACAGAAAACAACGTTCCAATAATCAGAATTATTTTACAACTCCAAAAACTCCTCAGATTCACCTTTTGCACCACCCTGACAGATAACTCCATCGCTCGCCTAATCTCCCAATCGTTCCTCTCACTGCACGAGCAGAACCGTCTCGCTTATTCCGCGACATCTGGAAAAAATATTACAAGGGTGGTCCATCGGGGGCGTCGACTGTATCAGCGAAGATAACAAGGCGGCGGTCCGATCATTCGTAAAGCTGTCACTGCGGCAATATATCAGTATCCTTTTTAGTCGTTACGGTGACACACCCTCCCGAGGTCAAGTATAGTATACACCGCACGAATAGACAGAGAGAATATGATACTAAACGAGAGACACACACGCGTGCCGGCACAAGCTAGCATCCAAGAGTGAGAGAAATAGAGAGAGAGAGTGAGACAGTCAGACAGAAACAGAAGATAGAAGAGGCGAGCGTGTACACACGGTTGCGAGCACAAAGCAGCAATACGGAGGCTTTTCGGGGCAACTGCACGGTCGTTAGTTAGTGAGCATTCATCATCGTATTGTTATCGTTAGCCACGGTCTTCACAGTTATTCGAGCCGCCCCATCGAAATCACAATGCGACCAGATGCAGCCTAGAACACGGCGCCGATAGGTTTCCTTCATTGTCCTCTGCCTCGATTCCCTTTCTACTAGCCTTTTTTTTGTCCCTCTGTCTGCTTGTCTGTCTGTCCGTTTGTCTCTCGATCCCTGTACCTCGCGAAAGGGTACACTGTTGTCAGTCGATTTGCTTCGGCCTCGGCAAGAATTTTTCGGGGATTTCATTGACTGGCGAGGGTATGATCAACGACCACCTAACCCCTTCGGATCTGGGTTACAACGCTGGAACCTGGTTCGAGGAACCGGGGCAACCGCGTAAGAGGATTGCCCGGCGGGTAAAAGAACGACAAGAACTTCATCTATATGCCCCGAGGAAGCTTCTGGAGCGGATGTAAATTTATTTGGTTGCTTCGGGATCAATCCTGTCGCCCTGGTGATTTAGACCGGCTTGGTAAAAACCGGCGAACAATGCCGGAAACCCCTGTCCAGGCTAATAATTCCTGCGGCCACGTTTTAACTTCGGCCCAAGAAGAATCCGAAATGAGTGAGAGTCGCCGAGTTACGTATGCAACCTGTACCAGGCTGATTCAACTTGCCGAAAAGTTAGCTTGCTTTTCCTCGACTGAAAGGGGGTCGAGGCGCTCTCTCTCTCTGTTTCTCTTTCGAACTCCTGCTTCGTAATCTCTTCTCTTCCTCTAGCAGAGACTGAGGGTGCAGCTTTCAAAAGAAACTTCTTTATTTCCGGAGAAAATAAATATTTGACCCGGCCAGACACCGGTTTGACGCGGGGACTCGAATGGCTCCTTTCATTTTTAACGAGCAAGACCCGTAGGGAGGAGCTGCAGACGCGAACGTTGCCTTCCCGATGATTAATTCGCTTCGCTGCGACCGATGATGGCCCGGCTCAGGCATTTCGGGATGTTGACTTTAGGGGTAAATTTTAAAAAAGGACCCGTCCTCATGAATTTTTGTGCGGAGGGACCATGCCTGCGGAGTCATTTGGACGCCGCTCAGGGAGCGAAGGGGATTCGGGGATTATGTCAAAATACACTGGCGATTAAAGTTAGAGAGGCGAGCAAAGAATCTTGAATTTAATTTCATAAGGGGCTGAAGTGATAAGTTGTGCAATGAGAATTGTTGTATTTTTATAAAAAAAGGCATCTACTTTCACAACTCTGAGTTGATTTTCTTCATTCTTTCAATTCTCATCTGAATTCTTCTTAACATCGATTCTTGTATATGATGTTTTGTCGATCAACGAAAAAAAGACTTCATTCAATGGAAATGTAGTAGAATCCGTCTAAATTTCGACGCAAACAGTACAAATATTTTATCCAAAGCTCGAGCTTCTACAGTCGTACCCAATTTGCTAAATAATGGTTCAAGTGCAAAGCAATTTAAGTTGGTAATCTTATAATCCAGATTCTGGGTACACTCACGAAACTCAGCTCCACAAAACAGTCGTTTCAATTTTTCTTCATAACTGTCCGCCCAAAGTTAGAGCCCCTCCTCTATCTATGCATCCAGAAGGCAACCCTTCCGAAACAGACCATTAACATCATTTCCACGCTGCTATAACTTAGCCATTCCCCCAAAAATGTTTGGACCTCTTACGTCCCTAAACGACGAAGCTTAGTCTGGATCGTGCAATTATGTCAAGATAAAAGTTGTCCTTAATTTATTCCTGGTGCAATTTTGCAGATGGGATGTGCCAATTAATTTGCCTAAAAATAAATAAATTAAGAGAAAATTCATAGTTTCCATTTTCACGAACACTAGCAACCAATCTACAAATCGT
Organism: Lasioglossum zephyrum; assembly: GCA_028455615.1. NCBI lineage: Eukaryota > Metazoa > Arthropoda > Insecta > Hymenoptera > Halictidae > Lasioglossum > Lasioglossum zephyrum. The sequence continues at coordinate 17,850,791 of CM052329.1, read as the reverse complement.
TCCACAAAATCAAACAACCTCTTTTAGCGTTTGGAGTAAAACAGGACTGAAGAAAAAGTTCATTAACTGTCTCAACAATTTTTATACCATGTTCCATGGACCAAGTTCTGCTATGAACGCACAAAAACAACCAGCCACAGATTCCATTAATTAACGTTCCCCGAGCCGGAACTTTTTTTTCCAATTTCGTCCAGGTTCTAGAGCAAATTGGCCACAGTGGCGTCGTCCTCCAGAACGGGGTTAATATCGCAGCTCGATTTATCACCTAACAGTGTCCTCGGCCCCGAGAGAATGCCAAATTCGAAAGAGCTCGAGAAAGAAAGAAGGAGAGAGAGAACGAGAGAGCGCGAAGCTCTTGATACCTAGGAAAACCTGAAATATCCCTTGATGCACCATCATTCGTATTGTATACATTTCATTATTCCCCGGGACGGTGCCGCTTTGAAGTCCTGAAACAGTTCGGTTGGTTTTCTCTTTTTATCTATCCCTCTCCCGATCTCTTTCTCTGCGAATTTCTCTCTCTCTCTCCCTGGTTCTCTCTTTGGCCGATGGTATTCCATCCCGTTACACGCAGAACGGTATCAGCGGGAACTAGGGCAGACTGGGATACGGGAACACCGGGAAATCCGAATTTAAAAGCGCCCCAGAAAGAGCAGACTACGGTTCCTCGGGCTTCGCCGGTTTATCCTCGGCTCCTCGTTCCCGCGAAAAAATCAGAAGGAAATGCGCCGCGTACCAGGAGAACGAGATTTCGGCGCGAGAAATATCGCCAAGAATAGGTACCGTGACAACCTCTTTGGCTTTAAATGCGTTACAATCCGACCTCCTACGATAGCCTGATTCGGAAATGTTCGGGCCGACCCGAAATCTCGCCTGTCTCCCTTTTTCCTCGAGACTTTCCGTGAAAATGTCACCCAAACCGGGCCAGCACTGCATTCAAATGCGCCGGATTCACGATTAGGGGATTTTTATACAAAACCCAAATTTCTCGGAAATTTTTTGCTTCCCAACTTTTAGAGTTTTAACGCTTTGCCAAACTACCTTTTGCGTTGGGTTGGTTGAAAAATAATTTTTATTCAAGTTCAGCGATTTTTCTAAAGTGATGTTTTATCTCAGTATATTCACATGATAAAGTAATCAAAGGGTGATTCACGCGAATATTATTGCCAATATAAATTTTCATTATCTTGGAGAAAAATTGTTTGACCATTACCGAAGAAAGTTTCTAAATTTCATAGATTGACTCGAGACAGGAAATCCGTCTTGGGAGTCGAGTAACATCGACAACATCTGATAAGGATTATTGCCAATGTAAATGTCGATCCGGCGACTTCGATGTCAGCCGGATTCGCAGATACTTAAACCGAATCTTATTTCTACAAATCGCAGAAATATTTCCATCGAAGTTCGCGGGATTCTCGTTTCTTCCTAGTGCTCTGCGAAAAAGTTTTCGCGTCTGTCTCCATTCGGAGCCGGGGTCGCAACGCGGAATTGCTTGCCGGATAGGTTGACAGGATCGATAATTAAGTCTCCTAAGTAGAAACGAAATTTTCGAGGCACCGTCGGACGCGTAAGCCGGAATAGAGAAGAGCCGGTTGAACGGATAATGTTTATCCACATCGAGAGGGTGGAAAGCTTAAGAAGGGGATGGAAGAAAACGGCCTGAAAGAGACAGAGAGAGAGAGAGAGAGAGGGAAAGGAAGAGGAGAAAGAGAGAGGATTTTTATTTCAATCCCTCGCCGCGGCTTCCGACAATCTCTTTTCCGGGCTGGATACCATTTTTCCAACTTGTTTTGGACTGTTCCAGGTACGGTCGACGGTCGATGGCCGACCTCGTTGAAACGTCGAATGGATTGACCCAGTTCGCGGTGGGGGCCAAGTAATGCTCGCAGATAATGCGAGAGAGTTTTCTCATTTCTGCGACGCCGTTCTCCAACCCCCCTACACTATCTCCCCCACCCGCCCCCTCTGTGCACTCTTCGGAAGCCAGATAAGGAAAGCTGCCCCCTTCTTAATTTCTGATGTCTTCGCCGGGGCTAGATCCGGCCAAACTTTTTATTGCCACTTATCGCCGTAACCGCGTTTCCGCGAGGCAATAAGCGTCTGCTGATCTGTTTGCTCGCTGATTGTTTGTTATACGTGGCTTTAAGTGGCTCCGTTATATCGGCGGTCGCCACCAGAACATCTCTCTGGCCCATTTAACTCGGTCCTGGACCGTTCTCGTTTCGCTCGATGTGTATAGTGGGTGTCCCCGTTTCTTCCCCGATTAACTTTACTCGGAAAAGTTAGTAATCGTTTTTATTTATCCAGCCGAGGAATCGGACTTGACATTCTATTCATTCACCCGTTTTCACTCCTGTCTCTCCATTTCTTCTATTCCTAATTACCTTATATATCTACCCTATCTATTATGAATTACAAAGAATGACTGTAACATCAATTGCAATGCAAGGGGTTAATAAAATAATTGGTAACATTTCATGCACATTGTCTACAACATTTTCCCAATCGAATGTGATTAGTGATTAGTGATCGAACCCAATCCAATAATTAGAACATGCCTAGCTGAAAGTTGACTTTTTAGGTTTTAGCCACGTTTTCGGGCTTTGGAACCACTGTGCACCGGTTGGAAGGAATAATTAATATACCGTCGATATTCAATTAGTTCTGTCTATTTCCGAAATAAATTATTCTTGCAGAACTTCCTTAAAAGTGTAAAGGATGTCTCCCGAGGATAATAAGCTTATATGATTTAACGGCTAAAAAATTTCGGGAAGCTCACGTTTCATTTACGGCGAGGTTAGAATTCGTAGATCCGAGGATTGGAATAGAGATCGCTTAAACGTCGTGATTTAAGTGTCGCAACTCATCTGATTTCAACTTACCGAAACTCGACTATCGAGACCACAATTCGCGGGATTGGAAGGGCACGAGTCGCAGAATCGTAATTATCCTTGGCAGTAATATTAGGCACGCTCGCAACTCGCGCGACCGTAGTTCGGGACGTCTCAACTGCTCGATCGCAACTCACGGGATTGCAACTATTCCGGCTTGCAACTCGAAGAATTATGGGCATTGGGGTTGCCGGGTATTCCGTGGAAATTTTTGGGATCGTGGGCTGCTTCCACAGTCATTAGGATGAAAGTTATCCTATCGTTAAACTTCAGATTTCATCCATTCAGAAACGAGCAGGTGCATTTTCGAGGTGTGGATTAAAAGAATTTTAGAACATCGATATATTATTTTCAGCTTATTGATGTCGTTAGAGGAAAAATTATATTTTTACGTTATTCTTGTTTGCGCAATTTTATCCATTTATTATAGAAACGAAGAGGCGTCATTTCAAAGGGTGAAATTTATGAAAATCAATAAATTATTTTCAGCTTATCGATGTTGTTATGGGAAGAACGATATTTTTACTGCATTCCTATTTGTTGTAATTTTATCTAATTACAACAGAAATGAACTGGTGCATTTTCAAAGGGTGAAAGGATTAAAAGAATTGAACGCACCCCATAACAAATTTGAAAACATTCTCCAGCCGATCGACGTTTCTCCATCGACAAAAGCTGGTTCTATGGTGTTTCGCCGACACCATCTTGTCGGAATCGATTGGCGGGGCCAGTGGTTCGAGAGCAATCGTCGAAAGTCCGTGAATCTAGAAGGATTTTGCCGGTAGAAACCGTGGAATAAATCTTTGCGTCTTCTGGCTGGGAATACCGCTTATCCGGGAATCGAGTTATCGCGATTTCATCGCGCGAGAAAATCGCGACCCACCCCCTAGGACCCCGTAGACCCTAGAATGAACCATTTCGGGGCGAGCCTCAGGCGATGGCGGACGACTCGGCTGCGATTGAACAAGTTGGAAAGTCGTCCCCATCTTATTTCGTTTAGATGGAAACGGCTCTGATGCCGAGGATCATTCGCCGAGTGCCTCGCTGTGCATCAGAATACTCGATAAACAGTCGAATTAAGACGGCGCGCCAGTTTCGAGGACATGTTTCTTTCTCTTAATCTCGCTGCACGTCGAGACAAGGGATTAATGGGCGAACGGGTCTTGAATCTCTGCCAAAAATCGAGTTCGACGTTCATTGTGACCATTTGTGGAGATCGATTCCGCGTTACAAATCTGCTTGTATGTCCTCGTTGAACGTTGTCCATGCGACTTCGGTGAGATTCGGTTATATGATCGTGTGGGCACTTTGGTACATTTAAGTGGATGCTATTATATTAAAATTGGGAAATTAAGAAAATTCGTCAATTTTGCGATCAAATTTCAAGAGTCTAAAATTTCTAGACAGATGTTGCCAGCATATAATGAAATTCTACCAATTGAATGTCTAACATCCAGCACCTGACTCACTCCAAAAATGTGTAACCAACGTCCACTGCGTCCAAAATAAACGTCAAAACTGAAGAACAGTCTCCTGTATCTACCGAGGCTTATCTGTGGCAGGGCTTCGAAAAATCGGGTCCAGAGAGAGGAATTCGAAGAGATAACGTGGCTGGTCGGTGAAATGGACTCTGGAAGGGCCGAGTGGTTGACTGAAGGTCCCAGAGTAGCGAGTATGGCGTCGCCGGCGGGAGCCCTTTAGGAAAAACTGATATAAAGTAATGGATTTCCAAGGTGTTCGGTAATCACACTCGTATGGTATGGGGTTGTACGGGGTTGGTTTCGCGACGGTGGGCGTGAACCGGTCTCTAAGACGAAAAATAAGAAGAAGAAGTAGAAAAAGAAGTGGAAGGCAGACAGGGGGAGGGAAAAGTGGCGGATAGGAGCTGGAGGGACAGTCTGAGAAGTGGCATTACATCTGTCGATATCTCCATCACTTTACGATAAAATAAAACTACGACGGACCCTCTTCTCTTCGTTTCTTCCCTTCTCTCACCTTGACACTCTCCCTCTCCCTTTCCCTCTCTCTAGTTCGACCACTTTTCTTCCTGTTTCTATATACTACCTCCGATCTATCTCCGTCTCTCTTCGCCACCCTCTCTTTCTATTCATCACCGAGCCCGCGGTCTGTCTTCATCTCCCGGAGTCGACGAAGTAATTACAACTTCGTCGATTAGATCCCATAGAAACTGCCTCGGCGGAGGTGTGTGCATCGATGTGACAGTGCACGCAGTGAAGTTACCCCTGGCGGCTTGGGCTTCGGCATCGGCAGTCAGACGCCAAAATCCAGCAGACGGATTGGCAGCGGTCTTTGCCAGCGAACTTTCGCCGGGGCCAGAAATTGGAAATCTGACCGCGGAAGAAGAAGCGCGAGGATACGATCGCGTGTAATCACGCTGTTTCGATATCGGAGGGTGGAAGATATGGGATGGGAAATCGAGCGATCGACGATGGGATTCGCTGTCGAGACTGCGAGAGACTGCTATGTGCGTTCATTCGCTGCGATTGCCGAGAGGCGATGGGAAATTCGCTGATTGCGTTTCGAGATAATTAGCGAACTGATCCTAGCATGGTCGGCATTTGTTCCACGATCGTGTTTCTAAACTAACAAGTAGATCTTCGTGCAACAGAAAAATTGGCTGTTTTAATCGCAGAACATCTTTCTAAGTTGAAAATAATATACTAATGTTAATTTTAAAGTTGATTCATCCTTTTTCTGATACATTCATAAAATCCGCACTAATAAGGTACTGTGATTTTTCTTGTACGAACTTCTCGTGCAAACCTGAAGTGTGTATTTCGGACAGTTCTCCGCGAAAGAGGCACCAGAAATTCTCTGCTGCCTGGTAGAAAGTCCCGACTCGTTTCGTCGACCCGTTCCCTCGCTTACTAGGATTTAAGATTCCATATTAACCGCGACGGAAAACTCCGTCTTTATTTGCATCCTATCAAAGGGCTTTTGAACCGCTTTAAATCCGCCGCCGGTCCACCGCGAGGACTTTTCGCGTAGAATTCGTCCAATCCGTGTTATACCTCAAAATTTTATTGTGATGCCAACAATATGCCCCCTCCCCCCTGAAGCTACGATTAAAAGTCTTCGAAAGTGGCTACCACCCCTGAATCCGAGATTATACTATAAATGCCTGAAGATTAGCAGTCTAATTAGAAATCTATGGGACTTCGCAGGAAGGAATACAATTCTGTCTGAACTAATAATATTGGTTTTGTATTGGATAGAAGAAATTAGAATTTAGAATTCTAACTTCGATCGAATACGAATGAAAAAATTCAACTATGTATTCGAGATCAATCAATTGGAAGTTTGAACACTGTCTGGTTCTCAAAATACGGGTATTGAGTTACTGTGTCATTCAAGTACAATAAAAGAGACCCGCATTCATCGTCACTCACAATTGTCTCTCTATCTAGGGAATAGATCACTGAGAACTGTTACCTAGTTACAAACCTAAAACTGTACGAACAAGATGGCAGTACCAAAGAAAACTTAAAAAATGCACTAGAAACGATGTGTTTTCTGCAGTGAGTAAGAAGATTCGTGACTTCTCGGTCACCCAGTACGCGGTAGCAAAGCCCGCCTCATTGTTCGGCCCCTAACGACACCGGCAGCTATGAAGCGCGGACGTTCCCGAGATTTTCGTTTAAATTATGAATCGGTTCGCCCCGCTTCAGACACTCCTCGTCGGTATGGTCTCTCTGGGAAGAGAGAAAGAGAGGGAGTAGAAAGAGAGAAAAAGAGAGAGAGGGCACACCGCCATCGGCAGAGCCCGGTGGTTTGAAGAATTCTCCGCGGGATAAGAAAAGAGGAAGGCAAAGAGGGAACACGCGCGCCAAGGAGGGCGTGTAGAAGAAGAGAGAAGAAAAATGGAGCGAAGCTTATGCGAAGCCAATTAATTATCGAGCTGCGCTTCTCTCTATCCTGCTCCTTTTAGTCTTCTCTCTCTTCCTCTTTCTCTCTCCTCTCTGTTCTCTTCCCGCGAGATATTATTCTCGCGAGCTGCGCTGCCTCTCGGTAAAATCGACCGTCGAGTGGAGAATTTCCGTTCTTCTTCTTCGTCTTCTTCCTCCTCGCCTCGTTCTTCCTACCCCTTAGACCTTATTTATACGAGGCAGAGCGGCTCTGCCCCCGTGTCGAGTTTTGTATGCCGGAAGAATCCGGCGACGCCCTCCTAATGATGGTATTATGCTCGTTCCCGGAGCTCACATGATCGTGCCCCCGTTTTACCACCCCCAATTCGGATCCATTCTATCGGCCAACACCCCCGAACCCCTTTTGGTACCTTTGGTAACCTGGGTAGTATTTGGAGAAACGAATATTTCAACACTGTTTAATATCTGAAACTTTGTTTGGCTTGAATAAAACAATACATATAGGTCTAACTCTTTGCATATTTATTTTTTAGCAGTTCAGCACATTTAGACACACTCTAACCGTCATTTTTAAAGGGCAGGTTGTTCTTCATGGGTTAAATAATGCTCACGTGTTCGAGCACGTATTTTGCACCCCTTTTGCACATTCTTTTCGCATCTCCACCCTCAACTCAACTACCAACACCCATTCTCTCAGCCACCCCCCTGCGTTACCTTCCGTTACTCGACGGAATTCTCTACCTGTTAGAAAATTACACGGCCGACGCCGTTTCGTCTGCCCGCACGCGATTAATTTATTTCCAGCCTTCGAGTTAGCGGACGTCACGCTCTCTTCCTTCCTCTTTCTCTTTTACTCTTCTCTAGCCTTCCTTTTCCATCCACTTTCTTCCTACCCCTACCACAGGAGGTTCCGGGAACCGTCCCTCGAGAAATCTGTACGAAAAGTCGCTTCTATCCCGATGAAACTGTTTTTTCTCCCCGCCAAGCTATGACGTAATGTTTGATGAAACCGAGACCAGGGATGGAACGCCCGGCGATTGCGCGACGGCCGAGTGACCTCTTGGGGCTGGACCCTGATGCACCCTGAGCTCGCTTGGATGACAAAAACACTCGAATACGTTTGACTTGAATTCTGTCTGTTCTTCCTCTTGTTACTTTCCTCGTATACGGAAGGAAAATTTTAGAATGGGGTCTGGGTTAGGTCTCTATGTAAAGCTGGTCTTCACACGTTTGAAGGGTAGTCCCGTATGAACATATATTAATATAATAAAGTGAGTGAACAAAGTGTGCACAGTCAATTCCTTTCATCCCTTTTCTTCATCCAGCACTACAAAGATTTCCCACCATTAAAAACACACAATTAATGTATCCACCCAATACCCAGCCACCAAGTTAAAAAGTCCATTAGATATTTCCAGCAGACAACGCGTTAAGTGAAACATAATCCTTCCAACATTTTACAGAGTCGAACGATGACCGAACTCGCGTTAAAAAAACGAACAGCTCTAAGAGACGAAGACCCACCATATTGAGGATTTGATAAACCAAGTCGGACCCGAGCTAATTGACTTTCCCAGGCTATCGGGAGATTACTTTTCCTTAGCCGGAGAGGCGACAGACAGCCGTGAGTCCGGGGCATAAGGCATTTCAAGTGGTCCAGGAAGATAGGAGCCAGGCTTCGAAAGTGGATCTTCAGGATGATGCAAGGTTAAGGGCGTAAGGGATAGGCAGAATATTACTAGAATATTACTAAAAAAACAAGTGAAACATATTAGCGAGATAGAGTTGTTTGTCATTATACGAGCATAATAGGAGCTGCGCGAAGGCTCATTGTATAGAGGAAGGTTGATTGTAGCTTGTTTCCATCATGATTTAACGAGATTATGTTTATAATTAATAATATGAACGTCTAAAATAGGGGGAAAAATCGAGACAACCACCCCTAGGTTCCCATGTATTTTTCTAATACAAAACGATTTTTTTTACTGAAATCATGAGTGCACCTTACAACAATCAACCCTCCTCTTTATAATGAGCCCTCACACAGCTCCTATTACAGCAAACGCTGTTTTGCTGATGAAAACAGTGTTTTTTTCTCACTTGTTTTTCTAGTAATATTCTAGTAATATTCTGCCCTTACACTACCCTCTTAAGTGGTTCACCACTTGCGGGGTCTGGACACATTCCTCCTTCCCTTTGGTGATTGGGATTCAAAGCAGGATCGGATTGCTGCGACAACGGGGTCACGTTAGGATCCTTCTGGACCCGATGTTCGGGAACGCTGAGGCACCGAGTTTATCTCTGCTTACTGGAAATTAGCACCCGCCGAAGAACTGTTCCGCTCCGCTTTATGGATTAACGTGCGCTAAAGAGAGATTATCAGTCAAGCAATTTCATCTCTGGAACCGATCCAAGTCGTCCGAACGTCTCTTTAGTATCATAACTCGCGGTACAGTCTTCGAAACCATTACACGAACCGTTAAGACGTTCCCTCGGTTTGATGGTCTTAATATGAGACTTCAGGAATTCTTTATGAGAAAGGCATTGGGTATTGCAAATCCAAACTTGGTACGATTGCCGAATGGCATTTGATGGATGTATGGAAATTTTTTTATAGAGCTAATGATCATTAGTTTCAAAGTTATTTTCGATAATAATAGTAAGAGTCAATTATGGAAGAAGGAGGTTGTGTCACTGACGTTGCAGCTGGAATTGATATTTTGGGGATGTGTTTCCAAGGTGTTAAATTGTACTAAGCAGCAAACTTTAATTTTTATTGGACACCCAGTGTAATCGGGGTGAGTTTCTGTAATCTCGAAGCCGCGCAAAACGATACAATTTCCTGAGAGCCCTCGAATTAGAGGGGCTCGTGTCTTGGGATACTGGAAAATGGAGACGCTTTCGCTATCTCGACCGCAGGCTCTTCTCCGTCTCGAGGATTCAATTATTCAATATTATGCATAATACTCTAATATTCGACGAGCCCTGGGCTGATTACAATAATTATTTGGAACGGATAAGGGGGTTCCTCGAGCGCGATACCACCGGGCCAATCTTGTCGTTAAGGAAGGAACGATTCGTTGTTCGGAGGAAAAACGCGATTATGGTAACGAGGACTACGGCGGAACTTGTCGGGAACTGCTCCCGCGATGCTGCGTACGATGGGATTTCTGTATGGTACTTAAAACTGCGCCCGTTGTTCGCGATCCTTGTCGTTATGGCGACCAGATACTTCGCCGTCGTTTCACGGAATGGGAATTTCGCTTTAACAAGCTGTAACCGCGCGCCGCCGGTTGATTTCTGCTTCCGAAAGAGACGGATGCTCGCGAATCCACGCCGATTACGATTCTAGGCCATTCAGATAACTGTCGTGAATTTGCTAGATCTCCGCGAGAAACTTTTAAATTTTATGCTCTTTATATTTTTTCAATATACTTAAAATTCTAGAAGTTCTATTCCGCAATCAGTTATAAATTAAGATTGTTCGCACATAACACAATGTGACACTTTATTATTTCTCCATTGAATTTGAACTACACCAGATGATATGATAAAAAGAGGAGGCGAGAGTAGTGGCTGGCTCGGTAGACTGGCAAGGACTGAAGCTGATTTCCTCTGCGTAAGGGAACAGCAACGCTCGAAGTGCAATAAACTTCAGGTCAAGAAAGACCCTTTGCTCCTTCGTGTGTTTCGTGCATTTCGTTGTACACTCCAACAATTAGTATTTTATTTCTAAGATACAGCGGAACTTTGTCGAAAACAAGTTGACAATATATCGTAAGCTAGCGGAATATGTAGTAGTCCAAGACAGTCGAACGAAATGTATATGTAGTTTGAAGAACAGTGAATTTCCCCTGTTGAATGAAATCATGAGTTTGTATAGTTCGCATATTTTGTGTGAAAAACAGGATGCCGGGTATCTAAGTAGAATGAAATGACGTTGGTATACAACAGAGCTATAGTTCACTTCAAAGAGAGATTCTAGACCGAGAGGTCTCTTTAAGAGGTACACCTAGCGGTATCGAAGATCAATTTGTGACAAACATCACGCACATCTGTTCCACATGTGTGGAGGCATTACCGTGCTTAGGGAAAGCGGCTTTTTACCGGGAATTTGGTAGTGAAATGGCTCACAGCGCGCCCCTTTGTTCCTGGTATTTGTGAAGCCACGTGACATTCGATGACAAGGTAGCAATATGTATCTGCGGGACTGGCGAACCGTTAATATCATCAAACGAACGTGACGATACACCCACGGCCGTCGAAATGCGCGGCAGCGTAACGTAAATATGACGTTTCAATGGGGGGCTATCGATTGCCGGGCACACGCTTTATAATACTCGCGGGGCCACCGCACCGTTAACGTTCATCGGCCCGACCCGTTCCCCTGATTAGCGGAATGAATTGACTAGCGCGCGGAGCACACGCATTTAGGAATCCATTTCGCGTGACCATTTGCCGGGCCGTTTTCGGAGGCCGAAGAATTCCGGGACGCAAGCAGTGGCGGCGTCCAATGGCAAACCGCAGAACCGATGAATATTTGCCGTGGCGCTGCGTTACGGGGCCACGTGCAATGGTCGCTATGATATACGGGAACCTGTCCTGCACGAGCGCTGACATTTTAGGAGTGATTTAAATTTCGACGTTCACAATGCTCTCGACTGTTGCTGGCTTTCGGAGAAATCGAGTATTACGGGATTTGAGGATGGGATTCGTTCGTTGGTGGACTTGGACTTTTAGATCTTGCTTTGATTAGGATCTTGGTGGATTGAAGATGATTTTTAGGAGTTTCATGAATCAAAGTTTTTTAATTGGGTAATTCTTTACCAGTTTCTTTTCGGCTTGTTATTCATGCTTTGTGCAGTATGCAATTTTGTATTGAAAAATTAAACTGTTTCAATATTTTATGACGGAGGAACGTTTATTAAGATATTTTAACACTGATCCTACTAGCAGTATTACCTGTTATGTTATTAAATGCATATAGCTTACAATTATGCTATACTAACGTTCAGGCCAATTGGAATTTATCTCCTTATCTCTCGGGATTAATCTCTCGGTGTAGGATAACACGTTAGCAGGAGACTCGTGATGAAGACTTTAATGGGAAATAATTGTTTCGTGAAAATCTTGTTTGAAATGTGTCCGGATATTGCAGTCTGGAAACATGGAATATTCAAAAAAAATTGGATTGCTTTAAATCACAAAAATCCAAAAATACTTTCCATGGTTTTACATGATCAAGTATGCAGACGACGTTAGTAAAAGAGGAGTTGCAGGCGGAGAGTTAATTGATTGTGAATTATTCTTCGGGAATAGCTGCACAATTTGGAGAAGAACGATATACAGAATTACTATTAGCTCTAATTGGTTACGAATTATGAATCAATTTGGCATATTTGGCTTCCCTAATATTTTACAAACATTATAAGATGACGCTCAGAAGAGCGTCGTCACAACGTGATAAAAGATGAATGAAGAGGAAACTCGCTTTTATTTTCATAAAAAATATCATCGGACGTGAAGTAAATTTTTTTCATTTTTGAACAACTTGAATAAGTTGAATATAACACTGATACGCTCGAATTAGCATTTTTACTTTTCCAAATTATTCGTTTCCGCCTGTAATGTAGAAAATTCTCGGTCAAACAATCAGAAACTAGCGTCCACTATCGAGCAAGCACGCTCCCATCAAAATAGAAGCGATCCAACAGTTCTCCCGGATAATGTTCCAAGAAAGTAAGCAACGATAGAGATCGACTTGGGTGGCCAACGGCTATAGCAACGCGGAGCAACGCTCGAAACTCGAGACACGAGTTAACTGGTGATCTCGTTGTAGAATGGGGAGTAGTATCTCTGCTAAGAGGATTATAGTGAACCGTAGAACACTGATGGTAGCGCACGTAGCTGCACCTACGGTCAAACTGGCAATAGAATTTAATTTACAACGTTCTCTCCGCCATTCCTGGCGACCGTATTGATAAAACAGAATGAATTCGCAGTTGCAGCTAAATAGGAGGGTCAGTCAAATATTAACCAGTTAAATTCGCGTTGTACAACTGTGTAGTATAGTTAACTCTTATCTGCACGAGTCTTACACTCGATCCGCACCACGTACAAGTCTGTTGAACTATTTTCTCAATTGCTGCTACGGTGAGCGAACAAACGAAAGCGTTATTATATCAAGTGCATAATGTATTGTTGTAACAAGTTTGTAGATATCGAAGTCACAATAACCAGTGAAATTCTCCATATGCATCTGATGGACGATGAGGAGAATATTAGCTTGCGTAGATATAAACGTCATTCATAAATGTCACTCGTGAAAGTCATTCATAAATGCAATTCATAAATGCCATTTATAAGCGTTAACAGTTTAGGAATGGAACGTTGTAAAGGACACACGTGTTTGCTTGTTATAAATCACACACATTTAGCAACCTACATTGTACAAATTTATTAGGATTTCAATAAAATTGTCTTTTTCGACAGTTGCGCTTGAATAGAAAATTAGCATTTATAATTGTTGCATACTCCGCGAGCGTCTATCAGGACAATATGCCTAATCTCCGGTCAGTGGATGCTAAGGAGATAGCGCCTAACAACCGTTGAGATATCGGAGCTTACGAGGCAGGAAGCAATTCGGTGTGCTCCAAGGTCTTCGATTGTCCCGCGCCGAATTCGCCCGCCTATAATGGCAGCCATAAAGCCCGGAGAGTCATCGGTTCCCACGGCACGGGCCATATCTCCTTTAAAAAGTGCCGGTGCGCGAGGCAAGACATTCCCGGGCCGGATAATGTCGTCGAAATGGCTCGCTGGCTGCTCCCGAATTGGGACATTCGTTCACCGGATCGAACCCGCTTCGATTCTCGGCTAAAGCACACTCGCCCGGTTAGGCGAAATCGCGTTTAACGATGGACAAGTACAATTCGACAGAGTCCCTGCCCCGTGAAATTAACTCTCCCCGACGGCTACCAGAAACACCGACGGACAAATGAGAGTTGCGCAGCCGGACGATGATTTTTTTGCCAAACCGAAAACGCATTGCGAGAAGCGACATGGACGTATTCAAATTTTTAGGGGGAGAATCGACACGGAAAATTTTTGTTTATCACAGGAATTACTTCTGAAAATAGACAGTCGAGCTGTGAATTACGCGATTATGTTTCGTATTCGTAAAAGAACAAACGAATATTCTAATGACTCGAACAGAATTAATCGAAAGAACTGATTTGCAACATCCTTAGCGAAGAACCTTCGTACAGGCGAGTCCTGTAAATTGGAATAATGTGCGAACAGGGAATGATTATTCATAGATTCGTTATAGGAGCCCGTAAAATATGGGGCATCGCTTCGATTGAATTCAGGACGCGTATTACAGCGAGACGTTCAATCATCCGCGGAACTATTGACACTGCGAAAAATGCATTTAATTATGCCGGGTCACGTTCAGCGACCGTCTGTGCTAGCTATAGCTGCAGTAGCAGCAGCTGTCAACGACTATGGAGAGAGGGAGAGCGAGATTCATTGGAAAAATCAGCGGGACTCATAGTTTATTAAAAGCGATTTACCACGTTCTGTCTAGCACGTTCCGTCGCCGTTGGATCTAGAAATATATCGCGCGGCGCTCGATCGTCCGGGGTCAGACGCTTGTATAGCTTGTATAGCCTGCACATAAGTATGATCGATTATTCTTTCAACCCCTTGTTTTTCCGCGAAGTGGGTTCGTTAGCCGTGTCATGTAAGCGACCCTGCGTTCCGCTCTGATTTATTCAGAGATGCGGCCACCTTCTTTCTACCAGGCGTTTTCCATCGTTAACCTCGTTGCCACTGTACTACCACGTTCACTATCCTCACTCTCTCTCTCGCTCTCTCTCTCTCTCTCTCTCTCTCCTTCCCTCCCTCTCTCGACGTTATACCACCGAGGATTCCTGTTTCTCCCGAGTTTAATATCTTCCCATTAGCCCGTATAAATAGAAGGAACTTCTTGATAGCGTCTATTTCAGGCTCTATCAACCGGCAATCCCGGAATGAAGTTCCTAATAAGTGCGCACACGCCCGAGCACAACGTTCTACACGTTGCTCCGTTCAATCTGGAGATGCACGAAATTTTATTCAACCTTCACCAGGCTATAAATAGAGGTTTATTTGATGGGAGAAATTCTGGATTGCTCTACGGCACCCCTTTCCAAGTTTAGGTTCGCAGATTGTTCTTTGTTTGAGATTGTTGGCCAGACTGATCGCGCGTGAGCGAAATTTTTGGAGGAGGACGTTAGTTGGTTAATTGGTCTTGAGCATTATAGTTCTTTTCATTGTATTCGTCTGGTGCAATAAGATTAGGTTCGAAGGGGCAAATGACACGATTTGATTGTGAAAGTAAAATATTGTACATCTATGTTTTTTTTAATGAGATGGTATATCTTTGTTATCATTAAGATCGAGGTCAACACGAATTAAATCTATGACCTTGTATACAATATGCATATTATGATCTTCACATTGCCATTCGTCCATAGTGCTCAGGGTCACATGAAGGGTACTGTAGGTCATCATACTTGATGGCAAGAAATGGTAGCAATATAGTTAGATAGACTGCTTCTTTAAAAAAAATGTTTTTCTATAAGTTTAAATGACGTACACGATGCTCGTGTGAAAATCTAGGTCCACAATGGCTGCCATAGTCGATTAGTCGTATCGTGCAACATTATTGACGTTTCCCCCGAGACAATTCGATAAACGGTTCCTAGATAATCGACAACAATGTGCAATCACATTCTGCACATCGAATATCGAATTGTACGATAATTCAGCTTGCAAAATGTTGAGTAATGGATGCAGTTACAGTAGCTATCGCTCCGTTCTTTTTTCTGGAATAAAATGGCAGCGGAAAAAGTAGGACGAATGAGAGAAAAAAAAGAAAAACTGTAATAATATGTAATGACTAGACTGTGAAATGCAAATTCGCACATTTACAGAATAATTAATGATAATACATAGGATGCGAACGTTTTTAAGAAATGTTCGTACTAGATGAAAAAGGATGTTAATGTCTCAATTTTGCCAAATTTAATTCAGTGAAATGCATGAACATCCACTGTGTAGTAATTAGCAATTATCATAATTCTTGGAAGCTGTTACGATAAAATAACTTTTACTTCGTACGAACTTCGTGAATTCAGTGTGCAACGTTATAAAGATTTTACGGACGATGAAATAATTTTCTACTTCGTGTCAATCTTTGAAAATTCGTTCCCGAGAGGTGCAAATTGCATAAACACGTGCAGCCCAACAAATTAGATCCAAGCCACTGTTTACGAAGTTTGACCGCAGTAAGTCAAAAGTTGTAATGAGTTAATTCAGAAACGTCGTTCCAGCTAACTAGCAGTGCTGCAGAAATCTTGCCACCATTTTGATATGCGTGTTGCGCCACACAACAACGAACCGTACACAAAATCGAATGCTTACAAATCCACAGAACAAGTCTTAGGATAAATTTCTGTATAAATTCTAAATAGAAAAATCGAATACACGTTGCACATTGTTCTTCACAAATTCATTCTCGAAAACAGGAAGCTGCACAAACATCAAGCTAAATCGGTACGAAAGATTTTGAACCAAGAATTCGTTGTTCGCCGTCCATCGACGATCATAAATACATTCTGGAAAACAGGCAGCTGCGCGAGCAGCCACAAGCTAATTATAAATGTACATATAAATCACGGTGGTGCACAATTTTATTTAAGAGCTGTTCGACGGACCGACTATTCATAAAGCATTAAACAACAACGAATCTATCTTCGAAGTAACAAGGGATGGGGAACGGAGTGGAGGGGTAGAAAGGTATCTGCATAAATTTAACGGCGATAATTGCTCCGATGGAACTCCAAACAACGGTAAACGAACCGATTTTCCCCCGATATCCTTCGAGCAGAGGGGGATCATTAAACAGCGCTCGTCGACTATCTAAGTATTAACGCAAATACGTGGAAATATGGCTCTCGCCTGGTGCACCGGGCGCGGGCGCATGCGGCGCATCAATGCACAATGCGACGCGTGAACCAAGCTTAACCGGAATCCATGTCATATTTGTTTAATCTGGGACCGCAGCATGAACACGGGATTCTCCGCAAAGGCTGGATCAGCGTATCGACCTGGGATCCTTCAATTTACGAGCGGTGGACGTCATTAACGTCCCGCCGCCCCCTTTTCATCCAGAATTCTAGTCACCGACGTTTATCCACCGCATTATCTATTTATACCGTCGCACGACAGACTACTCGCCTTCCTCTGTTCTCCTCCTTCCTTTCTCTCTCTCTTCCCTCGTTTCTCTCGTTCACTTGTTCGTCTTCGTCCCTCCCACGCACAAGCCCTTACGTTACCCAACGCGACCCCCCCCCCAAGAGACCAACCCACGACCCGAGGGTGTCCCGCGAAATTTTAGAGTCGTGTCTCCTGTCATTGGAACACGTCGCGCCGACGAAAGGCCTGCATTAATCATGCCGGACGAATCTGCGAGCCGAAACACGAGAATTTTACCCTCGCGCCCAACCCTCCTGCCATATTTTGATACGTTTTCTTTCACGAGTTGACGTTTCTTACGGTAGAAAAATTCAAAAATTCTTTTTATAATATTATTTCATCAATCAATGTCAAAATTTTCGCAACAATACGGATATACTATGTAATATTCAGTGCACGTTTTATTAATAAGCGTAGTTCGTACCCGTTTCTGATATTGATTTAATTGTGGTTGTTTGAATCATTTTCATTGGCCTTTCGAACATTTATAACAATTGACTTGTAAATTAACCTGTTTTCAAATACAAATATGCAAATTCTTGACATTTCCTACCATTGTGCTATTTACTGTACACTGCTAACATATTTTGTATTAAATGCTAGAATCTATTAAAAGAATATCTTTTGTAGGTGATCAACATATTCACGAATTTTTATGAAAAATTCATCTACAAACTGGCTCACATGGATTACATTGGGAACATTTCTTTGGAACTGCGTCATTTGGTTTCCCAGTAATAAATTGATAAAAATGTCCTATATCTCGCATGATTTGATGTTAGGACCCTGATCCAAGCTGCTCCGCAGAGCAACTCGTAGTCGTTTGTCACTCCGCGAGTTACCAGAGACCTCCTACGAGCCGCCTTTGAGCAGATTCTTGATGGAACCGCGTGGCCACGCGAATCTTCTCGGCCTGGCCCCAGGCTGGCCCGCTTTTCGCGTGCCTGCCTTTGATACAAAGTTACCGGGTCATTTTTCGGGAACGCTGGAATGATAACAGTCCAGAACTTCTTTGATGCAGCGCGCGCCTGTGTCTAGCTTCTTTATTTAGACGCGGACTCTTCGGAATCGTGAGATATGACAGGCATTTACTGCCATTCGCGGCCATAAAATGCGGTTACGATACTGTCAAAGTCCACAAAGTATATGGTCTTCTTTGTGAAAATTTTGATGTAAATTCTTTATTTACATCAACAATTTCTATTGACAATTCACACTGATTTTATTACCAGAAATGTGAACTAGTTCCAAGAGTTTAATCGAAAAACAAATTATCCATACAAGTTTAATATAGTGTAGAATAACGCGTCTCTGATTATTTAAACAAATTCCAACAATTTCCTGGTGGATTAGTATTATATATCTGAGAGAAAGAAATCGATTAGGCACGTGTTGTCTTCTTCCAAAAAGGGGAATTCTGGTAAAACGCGGAAAAATCTCCAATAGAGGGAAAGTTGGTCGGTTCGGCAAACAATTGAACTTTTTCCCCGGCAATTTTCTCTGTTTTCGATTAGACGGGAACTATATCGGCCCGTCCTAGTTTCTAGAATTACCGTGTATAAACTGTGGTGGAATCGTTTGATCCCTAAAAGTCCGTGGGATGGCGAAGGTTAAAGGAAATGATAGAATCAAAAGGAAACGCGCGTTTAATGGACTCGTCGGTGGGATTATCTAATGGATCTGTGTGTGGGGACATTTGATGTTAGGATAGCGATCTGTTTGAACGAGTCGTTGATCATGGAGCTTTTAAACTGTCATAGCGAGAATTCAGCCAATGCCTGGCGACGCTACATCAAACTCTTGTGAACGTCGAATTTCCGGGTCAGGTGTTCCTAATCTATTTACATGTTCCAATAAAATCAATACTACTATTTATTCAACCATGTACTGTATTTGATTTTACTCTATAAACCGTTACATCTTTGTTTTATAATATCAAGTAAAACGAGAGGTTCGATAATTTTGAACTCTGTTTCATGTAACAAGTAGTGTAATATTATAATTATTGCAAGTATTCTTGTAACAATATGCATACGAGGAAAGCAAATGTATTTATTAAACATTTGCAATTTTGTTTTATATCTAGCAAATTATTAATGATAAAGTTACCCCAATAACCACGCATGCAGAAGAAAATTAGAGGATTAATAAATTTTGCAATAAAGCTACAGATATGCTTTTTATCTGAATTAAATTATTAATTAAGGGTCAGAAACAGATTGTATCGCAAATTCACCATGTTTATGGGGGTATCTTGGGTACACCCTTCGCCAATATATGTATTTCCACCCTATTTATGTGAAATTGCACCCTTCGCATATAAAGATCATTTTCTGAAGATATAGACATTTCTCAGGAATAAATATTCCGCAGACCCTTATTTGGGTCTGGCCCCTAAAATGCAAATGTCATTTCCTCTAAATCTATAAGTCCCTCATAAACAAGGAAGTAAGGTACGAATCGTGAACGTGTACGCGAATATCAATTGCTGATCTGGGAATACAGTATAAAATTTTTCACGATTTATTTCCGATCTCATAAATAACTTCATTTCTATTTCTCGCGCTATTATGCATTTACAAAATTCCCAATCTACAAGTAATCGCAGTCAATCAAAACCGATTACGGTCGCAGAGATCGTCCACCGCGAATAAATCTTTTACAACGAATCCCGCGAAGCCGCAAACCAGACACGCGTGCAACAATAAAATCCCCAAACGAGAGTTTCAATAAAGCGTCCGTCGCCGCATTTCTCGCGACGTCGTACCTGCTGGAGCGCTCGAAAAGTTCTCCGCTTTTCAGCGAAGAATTCGATCAAACTAAAGTTGCGAGCAAGTTGTAGGAACGTCGGTATTGAGACGAAAATTTCGAATTCCCTAGATATTTTCGGAGCGTCGCGGCCGGGTCAAACCAACCTGCTCAAACCGGCCTGAACCTTCAAAACTGAGACAAACCTAGACAAAATAAGTTGCTTCACTATATTGCTGTGTTATTTTTCAATGCAAAGTCATCCATGAAAAAAATTGTCCATCGTTAGGAACAAATTATAGATTTTAAAGTATCTTCGTGAATGCTCATGCAACGACCAGAGTCAAGGATAATTTTGTAGCCAATGACTTGCAAGAATGCCCCCAACGCTCGACCGCAAATCTCGTCCTGAAATTCCACGCGTTAAATAACCCAATCAGCGTGGTTCATCTGTACGGCAAGGGGAAAAAATTAATTATCCTGGAAACGCGTTGTGGATTGTGGGGCCGGCCGACAAATCACGGCGTCTAGCATCGCGACGCATCGTTCCTTAGCTTTCTAACAAAAGTCATGACGCATGCAAATAAGTTCTGCATAATATTTTGCCTGCCACGTGCAAGGCGCGAAGGCGGCAGCGCACGGCACAAAGTAATAACCGGGCGTCACGTCGTCGGATCAATATCGGCCCGTGGAATAGAAAACAGAGAGACGGGACGACGACGGAGAGAGCGAAATGTGACGCCGACGTAGGCAGTCGACGGACAAGGAAGATCGAGCGACGCGACTAGCTCGTCGAGTTTTCGGTTTGCGATCCACCAAAGCGGACCCCTTGACCGACGTCGAACTTTGCCGACCTGACGATGAAGTTTGCACCGACCAATTTCTCATAGCAATGTGCATACAAACTGGCCAATCTAGGTGGAGAAAAATGGAAATTACCAAAATGGCTATAATTTATTTAGCCATTAATTAATAATAAATAAGTAATTTAGCCATTGCAATACAAATTTCAGAGTTAAAGCTTGTGGACTTTTATGCAAAATTAAAATTGTAAAAATGAGAAACAGAGAGTCAATCTGAATAATTTAAATAATCCAAAAACAAGGGAGAAGCATTCCTCAATACAAGATTTTCCACTAGTTTCGAAAAAATTGATTCTGTATACAACACTAAAATTTAAAAATTGTAGGTATAATAAATTTTAAGAAACTCTTGAGTAATGCAATCTGGAGCGCCCAGTAAAGTAGGTAATCGAACTGGAATTTTTTTTTCTGTTCCCGTATGCATTCCTAATTCCGTCTCAAGCGAATCTAATTTCATCCCTCGGCCTGCACCGGTGCTCCCCTAATTTCGTCCCAGGGCGACCACCCCGCTAATTTTTTCCCCGGAGACGTGCACGACAATCTTGCATAAGAATTGCACCCGGAATAGGCCGCGGCGTTACAACGGGGGTTGGTACGTGCGTTACATGCATGCAATGGTAAAACTGTATCGGCTTACTTAATGTGACGCATATTTGCAACTCACGCCGCTGAATATGTTAACCCCCCGAGGAACCATCGCCGACTGCATAAGGACACGCCAGCCAACGTTTTTCGTGAAAACCCCATTTGCGCGCGCGCTCGCTCGCAAAAAACGAGACACGGTGTAGAGGTCGTATGCGGAAAAAAAACGCGTGGTCGAGGCTTGATGTCTGACGCGAATTACGAGGTTGTCGTGTTGCGATAACCAACAAAGTTATGTCGATCGGTGGAAATTTAAATCACGGCTCCGTTCAGGCTCGATGAAATCGTGCGGTCGAGCTGCATCGCGATTCAAATGCAATTTATGCGTTCCAGATAGCTGACAAGATTTTTTAATCACTGGACTGCGAATATTTGCGCTTCAATTTATTTTAGATGATAATTGAAAACAGGGAGCTGTAAGTATGATTTCAAGCATTTATTTTGTTATTTATTATACTCTTTTGGTTTTATTAGGAATTAATTAGTAACATGAGGATTTTTGTACAATTTACGTGCGAAATAATTTTTGAAAAAATATCTGACACTCCTCGAAATTGAAAAATACATTTTCTAGAATTTTTTGAAAACTGAAGGCTGCAGGAAAGGGGACATTTCTTTAATTGCAGAACTTTTTATCATGAATCCAATTAGATAAAACATAACAAACGAAAATTTAGTATTTTTCTTTTGTATTATCTTTGTCCGTTCTGGACCACGTTTTCAAATTTGCAAGTGGGCTGGTTGAAATTAATTATGAAAATGAGCTAAGAAAATTTATGTGGCTTAAATACATAACAAAAATTTGTAATCACAAGATCGCGAATCTGTATGCGAAAGCATTATTTTAGATGAAAATTGGCAAAAGTGAGAAGCAGTCGGAATTTTCTGTCCTGCATCAAGAAATTTGTTATATTAGCATACCATAGGAATTAATTACCGAGTGGACTAGTTAGAATTAATTAGGGAAGTGGAATGTGAAAATGTATGCGTTCTACATAGCTGACAACATTTTTTTAATCGCCAGATTGCGAATCTCTATGCAAATTCATAATCTTGGATAATAATTAATGGAAAAGGAAAGTGCGCACGATTTTATTTCTTGCATTAGGGGATTCATTATATTAGCATATTATAGTAATTCATTAGTAAGTGGTGTAGTCAAAATTAATTACGGATGTGGAATAAGACGATTTATGTACCTTCATGTACCCAAGATAGGCGAATCAAAATTTTAATAAAACATGTATAAATTATAAGATTAAAGGAGTATCAATGCGAGTTTTAAATTCAAAAGCATCGTGTTCGTGTTCAAATTTAAATAATTCATAAAAATGTAAATTCATTTTTTATATAAATCCTGCATACAAAAACAAATTATATACAACTTGATCTAATACTCCACGCAGCAATTTCGAAAAAATTCCCACGCTTCCAACATACTAAAACACACGTTACAAGCGCACACATCGTATCATCCGAGGATTAACAACCCTCTGTACCAAATTCATAAACAAACCGTCGAATCTGCATAAACGTCGCCCGCCGACGGAGTTCGAAATAACACGGGAAAACCGGTAGCAGCAAAACCAAGCCTGTTACACAAATTTTCACATTCCCGTGATCGTTCGGTGCTTGGTCGCTTCGTCCTCGCGCATCGACAGGGTCACGGGTCTCGAAATTCAATTAACCCTCGCAATATCTGCTCAACTAGGCATTGCCGGCTGCGAATTGCGTTCGAGCATAAATGTGAAATATGTCGAGAATCACGTTCCTAAAAATATAGAAATCCATCCGGAATCAAAGACCCGCTAGCGAGGGCAGAAACGAAACTGATCGGCGTGCAAGACCGTTCGGATCGATTCGCAAAGCAAAATAGTAAAACAAAAAAAAATAAAAAGAAACAAAGAGCACACGGGAACGAGGCAGCATCCTTATTAATATTCCGCGTCCCGGTAGCTTATACCGTATTTCCATAACCAATTAATTTGCGTCAGTTTCACGGTTCCCCGTTCATTGATCCCACCCACACAGCGTCGATCGCGAGCCACGCTGCATTGTCTTCGCACTGGAAAATATCGGAGTATTTTCTCTCTTTCTAGACTATTTATTTCTTTTGCTGCGTCTCTCCTCTTTTTTTAAATCCCGCAGAAACGATACTTGGCCGCGTCTTCGCAGGGACACGGGACGCGGAGCGTCGATTCAATTTCACCGTTCCAGACCGTGGACAGGGAGGTTGGAAGAGAGGGTGACAGACCGGGTGAAGATCGAGGGACAGGGGGTGCGAGAGGGTAGGAAGGAGGGTGGTGAAGGTGAGGCCGACCAGGGGGAACAGAGGAAGAGGACTCTCCGGTGGAAGGGAACGAAATGTAAGAGGTTAATTGGAACAGATAACTGCGTCTGCGTGTGTCGATGTGCCACCCCCTCCAACCCTCACCCTCTCTAGTCTCTTCTCTACTGTTCTTTCTCTATCTTTTGAGTCGGAAGAGCACCCGGTCGGTCACATTTTATCCCGTTTCTTTTTCATCTCTTACGCCCTCTCCACCCTAACCGAACCACTCTCTCGACTCTACGGCTTTCTTGTCGCGCACGCTGGGCGCGTAAGCGTTTTCTCCTCATTGCTGCGGTCCGTTTTCTCCATCTCTCTTTCTCTCTCTTTGCCCCTCCGTCATTAACGGCTAGTGGCCCCAGACTGCCAAGCATTTATTTACGTTAGGATATGTGTATGATGACAAGGTGTGTGCGGAGTGATTGTTTTTGGTAAGTTTTGACACGTTCCTAGTGGTATTGTGATGGCTAGCTTTGAAGATCGTCTTGTAATTAGTGACTCAGGTGGCCGTGCTCTAAGTAGGCTTCATTGTGTTAGTCATACGTGAGATAGTGTCAAAACAGATGAACATCAAGCGGTGCACCCTTAGTCATCGACCCCTATCTCTATCTAATATCATGAATTTATACAGGGTGTTTCATAATGTGCAAAATTCACTTCAGAAGTGAATAGAGAACATATTTGACCTGGACTTTACATTAAAAATATTTTTTCTTAAAGTATATCCATTGTACACGATTTTTGTATATTATTCGTGTGAAATTGATATAGTACCTCGTACCTCGCATGATGCTTAAATGTCTAGTGACACGAACAAAATCTAATAATAATGTAAACAATATTTCGAACAATGTGAACTGGTTAACATTTATCTCAAAGAAGTTCGTAGTAGTAGATCGATTCATGAAAATTTGAATGAATCCATCAGCAGCTATCACGAAATCATCATGTTCGTCCACTGCCCGAGGGTCAAGAAACTTGCAGGTCTCCGTCCACTTAAGGATTAAAACAGAAAGTCTGCAACCTCTTGTTAGAGGACTTCTTCTTCAAGCGAAAGCAGACAAACAGAAAGTAAGAAGAGAAACAAGTGAGAAGAGAGAAAGAGAAAGGGAGCAATAAAGAAAGAATGCTAGCAAGAAGGTAGTCCAGAAAGAGAGACAATCCGAGAGGAAAGGGTAAGACGCCGAGCCAAAGATACAGCCGCGGATGTCAGTGGAGTTACAGCGAGTTTTCGCGTCGTCGCTATTTACACGGGCCGCTCGGCGCAGCTACGAGGCGATGAATTACTTATAACCTTCTGGATCTGCTGCCATCCATCGCGGAATCTTTGTACGCGTGTCTCAACCCACCCCCACAGTTCTCTCCATTTTCTCTCTCTCTCTCTCGTCTTCTCTCTTCGTCGTTCCACTTCGTTTCTCGGCTTTTTGTTTTGCCCGGCGGTCCCGTATCCGTTTTACTGTCTTCAGGTATTTATAAACTTGCCGATACGCGGGCTCGCTCGACCCGCGCGTTAGTCCGTCATGGCTGGATATTCGCGAGCTTGGGATTCGCGAAATTCAGAGGCCACCACGCAGTCGATCCTGTTTATTTATTCAGGCGTTTGCACTTGGTGGCGACGCTCGGGCACGAATCATAGCCGACCCGCCGCGTATTAATGCCGATGCAACATTTACGAGAGAGCCGATGCTCCACTCCGCGTGTTTCCGGCCCCTCTGTTTTCGGTAACGGCTGTATCTCGTTCATTATGCATCGACGCCGGGACCCCGAGCACGGATATCTTTTAGAAATCACCGGGGAGACTACCCCTCTTTTCAAGACTACAAAATCTAAAAAAGAAATATCACTGTCAAGTAAACTGTCAGTAAAAATCAGGTGAGAGTACAGATTCTACCTCGAGCTTCATCAATACGTTAGCTTCCAATCAAACCTTTCCCCCACCGAAACTCCACAGCACCGTTCATCAATCCGGGACACTAATCACGAAAAAGTCACCGATAAATCCTGGGCTGTCCTCCACCCTGATTCAAAACCTCCCTCCAAAAGAGAACAATCTTGCCGTTCTCAACCCATCCTCGTTGATCGTCTGCTGCAGCAAGTTCCAGATCAATCGTACAAAGGCCTTGTCCAGGTTGCTCCGGCGACAAAGAGCTCTCGCGGTAATCAGAGATCGGATGTCAAATCAGACGCAGTCGTTCATCGAACGGCCGGCTCGCTGATTATCGAGATGCAATTTCGCGACGGTGGTAGAACCGAGGAGAGGGCAGACTTCAACGTAGAAACGAGAAGAACGTAAAAGTGAGAGGAGGCTGAAAAGAGAAAGAGGCCAACACCCGATCCGAACCGTTGGAAGAGGCGAGGAGAGTTCGATCAGCGAGAGAGGGCAGCTCCTGGGAGACAAGACGGTATTAAGTAACCCGAAGCTTCTCTTATCGAGCATCTCTCCCTGGGGTTCGTCGACGCAACCCGTCGCCGACGACGTCGTCTTGTCTCGTCGCGTCCCCGGGTCAAGGGAATTTTCCTCGTGGACTTTGCCTTGCTAAGGCAAACCAGGAGATAGATTTTACGCAAGAATCTCGGGGCAGGAGCGGCGGGAGCATTACGGATAATAAAGGAGATTGACTCTAAATTACAAAGTCCGTTGCAGACGGCCGGTTGAATGGCTCTCAGGCGCAGAAGCGTCACCAAATCGGTTTTACAGTCGGCAGGTGGTCCGACTGCTCTTCCTCTTACGACGACCGCCTACTGCGATTCTGTATTAATTGTCGCACGGCGTAGTCTAGAGCCTGCTGCTCTAATTGCAAGATTAACAGAAAGATACAATAGGTTACGCCTAAATTTACATCTGTACTATTCTCGAGACCAAACATCTTTTTCCCCAAGCATTTCAAAGGAAGAGACTGAGAAAAATAAACACTGAACAAAAAAATTTGATTTTCAATCATTGTCGTTTCATCTTCATAATTTTACCACCAAGCCGAGAGTCTTCCGGTTAGAAGAAGTCCAAACATGATGTAAAATGGACAATTTCGCAACTGCTTGCTCACAAGCTGCCGACGCTCTAGCCGCTCCGACTTACCTCGTTTTTGGATTCATTTTAATCAGAAAAATCTGTTCCATTCATTGGTGCTAAAATTATGAAGGTAGGACGACAATGATTGAAAATCAAATTGTTATTTTATTATGGAAATCTCTCTTTGTATACCGAGCCAAACACGAGTCAGTGTTAGGAGAAGACACTCGTGTCAATTTGACCATGCGGATATTATGTAAATTTAACCGTGCACTACTGTAATCGCAGATCCCGGACACACCGTCGCGTAAATAAACGAGAATCGATCCCGAGAGGCCGTGCGACGGACGAACCAGGCGACGAGTAATTTAACGGTCGACGAGATTTATTAAAATTTTTTCGGCCCCGGCATGCGGGCGAGCCCTGGCCCTCTCGACTAAACGGTTCTTTGTGTTCAGGAACAGAGGGCCAAGGGGGTAAAGGGGGTTCTTTCCTCTTTGTGAGAGCGCGGGCGAATTTCCCCTCGCGGCGCCTCCAATTTCCAGCCCTGTATTCTTTGTATTCTTGTAATTATAAACACGGTCGCCGCTGAGCCGCGGCTCTTGAAACTTTTCTTGCCAATGGAACAGTCCTTTTGTAAGCACGCCTGCACGGTTTAAGGCGATTTCGAACGGGAATACCAGCAGTTTAAAGCGGCCACGCCATTTTCGAGCGAAGAGACCAAGTTGTCTTATTGTGGTCAGAGTTCAGAAAGAGTCGCTATGAATGAGGAATGTGGTTCCTGGTACCGTGCTGTTGTCATGGCGGGACTTTCAATTTTGTCAATAAACAAAAATCGAGAATTTTTCCATTGATGTTTAATAAAAAAAGACATGATTTACACGTATTTTTCAGATTTGAATTTGGCTTCACTGCCGTCCATCGCAGAAGCCTTTGAATTTCCACTGGAAAACATCCGAACAATTTTTCATATCAAAAAATGTTATCGCAAAGACCGATTATATTAAAGCCTGGCGGACTTTAAAAATCTCCGTTCATCCTCGCAGAAAAATCCGAACCACGCTTCAAAAACACCGACCCAAACGAAAAATCATCCTTCGGTATATTCCAAACATTTTCGTAGAATATGAATTTCAAGCCCGCGTGTAACTATATTAGTCTCGATGTAGCCATAAAAATATACGAACTGCGTCGTTCAGAATATTTCCTAATTAAACACAGCACGCAAATCGTCGAATAAAAAATTCGCCGAATCGGATACCGTACACGGTGTTTTGCAGGGTGAAAGTAAATTTACGAACAGTGCTCTCGCAAGATCCCATTAAAATGTTCGTAGCCAACGTCACCCGAAGGTACTTAAGCAAAACATCATAAGCTCGAGCGATTTGGCTGCGCGAGGATGGCTCGGCCGCCTAATCGACAAAGAAAAGTTTGTTCAGGCGTGAAAAACTGCCGGCGGGGTTTCGAATCTCACAAACAGAAACTACTTGTCCGAGAAATTGTTACAATTAGATTTGCACGAGTATTCGGCCGGTGGCGTGTCCGCGAATAAAGGTTCGCCTTTTCAAGCACACAAAGGACCCCGGGTGTGGGTAAAAAATTCCGGTTTTCGAAGTGGAACGAAAAATTCTGTTCTCTCTGGCTGTCTTCCTCTCTCGCTCGTTCGTCGAGTGACCCAGTTCGAGAATCATCAGGAGTTCCGAAAAATACGTGGACCAGATATCCCGGGAAACATCCGCGGACGTTTCGAAACGGTGGCGCAAAGACCTCTTCCGCTCCGAAAGAATGATCGAGCTCCGCTGGATCCCGGAGGATCCACGTTCCGTTTAAATTAATCGCGGTCCATTGAAGCGGACCGAAAAATTTCATCCCTTCGGAACTGCTCGCCAGGTTAACTCGAAAACAGCTCAAGGATTCGTTTACGTCTGGCACACAGAGACGCTTCTAATGAAATAAATTTCGTTCCTCTCCTCGGAACTAGGCCACGCTGCCTTCTAATCCTCGGCCCCGAAGACGTAATACCCACGTCTTCTCCCTCTCTCTCCTCTCTATGTGTAGCAGGTTCCACCTACCCGGGGAGCAGTCTAAGACGTTTTGTGAATTATTAAAATTCCAAATCTCCCCGAGCCTCGCTCAAATATT
Source organism: Lasioglossum zephyrum (assembly GCA_028455615.1). Classification (NCBI taxonomy): domain Eukaryota; kingdom Metazoa; phylum Arthropoda; class Insecta; order Hymenoptera; family Halictidae; genus Lasioglossum; species Lasioglossum zephyrum. The sequence goes on along the minus strand of CM052329.1, from coordinate 17,821,980 downwards.
TGACATAACGTTAGCTGCCGGAGAGAGAGAGAGAGAGAGGGAGCGAGAGAGACAGACGAATCTGAATATTTGGATTAATGAAAGCGGAAATGGCGCAGCCCCGGGAACTTACAGGATGAATTCCAACCCCCACTCTTCTCAACTCGACGACCGACTCATGAAACTCAATATGTTAATTTCACACAGACTGTAACGCCGCAGATAGCTTCTTAAAATTCGGGGATCTTTGAAAGTTGTCTGCGAAACGTCTCTTGCATAAAAATAAGACTTGACACTTCGCGGAGCAAGCTTGCGCATCACTGGCTTTTGAGTTTTTCCAATGCAGTGTTTTTCCTTTTCGTAACTTTTCCTGTTATCCAGACAAAATCTCTCGAAATCGATCAAAAAATTCAGCCTGCAAAACCATCCAAAAAATCAACTGAAACATTTCCTATTGTTAGTCATGTCACAAATTGATCTATCTCGAACATCCAAACAATGAACGAAATCCTAAACTAACCACCAAAACCGCAACTCTCCACCTGTTACTGAAACCTCTGAAGACCCAATAATCATCCACCTAATTACCCCTTTCCAACCAGTATCACTTCTGAAAACGCACCCCCACACACTGAAAGCCTGAGCCTGGTCCGTAGAGCAGCAAGCCCATCCTCCCCGCATTCCATCTCAAACAAAACGCCCAAAGGATCCGCAAATCGAACCGCCTCACCTGGAGGCGGAGGAGGGGTTACTCTGATGGATCCACGAAAGAATGGGATCAAAGGACACCGAAAACTCGTTCGAATCGTTCAGCCGTTCTTCTCGTTCGCCGACACGCGCACACATTCGCGACTCCTTAAGGTAACCCCCTCAAGGGGGATGGAGGGAGGTTAGCTAGCAACGGATCGTTGCGAAATGCGTAAAGATCGCGAAATTCCGGGGCCTGGGTTTCGAAACAAGGGGGTGGAGGCCGTCCGGAGAGGGGCGAGGCCTCGATAAAGAAAGGATACGGAGTGGTTTAACCGCGATGGTAAAAGTGCAGCGAGATATCCGACCGGTAGTTCCCCGACACGTCTAGAACCGGGGGCCGAGCTTGCACAAAGGATAAAGAGCAGGAGGAACGAGTCGGAAGAGGGGGCTGCAGCCGGCGAAGACGCGAAGGAAGAAGACGAAAAAGAAGGAAGAGCAGCAAAACTCCAGCAGAGAGAAAGATAGAGTGAGAGGGCTAGGAAAGGCCGACGTGAAGTGCTGCAGGCCGCCAAGGGGATGAGGAAAGGATGGTTAGAGGCGAAAGATACGAGGCGGAAGCTACGGGAAGGCTCGGGAGTAGATTTTACCAAGGTGAAGCCTCGGATAGATCAGAGTGGGGACCGACAAGGCTGAAGAGGGGGCTGGCGGCAGGCTATACGGTGGACCGATGTCCCTTGAGGTCAGCCTAGCGTGACTACCTATCAATTGCCGAGACTGCGTCTAGCCCGCCTAAGTGACGCGATGCTGGATATACTCTCTCTCTCTCTCTTCTCCATCTTCTCTCTTTCCATCCTTCATCCCTCATCCCCCGTAGCCTCTGCGTTTCGATATTCCACAGACACTATCCCGACGTCGATTTTCCGTAAATACGCCGAGATAGCGTCATCCCGTGTGTACGTGACCGGCCGCGAGACACGTTTCCTGGGCTTTTTATTGGGACGCTTGTTTCCTACCCCCCCCCCCCCCCCCCACATCCCCGTAAAATTCGGAGGAGAGAGGCTGGAATGAAGAGACACAGGAGGAGGGTCGGATGGAAAACGAGAATGATGGCTGATTTGAGGGTTTTTGAATTTTTTCTAAACGTGTTTTAAACCCTTCTGATAATGAAAAATGCGTCATGAAAATTATGACAATAAAAGTGGAGATAGCCCCAATTGGGGCTGAAATATCTAACCTCGAGTCCCGACATAAAGGTCTCACATCATCACTAGTAACAAGCTTAATTTTGACTTTCAACGCATCTAAAAATTTGTGATCATTGCTGATGCACGAATACAATCGCCTAAAAAATTCAATAATAAAAAGTTTTACGGTTCCCTCGTAAAAAAATCCTGAAGTACTGCAAGAACATCTAGATCCATGTATGAACATAAGAGGTTCATCTCATTGTGTATAACAAGCTCAATTTCGACTTTCCCCTCATCTAAAAATTTGTGAACATTGTTAAAGCATGAATAAAAGTACTCGCAGAAGTTCGATGATAAAGGTTTTCATGGTTCCATCGTAAAAAAATCCTAAAGCAAACCTGGACCATTCAGCGACCAAGAACACTGTCATAAGGTGGTTAATATCGTGCTCCAGTTCAATCGAATTAATGAACTCGGTTTCTCCGAACCCGAGCCCCTTCAAAGATCTCGTATTTTTACTTTTCGAGCTAGCCGAGGGATCGAGCACGTGGTCACAACACCCGGACGACGACCATTTGGTGGAAAAATAGAAGCATTGACGTAAGAAAACATTCTACATTTCCGCCGTCTTCAAAATATCGACTGCAAAAATTCTTCGACAACTTTGGACCAGTTCTCCAGGCACTTTATATGCGAAGAGAAAAGGTTCCACTTTGCAGAGTCACTTCCGGTCCCTGACTATCAAAATGGTCACATAATGTCTTTAGATAACAAGTAGATTCACAATATTGGAATACCTTTGTAAGGCAGGTGGCGAATAGAGAAAACGAAACCCGTGTTTTCAACCCTGGTGGTCACGATTAATTAGTGCGATCCAAATGGCGTGATAGTTTGTTCACGAAGCGTGTGTCGCGTGAAAGAAACATGCTGTCAGCCGCGTCGGCGTCTCTCGCGAGCGAGCAAAACGGAATGAAGCGGAGCGAAGCGGAATAGAGCAGAGGCTCTCGCAAACAAACCGCGCCCGCCGAGATCTCAGATATGTTATCGGAACCGAGAAACTGGAAAGAAACGTCAGCCGGGACTGTTTTCAGCCGGTGCGACGATGGGAGCGTGTAAACAGGACGGACGCGAGCTCGCTTCCGCTCGAGAACCGGGACGACGACGACGCCTGGCTCTCTTAAGTGCTCGTACCGTGAAAACATTCCTAGACAGTGATTTGCGGATGGTCTCGGAGACCAGGGGAACACGAAGCGACTGGCTCGGTGTAAATTCGTGCTGATGGGACCTGAATAATCAGTCAGCCGGAGGTGCGGATCCTTTGTCGAACGCAATCGAGCCGGAGAACAATTTTTCCAAGCGTTCAGCGAAAGATGCCTCGACTCGGAATTATGAAACCGCGTTCAACTCTCCTCGGTACTACGGCAAATAGGTATACAAGCAATAGTAGAAGATGAAATGATTTCACTCTCGCAGGATCGCTGGTCTTGAGGAATTATTCGAAGTTGCAAACTGATGAAATAATTTCCTACGCGAGGATAAAATCGCAAGATCTTGAAAAATTATCCGAGGTTGCAGACTGATGAAATCATTTCTTTTGGGAGGATGAGATTGCAGGATCTTAAGGTATTGTCGGAAGTTGCAGAGGAACGCGATCTATTTCTTGTGGAAAGCTGCAAAGAACGATTTCTTTATAGTTTGATACGATATTATTATTGTTCTGATATTTCTTAATAGCTCGTGCAAGTTACTCCACCAATATTGATATTTGTATTTCCAAATTTTTATGTCCACTATTGCGTGAATTTAATTCGAAAACACAAAATTCAACAGAATATTTTTATCGCCTGTCAGAATCTTTGAAATATTTCCTCCACTGCAGAAGGCGTACCAAAAAAGTACCGTTCTTCTTGGATCAATTTCCTAAAATTTATTCGTCAAGCGAGGGGTTGATCTCCCGCAAGATAGCATAGAGGCAAATGATTCGTTGAATTTGTTTAAGAAGAACACCACCGCCATGTAAAACGGAATCGATTAACGGCCGAGCACCAGACCGAACGGTTCACCATAGAAAGCCCTTCAGGCGCGTTTCCATGCTCGGTGAGTCGGTGAGGAACGAACGTTACCACCCCAGGGCCGCGATTTGTCGAATATACGTTTCAAACGTGATCGTTCCCTGCTCGTAGAAAAATACCATCGTTGTACCAATATCCCAGCGAGTGGAGTATTCCGGCGGAAAGAAAAGTCGTACCATCGCTCATCCGCCGCTGGCATAACATAGAATGTAAAGCCCTTATCTCAGCCGTGAGAACACTCCCTCCCTCTCCCTTCACCCTCCTCTGGTGCTCTTGTCCCTTCGATCTTTTACAGGGTCTATCTATCAAACCGCGAACCGTTCGATAGAGTGACAGGGAATGGTAACGTGCTAATGCCCAACCAACGAAATTATCATCCCGTCGAATTATTCGGGGACCATTCCTGTGAAATATGAAGCCCCCTTTTCCCTCCGCTGATCCGACGGAAACTGTGTAGACATTTACATTTTGCTGACGTCATGGTAATGCTGTAGATTCATATTTGAATATTAAATTTTCGATATTCGAAGTGTTATAGTTTTGTGCAAAAGAATTTTGATCATCCCTACAATTCTAAAAGAAGTCGGAAGCCTTGAATGTGTGAATGTCTACACCTCGATGTGTGAAACGTTCTCTCTAATTGTTTTCGTCAGTTGATACGATGATTCCACAAACATTACGTTATATCGAGCAAGAATCGTGGATATAATTAATGTTTAATGTTATTAGCACGTTTGTTATTATCTCATTATTGCGAATTTGCTTGTTTGTGACCAGAGGTAGATATCCGGTTGCAATCATTTATAGAAATATTTACAATGCCTACAATAACTTCGTATAATTTTGAAAAAAATTGCTTTCGAAGTCAACGAACAATTCCGCCGACAAGAGCACCACCAAAACAAACACTCGAACAAAAATATTACCAGACAAATCAGTTACCGCACGTTCCCCACACAGCTCTCGTCACGCGATCATAAAACCACCCCGTTCGTCATCCTCAAAACCACCCCTTATCCCGAGGGCAACAGCATGGGGTCCGCGACGACAGTTTTCGCGCGCCAAAAACAAAAGCGTGCAAAATCATCTTCGCCGAACTGGTATCTGATAAGAATAGGGTAGGAGGGCGCGCCGGCAAAATGACGCGGAAAAACCGGTGTGGGACGAGGGGAGGGTGATGGGAACTCGTTTAGGGCAGCGAGTGGATGACAAACGTTCAAATTGCTCGAAGAAACACAACGGGCCCTTTATGACGCGCATTGTAAACGCGGCTGGAGGGGGGTTCACCGTCGACGACGGGGGCTAAAAATCGCGAAGAAGACACGAAAAAATGGACGGGGCTGCGGGCAGTCGGAAACAAAATGGATGAAGGAGGAGGGGGTTGTTGAAGGGGGGCAAAAGCGGAAACAGAGGACCAGAGGCGAGGATGAAGGGTGAGAGTGGCGGAGGGAAGATTCGGGGCATAAAAGAGGAAAGAGAGACGCGAAGTGCGGACGAAGTTAGAGGGGTAGGTTTGCTAGGTAGGTATAGTAGGTATAGTCAGTGGTAGGACAGAGTGATTCATGGCTATGGGGTCGGTCGCTTCACCGCGAAATGTCGGCGCCGAGCAGCCGCCCCGCGTTGCTTGCTTGCCTTTTACATACTCGACGCGGTGCTGCCCACCTCTATGTTCTCTATCCTCTCCCTGTATATCTTTGGCTTCTCTCCTTCCTTCTCTCGTCTCTCTCCCTTTCTCTCCTCGTATCACTTTGTTTGCCATTCGTACGCCGCGTTACCTTTCGTTCCGCGCCGTGCATATCGATCGGCCTGCGAGAACCCGCGAAACCGGGATACGCGTGAAACCGCCTTTTCTGACGCGGTTAGACGATCCTCTCCTCTCTCTCCTCTCATCCTCCTCTCTCTCACTCTTCTTCTATCCACTATCCTTCGTACTCTATCCTCCGCACTTTTTCCAACGGTCTCTATGGGTCTGGCTTGGCACTGTCGCTCCTAGGCGATTCTACGCGCCAGTCTAGACACCCTTTCTCGATTCCTGAAACGTAATTCCCTCGGACGCGCGAGGCTGATAGTTCGTTAGGATAGTTCTGACATTCTTTGTGGGGTTTTCTTGATAGCACGCTTTTTTCGGGATCTACGGAGGGTAGATGTGGCCGGGAATTTGTTTGGGAAGGGAGATGGCGAGTACGCTGGCTCAACAGTATTTACTACCTCGGTTTTATGTACACCTATTTCGACTTATTTTTTTATGGAGAATCATCCCCTTTTCGGTTGTATCGAAAATATTGACCGCCTTGTAGATCAATATAGGGTGACAATATTTCGACGTCTGTTATACAAGGCGAATGCCATTTTTCTCAGATTTTTATAATTTCCGATTCACAGCAAAGGGTTGAATGCCAAGCAGTTGGAAACTTACTTTAAACGAGAAGTTGTAGAGAACTTATTGACCCTTCTATAGATCAGCGTAAATGGTGATTGAACAAATGAAGCCAGTGACCGTTTTTTGATGTCTGTGAAAACGTAATTTTTCGCAGCTTTTCATAATGTCCTTTTTATCCACAGGGTAAAGTCACTTCAAACGTAAAGTTGTCCAGATTTATCGAACACTTTACAGAGAAAGTCAAAATAGTTTATAGGTTAATTATTGAATAAGCGATTCAAGTGACGACAATATCTCGATGTTCGTGATCACAAGTAGACGTCATTTTTTTCCGCTTTTCATAATGTACAAAGGACATCAAAGGGTTGAATGTTGAACAGTTTGGGAGTTATCTGATGCAAAAAGTTGACGAAATTTCGGTACCTCTGTATAGAGGAGGCCAGGAAAAATGAACAGTAATTGAACAAGCGAATCAAGTCGAGCCGATTGCCTCGATACCGATAAGTTTTCCGCGAAGTCGCTCGGTTCGGCTCGGCTCGAGGCACGGGACACAATAACGCCGCTGTCAAGCCCTTCGTTCAAAGGGGCATATCCCCCGTTAGTTCCAAGTTTTCCGTTTCGAATCAGCGCGTTCTCATCGAACAAGAATCGATTCCGAAACGCTCTTGAGAGCAGGCTTGTCATTAACCCCGTTCTTCGGGCGTGAACCTCCGAAACGAGCTACAATTCCAGCGTGCGAGCCACCTATATTGGCCTTCCAGCTCGCGACCCTCTCCACACTCCCGCTTCCATTCTCACCCTTCCTCGTTTCAACCCTATCTCCCCCCTTACTATCCTCCTCACTCTTTCTCTCTCTCTCTCCCTCTCTTTCCTTCGTTCACCGCGGAACGAAATCTTGATCGCTCGAACATTTACCGCGCGAATGAAGTGGCTCGTTCTCGTTCGACGATTCTGTCCTACTCGCGTCGTAGCTTGCTGATTTGGACAAATGATTTTATTCCCAAGTGCCTCTTCTGCTCGGGTGAAAGTGTGAGCCACTGACACGTTTACTTCTTCTCGCCACTCATCTCGCAGCTCTTCTCGTGTACTACTGTTTTATTACTGTACTGAAGTCGTTGCGTCGTGGAGTTGTTTATTTCTCGGTAGTCATTAAAGTGTAAATCTTTGTACAAGATAAATATGGTGTGTATCGATTGCGAGAAATATAGTGTACATAGATGCTGTATAAAAAAAATATAGAACTCATGCAATTCTTACAAATATGTGTACAAAATCCCAAATGCGAAACGTTCGATAGTCTCTCTGAAAAACGGCCTCGAAAATATGAATGTCCTCACACTCGAAAGGACTGTTCATAAATTATAAATTCTGTAAGATAGCGTCGAACGAAAGAAACTAAATTGTCTACCCAGTATGAAGAGTCCGGGTAGTTTCGCGAACTTCTGCGAACGGTAGGATCGTGTCAGGAAAGTGGGCCGTGGCGAAGAGTTAACGCCGCCGGAGAATTTAAATCTTTCTGCAGTAGGAACCCGATAACCCGGCGTGCACCTAACCGTCTCCGATAACGTGTGAGAACAACAAGACGCTTATCCGGGGCGTTCAAGATAAGAAGTTCTCGATGCCACGAGCCCCGCGAATTCGCTCGCGAAATGCACTCGTGCTCTCGCCACACCTGAGAGAAAGAGAAGTGTATCGAGTCTGAAGGTACGACGAAAGAGGGTGTATATAGGGGAACACCGGGCTAAGACAAACAAAGTGATACGCTGGTGGCAAAACCCTCTCGAAGCCTGTTCCGAAGTACGAAACGAAGAGGCGCATTTGCATCGGCGCAAACACGGAAATCCCCGTGCAACCTGTTTGCCGCGAGCGAGAACTTCGGGGAACGTTGATGGAACACTGCAATAGAGAGTTCTCTCTCTCTCTCTTATTCTCCTGGCGCCCGTAAATACGATTCTGGTTCTATCGGCTGACATCGATCCGATTAAAATCGTCGTTCGAGGAAATAAGAAGCAACGAAAGAATATTCGAGACCGTGGAAAGAGGGTGGAAATCGCTTCTGTTTGCCGGAGAGAATTTTTCAAATAATTCTCGATCGATGACAGAGGAAACGAATGTTTTTCTGGTTTATTTTACAATCTGTGATTGCGTTAGAGCATTGCACATCGGTTCCACTCATAATGGATGTTTTTTTTCAAAATAGTTTTGGATCGATGCCCTGTTTCACAAATTTTCTTCACACAATGTTGCTACAAAAGTTCCGAGAAATGAATTTCGGTTCTGACTTTTACGAAACGTCTAGCAATCGCATTTTTCTACACGGTGTAACATGTGTGACACGTGCGCATTGCGAAAGAAACTTTCTTTGAGACAACCTACCACGATTACTACCGGAATATCCAGAAATTGAAATTCGTCACAGTCCCACAACAACAACGTCCAATTGCATGAACAGCGCGCCAGAAAAAGCATGTCGCCCGTACATTGATCCGGCACCCAAGATATCGGCGCTCTCGAGGATCAACATTTCGAGGGGAAAATGTCACGGGCTAATTGCGACAGTTCTATTTATTTACGTGCTATCAGTCAGTTTCGCCGGAATTGGTTGACGCCGCTCGCGAATGAATCGATAAACTCTGTTAAATAATGAGCTACGTTTCAAAGATAATTGTCGATTAATATTCAAGGGTTATTCGTTGACGCCGCTGCTGCTTCTACAGTCTGTCCCTCCCCAGCCACCTCGCCCATTGGGACACGGGTCTTTTTCTGGATATCGTCGTTCATTATTCCGTTTGCTGACTCGGCGGTGAACTTTGCGAATACCCACGTTGCCCGTGACAATACACATTCTTGTGTGCTTTCATCGAACAACCGTTTCTTTGACAAACCCCGGGGGTAATTTCGATCAACAAACGACAGTAAAACAACGCTAAAGAAAGTGAACCAGTAATTGTTGCGATGGAACCTTAAAAAAAATTTCGCATTGAAGGGTACGAACGTATAAAGTCATAATTATTGTGTCGATTGGCAAATGCGCTGGTGACTTTGTGTTTAATTTTGGCTAACAATATGGTGTCGGCAAACAAACAGTCGAGCAACAAAATAATGATCAAATAAAGTAAGATATTCTAGCTATTTCTCGCATTGATATTTTTCATTAATGTAGAAAAATGTGAATTGAAAGAAAAAGTGTATAACGTAAAATGAAAATTTCATGTTATCGGGACCTCACTAAAGTAATTGTGACAGGAAAGTACAATAAAGTTATAAAAATGAAACTGTTGAACGGCTTCACAGTCGAGCAATATTATTAACAGGTTAATGCATTTTTCACGATTGTTGATACGGTCACCGATCGATCGAAAGTTTAGCTCGTTGTCGGTTTCAATCAAGCGGCCCGAAGTTGGCCCCGAATGCGCTGGGCGATTCAATTCCGCGATGAAAACTCGGCCGGTTTTATTATCGAACAAACCCGGGCTCGAAGCGACGAAAGTCTTCGGAGAAATCAAGTTTCCAATAAATAGAAAATTCACCGCAATTCCTGCGGGTCACCGACACCTGTGTATGAGAAGCTGAGTGTGGTGGAAACGCGCCCCTTTAACTCTCTGGCTGATTATTTTCGAACAGAATCGTAGAAATTCGAGAAGCTACTGAAAGTGAGTGTACATTGAAACAAATTGCGAAAACCTCATATTGGGTTAACAGGTTATTTTCCCCCGATACAATAATGAATTTTTGCAATAACAGATACGCTAAAATGGCTCATGATCTATATTAAGGGACTGAGAAAGTTTTGATGTTAACTTTTAATTATTCACTTTCAAGAATAAATAAAGGTTTTGACCACACTAGCAAATATTTGTTTTGCATGAAAGTAATTATTTCGTTGAATAAAAATTTATTTATGTTGGAGTGATGTAAAGTTTATGTAACCAGTTATGTAGAAAGTGGAGTGCGAGTAATTGAAGGTTAATGGAAACCCGCTAAAAGAATTGATGGGTTCACGAGCCTTGCATACAGGGGATGAAATTATACCTAGAAATTGACCTAATCTCTTAAGAAACGTTACGGAAACTATTTCGATTCAAGCAACGAACTTTCTGAACGCATCGGACAACTCGAAACTTTGATTCAATAACGAGTGTATTCCACGTGCGCCGAACAACCATCACGTTCTCTCCTTGGAAAGAATCGCCGGCCGCTACACCAACAACTTTTATGTTATAAAACTTTTTCGCCCGGTGACTAATACAACTTTACCACCGCTTGTTACACTAAAGAAACCACGATGAAACACGCCTCATTCGTAGAACAGAGAAATTCCACTGGGGAAACAGAGGGGGTTAAATATTTCCACTTCACCGACCGCTCCCGTAATCATCCCCTAAACGACATCTGACGAACGCGTTTTGTTCGCCGGAAGAATTCTGGCGCGAAGGAAATCCAAGAGGGGTCTCCACGTTTTCCGCTTCAGCAATTACTAATTATTCTGTGAAAGGACACCTGACGAACATTCGGAAAAATTTGACACTTTCCGGAATCGTAGATCGTTGTAATTCTAATCTGGACTTGATGAACTTTTGGCGTTCTAGAAAATTTTACATTCATTTTATATTGGATTTTTTTTTCACGAGTGGTTTCGGTACATTCGAAATAAAACGAAACGCGTTTTAATTCCATCGGATTTTCAATATTATTAGTGTTTTGAAACTTTTATATATTTTTCTACATATAACTGTATAGAGTTGTGTAAAGTTTAATCATCGCGATTTTGAGAGAGGTCGATCACCAATTTTATAATCCTCCCTTTTTTATTACATTATAAAGATAAAAACAATTGAGTCAAAGGAGATTAAACACTTTCTACTTCAGAAATTGATAGTTATTTTGTAAATTCGTCACTTTTCCCAGTGGAAATAATCATCGAAATTTTTAAAGAAATATCCACCATTCTTCAGGTTTTATTCGCGAATAGAAAAATTTCAGAGCAAACCCAGCGAAAGAGGAATTAAACCTTTCCTTTTCTTAATATGACACTTGAAGAACATTTGATACTCTATATAAATTTATCACCGTTTCCAGTACAAATCTCCCGGGTTTAGAAAGAAGTAGCGCGATCATCACTATTCTAGCAGAGAATCACGGCGAAGTCCATTGTCATCCCCCAAAACGACATCTGACGAATGAACACGTTTTATTCACGACGAGAGAAGTGTCGGAGAGAAGAAAATGCAGATGAATAAAGTTAAACGTTTTCACTTCATCAACTGCTCTATAATCATTGTCCTTGAGATGACACCTGTCGACGAATCTTTGATGTTGATAAAATATGTCACGATCATTGCAATTCTCACAGAGATTCAAAGTCAACATCATAATTACTCGTATGAATGACCTCATTCACGAACCCAAAAATTGCAGACTAAATAAAATGAGAAAAAAGGTGTTAAACTTACTGTGTAACCATGCCCTAACCCTTCCAAAACCTTAGAAACCCCAAAAATCAGTTTTTAACCATTCCCTAAGAATTTAACTCATCGAAAACATTTTACTTGCAAATAAAAAATTGCTAAATGATCAAGGTATAATTAAAGATACACATTTCTACTTTCGTCAAGTACTCCCGATCATTCCTTACAACAGCACTCGACAGAACCTCATCTAAAACGATCTGAAGACATTGTCACTTCTATGACGATCCTCTAAACCTTGCAAAACGTTGGACTCGAAAAAATCTGTTCCCAACGATCATCCCCTAAGAAGTCACTCATAAACCACATTCTATCTAGAAATATCTGAAAACATTTTCACTTCACCAATTGTTGCGTAATCATTCTCTGACCTTCCCTCGATCATCACGATCATCACAATGATTAGCTCCTGTTAAGCTCGGTGTCCCGTAATAGACGAAAGGAAACAATCTCTTACCGAACGTGGCGTCGCGGTAGCGGGGGTGGCACGGGGCTGCGAAAGTTCTCCATCATGTTGTAGGAGTCGTGGTCGGCGGACTTGTGCTCCAGGGCCTCGAGATGGTCCAGCCGGAGCAGCTCGGGATCCCTTGGCGAGTGTAGCTCACAATGGGCTACGTGTAGCAACGGCCTCAGCGATGAACCGCCTTCGCATCGTTGCTGCCGCGAAGGCGGCCTCACCTGCCGATCTACACCATCCGTCGTGTGCTGGTCTTCGCCCCAGACCTCGAACTCGCCCGCGGCCGAGTAGTCGCCGAATCCACCGTTACCCTTCACCGTTGCACACTTTTTACGACGATCGTCCGAGAGACCGGGCCACGCGGAGCCCCGTTCCTCACCCTGTCTACCCTCCTTACGCTTGTATTTCACCAGGTACTGCCTCTTGCTCGGCAACGACAACGACAGGCTGCCTCGCTCGCTGGAGCGACGGGGCGTCAGATTTGCTGAGGGGTCGAGACCCGCATAGAACGATCAACGAAACTCTTATCAACACCTCCGCGAGACTCTCAGCACCTTGGCTCGCCAAGCTTCCACGAATCTCCTTGGAAAAACCCTACCCGGAAGCACTTGCTAATTTCGGCTCTTCAAGGCTGAAGATATGACTTCGGTTGTCAGCCTGTTTAGAGATTGCTGCTGTCGTCTAGACTTTCTGAAGTCGATCTAAAGTAGATCTGTCTTTTGACTTCTGGGTGGTGAAGATCTATGAGCAGTATTAGCTTCTCGATGCTCCGAAGATCACCCGTAGGTTTTAGAGACCTGGCCGGTAAAGGATTTGGCAGTTGAAGAAAGGATTATGGAAAGTGTCTCTCGGTTTTGATGAAACTACCTACGTCAAGGTAGCTGGTATCGTTCTGTTCAGTATCGAGAATGAGTCAATCTGTCGATACTCAGACTGGAGACTGCTGTTGAGAATATATTTGATTCTTGGTACCAAAACCAGCGAACATCCTTAAGGAATTGAATCGGCTAATTGGTCCTCGGCGACTTAAGGATAGATTCGATGTGTCTGGCTGTTTTTAGAAATTCGATGTCTCGTCTAAGGAACTTCGGAGTCCTAGAGAATGTATTCGGAAGATTCTCTCTCTATCTCTCGAATCTGGTAGCCAAGATCCTCGACTCCTAAGACGATCAGGAACGATCGTCGCTAGGATCTCGGTTGATACGAGGTCGCCTAAGGACACTTGGGTAGTCGGTGTAAACGTAGTCCACGGAAAAAAGGTAGCGTATATCGGGAGCCGGCGGCAACGAAGGGGGAAACTCGCGTACGCAAACTTTGTTATCGATCTGTCAACGCCAGCGAGAAAGTTCAACCCTCCCGGCCCGCGAGCGATGCTCTTCGAGGGGGGTTTCACTGTCGCGCGAACACGGTGCTCGTTGCGTTATCCTGTTCCGGTGGATCCTCGATCCTGGATCCTGGCTTCACTGTGAACACTGTAAACACTGGACGACGACGGAAGAATACTTTCACACCGGGCTTGCCACTGTGTCGCTCACCGAATGTAGAGGACTGGTATCTATGTATCTCTTCCTTTCTCTCTCTTTATCTCGCTCTCTCTCTCTCTTTTCGTGGGTTAACGAGGCTCGTTAACACAATGTTTCACGTGCACGGCTGCGTGGACGGTCCCGTTGACAGAGGCAATTCGTTTCTCCGGCGGGTAACTAGCTGTTGGACGTCCCCGTACGCCGCGCAGACACTCTCGACACGAGAACTAATTGGGTCAGGGGGCCGGGAACCGCACGCAAATCCGTGCTGTTCGAGCGTGAGCTGCGTGCCCCCGAGAATCCCAGGGGGTGAAGGGACACCTGAGTCGTAAACCTGACGGAACAACCCCTAAACTATCTCCCCGGATCAACTACGATGATACAGGACCCAGCCGAATGCAATCTTCGAGGTGACCATCAAGGTATCCAAATAGCAAGGTAGCAAAGATCGAAGAGGGTTTCAATGAACCACCAACCAGGATCAACTCCGATGAGATAGGATCCTATCGAACGCGACTCTCCAGGTGACCATCAAGCTAGCCCAGCTAGTAGGAAGGTAGCTACTCAAGCTGCGAAGATGATCGTCGTGTTCGAAGGGGTTGCAATGATCCTGTGATCACCGTCTCGGCCGGCTTCCGGTCACGCAGATCTACCGTGTTTCGCGAGGGATGAAAGGTTACTGCACCACCGGGTCGCGCTCTCGGGCTTTGCTCCCCTCTTTCGCGCACGGAACAGTGAAAACGATCTCTCGGTGTCTCGAGGATCGAGTACGCTCGAGGGCAACGCACACAACCGCGCCAGCTGCGGATCAAAGACTGAAGGGCCACGGCGCCGCAACGCCCGGCACCGAATGACACTGAAGTCCCCTCCACGGGGCAAGTTCTGCGCACGCGTATTACGTCTATCGCTACCCCGAGAGCCCTCCCTGCCCCCGACGGAGCCCAGTCGGCGCGAGACGAACCCTTGGAATGGAACGCCGCCACGCGGGGGGTGCGTACACTAACCCCGAACGGAGCCGACGACCCTCTCAGTGCGATCGCTGAGACCCCGGACGAGCGATGGATTAATATTAACCTTGAAATTGCACCGTGATACGAGCTGTTTTTGCATTTGTTTTGTGTGGAGTTGACGAAAACCGTGCTGGTTTGGATTTCTACATGATTTTGGTTTGCGTTGTTAACTCGATTCAGCTGTAGCTAATTTTGAAGCAGTGGTCTTCGGGGTGTAATACAGATTCCTCACGGTCTAAATTGCACTGTGATACTGCCAGTTTCAGATGATTTTGGTATGCGTGGTAAAGTGGAGTGAATTGAAACTTATTTATAAATTGGTCTTCGTGTTTCATTAAATTTTTGCGATGTTCCGAGTTAGATGATGCTATACCCTGTTTTTGCATTTGTCTTTCTCGTTGTCGACGATTGCGAGGAAACTGCGATCGTTCAGATGATTTTAGTAGGTCTGTTAAAGTGGATCGAACTGTAGCTTATTTTGGAACGGAATGGTCTTCCGGTTCTATTATAGTTTTGCAACGATCCAAGTTGCACGGTGCTACAACCTGTTTTTGCGTTTGTATCTTGCTAGGTGGACGATTGCTACGGAACTGGGAAAGTTTAGACGATTTTAGTATGCGCTTTGAAGTGGATGGAAAGGTTGCTTGTGTTTAGAAATAGAGTTGTCTTCGTGTTCTATGTGTATTACTTATTCGCAACGATCTAAATTGCACGGTGGTAGATCGAATCTCTTTTTGTTCGTTCATTCTAGGGTCGACGATTGTCTGGTAAGAAAGATAGTTTGTGCGGTTTTAATCGATAAACATAAATAATACATAGGATGCCTTATTTAGAAACATAGTCACTTACAACTTTTACGACCACTTAATTATTCTATTTCATTATTTTTTTAATTTAGTTTTTATTGTATCAAAGTGTTTTAATTAGAGCTCGACGTCTTATCGATTTCGTGAACGATTGTTTAGTCAAAGAAGACCTTACTTAAATATGTTTTCGTTCAAGCATACCGAACCTCATTTGTAATTGATACAGTGCTGACATGTATAGTGTAATAGCGAGGAAATTGTAGAAGCGATACGAACTTTCTTGGAGAAAAGTTCCGATCGGAGTGACGTAATAGGAACTGAAAGTTTGTGATCGCTGTAACATTAATGTCAGTATAGAATACTTAAACTGTCGCGGTTTCAAGCACGTAAAAGCGAGAAAATGTTGAACATCTCCAAGAGTACTGTCTCGAGTCTGCGGAATTATTTTGATGATTTTAGGAATTATTTTCGTAAGCGTGGTAATAAAACAAAGTCTCGCCTTCCTATGATCTCTCTGGATCAACCATCATCAAAATTAGAGGTGCGAAGCACTTAAAATCATCTTCCATGTCACACAAAAATGACAAGAAAGTATTCATTAACCTTTCGAAGAACCCACGCTGCAGCATAAAAGTGCATACATAAATTCATCGAAAATTAACGCATTAAAGTAATCAAATGAATTCAAAATTTATACAGTTGAACTTCAGTATCAAACAAACCAAGAAATTCAGAATAGTCGCCCTGACCAATCCACCAGTCTCCAAGCAAACACAAGGGATCCTCATGGCCCGACTTGAGCGATAAAGGGCACTCGTAGAACTAAGGAGGCTAATTCGAAATTTCGCAACGCTCACTGTGGAAACTTCGGCGGAGTACCTTAATCATTCACGCGTTTTCCGCGGCGAGAAACGTAGGAGCGGGTGCGCGTTAAACGCGCCGCGCCGTGCCGGCAACGCTTTACGCGAACGAATTAATTCACCGGCGAGTAGAATCGCGGCGAGAGAAGTTTTCGGAACAGCCTCCGCAGACGATGGACACATACACACACACACACACACACGGATACATACATCGCACGTGTAAAAGCCACCCCCGGCAGAGCAGGGGTTGTGTAAACGCGCACGCGCCACGAGACTCGAAGACGTGCCCTGGTGAATTGTGGATGGAACCGTATTTACGATTTAGGGTCGAAGATCGAGGCGAGATTCGAACCGGTTCGATATCGCTGGAAACGAGTCACCAGAATAGCGTACTTTCGGTTTCCGCCGCTTTCCATTCTGCCGCGGGAACTGGCTAGAGAAAGATCTCCGAAACGATCCACGCTCGAGCTGCACCGAGCCGCGAGAGTTTTCGAACTTTCGTTTCTGAACTGTATGCAAATCCCTGGCCTTACCAGCAGATTTATAAACACAGCCGTCCGATGTAAATACAGCTTCACGGTTAATACTTTCCTTGAGCAAGGGTGGCAAAATATTGTATGTGTTTCATTTCAGTTTTTATCGTTTAACATATTTGCACATTACTCACCAGCGTAGTTTCTTAAAAGATTATTCAACACACAGTCTTGCTCTATATTAAAAAATGTTCGGATTAATTGCAAGACACAGGAGCCAAATGAAAAGTTCTTATCAAGCTGAAATTAATAAATCGACATCCTTAAATCTTTTTAATATGGTAAATTTTAATTGGTAAAATTAAGTTTGTTCTTGAACTGCATGCAAGATGGCATCAACAAACTGATCAGTCAGACTGATTTACAACCACACGAATTCAGTATAAATATTTATTCTCTGTCAACATTTACCTTTGTTAATTAAAGGTAGAAATAAAGTCTATGTTACACGTGTTTTATTTTAGTTTCTCATTTTCTGGTGTTATATTAACACGTTTATATTGTAACTTGATGAGGTCGGTATTCATCACTTTTACTAGTTATTTGTAAAATCATGATACTACTGTTATTGTTATTGACATCATTATTTTCCGTCTATTATGCATTGAGTGCATCTTGCAAAATGGAAAATGGAGGACATATAAAGGAAACACAGGATATGAAATTCTAGAAATATTGTGAAAAAAGCATTGAGGCGTTTAATATGATTTTTTATCTTCTTGTGGATAAATCTATGATTTTCTTACGCTCGTTTTTTAAGGAACACTGAATAGATTTTGAACGGTATACAAACGTAAGTTTTTCTCATAAAAAAGTTTAGAGTGATGTCTGCAAGATGGATAGTGTCCTTGAAAAGTTGGAAGGAAAAAAGGATTTATGAAAAGCGTGGTCTGATCGTGTTTTAAAGACTTCTTTTGAAGGATATTGCACGGCATAAGATATTGATCTTACTCCTGGCAACAGATTAATTTTCGTATCAATAAAATCAGAGTCACCGAGCTTCCCAGTCAGTTCTGGGTGAAACGTACACACCTAATTGGAGTGTCTGGTCGGTTTCAGTTTCGCTAACCCGCAAGAATAAGTCTCGGGTCTAACAGGCCCGGAGATATTCTTGGAGATCAGTCTTTAGACTGCGGGCACCGCGTAGACTGCGAACTATTCGAACATCGCGGAGCGAAAACGCGGGTGTAATGCAAGAAAGACTGAGCACCCGCGTAAACAGCTCAAGCAGAAGATCTCGCCGCGACAACAAGCACGTTTCTAATTCGCGAAATCGTCCCCTCGTTCTCGCGAGCGTTTAAAATGTGCAGGGACGTTTCTTCATACCCGGTTTTATTTGGTTATCGCGGAAAATGCATCTTCTTCAGTTAGGCAAAGGGAACGGGCAGCAGAGGTCCTATTACGATCCCGATCGCAAACATTAACGCGTTACCTGACGCGTGTTAATTGCGAGTACTGTATTGTATAATTACTAATATCGTGTTACAATTGTTTCATGGTGTGCGAGGCCAGCTGTCGAATCAATACCGTTACATCGTTTAACATCGATTGAAACAAAGGCAGAGAGTCGGTTGACTTTCATTAGAACAACCACTATATGCTTCGATGTGAATACAGGTAAGCGTCGATAACTTTGTACGCCTTGAATATTCGCGTTGTTTGCGTTAGTTCGCGCACATGCGAAACCGACCATTTTTCATTCACGACGTACGCTTCTGCGAATTGCATTTATTTCAATTTTTCGGAATGAAAAAATTAGCAGCAAAAAATCTGAAGGGAATGAAATTTAAACTTTTACAGTAGCTTCGTGTTTTCATAGCTATTGCTCTCGAATTTCTTCGTATCGCAAAATTCCTGCGCAGCAAGTCGTCCGAGCGCCATATGGTGGTTGTATGGAAGAATAGCGAGGGTCGCGAGTGTTGTAAGGGGGCTGCAAGGGGTGCGGTCCGTTAAAAGGGTAAACGTTGTAGAGGCAGAGCAGCGCGGTGGGCAGATTTCGGATAAAACAACTTCTCCATCCATCTTGCGTTGTCCCTTCTTCAGTGTCTGGTTCATCGACGCACGATCCGTTGGATACGTGTGCGGGGGGTGTTCGTCGGATACGTGGAGAGCAGGTCCCGGGGCTCGCGATTGTTCGTCAGTATCAACGACCAGCAGGATGTACCGAAGGGGATAATTAAACTTCCCGGAGAACGCGTTCACGAGCGGCGCTCTCTCGCTGGGAATAGCTTCGAGAGTCAATAGTATCTCTATAACCCTCGACGCGTCTGTAAAGATGCCTAGATAGGGAAAAGGGTGGAGCCGAGGATCATGGGGGACGGAAACCGGGGGCCGTCGATCTAGGATCCAGGGAAATTACCTACGAATATTTAATTATAAATTCGAGAGCCGGTCTCGGGCCAGATATTCGCCCGGGGTTTCTCATTCGTGCGTGCGCTAATCGGCTGAAGTGGATGCTTTCGGCGCGATTTAATCGACGACCGACCGAGGATCACGCTCTTTGACGTCGCAGTTGTCGAAACGACGAGGCTACAGCATCGTCGACGACAATTGTCGCGTGATGCTGCTACTGCCGCCGTCGCTTCTCCTACCGAATCTGTTAAGATGTCTGGAATGTTGCGGTTACCGTTCCTGCACTTGATGTTTTCCAGAGCTTCATGGAGCTTCGCGATTCGCTGCGTAAATTCGAGAACGAGGTCCTTCGGTTCCGTGGTAGCCAGCAGAGTAACCATGCGAAAGTAGAAGTCCAATTTGTCCTGACTTTTTTACTTGTATACACTTCCTCTGCGCAGGAATGGAGAACATCGACGGCAAATGGATTCACGCTTAATTGGAGAAATTAGTGGAACGGCGCTTGTTTTGAATATATTATTCAAACAAATGGCGGTTCCTAAAGGTTCCTGCTGGATTTTCTGTTTAATAATATGTTGCTTCATTCCGAGGACTGTTCCACCCTAATAAAAATATATGTACGGAATTGTTTTGTAAGAATTGCTGTCTATCAAAGGATAAGGCAGGTCTATTGCTGAAGAATGGTTTCTACCACGAGTCAAATTTCCGACGAGCTCCTGCGATCTCTCGGAGCTTGCCGAGCAATACTCTTCCTCTAACCGTGAACCGCGCTATACACACTTGTAGGCAAGTACGCAAAGCACTTTGTAGCCATGACCCGCCAGGTTCGGTGGAGGGGATGGGGCCAAGGGGAGAGATGATCGCAGGTGGGTCGAAAGGAAAATTCGCGACAGGGCCTTTGATGTCGCTTAAACAGAAAACGTCGGCCCCTGCTGTTCCAAGCCCGGGCTTAGATTCTTCCTTCCTTCCGTCTTTCCTTCCTTCCTTCCTTCCTTCCTCAGCTCCTTTTCTTTCTGGCAGCTAGCTTCTTACGCTCGTCTGCCTTCACAGCACGTCGTACGTCTTTGAATCTTCTCTCTTTCCACCCTCGTTCAAGACCCGCCGCACTGTTATCGGCCCGCGCGCATCTCCTTAGTCCTTTAGTCCTGGCCGCTTTGAAGAGGCCGCGACTACCGTCAGCCTTCGCGACGATGAAGATATCGTCCTCATCTCGAAGCCGGCCAGCCAACGGCCCCCTTCTGTCCCTGCCATAAGCACTCATTTGTTCCCCTTATCTGCCTCGATAGGCACTTCTCCGCCTTTGGGAACGAGGCGGACGTGGAGCAACGGAAGGTAATGTTCTCTCCCTCTCTCTCTCTTTATCGTTCTTTCTTTCTGGCCTTGGTCACGGAATTTGCATCGCGCGCTGCCGAGGTTTGCATTCGCGAGCCAAGACCCTGAAGTGAGCTAGAGGAAAGGTGGAACAAGCTGGAACCGGCGTGCGCCGACTTCTTTTCGAGATAGATCGGCGAACGATAGCCGTTCTCCAGACGATAAGCGGCCGCTTTGACGGGGACGCGTTTCTTGCTGCAGACGCCCACGCTGCGGGCATTGTGCGAAATTTCTGCTCGTTTTATGAGAAACGACCCCGACTGCCCGTGGCGTTTGTGATTTTAACCGACCCGCCGCTCCGTCCCCCGAGCCACCCCCCGTAAGCGCGAGTTAACTCGCCCTTTGTGAGCGGACGTTTGTTGAACGAAATTTGTACAGTTGTCCGGGCCACCCTGCTGTAGTCGACGATGGCTCCGTTCTGAATTTTCTAACTTCGACGCGCTACGTGATCATTTCCATCCTGAAATGAATTTCTAATGCAGGGAATGTCGGAAAAGTTCTTGTTTGTTGCTTTTGATCTTGGAGTTGGGGTAACTGGGCCAGTTAATGAACACAGGCAGAGATGATACGGGCGGACATAATTGTTCCAGGTGGACCTAAGGTGCGAGAAATGGTTCTTTCTGGTTCCATACACAGAGACCCTCTATTCGGAACTGGGAAATCGATACACGCATTTCCCTTCCTCACTGTTCCTGGGTCGTTGATTCCTGGATTTGGGTAAACTGATCCTCAGATATATACGAGACGTCGTCCTGTAATACCGCGGAGTTGGATGAACTATAACCGTTCAATTACCCTATGATGAATTACGACCCGTGAGATCGATGCTTGGGTTACACGCTACGGAAACACCGTTTGATGCTGTTACTGCCATTCGGGCTGTCGTATCGTCTCCGATTAGGTCGCGCGTGCTGGCTGCCGCGAAATTGGCCGACTGTTAACCGTGTTATTTGCACAGAGTGGTCATTCGATATCAAATGTTGTCCAATGTTTTAAAGGAACAGCTAACCCCATGTAGCAAAGCTACTACACTTTGTTTGGAGAACAGTGACAATTGGGAATCAAATGTTAGCGGGGTTCTCGGAGAGGTGTCAATTTCAAGCTCAGATTCTGCCCTTTGTGACAGCAGAAACTGATGTTGAAATGAAACTGTCAATTGAGAGTGAAATGTTAGCCGAGACTTTGAGGAACAGTTGACTCGAAACTTTTTTAGCCTTTGTATCGAGTGCTATTGTATCAAGGAAAGGAGCAATTGGGAATGTTAACGTAAATCTTGTTGTCCCAGATTTGTAGAAACGATTCAAAATTTGGAAACTTAACTTTAGTGTGTTTTATGTGATATTTAACAAGATCATTATATTGGAATAGTTAGTATGTATGTATATAGTTTACAACAATTTTAGAGTGAAGAAGATTCGTTCTATTTAATTTTGGAAAATTATTTTTCCGAATTCCCATTTTTCGGTGAAAGCAGCATCGAAGCTAATGCACGCTAATCAATAATGGAAGTAGTTTATAAGTTAGTCTTTCAGATTCCTAGTTATGCAGATGACATTCAAAATGGCGGCCGTTTGAACGACTCGTGTTACACGGATGGACTATTTTTCTACAGGAATTCTGTGAAAGATGTATAGGTCCACTCTGAAAAATGTGATTATGTTAAATTTTAACTCTTGACCTCTCAGTGAGGTGTCAGCATCCCATCGAAAAAAGCATCGCCTCTGCTTATTCAAGTTTAATTCATGGAGGACTACTCGATATACATATATATATACCGTCTTCCTTCCTCGTTCAATTTTTACAGAGTAGTTACATTTACTTTTATACTCGGCTCTCTTGGCGAATGAATAGAAAGAATCGAAGTGCAAGAAGAATTGAATGTACAGAGGATCTCCAGTCAGATAAGAACTTTTGCAGCGACACAAAAGAAGACTCAAGAGAAAGAGAAGGAAGATTGGTTTCCCTTAGCTGAGCAAACGTGCTCGGTGTCATTCTCGAGTCTAATTTGCGAAGAAACTTACTTGGTCAGTGGATCTTAATTGTTTTAGTTGATGTGGGTATCCCATTCTCTTTTACGGAGTGTTTACCAGGTTCGTACTACATTGTATCTCTTTTTACAGCTTTTAAGAATATTGCTGCATTAGTCTAGATACAATAAAACGGTTATGAGAAATCAATTTTATATTTAATACTTGTCGAATGCAATAGATGCACACATTTGCGTCTTAAATACAGCAATTTTTTTTATAATGATCACAAGTTTTGTTGCACACGTTGTAAAACTGCTATGGAAATATTTTTAATAATTTCATAGTCTGCTTTCACTGCGACCACCATCATAAAAGCCTTGAGTCAGTGGCCTTGAAGAGCATCTGACTTGACGACAGAGAGTATTCACAATGAAAACCCAGCACAATTAATTCACATCATGGTTTCTAAACTTTTCGTGCCTTGCAACCCCTGTTCAAAGGTAATCTTTATTCAATTCCTATTTCAAATAACCTACCCCTATTAATTCTGAAGTTTCCAGAGTATGCTTGTGCGCCCCTAATCTCTAAGATACGTATTTAAAACCATATGTACTTGGTAAAAATCAATCAAATTACACAAGATCCGTATCCAGGCAGGTGTGCTTCACCCCTGAACAATAAAGTGGCAATTCCACACAAGTATGGCTGTATTTCAGCGTTAGCCCGGAAACTTCGTGCACTTTGTACAGTTTGTATACTTTTCGGCGTGTACACGTTCCACAGATTCCGACGTCTGTATTACATTCCGTCCTCGCGAATCTTCGCTGTGGCCCTCCGTGGAGAAAGGGCTACGAGCCGGGGAAGGAGCGAGAGAGATCATCGACTCGTAATACCGGGGCATGTCGAGCGAGGAACGACGAGCCTCGGGAAGATAGGTCGTCATTACCGGAACCAATTTTCTACGACGGAATACTACATCTCGAGTGTCCTCGTCGGGATTTACCGTAGCTGGCATAGGGTGCGCGCGGGCGGGCAAAGACGAGAAAGAGCACCGATGCAATGGAAGGGATACACGAGGCCGACGGAGAAGTCGCTGGAAGAATGGTCGATTTCATATGAATGCATTCCATGCAAATGCTCCGGGGGGTGGCAGGAGGAGAAGGGAACAGGACCGTCGAGGGGTTATGGAACGGGGCTGTGGCACGGGGGGCGGGGCACACGGGGAACCAGTCGGCTGAACCGTGCTAGCTAAAGGGGTGGGGGCAGACGTTCGGCACGCCGATGCGGAGATAATTGGGTGAATACATTGCGGCCCTTCGTACCGCGGGTATACAGGGTGATTCGAAAAATGCGGCTACACACTTTTGCCGGGAAACAATGAGCATACTTGGTGCAGTTCTGTCTCGATACTTGGGATAGAGATCTGTATGACATTTGCGAAGAAATTGTCCTCGTTACTTAAGGAGTGCAGCCATTGAGGAGCCTAGAAGCACTTATTATATTTATAATGATTTTTTAGTGGAAATTTTACCGGCATAATTGTGATATTATTCTGATTAAAATGAGACCAAATATGACATTATTTCGAGCACGTTTCTATAGAAATTAGCGTATTAGTATTTTTGATCTGTAGATTGATGTCTCTCCATCAAATTTGATGTACAATTTTTTCTTCCCGTTTTGTAATACTTACAATGCAAATGTATAATGGCCTTCGTATTCCAGCTGATTGATTGAATGCGGTGAGAAAATCTGGCTAACAGATACCTCGTTTCCCCTCTCTTTCGGGCGAAGATATCAATAGATTGATCTCGTTTCAGCAGATTAACGGAATTTCGAATTCCCCGGAGAATCAAATTGCGTTTGTTATTATGGCAGAATTATGCGCGTGGTCATTATATTCGTACCAGTGAATCGAAGCCATTTTCTTCGAATTTCGAATGGTGGATCGTTTAAACCGCTATACATTCTGCGAAAACGGTTGAAAATGACCATTCCATGTGATTGTTACGGGTACGAAATCTCCGTGTAACGTTAACGAAGAAGTTCAGGAGTTAGTGAACATTCGGGACGATCTTCGGGATTTATGTCCAACAGACTATTATCTTTCTTTTCTACTATAGTTGGCACAAAATGGACTGCACATTCAACAGCACTGTGATATCTACTATCTGCTCCTATCTTTGTTCTCCTTTTGTGTACCTTGCTAGCCAGAATACTTCAAAGATAAATTGCTGCTTGGGTCGCTTTATGCAATGGACGCGTTAGGCACTGTGCCTAACTTTCGCGAAAAATCCGAGGCCTATAAATTCGTACAAAATCAACATCGATTCGAAGGTGTACAAAATTGCAATTTACATAAATCTACGTAAAATCCATGAAAAATCCGAGACCTATAACGTGTGCTTTTCAGAATGAAATTGACAATCCAGAAGCAATTGGAGAATTTACAAAAATGTAAAACAAATCTTACAAAATAAGAAGTGGAGAATCAAAGTCAATGTTTGGAAACGTCTCGCGAGATGAGGAAAAGATTACGAATGCCTAGTAGAGGAATTTACGGAGGATTGCCTAGAGCCAGCAAAACGGCGTGCTTCTGGCAAGCATGATCCACACGGAAGAAGCAGCATCTCTATCGATCAAGTTAAATGAGCATTGCAAGCTGAAGCCAAAGGTAAACGTGGAACGGTTCCTGGCGGATCAACGGTGCCCGGATATCGCAATTTTCCTTTCTTCCTTAATTCGCCCGCCGGTTGCCGTTCGCTATAGCGTGTCAAATCTCCCATGACAATGACGTTTGCATTTCTGAAGTGCTGACGCGACCCATACAGGCCGTCGCGCGTGTACACTCGAAACGGGCGAGCACCGTTTTCACGGCGACGCTTTGTTTTGTTTCATCTCGTGTATACGTGTCCCCGTATACGTGTGTATTTTTTTTTATTGTACACCAGACTCTCGTTGGCGAACTAGCGACCGATGGGAAACACGGATACTTGACGCCGCGTGTTTGCCCGAACACCCGCGACAAACACGAAAAAACATAACGAGTGCCCGATCGCGACACGTTAATAGCGGCTCGAATCCGTGCCAGCATTGTGTCCCGCCAGTAGAAGCCGTACACTATAGGTGTCACTATACTCTACAGTTCGGAGACAGTACAGGGTGTTGCATCCCCTCCTCTCGCTATAATAGAGCTCACTGTAGCGACTTTGATATTATTAGAGTCAACCAGCTGGCCGGTGCGCTGTGGGAATTTTCTTTACCAAAAAAGTAAATTTTTATGAAACTTTAAAAAGTTGTTTGTTCGGGAATTTTTGTTACCAATTCCTTATTTGTTTAGGTATTACGTTGAACATTTTTCTGAGCGTTTTCAACAGAGTTTGCAACGATTCATGCCGCAGTTTCAGGCAGCATCCCGGAAAGAGTCTTTTTCCTCGACTTTGCGAATTCGCCGTGTTCCGGGCGTTAACGAGGGAGCGCGGCGGATCTACGGTGTTATTTTCAGATAATAGCGTGTCGCCGGCGGTCACCGTGAGCAGGTAATACTCGGCATCGGTGCAGTAAGTGTCGATAAAAATAACTTTACTTCCCACTTGGTCCGTTTTCCTTTTATGCTACGCTAATGACGCCACTAAGCGAGCCTGCGGCTCGCATGTAACTCGCCGGCGCGGCAGCGAGAGTGAGCGAAACGAGGGGTCGCCGCCTTTAAGGAAATTAGTTTGAAATTAAATTAAAAAACTTACCGGGAAGATTGGAAGCTGGACAATATCCATGCATATAGAACGGTTTAAGGAAATTAGTTTAAAATTGAATTAAGAGGCGCGGGGGAGATTTAAAAGGCGCATACCCGGTTCGCCGGGTAATGCGCGAAACCGTCGACGGTCCGTAATTGTCCTCGCGTGGCTATCACGTGCCCTTCCGACGGTAAACCAACAAAATGGCGACCACGACCTCCCTTTCATATTCGCGTAAATATTCGCTGGCCCCTTTTGTACGAACAATTGAAATTGGGGAATTAAGGGACAATTGCTGCGATGAATTCTGCTGGAAATTTTGTTCAGCCTTCTGGGCTATTGTTTTCTAAATAACGATTTATAATAATCACTCTGGTACGGAGAATATTGTCTAAACTATTTTATTCGACAATTTGCAATAATCATTTTTACATGTTGGCTATTTTCCAAACAAGATGATGGACGTTAATTGGTCTAGCTTTGAACTGTAAAATTATGGAGATAGTTTACGGTGACTAAACAGAATAGTGGACGTGTATTCGTGTAGATACTGAACAACTTTTGATTAATTCCTAATTATATTGAAAACTGATGTACTACTACTCGTCACATTCTATGTCATTTGCACAATTCGAGAAGAGTTCGCGCGTTCATTCCGTTTCTATCTTGCGGCTGTCCACGATAACACAGACCCTGGACCACGGCCAATCCCGTATTCGTCTTCAACCGAGGATTCTTTCGACCTGCCTCGACCATTTCTCTCTTGGCTCTGCCCGCCTCTTTCTTCCTTTGCATTTGTCTCTTGGCAATTTGACTTTGGAAACGGATCGCGTGCCGTTGCGCCGTGATTTCGAGGTTTTTCGGACCTTATTTTATTGTTTTCGTTTCCCTTTGGACATCGGAAAAGAGCTCCCTTCGGACTGTTCCGTCGAATTTATTCGGTTCTTGTGGTAATCAGCGCTACCGGTGCCAAATTTCCCCTGCGTCGTTCGTATTGAATTATTTTTGCGAGCTCGGTGAAATTTGAATGGTAGAATTAGTAGGATGATGGAAGATTTGTACACAGTTTGAAAAGAAGCACAATTGGAAGGAAATAAAATTTGTCTGGATCTCGAAGAAAGGCATCCAGCTCTCGTCAAATATTGATTAAGATATTGTGTGAATCTGCAGGGAATCTGTGAAACGCATCGAATCGAAACATAATTTGCTATTTTAATGAACGATGCAGTAACGTTTAAATACTTTTGCAGAACGCTTCAAAAATATCGCACCTGTCCATTATAAATGCTGTCAGAATATTAAACCGTCACGAGAAATTAAAATCCGTCGAGAATTTCATGACGTAGTTGTCACCTGTCGCAAATACGACAAATCAAAAAACATTTAATGCAGTTACGACCAAACGTATTCAACGGTGACGTTTTAATAAACTGCTCGGCAGCTGATCAGGCCACCAACCGTGTACGACGAAATTGTAATGAAATTCCTGTTACGAAAATATTAGGAGCAGACTCTCTCTCTCGGTCTTTTGGGCGAACTACATATTACAAGACTGCACAAATTGTTTTGAAGAAAACTAGAGGAAATACATTTTAACTTCTGTCTCTTATGATCGACTTCGACAAGTTTTACAAAATTTAATTATTACAAATTGTTGAATTAAAAAAATATGGTAGAACGTTCCGTGTCTAATTTAGTCAATGTAGAACCTTTAAAAATGATTATAATAAATTGTTCGATTAAAAACAATGGCACGTCAGGTCCTCATATCTTGTATTTCGTTGAAATCCATCGATTCAAAGAACAGTCGAAAAGAAATTAAACATTTTAGGTATTTCTCGAGCAAGGAGCGTTCATTCGGCTCTCTCGTCGACATCCTGCATACAATGGGCTCCGAGTTCGAGACTTTCGGTTTTTCCTTTGGTCGATAGCTGGCCGCAGTGCGCGACATAAGCGGAAGGTGGCCACTCTCGGGCGCAGACGTCATAATATCCGCCAGGATATGACATTAACCGTCCGAAAGGCCTACGACAATTGAAAGGTCGATCCGTTATTCGCGAATGCCGGTTGCACGGTTAATGGGCAATCGAGCAGCAGACAATTGCCGCGAACCGAATGAATCCACCGCCGAACCTCCTTAACGTCCTCCTCTTCTTTAAATCACCGGCGTTCGTGGCTGTTCGTGCCAATGGCGAATTTCATTCCTCTTCTGCACACTATGCTCGACGAGTGTTTTCAGGGGAAGGATTTTTGCTGAAAGGAAGACCCTGAGGAGCCCCTTTATGCGCCGCCCGGTGCCTTACCTGGTATTTCGGCGGGGGAAGAACGTTTCTCGTGAAATCTCTTTGAATTTTTATATATTACATCGCCCCCTTTTTAATGATTTTCTTTGATTTTTGATTGCGGCATTTTCGAGCGGTTAATACCGTGGGAGACCTTGAAAGCCGGACGCTTTTGAGGTGTTCACTTCCATTCAAAATGTTCAACGATTTTTTGAATCGGATTTTTTACAGTACTTCGCGTAGATTCGTTAATCTTTTTATTGTGGCTAATTAAAAGATGTTTAAGTTAAATCGAGACCCTCGTAACATGATGAAAAAACTATTTTAAATCAACTAGAATGATTAAAAGAACAATGAAGCCTATTCCGCAGCAGTAGGCGGTTTATATTTTCCATAAAAATCCGCAGTCTACTAATGACACAAGAAACGCGAGCAACGTTCAAACCTGCCGAAAAACGAGTAAAACTAAAAGCAACAAATTCCGGCACAACTTCTCCGCGTATTCTTCGGTAGACCGCGCGGTGTGTACGCTACTCTCCGAAATACAGAATAAACAGCGGGTAACTCAAACAAAGTCGGCGTTCAAACAGAAAGAAAGAACGAAGGAAAGGAAGGCAGCAGAATGTACGAAGGGGAAAGTAATGGGCGTCTCGAGCCTTCTATCCTCGCGAATAGACATATGGATCCTCTTTATCGCTGGAATCCCACCTCGGACCGATATCGCGTCTGCTCCGGGCGAGAATTGTGCCTGTTCTCGGCTCGTATTGCTCGATATACGTGGCAACGTAACGAAGTATCCTCGAGTGCGTCACGAATTAATAAACAGAGACACGGGTAGTAGAGAGCCGCACACATCGACGGAAATTACGAAGACGGGCCGAGAGAGACCGTTCAATCACAGAGCAAACGAGGCATCAACGCCTATCGGCTCTGCAAGGGCCACTCGAAGGGCGCCACACACGTTTCCGCAACAACGTGGATGTACACAAGAGCCCGCATCAACTCGACATATTTACTCTGCCGCTTGTTTCCCTCCGCGAAATAAACCGTGCTCGTTCCTTTTAATAAGCGGTCGCACCGCGTTACGGCCTACGGCTGTCAGATTCTACTGGCTGACTCTTTCTCTCGTTCTCCGTCCCTCTACCCCCTCTTTGTCCTTCTCTGTTCGGCGAGGGTGGCACGGGCGAGAAATGCCGAGCGAAAAAAGGGCGAGAAGGTCCGCGATGTTGCGCATCGGACGCTCGCAGTTCTCGAGTAGCGATGGGTTTAAGTCGCAGCGAATCGCTGGTCAGTTCGTGAATTTACCGGGTTCATAGCTTCAGTCTTGTTTTTAAAGAAGATCCTCGAGATGTTCTAAATGGTCTGTGATAGTAGTGATGGGTTCGAGTCGCAGTGGATCGCAAGTGAACAAGTTGGGGAAGTCACAGGTAGTATACATCATGTAGGAGGCAATCCTACCAACACAGTTTGAAAACTGATCTAATAACAATTTATCGCAACTCAGTCTCGAACCCAATTTCATGCAACAGCCTGATTCAGCTTATTTGATGCGTCTTGTTGGGAAAAGTTTCGATGATAGGTAAATAATCGAGGATCCTCGGCCGCCCACGCGAGAAAGGATCGAAGTCCCATCACTACCTGGAACGATTCCACAATTCCGAAGTATCCCCGGTGCTATGTGCGATGCCAGAGGAATCAGACAGTCCGGTTTCCACCCCCTTGTATTCCCCGTAGCGCGATATTGCGACTAGGGGGTGACCGTGGGCGCGCGTTACAGGCTCATCCATCCTACTCTGCGAAGACCCTCCCTTCAGAAGAGTGCGACATTCCAGACGCCGAGTTATAAAAACGTTATTGTTCCGCACGCGGCGTGTGCTCCCAACAATGGACGAGCCAGCTCCTCGTTGCCTTAGTTAGGGTCTGGGCTGGCCACAATAACCCAAAAAGTATATTTTAACGTTTTCTGTTTTTCTTAAATCTTTATACAGCAGGACCTCGATTGATCGGCTTAATCGGGAAACAAACAGCCCGAATAAATCGAGGTCTGAGGGGAAACACTTAAAATGCATATTTCATACTCAACATAATAACCTGTGTATTATTAGGACATATATTTCCTTTTCAATCTCATCAAGATAAATACCAGCATGTACCAGTGTACTATATAATGGTCCTGAGGGTTACGCAAGGTCACACAAGGTCGAATAAGGTCAGAACCGAGACAAATAACTCGATCACTTCGTAATAATAATAATTGCAACACGGTCCGCGCACCTCCTGTTCCACGCGTGCCTATAGTCTGACGGGAAAGTTCATTTTTCCGGGATCATCCTCTCGCAGGTAGCAAAATCACAGACACCCCATAGTTCCCCAGACACCGTCACATTTCGCTCAGACGGTCCATTCCTAATGGCACGACCCCCCGTGTATAAAAGTTTATTACGTTAGCCGAGGCGAATGGTTCGGGGGTTGCTATCCACGCTTCTCCGTCTTTTCGGGTGGGGTGTGATCGATTTTTTCTATTAGCTTATAGGCGGTTTCTATTAATTTATTACCCTGGATTGTTCCAGTTATTGCGTTGTGCCCTAACCGGGGGTTTTAATTGTGATTCATGGGCACCGCGGCGCGAAGGGGTGGAAATTGTGTCGCGCGGGGGTGGCATTACGGTCGAACAATGATTACTTTCGGCGCTCGAGAAGGAAGAGGACGAGAGACACAGAGAGGACACTCGCTAGGATCGATGTATCCGGGTGTCTGTTACGGTTCGGCAGAGTGTCAGCCGAACACCGGGGGGTTAATTTCGTTCCTCGAAATGCAACCGCGCTGCACCACGTTGCACCGCGCGCGCGTTTCCCTCGGCACGGAGATCGATTGCATCTCGCCGCGGAGCCATGAATTATAACGGAGGCTGGCAAGTAGCTGGAAGCCGGTAAATAACGAATAGCGTTTACGTTGTCGAAAATGACTGGTGGATTGCTTGCGTCAAGATCGCTTAAAGGCGACGGCTTGAGTCGAGTTACCGTGTTTTAGCGGTTTACCCATACTCATGAGAGATAAACACTATACCGAGTAGAGATCGTGAAATCGTACTTCTTGCGATCCATATTTTTGCCTCAACCGGAAAAATTTATATAAACGATTTGAGGTTCTCTCTCTATGAACCGGATCCACAGTCTGTTTTCATTCATTTTATACTACATCATTTTTATGTTTATACGAAAACTGCCTTCTTAGCCTCGCAAGGTAGAACAAAATCAATCGACTGTGCAATAACTTCAGGAGTCCGTTAAACAACAAGCCCAGGGGACCTTGAAATGTTTACAACTCGGCAGAGAAACTTTACTTCGATTATTCCCTATAACCTTTCGTTTCGTGCCTTCACCACTTTTTACGAACGTAATATTTATAGAACCAAGTAAAATTGTTTTCTAGTATCCTAGCTTGTAAACACGGACGATAAACTTCGCCGATTAGTCAGGTGTCAGAGAGTTTTCCATGAACTTGTGAAGTTGCTCGCTTGAAACTCCCTGCAATTCTGACAGCTAATTTTTCCAGGTAGTATACTGCCGTCATTTTCTGCTATTATCTTATACCTCTCGCAATTACAGTCGATTGTCCGTCGTCAACTCTGATACCTGGACGTATTTCCATTGAGTTATCGACGAGCCACCACGTGTGGAGAATCCAGACTCATTTGGAGTCAAGTGCGCAAGTGTACTGACACTTAGATGAATTGCAGAGTTCTGGTTTATTTTTCACGTAACTTGACAATTATGATAACTGTACGAATAGAACAACTTCAAAATTAGTACAACTTTAAAAGTAGAAAACAATTTAAAAATTGTTTCAAATTGAACATGGTGGTTTTCGTTGAAAATTAACAATTCAAACGTTTTATTGATTAGGTTAGAACTATTTAATCTATTAAAGTGATTTATTGAAGAGAGAACTTTCCATTTGGTTTCTATTCGTTGCAAACGGTCAAGAACATTTTAATTTTAAAAATCCACATTCAAAATACATTCTCTGGTGTTTTCATTTCAAGATGAACCTCACTTAAAAATGTGTCTAGAATGGGCTGGAGGGCCGATAGAAAAATGAATTTTCCGCTTCTGCGGTGGAATATTCGCAGCCATCGAGGCTCGGCGAAATTGGCCGTGGAACGATGATTCTACCCGCGAGTAGTAGTCTTTAAAGTCCGGAATCAGCTGGAATCGTGGTTCTGCGTCGCTGGCGGTTCTCGAAACGCCGGGCTCATTTCGAGGTAACCTGAAAAAGAGGAAACGGGTTAGCCCCGGCACGGCACGACATCTTAACTGCTTGAAGAGCGATCCTCGATCCGGCGCTGGCCTCCGAGCGCGTCGCTGGTTAACGGCCCGGAAAGCGAAAGACCATTACGGGGAATCACACGCTCGATGACACTCTTCTACTTAGGAAACCATATTAGGCCGAACCGCTTACCGCTTACCGCTTAAATCACCGCGCGCGTAATTTCGAGGTGAAAGGTCGATGCATGGATTTATAGGCGGTTAGCGTGCACACTATGGGGAGAGTCGATTCCCTCGGGATGCACGCAAAAATTTACACGACTCTTGTGCGTGCACGCTTGAAACAGTCTAGTTGCTGTCGAGCTCGCTGTCTTTTCGGTTTACACACACATCTCGGAGAAAATGGCCGGCAAATAGCCTCCTAACTACTATTTTAAATTACATCCACCCATTTTTGTTGTAAATGCATAAAATCGTCATGTTATGAACTTTTACACCATAGAATTTTCTTTTGTAATTAATAGACTGCGGATCCTCGTGCAAAATAAAAAATGTTCGCATTGATTGCAGGACACAGAAGCCAAATAAAAGATATATTCTTCTTTTAATTTTCCTACTAAACTGAAATTAATATCTTGATGTCCTTAAATATTTTTAACATGTCCACTGTTAATTTCGATTGTAATTAATTAAATTAAATTGTATTTAAATTGTACGTGTTCAGTTTTGTTATAAATGCATAAAATCTGCAGTCTAGTGATTAACATCTAATACAAAACAGTACGATTTTCTTAGTCTTAATTTGAGTATGTGATTTCATCGTTCATCTCGAGAATTATTCTGCTACATTCATGATAAGATATTTTGCATATTTTATTTTATGCTGGCATCGTTACGGTTTGTGTATCACGGTAAGAAGAAATATCAAATATTAATGTCTGGCTTCTCCCATATTCGCCGTCAGACGATTCCCCTGCCAATCGAGAAATCTCTGTTCTATGAAAGTTTCATCTCTAACCACCAATCCCTTCAAATCGATCGCCATTCCTGCAGCCGACGTCCCCGCGTCTGAGAAACACGAGTCCCCTAGGTAACGTTACTGACGAATTTGCTACTGTCTGACCAAGTGATTCTGGCAGTCCAAGGTCACTGCACCTTGCATCGAATGACGTTGACCTCTCCTTTTCGACCATTGCATTTTCACCCTTCGGAAATTTAAAATTTACCAATGAAAATCACCAATGAAGTTAAGCCAATCACCAGTTAAGCCAATGAAAATCGAAAAAGGAAGAGAGAACTCGCAATATATGAAATTTTAACCGTAGATTCCTTTTTTAGTACTGTGAATCGATATTTGAAATAATTAAGTATTTTGTATTGAAATATCAAAAATAAATGGGTAACGAGATGCATGGTACACCTGTCCTTTTATAATACTGCAAATTACCTTTTGTATTATTAAACGTGCTCGTTTTTAATGTGTTATACGTACTGCTCAAATTCTCGTTATATTTAAATGTAATATGTTTAATTCTTTGGTAGCTCGGCTTGTAATATTTTCAAGAGAACTTTGTAATCGGAGCTCAAATATTACATATAGTACATTTAATTATTCAGAGGATTGGCTTGTCATATCGTTAAAAATGTTCCGTCATTAGAATGTGAATGTTAATTACATCAGATTTAATTACTCAAAAAATTGGTGAACGATATTATAAAGGAAAATCTTCTAGACATTTTTCCTTGATTTTCTACAATCCATAAAATTATATGGAAGAGTGGTGCGATTATGTTTTTGTATTTGACTTAATTTTTAGAGTTCCCAAGGTCACCCGCAAAAATTTTGGAGATAAATTCTAGGAAGACAAAATGTGTAAATATTTTTTGACCTAGTGTAGTCAACAACAATGGCTTTTCCATTCGAATAGGAGGAACTGACGCAAGGAGCAAAGTCCTGCCACGTTCACGGCGCTGCAGACGATCGGAGATTCGGCGGCACGTGTGCCGAAAGCATCCATTTTCGGAGAAAGGATGTCCAGCCGCCCCCGGACCCCCTCTTCCACCCCCTTTTTCCGTTTCAGATCGCTCGATTGTTCCCGTCACGTTCGTTAAGAATTCCGCGCGTTACGGACGGCGCGCATAAGGGCGTGACTTGTTTTTCGCATTCGCCGCGCGCGATCATATATAATATACGATTTAAAATGCCACGACAGTGTGTTCCGCGATTATGATAATGCAATCGCCGCCATGTATAATTTATAATGTTGTACCTCTTCAACATTTTCCCTCTCGCCCGATAAATAAAATAACGCCAACACCGCCATTCACCTCCGTCATTTTTCTTCAAATTCTTCTCGATAAATTTTCGGCTTGAAATGTTATCACTTATTATAATTTGTCAGTGTTCGTTGCGAAAATATCGAATTCGCTAGGATTAGATATGATTAAAAAAATTCCCACCCCCTGGCGTGCGTCGTTTGTCATTTTCAATCGCTGTGCACTTTATTGGCTGTTTTATATTTATTACCGTTTTCAGTATTGGCGAAAATTTCTTTTATGGAAATATCGTATTTGGTAGAGCTTTGGTTTATCAATTAATGTACTATTCATTTTATTTCTTAGGGGTGGTAGAAGTTGGTGAAGATAATTGTAAACCATAATCTATTGTTTTTAGAAAAATATTATGTTTGATAAAAGTGATGAAACAGTTTATATAGTTTGACGTTTTTATCGAGTATTATAACGTATTTGAGGTATTTGTTGGTAGAAATTGATGTAAGCGTTTTCACACCCTTCAGTATATTATTTTCATAAAAAATATTTAACTTGACGAGATTGATATAAAATTTCTGCACTGTGACTGGTTCATCATTTGTCATAGTAAATTATACTAGAAAATTAACATTTTTAAATTTAACCTTTGATAAATTTAGAACTATAACATTAACTTTTCTTTTGCAACAGGAATTTCGGCAGAGACCTAGTTTATTAAATAAAGTATGGTTGTTAGTGGACCACCAAATATAAAAATTCGAGTAGTTGGTCGATTCCCAATAGTTTTAATAAGATGATCGCACCGTCATCTCGTTTTATATTTTTACAGAAGTCCGAGGGCCGGTCGTTCGGTAGAAATTAGAAACGGGCTCGCGAATCGATAAAATGGAAGGTCGATGTCTCGGCACAGCGTTGTTTCGACGCCGGGCGAAACGATCGACGCCCCGTTAATTGGCGTAATTATTCAACTGGCATTGAACGCCGGCGAATTTTCGCGATCGAGCGGACCGATTAACGAGTGCCCCTTCGGTGCACGGACCCGGTGAAACTGGGACGATTAAGACGCGTCGACTAGTGATTCATAATTAGAAGGGAGTTCGAGAATTTATTTTTCCGTGATCGAGTTAACGGAGTTCATGCCACGGGGATTCATTGTTCCCTAAGAAATTCAACTTCCTCCACTAGTAGTAGATCACTGATTACACTGTGCCTGCAATCTGGGATACCTTCTGTTAGATTGTTACAGAAAAGTTTATCAAATCTGCTGTGAAATAAATCTCGGTAAATGTCGGAACTGGATACGTTTCGAATAAAATATATTTGAAACAGGAATTGATATATTAACATTTACAGAAGTCAGAATTTTAATGCTCTACTTGCCAGCAATTTTATATAAATCTTTTTAAAAATCAACAGAGACAGCAATTTCATTCATAATTTAGGAAATATTTCAAATTAACAATGTAACAATTTAGCCCGAAATTACTATTTAAAAGAAAATTTTCGTGGTCTTACATGCACAAAAATGTTTGAATATGTTCACTCAATACACGCACGTACAATGAAGAGGAACTACTACTGTCTCCTGTATACAATTCTTCATCATCTACCACAATTACTTCTTTTGAATATCTGCTAAAACATTTCACATGTCGGTGTCAACGAGCAAAATAAGTACCTACGAGAAATCCGAGAAAATTCAAAACGCAAACTATGCAGTGGATTCGGAGAAGACAGAGCGCAAGCTGCATGGGGGTGGGTTTCGCAGGCATGTGGCTCATAAATCCTCGGCGAGCAACAAGTCCCGTCACGGCTTGGTCTTGGTAGGCGTTATTCTTCGGACTTATCGGAAGGAAGGCGTCTCTGCAACGGCAGTCGATCAAAATCAAGGAAACTGGGGACGCCGATGCAATTAACATCCACCCCCATGGAAATTGCGCGGGCAGTGCCGGCACTTTAGGGGGTCGCAGCATCCTGGGGATCTGTGAGTAGACGGACGTTCGGGGATGACGGGGGGGACAAGTGTCGAAGCGGGTGAGAGATCCGAGGTATATTAGCAGCATTAATTATGGAACCCTCGCGAGAAGGGGTGGTTCGCGTCGTTCGCTGGCCAATCCTCTCGTTGGCTGGCCAAAGCTGGGCGTTGCACGGTGGTCGGTTTTTTCAAGAGTCGAGGACAAACAATGTTGTTCGTGGAACGTCCGATTTTTAACAGTAACATTAAAACACAGGGTGGTCCATCTAAACATAGCCACCATTATGTCATCAAACATAAAGAAGACAGTTAGGTGGCTACATTTACGACCACCTTGTATAAAGTTTTACTAAATAATTTCTTGACTACTAGGAATGATCAAGACGATCCATTAGAATGTCTTTAGTTCTGGCTCAGCGATCAGCAAATGATGAAATAATTTTGGTAATGTGTTAATATTGATTTGAGTCTGATTTTCTGAAGAATCGACCACTGGGCATTAGGGAAACGAATGGTCCCGGCTGAAACAAGCTGGTCCGAGGATCGCTGGGGAGTTGAGTGCCTTCGCGCGATGGTCAATCCTTCCTCGGGTAAACAATCCGCGTCTCCTTGCGCGTCTATCAATTACCCCAACCCTTTTAACCCTCGGAGCACCCCGAGGCTGATCCGTCGGTCGTTGCCGGCGATAACAGGCGTTGTCGTTGTCGATCGTCGGATCGTAGCGCTGTCATGGTGTTGGTAGCGTCCCGGAACGTCTGAGGAGGTCCGTTTCACCATAGTCTGGTGGTGGCTCTTTCGCAGGGGGGCTTGCGTCTGTGTCCGTTGTTCATTGCTCACCATCGTACGTGGACCCAGCTCTCCTGCGTAAGGGCGCAAGGGAAAGGGAGGCAGAGGAACGGGAGAAAGCCCTTTTATTAATTGAGTCCGGCTGGAAACGAGAAGAGTACCCGGGCGAATCTACTTCAGCCTCTAACGGGATTCTCCACACTGTCGCGGCCACCGACCACGTCCAGCCTGGTCAGCAACCTAAGATTGCAACGCGTTCCGATAAAATCCCATTAACTTTATCTGCATCCTACCCTACCATCGCCGTCGCCTTCTCTCTTAGCCGCACACCTAACCACCCACGCCTCAACCCCTTATTTCTTCATGCTTTATCGCGCTACGACGCTGTCCTCCCGCGTTATGAATCGCGTATAAACATTGTCTTCGATTAGACGAGCAGTGCCCACAAGCTAACCTACGCGATGCTTGTGAATTAATTATGGGGACCGTGTTAGGAGAACCATAACGTGGAAACTACCTACTGGTATTTTAGCTCGAAGTGTGTTAAATTTATTTGCTTTATTAATATGTTTATTAGATTGAAAATAATACAAGGGTACGTTAAAATTTTTCCAATATGCAAAGGATTACGTTCGCGTAGGGGCTGAGCATTTATTTCCACAGGGTGTCGATTTTCGAAAAATCCTGTCGATAGGCTGTCAGAGGAATCGAGGCGGAAACCGGATAGCAAAAAACCGGGTGTCAATAGCGCGTGGACGGGGAGA
The DNA here is from genome assembly GCA_028455615.1 of Lasioglossum zephyrum. Classification (NCBI taxonomy): domain Eukaryota; kingdom Metazoa; phylum Arthropoda; class Insecta; order Hymenoptera; family Halictidae; genus Lasioglossum; species Lasioglossum zephyrum. The sequence continues at coordinate 17,783,236 of CM052329.1, read as the reverse complement.
TTTTTTAATATTGAATTTTCGATTTACAGTTACATTTCCATCAATTCCGGGGGGCCGGCACTCGTCCCAGAACAGTCCGCCCGGAGTTTCTACCGCGATGCAATTACAAACGCAACCCCTATCATCGAATATCGCTTATTAACGAGTCGGCCACCGGCGGGTCCGTAAACTACCAGCACCGACAGGGTCGATAGGTTGCTTTATGCGTACCCGTGTCTCGCGAGAACCTACCATCAATTCGCCGCGATCGACTGTTTGCCTCGACCAGCGATCGATCCGGTCGGCAGCCGTTTCCCTCCTGCCTTCTCTGTTCACTGACCTCTGCCCATCGAACACCAACGCAACTTTCCCGCGTGAATATATCGGGGGAAAAGGACACGAATTGGAAACGCCGCTGTCGCCGCCAGCCCCATGAATTTCGTGCAAGAACATCATTTCCGAGCAATTCTCTTAAGAACGCGCTCGGCGACTGGCTCCGAAGTATTGCGATCTCGAACAATCGTTGCTGTCGCTGATTGATGTACAAGATTTAGCTACGATCGATGCGCGAAGGGTGATTTCTCAGAGAAAATTGAGGGGAAAGTGTACAGTACAATTTTTTTATTTGAGACGCTGCGAGAAAAACAGGTTTACTTTATGGAAAAATTCAGGTTCGTTTCAAATATTTTCCCCGAAAATTCTCAATACCTGGGTACCCGAAGTCGAAATCGGGTCAGGAACCCGGAAATTTTGATTATTCGTTGACCCGAACATCATAGGTTCCAATTTCCAAATCGATCCAAGCCGACCACTACCCAACCCGACTTTGGGTACCCGAAATCCCGGATACCCTATAATTTTCGGGTCCCGGCCCATCCCTAGTAATTATAATCTAGTTATTTCTTAAATAATTTAGCATTAGAATTGTCAAGGTTTGGGAATTCTGTAATGTGCACAGGGGTCGTATCGCGTTACAGTTAACAAACGACAATCTACAATTTTTGCCTGGCCCAGCCTTCGTTGATACTTTTCGTACACGCGAGAGACGTATACTTTCGAAGTCTCGATCGGTTGTCAACGTAACATCAACCAGCCCATTAATAAACTAGTCTGCGGGGCGCCATGGTACATGATAATCTAGCTTCGACCCATCGTGGGCTGGTTCTCAGCCCTCTTGTCCCTCGACTCCATTCCCGCGCAGGGAGAATTACCCTCTTCTTAACCCTCTGCCATTCAAGTACATGTTTAGGGCACGGTTGAGTTCGCGAGGCTCTTTAGTGTGCAGGCTCACCTTGTTGCGTAATGGGTGTTAACCATAAAAACAACGAGCTAGACACTGGCTGTCTAAATAGCGGGACTCATAACCGTTTTTGAGAATTAAGGGGCCATTCTCAAAGCCGGAACCACTTTAAACGCGTTCTATTTATTACGTTGCGACTTCCGAATGGTCTGCCCGAGTCTCCGGGACCCTCTAATTCGCTGCCGCGATAAGGGAAAAAGAGAAAGTTGTAAATCGGCTCGCAAGTGCTCTTTTTATCCCAACTGTCTCCTCTTTCCATAAGCCATATCCACTGAGAAAAGAATTTTCTAGAAATTATTCCATTTCGCGTGTAATCGAAAATTGAAAATATTAGACCGCGCCATTTTAGCGGAGAATTAACTTCATCACATTCATTCGATGGTGATGCACGACAATGTGATTTGTCCCGTATATTGTCTATTTTTCTGAGCCTCTATCTATTCATAGGGTATAACGAAGTGACTCCAAGTTCTCTGATCAACATGAATAAATTGTCTCCTTTCACGGTGACAATAATGAATGGAATCACGTCCCAATGGGGGCGTAAGTGTCACGGTCGATTTGCGACGATCGACTTTGTCCAAAGTTCGGAAGACACCATATGTTTGATCGAGTCACACTATTGTCCAAGTCAATTTAGACGCTCTATAGTACGTCTAAAGAACTTGTAGCATCTTTTTTGCATGAACAATTCTGCGAGATACGCAATCTGTTGCTTTCTTACAATGGTAACAAGAAACGTAAGTATACAGAGTGTAGACAAAGTACAGGTGCAGATTGATGGATGGGGTACCATTACTGTCATTAACGTCAAACCCGGGAACGAGTTCTATGTATTGCAACAATATTACTGCACTATTATTTCGAGGAATTACCATATTTATAGTGTTGCTAATGTAATATTCCCCTCAATGAATTTACTCTGTTCCTGGAAGGACATAAAACATCGCGCAGCAGGCTCGTGCGTATCGATCGTTTCTGCAATTCTCGGTGAACGCAGGGAACGAAATCTGCTCGGAGAATTGTTATCAATGAAGGAGGTGTGCGTCAACATCTTATTTGGATATCCTACTTCCAAAACTTGTGAAATATCTGACACAGATCTGCGAAACGCAATTTAAAAAGGTTTTCAATACAGACCCAACTAGAAAGTTGTAAAAACTATCGTACGGAATTTTCCTGTAAATTTTAAAACACTTGATCAATAATGACCTAACCATTTTTGATCTCATTCTTTTTATTTGGGGTGTGGGGAATTGCATCGAACAGTAAAATGTGCAAATAGCGTTGCGCTGTTACGCTCGGTATAAATCGGGTTCTTTAAAACGGCTGGGTGTCGCGAAGTGCGCGTTCGGAAACGGCAATGGAAGGGCTGGAGAGCCTCTGCTATGCAGGACACTATGAAAACGCGACAGCAGCGAGTGGCCCTGCTGCGGCTGCGGGGGTGTTGCGCGGGGTCAAAGTTCTCAGAGAACATCAAACGGCCGCGCGGGATTACGGTGTGTTCTCTCTCTCCCTTTGCATGCACATGTCACTCGTTGTACGTACCAGCCATGAATGCGGGCGTTTGCCCTCTGTTTCGCGTGGAGCCGGCTACGCTCGTTTACGTCTCGCGCAGCCGTTTCTCCATATACCTTCTGTGCCTTGTGCCTTGTGTGTATTCTTCTGGACGGGGGGTCCGGCCGTCGCGCCATCGGGAATAGGGTGCGGACGACGGGGAAAAGCACGGAAAAACGAGACGTTCCTTTTTTCCAACCACCCACACTCCTTTCCACCACCCTCCCACCACCCCTTGACGAGCGCGGAAATCACACGGGAGGACCCCCAGCTGCGTGATAAGTTCGCGACGTCGAAGGGGAACGAGAAATTTATTTACTGCCTCCTGTTCCGGACTGCCTTCATGTTGCTGCGTTGTAATGCGGTGACGTTAACGGACCTCATGATGTGACACTGACTACTCCATTGGCAGACCTGGTCAGAGGTCTTTTTATTCATTTATTAAAAACGAATGCGTAGAACTTGTGAAATTGACAACATACATCTAGAGGTAACGAACACTTATTGTACCTTTTATTAATGTCATTGTACTCGAAAGCTGTAGGTTCATTTGCATGGGTCACCCCTTAGAAGGTGGAAGCCATAGCACCGAGCCATTCAAAATGAAAATACGTGCAATCTATCACAGGTCTCGCAGTTTGTTCAGCTGGAACAATCGATTGTTTGTTATAAGAAGTCGCAAAGTATCCGAAGGTGTGACTGCGGGGTTTGTCGATAATAATAGTTTATCGCTTCTTTGTGCGCCCGACGAGAATAAGGGGACTTTCTAAGCAATTTTCCTCCAATTCTCTCCGAGTGTTTGTTCTGGTAATGATTCTCGGCTGGTTCTTTTATTTACTGAGCAGGGGAAGCCATTGAACTCACAGACACGCTTCTCTCGCACGAAACACTGCTATCTGCGCTCTGTTTGCTCCTGGACTCGAGCAACAAGTATCGTGTCATTATGCATCGGCGGAGCTCTCCATTTTCTTAATACAAAAGTACAAAAACAATCCAAAACATTCTACACGATACAGACTATCTAATCATATTTGCTTAGCGCTTCCATCGAGTGGAAGAGAAATGTCGCGAACGTCATTTTTTAATCTTATCTTCAAAAACGCGTTGCACATAAGTGCTCTTTATTGTTCATGTAAAACAGTGCTTAAAATGAGCCTCGACTCTAAAAATACTAAAACTTAATTTTTTTCTTATAATGGGAAACTTCTCGTGTTATATGATTCATTATATATTCGATGCATCTAATTGCATCAGAACTAAAAATCTTGAAGACCTCTCGACAAGGGACCCATCCACAAAAACACGAAAAAGACATCGTTGAAGAGGCTGGCAACGTTTTCGCTGAAACCAAGAGTCTCTAATTAGCGTGTCCCGATGAATATTCAAAAGGCGGACGGTAAAGAGGGACGATTGACGATTGAGGGCAGTCAGGGCGTCGTTTACAATGACTGTGAGCGCGGTAGACGGACGAGAGGAGTCCTTAGGAGGGTCCGAAAGAAATTATTCTCGGCGTGGTAAATCAGTGCTCCACCAGGTTCCGAAGTTTGGCCCAGCGGCGATAACTCGCGACCCTAGAGGGGTTCTGGGACGAATCTGCAACCGTCGGGATTAGGCACGTCCCGCCTAACGCGCTGGAACGAGCCGAGTTTGCGGAACTTCCTTCCCTCGCTTCCCTCGCGCCGCGCGCGCGACCGTATCGTGTTTCAGGAGTTGCACGTGCACCCACGCCTTTGCACAAGCCTCCTTCCAAACGTGTTTACGCGGAACACTGGAATAACGCGCCTCCGGAAATTGGGGCTTCGTTGGGAGCGACTCGTTTCACCCGGGTCCGGTTCATTCGATCTTTTTTCGGGTTCGGTTTCCCACCCATTAACGTTCGACGAATGGCCGGCCGAAGAACCCTAAAAGTAGTACCGCTCTATGTCAATTTGGAAGAACATTTTATTTTGCCGGGTTTACTTGTTTTGTGATTAATTGAAAGAATCAAACAAACTGCAAGTACAATTTTTTCGGACATTTTTCGATCTACTTTGGAAAATACGTGTCTGAAATAATATTCAAGGATGCTGTATGTCAGAGGAGAGCTTGCAAATAATGAATACACTATTTACGCAATTTGTTTTTATTTCAGAAATAATTTCGGATATCATCGGCTTCGCGTGACGAATCATGTAAAACGCATTTCACCGGCACGTCTGTAATTCGTCATCTCGTGTCGCATTCGTCATTGCTTTTAATATTCCCAGGTCGTTGACAGATGCGTCGTCGTTCATGTCATGACAACAGCGTCACGAGACCTTTTTATTTCGCCTGTCAATGGCCCGACGGTGTAGTTGAATGTTTTCGGGGATCGTCGATTACTTTAATATACCGATCCATTACAAGAACGTACAGAGCTGTTGTCGATATTATTATAGATGAATAAATAAATCTTTCATCATTCATGAAATGCCGCAATTAATTAGCAAACAGGTGAACTACATTAATTGTCATTACATTAATTGTACGCACACAATATGCACTAATAATAATAAGCATTAAACAATCATGAAATCCTTTCTTAAAATTTTCTAACGATCAAAGAAGCAACGAAGGATGTTTGAAAAGATGTTAATCCGCGTGAAGAACGATCGCTGTCGACGATCCATTTGGCAGCGATCAAGTCCACAAAATCCTGGCATTAAATCAATTTCAGTGGGCGAAGTGGCCGGTTGAATTTGGATGAGAAAAAACTTTCTACTCGGAAGTTAGCCAGGGTCTTCGGAGGAAGCGCGGACCCAGTCATTTTCCACTCAACTTTTCTTGTACGTCGAAGTGCCTTATACCCTGGAAGTGGCACTCAAAGGTACCTGGCTATCATCCGGTAGGTCTAACGACATTCTCGGGCCAACAGTCCCGATGGAGGAGCCTGATGACAGGCCAAGGAGAACGTCCGAGGACATGCAATAACAACAGCGTCGAAGCGCGAGTCCCGATGACCGTCTCGAGGGGGACGACGCGTTACAACATACGTCTCACGTCGCGTTTGCGATCGATTCCACTGAATCGTTCATCGTCGTAGACCCCGGATCGCTATTTTTGACGTGTACATTACGTCCCATCGACGACAGAACAAAGAGGGTAATCGTGGCCCCTCTTGTTCCGCACTTATTCCAACGACAGACGAGAACTGTCAGCGGCACGCGACGCGGTTTGACGCGCCGATGTAGAAATTCTGCAGTCTACGGCTCTTCCCTGGCGCTCTCGCCTCCATTTCGAAACTGTTTTCAAAGCTGTCATCGATGCCAGACCTAACGCGAGCAACGTTCTCTCGAATGCGATCCGAGCTCTCTCGCTAAAGGGAAAAAATAGATTGGGTTCGTTGACCGATGCACGCTTACCCCCCAACCTGCGCGCGAAAACTCCTGCAATATTTATTTCTCTCTTACGCTCGCTGTGCTGCGGCAATTTAAACGATACAGTGGTCGAAGGCTGTGTTTCAGTGCGTGCAGCTAAAATTTCAAGGCCGCGGTACCTTGCGTGCGGGAGGGATCAGGATTTTTGGAGAACGTGAGTGATAGTTTGTTAGTGTCGCTGGAAATGTGGTTACTTAATATTCCTTTAACTTGATAAGTACCACAATTTCATTTCCAATTTTTTAATCTAACTGGTTAGTATTTATTTGTTGAAATTGAAATTTAAATCTAATTATATTATGATCTATATCCTGTACTGTGTAATACATAAAACGTAACTTTGTCGGCCAAAGCGTACTTTTATTTTTAATAGTGGTGGTCGAAAATTGGTTTTGAAAACAAGCACAATATCCCGAAAAAGAAGAAACAGGTAGGTGCATTCTTCCGACGCAGTCTTTCGTCATGTCTGCTCGATAAAATCGACGACTCAGTTTTCTCAAACTTGAGAATGTCACATATTCCCCATACGCGAATCTTCAGAATTCTTTTTACACCCGTCTCTATATTTCGAAGACCATTCGCCGAACTTCCCAAGCACGTTTCTCCTAAAAAGATCGAACCAGCTTAACAAATTGATAAAATTCAGAAAAATTGATCTGTGTCGATAGAAGAATATCCTGGCGACGAAAAGAGACAGTCTTGCATTCCTTCGTGAATGTCTTACGTCATTTCAAAATCCTTTTTACATCTGTCTCTATATTTTTAAGAATATTCCTTCAACCTCCTGAGAAAAAACTTTTTATTTTTAGATACCGCGAAACGTTTGATTTTTTAATTGTGTTGTAAGAGGTTTAGTGAAGATATGAATTAAAACTGTGTGAAGTCTTATCCTGAAATCATTTATGAATACATTTATAAAGTTAGTAAAGAATTGTACACATTGAGAGAAATGTATACAATTCAGAAAGATTGATCTACAATGTAGATACTACATTGAAAGAGAAACAGTATTCCAATAACGAGAGAGAGAAAGAGAGAGAGAGGAATACTTGGATTTTTTAGAAACGTTCGTTCGTTATTTCGGTTTTCGATTCGATAAGACCCGCGACTCAGTTTTCGCAAACTCGCGAACGTCACATATTCTTTTGTGCGCGGGTCTTCAGAATTCTTTTTAAAGCTATCTCTATATTTTGAAGAACATTCGGTAAACTTCCCGAGTAGTTCCCGTTTCTCGTGGAAAGCACCCGTAGAACAGTTCCGGGAAGTCTTCTTCCGCGGGAGCACCTTTGAGAATCGAAGGAAATCTTCCGGGGAAAAGTAGACATCGAAATGAAGAAGCTCCAGAGGTCTTCCGATCGTCCCGTATTCGAATCCGGAGTTAGCAATCCCCGGAAGTTACCAAGCTGGTTATTCCGGCGGACTGTCGTGACCGGCGTCAAAAATACCGGCTCCCCGAAACTTCGTTTTCCACGATCGACTTCCACAGGTGACGTGGAAGTTCGATTGTACATACATACTGCTCGTCGTGAAATTCTACGACGACCTGTCAAATTTTCTATCAGAGAAAAGCGATTCCCTACATATTATTTGCAGTGGTGCACTTCTTACCAATTAGAGAACGCTGTCCAAGATCTCTAAAATGGGTTTCCGATGTTTAAGTAAATTCCAAGACAACGAACGTCCCATGTGAGTGACGGTAAAAACTGAACGCCTGAAAATATGATCCAGGGAGCTAGAATATGTAGTGTGCACGACGACTTTAAATAGCAAAGTGTATGAAATTAATTTGGTCGTGATGAAGTACGACAGCAATCGTGCCATATGAGTGACGGTGATAATTGGATCGTGTTAATTGGAGTCGAAGGCCATCAACAAAATAATCCGGAGAGACCAAGTATCAAAGAGGAGCGAATTACGGGAGCATTCACCTAGGAGACGGAGGGAGCGGTCACGCAACGGCGGCTCGGTGAAATGCGTCGTGACTCACAATGCCGCGGAGAAGAACCATGGTAGACAAAGCCCGTGGGGGAGTGAGTAGAAAAAGACAATCGGCTGGTGAAAGTGGAATCCGCATTTTCTGCCCTCCTTTTCTGGCGGTGGCGCATTATGCTAGCAGAGATCGAATGATGCCGGCGCGGCGCGTCGCGTCTCGTCGCGTCGTGGCGCCCTTAATGCATGACGCAGCCCGCAGGGGCGGCGCGACTCCATTGCACCTTACACCCTGCACCCTGCGCGCACGTATTCGATTGGCCGCGGTGCGTCGCAACGCAATAATATCGCAACGATCCATCACACCACCGCCGTCAATAAAACATCTGCCCGGTTCTTGCCACCCTCCTGCTTTTCTATCTTGCCCACACCCCCGCTCTTGCACTTTCACTCTTCGATCGGAGCTTTTTTTCTCTACGTGGCAATCGATCCTCCCCCATCTCCTGCTTCCGACGACTCGTTGAAAATGGGATGAAAACCGTGAAAAGGGGCTCCGACGAAAGAAAATAGAGGAAAAAGCGGTCGAAGAGGCAGAGGGAACCGAGAGAAGAGCGGCGAAGGTTACTAAGAGAAAGAGTAGCCGAAGAAATTGATCGAGAGGGAAGAAATTATTTTTGTTTAGCTTTTCGATAATTAGAGTGCTGCATGAAAATGAAGTTTAAAAATCTTCTTTTACATAATACTCCCAATCGAGATAATTTAATTAGGTTGCAAGCATTCGCAATTAAAGCCTCCCTGCAAAAAGAATTAATCCCCACAACGAAGTACTTTCATAGTGGTCTTCTTCCAATAACCACGGGTTTGCTTGAGCGCGCGCGCGCCGACAGCCTTGTAAAAATGAATTTCCAAGATAGAATTCCGGGAGAACAGAAGCTCCATTCAGTCGCAATAACAATCGCGACTAGACTCGGGGTGAGCGTTCTCCGTCGACCGCGTTCGATCCTCACGAAATTCCAATTCGCCGTCTCGCGTGTACGGGCCGGAGCTTAGGAATTCGCGCGAGGGTTGGCTACGAGGTCCTCTGGAGATCGAGGGGGTGGTAGCTAGGGGTTGAACAGCAGACTGGTCGGGGGTGTGGGCCGTCAGGTTGCTTCTACTCTCGAGAATCTTTCCTCTCGCTTTCTTCCGAGGAGAAAAGAAGAACCCGAAGATGCAGCGCGTCTCTCGGCCTTCCTACGGATTGGATTCTTTCATTGAATTGCAAAGCAGCGTTCGGCGAATTTAACGCGGGAAATCGCGACGGCGTGTCCATCGTTCCCCGGAGGTCGTCGTCGTCTTCGACATTGGTGCGGGCGTCAGCGTCGTCGACGGACGTTCCGTGTCGAATATTCCGCGTTTTCGACGCCGGCGCGCGGAAATTCAATCGAGAGTGCCAATTATCGCGCGCGCGGAATCGGATACCGTTTTGCAGAGAGAACGAAAGGAGAAACGCGAGGTCGCCAGTTCTGGAGGTGGGGATCGAAAGAGATAACGAAATGGGAAACACAACGATTCGAGCAGCCGTGAATATTGGATACAACGGTCGGAATAATGAGGGCACACCGGTATCGCACATGCTACGAGCAAATTACTCCTAGCAGCCGAGGCCGCTCGTTTCGGCCGCGCGTTCTGTCCAACGAAAACGACGGAACACCGTGCGATGTAAATATCGCGGAAATATCGCCGCGTTCAGATCATTTCGAACACTGTTTTAGGATCGGAATTGGAGGGAATTGACCCTTGTTCCGGTCTGGTCACGCCCAACTCTTTCTTTACACGACTGTGAAATAACACGGTCAATAAAAAGAGATACCGTATACAGTCAATCAAAAAAGAGTTTGAATACTAAATTTCCCAGAAGTAATAAATCTGGTCTCATTTTTAAGCTTCAGAATTTTACGTTTACAACAAACCATTATTTTCATTAACCCCTCGCGGTAGATAGTACAACAACGTGAATTTCATTCGACTGAACTCCTTCAATTTTTCGATCTTGCACAATGAGGTAAGAAGGTTCGTGAAAGTTTGCACAAAAAGGGGTGAAATAATTGATAATTGTGCAATACCCATAAAGAAGACTCGAAGAAAGGGAGTGCAACAAAGAGAAGACAAAGGGTTCGGGTTTAAAAGTGAAACAGAAGAATAATGAAGACCTAAAACACAGGTATGAATGAGACTAACAAATAAAGAGGAAGAAGAAAAGAAAAGAAGAAGAGGAAGTTAGTCAAGGATAAGAACAAAGTGAAAAGTCTTTGAGACGATGCAGAGGTAGTAGGAGGAGCAACTGACGATGTTCGATCCTAGCTTTTGTCCCTTCTCGCCGCAGGTATTAATGATTTCGTGCAGAGTAAATCGAGGAACGCGTGATCGAAGGGCTGCAACCCGCTCATTCAAGCTGCGCTCCGTGAACGTCAAACGCAGTCGACTTCCTCGTGGAAATTCGATCGCGTGATACGAGCTGTTAGGCGCAAGACTGAGCCGGCGATCTTCGTTAATGAGAAATTATGGGCTCGAGGGACTGGGGAGCGAATTTACGAGCACCGGCCTTAAAACTACATGCAAACAGGGACTACGTTCCGAATTGTTCTCAACAATATCGCACTAAGAGCCGAATTTTTCAATTCTTTGAAATTTATCTTCTTTGGTAATCCTTGTTAGAGAGAAAATTAGATATTTGAATTCAAAAAGCTTCCATTTCGTAAATAAGATTTTTAATCACATACGAGTTCGACATCACTGAGAACGGTCCATTTGGCTGCCATGTCCTGAATCGTGAGCCGTGGAAAAGACAGAGGGTGGACTGAACAGTTAGGGGTGTGACATGGTGCGGGTCGAAGGTCACCGAAAAAGGTAACCAAACGTTACGCAATAGAAACGCGAAAGTGGTAGGAGAGAATGGCGGTCAAAGACTATCGAAGCAGAGGCAGAGAGAAGATGAGTGCCGGAAGGGGTTCCTGTGTGAGGGGTGGGACGGGTGAAAGGGAAAACATGAAACGCAGAGTGTGGGTGGAGAAAGGACGTAGACAGCGGGGGCAGGTAACAGAGGCTATTACGCGGCTCTTTCTACCGGCGCCCTTTTATTTTCCATGGTCCTGCCGACGCGCTAGCTACCCTTGCTCGACTACCTTCTAGAAACTCCTACACACGCGGAATACATCCATTCATTTGGCTTTGAACTTCAATGGTAATGTTATTGCATCGTTACCGAAGGTCGCCGCCTCTTCCTCCCGCTGCTTCTGGCTGATTTGCCTGTTTCCTCCCTCGGAGGCTAAGGAGATACTACAACGCGTAATGCGATTTTTCGATCCACCCTCCGCCACGATTTTTAATAAGTATCTCTTAATTATTCAGTACAGAGCTGTTCCGTTTACTTCCTGTTACACGTTTCTGCTGGGAAAGTGAAAACAACCCTTAAAGAGATAGTGGATGTTTTAGCGAAATAAACTATTAACGTAAACGAGAATTTCAATGTGCAGTTTCTGTAATTTTAGGTTTCTAATTTTTCTGTGTTAGCAGATTTGAAAAATTAAAACATTTCTAGAATTCTATATCATATACTAAAAGTGCAACAAAATTTGTTATCCTCATTTCGGCAACCCCTCTTGAACATACATTTGTATATTCAGGAACGCAATAAATGTTTATTACTACATATTTCAGTTTCTCTGTAGTCTGCGCTACACAGACAGAATTTGACTGTCAAGATAGGTAGACTGTTAACAGAAGTAACACGGTGAAGATGTCAGCTGACACGGTGCATCTGCGGCATTGCATGTTACAGGAATTTCAACGAGTAACGCTGCAAAAGTGGAGGATGATTTATGTCGTGTAGCGAATGCATTTCGGAAAGAACGTGTCGCCAATAATTTGCGAAGATCAGAAGTGATTTCGTGATGATTTGACTTTGGTAGACGAAACTAGCTCAGAGGAAAATATAAAGAAATTTTCGTCGAGAAATGCTGCCACTGTTTCAGTGCTCTTCGACGAGTATTTTTCTAAGTTGTTATATTAGAATGACAGAATTAAACGGCCTCTCTCTAAGATTTTCCGCATCTCGCTAACACAATATTTGTCTAATAAGATTGCCAGCGACCCAAACTTGCTTTAATAAAATAAACGAAACAGGAAAGAATTTACGGCCTGGAAGAAACGTGTCCGAATACAAGACCAGTCTGTTCTACAATTACAACAGCTTCCAGACGAGGAACACGTGTTCCATCGTGTCCCAGAACCGGAGAGTCTAGTGTCGAGTAACGTTTACCTACAATTTTTCTGCTGGCCGATGCTTCTTTAACCAGCCTCGAAAGAAGCCTTAAAAAAAGAAGGGTCGTCCTTGACCCACGCACCCTCTCCGTTTCAAAGGACTTCCGCCTGACCTTCGGCTTGCTAGAAAACCGAGACCTCGTTTCTCTTCTCGGGGGAACGATATCGACAAACGGAACGCATAAACACGTGTCTACACCGGGGATTTGCCAATCGTCCCGAGATATTCCCTCGGCCGGAATAGGGTAGTTTTGCCATGACAATTTTGGCTTTCCGTCGATCTTACCTCGATACATGTGATTTTCTTTTGAGCATGCCGGGAAATTGCCAGCTGGGGCAAATAACGTACCTGGAACACACAGAAACCAGAAATTAACGTTATCAACAATGCTTTAGACTTTTGTAACAACAAAAATTATAATCTGCGCTGCGTATATCTAAAATATAAAACTTTAGGGGACTTGAAAGGACCAATATCTCCATTATTTACGGTCATATAAAAAAAAAAACGTTTTAGGACAAAGTTACACAAAAAATTCCTCACGATCACCTTTGACAAGGTGTGTGTTTAAAAATGTATAATGGTTGTCCTAGAGGGGGGTCTGCGGTATCCTAAAATTTTGTTTGGTTCTGGAAGAACCGCAGGAGCATGGAATTACGTGAGACGAGGATTTCGCGGGTTTGTTAGACGAGCAGACAAGTCGCAAGGAGAGGCCGTGTCGCGTTGTTACGCAACAACAAAGTCCCTGCAAGAAACATCAAAGGCCCGTCACGGCGTCCCGCGTTCGTCATAAAACGTTCCTCGATTCCGTTTGTCCAGAAACATCAAAAATGTAACGCCCCCGCGAAACGGAATACAATATACAGCACCGCGAAATACACGTCTGCCGACACCGGAATCGAAATTACACTGGCGGCGACGCGCTGACAAAGCCTCATCCGTGGCGACATGGAAACGGTCCCGTGTGTGTGTGCCATGTTAAATAATTCCCTATTAACCTAACAGGGAGGAAACGCTTCCCTTGCATCTCGTGATAGTCGAGTCGAGACGGTTTGCAAATTTTGACCGGTTGCCACTGCAACTTTCGAGTAGGTACTCAAAATTGATCTGTGATAGGACATTGAATGTGTAGAAATTCCTTATTTCCATTGAAGAAAGTTCATGTTTTAATGTGATGGACAAGTTCTTATTTAAAATTGAGAAAAATTGTAGGTGGGAGTTTAAAAATTGTTTGGTTCTGTATTTAATTCGGAGATTTTTGATCATTCAATGTAGTGGATAAATTCTTTTTTAAAGTGTACATGTGTTGTAATTGTATTTTGTGTTTGAATTAAAATATTTTTACTTTATAAATCTGGTGTATTTGATATTGTCATTGTAGGTGAACGGGCGACTGTCGTTATGGCCGAGGGAGAGTTAAATAAATTTGATCGTGATGGCGCTATTTTGTTGCATTTGACAGGGTGGTTTAGGGTCGCCGGATGTCCCCGGTAGCAAATGGTCCCAGACGCCATTCGGGATTTATATTACATCGTTGTAATATGCTTAAAAAATAGAGGGTGTAAGGTTGCCGCATGACAACATGGATCAAGTTCAGGAATAGCGTATCGTTTAATGGCGAGACCCGACGCCCACGCTTGACACCTCGTAAAAACTTTAATCAAACCTAATGACGGCATTAATTTCGCGCAGGACTTCACGGCCATCACGCTTTATCGCCTTTCAACGGGAAAACTGGCCGCGTATCGAATTATTACGAGCAAACGCCGGACTCTCCGCCTCGTAATTAAAATTTTCACTGCGACCCCCGACCCGCTCGACATCGTAAATAGGATCGCTTAATTGATCCGAAATCGGACCGAATTACAGTGAAACAATTATTCATGACAATCTTCAATGAATACCTTTCTATTTCAATTATATACCTAGCTAAACACCGACCCGCCTTTCGTTTAGCAATATCAACGCCACATGCACGAATCGATTTCACATCGACGAACATTTTTAGTACAATATTCAAGAAATGTCTCAATTTCTTATACGATTGTAGAATATTCCTTTATTTATAGTTTTATTGTTCACACATTAATTCTTGGCATATCAATTTTGACAATTTTTTTTGACACATGCATTTTTAATTTCCTTTAAAAAAATGTTTATACAATAGATTTAACATTGATTTGTGTGTAAAAAAATCTTTTCACTAATAATGGTTTTAAAAATGGTTCAATCTGATTTCTAGATACAGTACACACAAATCCTACAATGTTGTATACATAAGACTGAAAAATCTCTCACGATCGAAAATGTCTTTTAACGTACCTATCGGATAGCGGACAGTGTCATAGTTCTTTTCGACTATACCGTGGACGATCAAGAAGCTCGAATTTCAAGGCTGAACAGAGTCTCTCATCCAAGTTTTTTGCCACTCTTGTAGCAAGACTTCCAGCCAATATTTTCAAGAGATATTCTTGGAAGCATAAAATTTATAGGTGCTCCATTTTGATGAATAACCAGAGCTATCATCCTTTTCGAAGGGAACATTCTCAGGCCATAACAAATCGCTCGTTTGAAAATATATTACAGAAATAGTCTCGAGCTGACCTTGGACGATCCCAAAGAAGAACTCGACCGAGAAACTCTCATCTAAAGCGTAAAAGAGATTTGATATAACCTGATCTGTATGAAGCCGTAAAGTAAATTCGAAGGTCAGTTTTATTTCCCTTTGGACAGAGGCGGCAAGAAGAATCCTCTTCTCATTCAAGAAGGTGTCTGCAAAGAAGAAACACCCTTAGGGAACTTCAAAGCATCCCTTGTACCTTTGCGAAGTTAAAAAAATCGGATCTTCTGCTTAATTAATTATACACAAGTGGAAGCATATTTTGCAAAAGTTTCAACGAGAATTTTCAAAACGTGACGATAATTTTCTTAAATAGTCAACATCGAATGCCCTTTCCATTAAAGCAAAAACGGAATTAATCCACGTTATAGTTTCTGCGGAGAAAATTCTTGAAGAAGTCATTTTCCCGCGACGACAATTGTACGGGGCCAGCTCCAAGAAAATAAAGAGAACGTGTGGGCAATGTTCTTGGAACTGCCGCGTCTGGTGACTTTTCGACAAAATATTCTGCCTATTCCCGGCTTTCACGGGAGACTATTCGGTTCAATTGGCCGAATGTGACGGGAACACCGAGCATTATCATCTAGACTGCGTTGTCGTTCCGTGCGCGATTCCAACGATATCAGACGGTTTTTTTCCGGCGGCACTCGAGGGGACAATATTAATTTAAGCGTTCTTAAGGCGCCTCGGCCGCGATATCATCTACGACGAGAGGCCTGTTGCGTCCTCAAGTGCATTAAGATAAAAATGCAAGATGGGGAGCCCGGGTAACTGCGAGCCGCCGTCGAACGAGCGACAGAGAGACTGCGAGATTTCTCGCTGGAGATACAGCCAACTGTACAGCTCCCCGTAAAAAAAGTATCAGGCTGAAAATATACCCTGTTAAATGGGCAATATCTGCCCCTGGGAAGTGCGTTTTTAGCCTCGAAGGGCGCTCGCTCTCTTCCCCTTTTTTAATACTTCGCCTGTGGTTTTCGTCGAATAGGATAAAGTGGCTGTCGTTCTTATCGAATCGGAAGCAACTTCGATCACGAATTTAGGAGCGAGGCTAACCCCTAATTGGTCTACGATGCGTCTAAATTTGATTGATCAAATATTAACATTTGGAATCAGCAATCGAATTTTTAACATATTATTTGTCGGTGATTATTTTTTAATCTTTGAAAGATAAAATCGCCAGTCTGTGTATGGTACTCTAGTCGTTCACTGTACGTATTTTGCACGATGCCCGATTGTCCCTATGCAGCGGGCTGCTCGGACAAACGTGATCAGTTAAAGTAAAAAAGATTTTCAGTATCAGCGTCGCGTGACTCACCGAGTACATTAGTCACCGGTCCCCTCGAATCAGTTCACGCGAACCGTGTCCCGCAATTTCGGCTTGTTTCTGATGGAAGAGCCAGTCGCCACGGCACATTAAATGCTGCTGGTGTACACACCATGGTTCGAATGCCGTTCGATCCCAGCCGGTCCGTCATCGATTTCACGGTGAATACCGTGTGCATACTCGAGAAGGATTCTTGTCCGATACCGATCGGTCCAAGTCCTGGGGATCATTTCCATGGGGTTAATTGTCCAAACGGGAAGCTCGATGACTTCAGTTTCATGGTCCATCTTTCACGATGTTTCCCTGTCTTCCCCCGGTGATTGTCGCGCGCCGCTAAGAGAATTCGCAGGAAAGAGAAAAGCGGCAGAGAAGAACATAAAAAAGAATAGAGAGAGAGAGAGAAAAAAATGAGAGCCGTCGAAAGAACCCCTCGCCGGCTGCCATGATATCGTGGAAAAGAAAGAAACGGAACTCGGATGGGGTGGCGAGAGGGCGAGGAGTCGGCATATTGAAAGGGAACGCGATACGCTCGCGGAGGGGTGTTTATTAAATCTGCCGTTTAAAAGGAATGGAATTAATTCCGCGGGACGTTTCGGCATTCGTCCGCAAAAATTTCAAGGGCCGATAAGCGGGGCAACTTCCAGAGGCTCCTCCAACCGGGGGGCTCATTGTCGGGACGAGAAACTCTCCGCGCGCGCTGTGCTGTTCCGAGCCGATCAAAAGGAGACGAGCACAACGGGGCCGGGGGATTTATGACGCTACAAGCCAACCTGCGGGAGGGGAGGGGGGAATTATTGATCCGGCTTGATTCCTGTTAATTGCAAGCGTGTCCGACCAACGTCCCCTCTTTCGATCGTTTTGCACCACTGTTTATCGCTTTTTCTAACAAAACAGCTACCTTGACAGTAACACATCAATATTTTCAGAGTCTGTGGATTTGGCCACTTTTAACAACCCCTTTTGATGTCCTTTGTTGGGCTTAGCCTTTACAGTCGGAGTTATTTTAAATTGAAAATTAAACATTTCTTCCGACCTAGAATAATTACATTGATGTAATAATATTGATATAATACCTCATACAGTACTTAGTAGGAAAAGGGTTAATACAAATTTGAATTTCAAAAGTTATGAAATACAGAACAGTTCCTTTCTACAACTCGGGGTGGTTATACAAGGTGATCCGGCAAATATTACCTCTTTCATGTATGCCAAGAGGAGCACATACTGGCGTCAAGAACTTGTGAAGATCATGAAGGTACTTTGGTCTTATTCTGTTGCTTGCGACACAATAATGGGTGAACGTGCCGCCTGTTCAGGTGCAGTAATATCCAAATAGCAGCGTGTACAACTACTTTTTGGATCCACTCAATGTTTCCGAAGTGGAACTCGCGACCTCCGGCTCCATCGCGTTGCACTAGCGCACAGAATTCCATCGAGGGTGCTCGCGGCGTGGCGGTGGAACCGCGGCTGTTTGAGTTCCGTCACCCATTCTATACAAGAAGTGAGCGAGTCGGAGAGTGAGACGAAGAGAGAAGGATGCAGAAGGGGTGGCAAGCCCTTCCAACTTGACGCAAGTGTGCCGCCTATTTGAAGCTCCACCCGCGTCTGTTTACCGGCGTCGATGGTGGGCGGCGTGTCTCCTCTGAGAGAATCCGACGAAGTTCGCGGGACACGACTTCCTTTGCGGTATAAACTATATAAAGAGGAGCTTTAGCCTGGCCTGGCTTGGCCTGGCTGAGGTCATGGAGCGCGATAAGCGGCTGGAGACGAGAGACAGACAACCGACAAGCACCAGAACGCTGATAAAGAGAAGGAAGGGCTGTTTGCCAGTGAACAGGCTATGTATTACCGATCCTCCTGCAGCCTACGTTTCTGCTTCTCTTCCCTTAGCGAGCAGATCACCAACGCCGGATGCGATACATCTGGTGTCTCACGTCTCACGGATTAGAGTCCGTGTGCGCTTGCGGATTCGGCAAAAATCCCAGCAATAGGACCAGCCTTTCTCTCGCAGCTGGACATTTGCGAATTCAGAATACTGCTGGTCGCTTCGATGCCAGGTTGCTGCGTGAATTAGACTCGGGCAGTGATCTACTATCGGTCGAGGTGTGCGACGTTATTACATTATGGTAGGTAGTAATAATTTTGCACAAAAATGTCTGTCAACACGCAGATTTTCATTCTTCAAGAATAATATTCAGCAGGGGTTTTAGGCTCGACGAGTTGCGTAGCAAACTTGAAGATATTGATATGGGTAAATCTACTCGTAGAGCAACAAAAATGAATAGGTTCAAAATTTGTTTTAGTAGGTAGTGATATTTTTACATGTTTTCGATTTATTTTTTCGTGTTCATTAACCTCGTGGGCCATAGTTTGCCGACCTCTGATATAGAGGAATTCGAAGTTTTCAAAGTTTGCGAAATGACCAGACCCGTTCGACAAGGTGACCGTTGGGTACGCAGTCTTTGCGGCGCCATTTCGTACATTATTTCAGCAATGTCGCGTGCGAAATCGGCAACGGGAAAAAACTGTCCGTTCAGTTCGTGTCGGGGGTTGAGTTTAATGAGCGGGTGCCGTCGAAAATTGTCTGTTTTCGCGAGCGGGGGCGTGCGCCGACCGGGAGACGTGTCATTAAAGATTGTTTGAAATTCGTTGCGTGCGGAACGAATTTTCGTACATCAGCTGTACGACGAAGGAGG
The DNA here is from genome assembly GCA_028455615.1 of Lasioglossum zephyrum. Taxonomy (NCBI): domain Eukaryota; kingdom Metazoa; phylum Arthropoda; class Insecta; order Hymenoptera; family Halictidae; genus Lasioglossum; species Lasioglossum zephyrum. The sequence continues at coordinate 17,764,133 of CM052329.1, read as the reverse complement.
AACGCGTGGAGTGAAATCGGGTGTCCATCGATGCGATGATTCAGTTCCGCGAAGCTATTCGACGCGACTGCGATCGAGATCGCGGCACGCGTGCACGTAATTCTTTTTGGTTTCGTACGCGGAATCGCACTCTCGTGTCCGCCTTAATGGGAATGTTATTGCACCTTCTCTCGTCCACCGGCCGAAGAAATTGAACGTTTGATCCGTTTCTTCGATTCCCGCGCATGTAAATCAACCGCTATGCCATCATTATACAAATTTCTTGCTGACAAATATCCGCGGCTAATAATACGCGATCGTGTCTTAGGAAAAGCTGTGAAATTAATACACACTCAAAATTGTATAAAAATTCTAACGCAGATGATACCAGAAATTACAAGAAAGGTGTGCAAAAGAAATGGAAACCATGACGTACCCCATGAGTTCCTCACTCAACTTTTTAAGTATTCCGCGCGTCATTGCGTCCGCGAATACACGGCGGCAGGTTTTCCGATCCGCGCGCGGGAATATAAAATTTCTCGCTCGAAATAATAAACGACCTATCTCCAAATGAAACACCCGCAAAGACACGGGGGTCGGCGAATATATGGATATATAATTCATACGGCGTATTTGTACGGAACTCTTTTACAAAGCGCCGGTATCCTGCCGCGTAAAGTAAAGGATTACGGACAAGTTATGTAAAATGCTCGTGAATATGTAACGTATGTAGATCGCGGTGCTCGCATAATAACGTGGCCGGTTCCTTTTTCTTTATTCTCACCTTCGCGGACCCTTTTTTTTCTACCTCGGTCAGCACCGGCAGGCCGTCTTGAGACTGTTTTTACGATTGTAATTTTCCCCATTTGCATAGCCACGCTCCCGCGCCAGTGACGCCCGGATCTTTGGTTTTCGATCGTAAATTACGTCGACGCGGAACTGATGCGTTTTGCAACGTGCGGTTTAGAAAAGCTGATTTATTGTTACGAACAACCGGTGCTGTTGCGATCGAACCCTATAAATTTGATATTTTAATTATCACTTCACTAGACATTAGGATAGTGTCCTGCGATCTCTATTGACTTCCGCCGATTTGGAAATTATAGTTTTATCTACAAATAATTTTCTAAATAAAAATAAGTCTCGCTGCTGACCTAGTTTCATGCGATCCATTTGCTATCTAGACTGCCGTTCTATTACTTGCAGTGTATCAGTTCCACTGAGCGCCGTCGAAACCGAAAGTCATTGCGAGATCACTAAAAATTGAAGAATGTCCAACATCAATTTCGATCGGACGGGAACGACGAAGCAGCGGCGCCACTGAGAACGATCGAGGCCACAATGGGAGTCATATTGAATGCTCAGAGTGAAGTATATATCTACCATGTTATAAGGTGAAAAGTCGTGAAATCAACCGTTCCATTCAATCTCTCAGTTGCAAAATCTCTTCTGCACCCATGGAGAACGACACTCCACAGATTTTCCATAATAAGAATTCCCTAAAAAGTACATTTTTCAATTGAAATTTCAAATTCATCACCAAACCTAGACCCAAGGCATTTGTCAACAATACTGAACAATGCTCGAACACATCCCAAAAAGTATATTACCTCGACCTCACCTACTTCTCCTATAATAAATTCCTGAAGAAAATATTTCGCACGCTTCGATCCGAAGCTCCTATTCAAACAGCACAGATTCGCGCCTCTAATAAATTACCCAGAAATGAGTAACAGGATTAAAAGGGTCGTAGGGCTGGTCGGTTTCCACAATCCATCAAACGGCGTTTCGAAACTGAAGAAACGAGGGCCGCTTTGATCCGCGATTCTCGAAGTTTCGAGTCATCACATTAACTAGGGTGGGGGGTGGTGGACACCATCTTTCACCCGGAAAAGAATGACCGAAGGGAAAAGCGGAAAAGGAGGAGAAAAAAAGAAAAGAGGGCCGGTAAAAATCTTGGCCTTTGATGTGCATTGCTACGGATGGACGTAGCAACGGGATAAACCACTCAGTCGCCCTGGCATCCGGCCGCTGATGCGAACCACCGCTTGCGGCCTGATCACCTGACCTCTACACCTCTTCGCCGGGCTCTCTGTTTCGCGAAAGCAGGACAGAACCCGGCCAGGAAGTAGCCCCGGCTCTGTAATTACTGTCTTCGTTCACCTCTTTGTCAAAGCGGCCGGATCCTAACGAGGGCGGGGAACATCGGCTAACAGGTAGACACGCTGGAAAACCGTTCGCGTCGTTCGTACCGGCTCGTTTTGCAAACTGGTATTTATACTTTATCCACTAGTATCTCTTTCTACCATCGGTAGGACCACCTTCTCGTGATTCGCGGCAGTCTCGCGCGAAAATATTTGATCCGCTAATGCCTGTTGCCAAATGGATTACACCGCAGCCCCCGGGGCGCAACCCTTGCAACCTGTGATTTCATACCAATTGATTGATTTCTCCCGTTTTTTATGCAGCAGGGTTCGACTCGAATGAAACATAGTGGAAATTGTAGCTCGACCGATTTTTTGCAACGTTCAACGTTAAATCAATCCATAGTCGTTCGAGAAAGAGGATAATATGCAACAATTTTGCTGTTGGTCATTAAGAATGTACGAAATACTTTAAAGATAAATTATTGTTTCTAACTATAGTTCGCATAAAATCGAACAAAATTCTGGCTTCTATTTTTCTAAACTTCCAGAAAGCTGTCTAATCCGATAAGGAAACAATTATGCACGCGGACAGGCTGCTTACTCGTTCGACCCGCAAAAGTTCGTTTTTCCCGGTGGTTAATTTTCGCTGCGAAAGCGAGAAAGTAATACAAGCTTCTGGTTAACTGTCGCACGCCACTGTATCAGATTATTTCCGTAGTGTTCACGTCGGACTTCTGACCCACTCGAATAAAGAAACGTTAACTATCGTCGCCGAGAGGGTGTACAGTACGACGGCGGGCGACCGTTGACATAATGGGAGCGAGTACCGCGCCTATTTCTCGCGACCCCCAGCTGCATTTTACGCGGAATTCATTTTAGCGCGGTTGCACCACGTTGCACCGCGTTGCACCGCGGACAGGTCTGTTTAAAAGGATGAAACGTGGTCGTGTGACAGCAAGGTGTGCCCGGGACGTGAAATCAATGTTATTTCCGCCTTCGCCGGCCGTCTAGCTGCTGAAACGCCATGAAAGAATGGCTTTTTACGCGGCCGCCGCTGATTGGCAATGTCCCGATGGATCGGTGGGTTTCACGGGAATTAAATGGCCAGGCTCTCTCTCTCTCTCTCTCTCTCTGGCAGTCTTGTAACAAGGCGACGCTGACACTTCCGTGATGGTAATCGCTGATCAACGTTGTAACTTCGGAAAAATGTGTTACTGCCCAGCAGACGGACGCACAGTGTGCTTGTTTTTCGCGCGCTACGTGTTATGACACTCTCTACTTTTGGACTAGCTGACGTGGGAGGAGCTTTGACTGGACCTGTGCGGTAGCATTTTCCCCAATGTGGACGGGACATATTTTTTATTTTTCCTAAAGTCCACAGTCTTTACGTATTTCTAAATTGAATAATTTTCCAAAAATATCGAACAACCAGACAGACAGATCACCAAGTCAAAGAGAAGAATGCCGAGTAATTGCAGTGACCGATCAGGCGCAGAGTTTGCATTTTGATTCGAGCACGAACGGTTGTCTCGCTAATTAAAGCATTTCGGAGTGGGTTCTCAAGTCAGACAGCAAAGCTTTTTCCAAGGGATCTCTGTTCGGCGCGATTCGACGACCGTTGTCGGAAGCTCCGAGTAATATAGGAGCGAATAAAAGTTGCTGGTGCGGTGCACGGGCCCGGAAGTTCCTCCCGGAGTACTTAGAAGTAATCGTGCTCGGCGCCTGCGTTCAATGAGAGGCGGAGTCGAGCAGAGCAGAGAGGAGAAGAGAGGAGCAGGACGAAGAAGAAGCCACTCGATATCTGAATGACAATGCCTCGTCTCGGTGAAACCGTACACAATTATGGAGAGATTGTTTTCTCAGTCGGCGATCTCGTATTTCCGGCCAATCTATCGCTGGTACGCTGTAATTACAAACTTCGCGGGCTTTTATCGGCGACATTTTTTCGCTCGACTCGCATCTACCGCTGAGTCTATATACAGTCGCTCTGGAAAGTAAATTAACACCAGAAATACCGAGACTGATGTATATTTCTTTATAATAATATCAGCATTGAATTTATTCAGATTTGTACTAGAAAGTTCGTAAGAAAATATTTCTATAATTTCACGAATTTAAAAATATGAATTTCATTATTTTGACGGGCCAGGTAGTTATAGTATAGGACATTAAGTTTTAGGTTGATGTAACATAAAATGTACGATTCTAGAATTTAGTTTCAAAGACAACTGAAGGTCATAATTTAAATTGAAAAAAAAATAGAAAAAATTCATGTGATTTAAACAAAAATAAAATGCTTTTCTCCGAAATTGCAATTGCTTATTCGATTTTCGAGACGAGTGTACCTTTCAGTTTCTCACGAAGTATTCGAGATTCCTCTGCTCAGGCAACTTTATCGAGAACTTCCGCGTCGACATAACGAGAGAATCGAACGCATTGACGGCACCCGGAATTCGATGGATAATAAGGCTTCTTCGAGCGGACTTGTCGATTGGTGTATAACAGTATCGAACGCTGTGAGAGACTTTCTCCTTTTACACCAAGAAACATTGTGTTCCCATCTGTGATGCGAATTAACTCTCTAACACGTTGAAAGTTCTACCAAAATATTTAATTCAAGAAGAATTTTACCAGCTTTTACCACTACCATCTGCCAATATTTATTGATAATAGTTTCTAAATACATACGACTCGCAGCAAAGGATTTCTGAATCACTTTATCAATAGCATTAAAAATTTCGATCGTGAATTAACCAGTCCATCTCTGTAAAGTAATATGTACACGGTATAGCAATTTCTCATGGTATTATTCTTTGAACGAAGATTGCTACGCTTCCTATTGAAAGCAAAAGAACATTGTAATACATTAAAGTACATTTACAAGCCAGGGTCGTTGTTTAAATGGAATGAAAAATTGGAAAGAAAAAGACTAACAGAGAGACTACTAAATATGTAGGACGAGTTGACTCGTCACCCCGACTAGAAGGTTAACATTATCATTCAGATGATTTCAAAGGCCCTGATCGTATCTCCAAGGAGGGATCGTTCAAACTCTTCGGAAATATTGTTCCAGGCGGAGACTATGTTTTAAAGAAATCGAAGCGCAAGCATAAAGCGAACAGCTTGAGCCGGTCAGATCGAAGAGATACTTGTCCCCTTCCCAGCAGGACGTTACGAGAATTATACCGCGTCGCTCTCCATATTTTTTATCCACCTTCGTTCGTTGTTACTTCGGGCAATCTTCGTGGGAAGATGATCTCGAGAATTTATCGCAGGTGTAATAATTTAATTGGGATGTCCGATCTAGACGTTTAAAAGCTTTGTCTTCGGACTGAAACACCTACGGAACGTTTCTATTGTCTATTTTATAAAATGGTGGACACATATAAATTCAAATTTATAGCGTATTCAAATACAACAGAATCAATTAATTAAGAATCTAAAATGAAAATAGAAACTAGTGGAATTTCATGATGTAGTGGGATGGGCATAAATCAGAAGATAATTTGCTTCAGATTATTGTACATTTTAAAGATTGTTTATAAGTCTGTCGGCTAAACTTCACTTGTCGTGGCCATAAATTTTGTGAGCGCATAACTTTTGAACCAGTAAATTCCGAACGTTGAAACTTAAATTTTTGACAGGTTCTAGTCAAAATCTACAGGATTATATAAAAACAAGTCCAAAATTTATGGTTCAGTAAGGAGAAATTTTCCCATCGAATGAAGTCAACATCTTAATGCGGTAAAATTGATTTTCTGACCTCAACAAATGGAACTGCTTAAATTCTGTTGCGTCTTCGAGCAAGAACCTTCTTCTTCAATTTCCGAACCAATGTCTGATCACTTCTGCTACTTCTCACGGTGTCGGATGACTCGCTAATGTACTCGACCACGTCGGTGCTCGATAGACCCGCGAAAATACGGTGGGGTTCGCAATGCGACCGGTCGAAGACGTCCGCCATATCGTCGTAAAAGGACACGGTGGATCCGGTAATGTGTAGTATGCTACTCGACTTCATAAATAAAGATTCCCTCGGTGCCTGCTCCATATCCGGGAAGCTTTTTAAAATCTGTCCCACGCAGAGAGAATGTGTAATACAAGCGTCGAGATGGGTTTCTAACATACCCGGAGATACGATCTCGATCCACGGCCAGAGGAGTCTTGATTCCTTTTGCCGCGGAGGCTTCTTGTTAGCACGCCCCCGCCTTGCGTCACACGCGGATACGGTATCTCTAATTTCGTGCCGGCTATGAAAGAAAACCGGAGTCAGAGGAGTTTCTTCGCAGCGAGAAAACTCGATCTCGAGTGCGTGGCTTAGCGAGCACCCGCACCTTTTTTCCCTGCCCCACTGATTTTAATCGGTGAATCGATTCTGGAGTTCCTCGAGAACCTTTTTATGGCGACCCATCGGCTTACAGACGAAGAGGATGCCGATGAGCTCCGAACGGACAGATCTATCTCTGCTGTGCTGGCTTCAGAAGATCGTGTTTCTTCTTCGAAGCTTTCTACGATTTGATTCCCAAAATGGTATGTACGTTGTACCTTGTGTGTCAGTTTTGTAAAAAAAAAAACAGTAGTGCAGAAATAAATTCGAACTCATTTTAATGTTAGAAGCAAAACGAAGAGAAGAAAAGAAAGTCGCCGCTGTACGCGGCTTACTTCTTCTTGTTTCAACTCGCGTGTAGTCAATACGTATAACAGTAAATTGTAATATTAACAACGACGTACTCTCGTTTATGCATTATATGCTATCAAGTCTTCCCAGTCGCATTCTAACATCCTTCCATGACTCGAAGGATAAAATTGAACTTCAACAGTGTAAAAAAAAATCGTGACCCGAATTCACCGATTTACATTATATCTTACTTATTACCGTTTCGGTCGGGATATTCGCCGATTAATATCTGATGAAAATTCTGCGCAACAGTTTCGAACGGGTTTCGGGGGACCGTGAATGGAGTCCGACACAAAGGTGGAGCGAATTCGGCGGGTCTTTATGATCCGCTCGGGCATCGAAACAGCTCGGGTCTGAAGCGTCGAGAGCACACCGCCTTGAACAAAGGCAGAAGCGGCGCTATTTCGCCGGGAAAATATGCGGCACATAACCTAGTTCCGGCGTCCGGTGGAAACCGAAAATTCCCCGTAACGCGATAAATCACTGGAATCACGGATGGATATTGGTTCTGGTCAGAGGAGCGCTGGCATTTGTCGATACTGCCGCGGACGTACGAGCCGTGTCCAGAGCTGTGTCGGCTACGCTTCTTACATTCATCCGGTCCGTGGACTGGTCCTCCGACCCGGTTCCCATCGGAGCCACGAAATCACGTCCACGTCCCGCAACTTTTACTCTTTCCAAGTTGTTCGGTGTTCCACTACTCGTGGTCCCGCGATGCTTCCACCTCCCGAGTTACACGCGATAAATCTCGCGTTGCATCGATTCACTGGCGACTATTATTAAAGGACTATTCTGATCTTTCATTCTCAAAAATTCGATTTCTCCCAAATTGCATTTTCTTTGAATACGTAATAGTTGTAGAACATGCGTGGAAAAAGATTCGTTTTTTAAAAAATATTCCAGAAGAGTATGGGCCTTAAACTTTCAAATGGGTCGAGATTTATTGTTGCACCATCATTTTAAACGAAATGATTTTTTGGGTCACTTTATATCGACATAAAGAAAAATGCTGAATCTAGAAGACGAAGAAAGTATATCCAGAAATTTCCTATTTCGCTGAACCGGTATAAAAAAATCCATAAAAATCCACTGTCTGTTTCACCACGGACGTCAAAAACAAATTGATCCTGACACCACGAGGCGATCTACCGAGCAGCAACCATACAGCCCGCCTCCACGCAGTTCAGTATAATCTTCAGGGTGGTTGTCCACCCTCCCCGAAGCGAAAAATCCGCCGAAAGCCGTCGGAATACAACACGTCATCGGTCGATCCACGAAAATTGTTTATTTCACAAACAGATCGTCCGGCGTCGTTTTCACCACCAGCACGTTTATTCGTCTATGGTCGCGAGCAGGGGTGAAGAAAGGTAAGGGGTTGGTGGGGTTGAAAGCGGTGACCAATCCGCTAAAGCACGTGGCCATGACAGTCTGTCTCAGCCCTTCGATCCCTCCAACTATCGCACGGACATTCTGCCCGTCATTCGCTACGAACTAATTCAACGGGAGCGATGATATCGAACGACAATAATTGGAAAACTTATTAAACCCTTTCCCCATCCGTCCACCCCCAGCAGACACGGACAGCGTATTATTCTTCGGCTGAGGAAAGAGCCGGGCGCTCTTCGGGGAAGGGGAGTGATAATTTCTCGCTGAATATTGTGCTGTTCCATCATCCTTTATTACGGCTGGACAGAAAGTTGCTCGGTCGCTTTTGTTTTCTGGGTATATACACGTCTCGCGACTTCTTACTCTCGCGATTTTCTCGCTGCGAAAGTCTTTGTGCCAGACTGCGCTCTTGTAATTAGGTTCCGATGAAATTTCTAGGCGCCGGCTTGGTGGAATTGTTTAAGAGGTGCAATTCGAGTTTTTAATGTATCGTATTAATTGTTTCTTATTGGTAGTATGCTGGTGATTTTTAGGTAATTACAAGACAGTCGAAGAAACGTCATCTAAATGTTGTCTTTAACGTTAAACCTATCGAGTTTTGAAAAGTAAGTTATTAAAAGTGTAAGAATAACGTAAAAATAATATCTGGGCTATTAAATATATAAATATAAAAATATAAAAAATCTGGAACCGATCATTTGGCCGGTGGTGGTATGTTTAGTGTTAAAGCGTAACTGTACCCGCATCTGGCGACGAAAGACGTTTCTAAAGTATTCAGCTGTGTCCCAGGTTTTCCTCGGCAACCTAAAAAGACGTGAAACTCTCACGAAGAATACATCCCAGCTCGAGGGAAAGCAGGTAGCCACGAGCATTTACGAAGTCGTACGCGCGTTTGCATAAATCCCGGCATTTTGTCCGTAGGAACGTGTTCGAAACCGATCCGCAACAGATTTGCCGGATGGCCAGGGTCGCGCGTGACTCTATACAATTCCTCTGTCCGTGGATCGCCATCGATCCTGCGGAAGAGGAAGGCGGGCTTATTATTCATTTTCCAACGGCCGAGCGAAAAACGTGCGTCCACTGTAAAAGCAGGCGAGCCAATATCCTATAAGAATTAATCATCGGCGAAGCGGGCCCGAGTAAAGAAGCAATTTCCACGCGCTAATAGGCAGAGCCACGTGGAATTCTCGTCGTGGATCCCGCGGCGATCGGCTCCCTACCGTGTCCCTTGAAAAGGGACAAACCACCCCCGCGAACTTATGAAATTTGCGAGAGCTGCGCGAGAACCGTGCGATCGCGTGGACCTGCCGCCGTGCCGAAGGAAAAACGAACGAAAACCGGCCAACAGATCTAGACGTAATTTCCATCTCTTTTCTGGCATTTAATTTCCGCGGAATTATCCGGCGAACGAGTCGCGAGCCACTCCCACCCTCGCGACAAGCGAATATACGAAACGCGCCGGTCGAACGGGGGTGAAATAGGGGTGGAACACGGGGGTTGGGCGCGTCGCTTTCGAACTCGACTGACAGCGAGAATTATTTCATTCTATCCCGTCCGAGGATCGGTCGCGAATCTCGTCGGTGGCTGGCTTTTTCAACCCTCCAATCCCTTCGTCCACCGTAGTTCTTTCGTTCTTTCTCTTTCTCTCGCTTGCTTTCTCTTGATTCGGTGGTAGAGGTGTTCCACGGGAGCCGGAGGGTGCGACAGGATCCTATTTATTCGCAATTAGTAGATAGCAGAATAGAAATGTTTTATTTCATTTTTATTTGAAATTTCATTCTCTTATGATTATTAATAAGTCCAGACATTCGAACAAAATTTTTCACATTCGAAAATCAATTTTTCGAATTAGTACATTCAGTGCACCTGATTCGAATCTGATAAATGCAATCAGGCTGGAGGAGCACTCATTGTCACGATCGCTTTCTCTCGATTCACAGTCAGAGGCGTAAGCTAGAGGGTGAGACATTTATTCGCAATTATGCTCGCTCTGGACTGTATCTCGCGGAACAAACAACGTTCGCTACAACAGGGACGCCTTGATCGACGCGAGTTTTTTTCGTCTCTCCAAGGGTTTTCTCCGAAAACGGGAAAGAGAGGGATCTAGGGGACATTGTGTTGCGTTCAGAGACGATGCCAGAAGGATGACGAAGGCCCGGAGATTATGGAGATTCCGAGGACGCGCAGGACCCTTCAGAGGATGATACCGAGTTGCATTCAGGGAGGATCATCCCTGGCATGTTTGGGTGCGTCGGGAAGGGACCTGTCATCGGGTGGATGCTGTTCGGGCTACCTTGTCCTTTCCGAGCAATCGTGGTTACGTGTAGTCGGTAGTATTTTCGATATTGCGTGCACAAATGCAGACAGAATTCACTGTACTGGTACAGTAACTATGGTGATCAAGTCAATTGTACGAAACTGAATAAGAATGTATATTCTCATATAGTTTTCCCCCTTGTTAAAAAATTGGTGGCTTACATACAATTGCTTCATTTATACATGGCTTACCGGCATCTTGTTCGACTGTCCGAAAAATTGCCAATTTATTTCGACAGGCTTGTATCTCGTAGTAAAAACTCAAGGGTGCTCTTTCAGAACGTAGGATCGCTTATTACGGTGCAGGGCCGTGTCACCGATAGGAAAAAGAAGAATTAAGCGGGAAGATGGGGTGGCTTTGCCACGGCGAAGGGAATGAAATTCGCAGGGAGAGCCAGATCAAAGGGCGCGTTCGCGTCGCGAGAGAAACCCGGGAGAGAGAGAGAGATTTTTCGCGGAGAATCTCTTTCGCTTATTTTCGATTCGCGCGCTCTGCTGGATCGTATATTATCGCCGTCTCCTGGATACACTCCGTGGAATCGCGTGGGGATCGAACCCAGAGGGGGGAACCAACCTCTCGGGCTGCGCCCGAAAATTTATTAGCTTTAATTCCTTTCATGTTCTGGTCAAAGGTAAATCTCCTACGAGCGGGTCCGTGTCCTTTGAAAAATTCTCGGGGATCTTTATCGACGATCCGACGAGCTGATAAATCCGCCTCCGCGCGATAACGGAACGCCCGTTAATGGAGTCCGGAGGATGCAGTTTGCCGAACAAGTTGCACGGGATCGAAACACGGTCTGCAAATTGTTTTCGGTTTATGAATTAAGAATGGAGAGCGATACCGGCGAACCGAGAAAATTATTCGAGAAAATGGAGAGCGGATCGCCGCGAACGGGAAATAAGAGAGCGATGCTGGTTTCGTCGAGTGAAACACTTTCGAAAATTTAATTCCGAGACAAAAGGTGTCTGAGTGGATTGTGTTTTACAGAGATAGATTGCTGCTTTTCGGCTTCGTTTTCAATTTTTTGAGAATATTTTCTTCTTTAAATTTTTTCAGCGAAATTGGAAATCAATTATTTAGGACAACCTATGAAGTAACCCAAATTTTATCAAGATCTACGAGGCATAAGAATGTTCCAAAAATCATTGTTAGTATAAACTGTAAAAAGTCTGTGAAATTTGGAAACTCAATCGTCTTCTTTTTTCTATTTCTATATAGTCATCAAAGAGATTGCTCCTCTCCGACTCGTTTTCATGCCGCAGCGATCTTTGTGTTTGAACGAGCGGTGTCTGCACGGATAATTACCTGAGATATATAAAATTCTTCTCCTTCATTTAATCAAACGTAGACGGGGAATTTGTGCGGCCACAATGGCCTCGACGATGGCTAACAGAATTAATTATGGACAAAGTTCTCTCTCTCTCTCCCGGCGACGTGGCTTTAAAATGCTCGGGCAAATCTAATATTTATAATTAGGCGTAAAACGAACAAGACCGCGAATAAATTTAAACTAGAGTCGAAGTGAACACAGAGCACGACGAGCCTCGGGAAACTCAAATGAAACGCGAGTACTGGGGGGGTCGGGAGGGGGGTTGGTAACTAAATCGCAAATGGAACGCTCGTCGATCCTCGTCGCCCCTTTTATACCGCGACGGTGACCTTGTTTTCCGGCTGGAGTTTTGTTTTTTCCGCTTGAACTGGCCCCGATACAAGCGCCATACTCGAAACGATGTGCAAAAATAGTTGCGTCAATGGACAGACAAATATTTTCGTTCGCGGGCTACAATGAAAAAAAATAGCTGCCAATCAAGGCAACAATTTTTTCGAAGAGATGTATAAACGTCTACATATGAATTTATCGGTGAGACCACCTTGGATACTGGACTCCCATCACTGAATTTAGTCATTCTTTACTTTCGTCTTATTTCACAAATTTTAACCCACCCTGCCAAGTAGATCTCCGAAATCAGTGAATCTTTTAGGACGCTACAGCTCGCTCAAAATGAACCGATCCTCCGTAGGTTAAGACACCGTTGTAACGTTAAACGATCACATTACCCACGTGGGTTCTCAAATGGCGCGAAAAAGTTCAAGCGAATAGTCTTGTTCCCCTTCTTTATTTTAATCCTACATCAATCGAGCGACAACGGGGTCGATGTTCACGAAGGGACGCTACCTTCCGTGACAAATCGAATAATTGCAAGCTGTAGGTCGTCTACAAGGATCGTCTCGAAACTATCGGGTTACAGGAACCACCCCTGTCCGAGGGGGGAGAAAAAAAAATATAAGCAACACGATCCGGGGTCGGAGATTTCAAGATATATGGCTTAACCCTGACGGGGCATCCAGCTGTCGCGATAAGGAGGCTGCTGTGGATATAACAATGACGCGTATAATAAACGAGAAAGGAAATAATAATGGTTTCCCGGCCGGAGATAACGCCGACGACCTACATAGGACTAAGAGGAATTGTACCTGGTATCTGCTTTTATTTTCTCTTGCTGTTCAAATTCCGAGATTCAAAATTGTCTGATGTGAATTTCCATTGTTGTGTTTGTTGTTTGAGAGAGAGAGAGAGAGAGAGACTCGTGTCGCCATTAGTCATCACTCGCTCTTCAAAGTTCGCAAGGCTTGACATAGTTTTCCCGAAATTACGGCGAAGAACCTACCGAATCCGCTTTCGCCGACTTTGCTGATTAGCAGACTGGGGATTTCTATGCATTTTTTAGTCTGTGCAAATTTGTAATGTGCTAGAAAACTCCTACGTTAACCAAAATCGATAGCATCTTCATTTTATTTTTACCAGATAGTATATCTCGGTTGCAGAAGAAATTTTTCGCTCGCTCCGATATTCGAAAATGGGAATTTACATGAAAATCATTGCACATCTCTCGCGTACGTGAACTTTCGAAAAATTGATGTATTTTTGAGAGAATCGACAAAGTTTTGTTTCTTCCTTCATTTGTATTTAAGAAAGAAGTTCTAATTTCTATTCCTAGCAAAAGGAAACATTTGTGCGACATGCTATGTATATTTCTGTAAAACATTTGCTTTGTTTTATCAACAGGCTAAACAATAGACGGTTTCTCGTCGGACAGCCTCTAAGTTCACCGTTCGTTGATCCTGTTATCGAGATTACAACAAGGCCAGCTTGTGTCCCGCTATCGAGACTTCAAACAGGGACCAGTTGTTAGTTTATGAATATTTAGAAGTTCTATTGTTTGAGGATCCGATAGCGGTGTGTATTTTCGCGGAAGTTAAACGGCCGGGAATTTTTTGAAATTTATGAATTCAGGAAGTGATAATTGTGGGGTAAAGATAGCCGTGTTTGCGCAACTGTTGGGAACTCGTGTGAAAAGCTTCAGAACAACTTATGTTACAATGATGTAATCTCATTATAGGGTAGTTGCTAAATACAATGGATTAGCTCGCCAGTTCTCGACTGAGCAATTGAGGAACTCGAATGTATGGCCGAGAGTATGTAAAATGGCGGCTTGCCGACTGGACATCATTGCAAGCGATGGTCCTCTATAAACATTTATTCAGACGATTTTGTTCGTCACGCTGTATATAAAAAAGAAACCAGTTGCAACTACACTTTTTTTTAACTGATGTACCCGTGCAAAGGGCAACATGCAATAATGAATTTCTTCAATTAAAAATGATAATATTAAAATCCCAGCAGTGACAAAAAGTAACCATAAGCTTTACCTCGTCCGGCATTCCACCCCCGCGGCTCCCAGCGAATAGCAAAGTGGCTCGCAAGGGGAATTACGTACCTGAAACATAAAAACAGCGAAATCAGATTAATACGGTTACTTTACAAAAAAAAAAGAACGTAGCTCGTTTCAAGCTGAAACGTTCGCCCCTCGCCGATACGGCGACGACGACGCCGGCGACGAGGAGGAGAGGACGCCGCCGACGACGACGGCGCGCGGGAAATAATTTATTTTCCCCCGGAGCCGTGTACAAACGCGACCAAAAAAAAGTCGTGGTTTTAATAAATACTCGTAAAGCCTTTGATGCTTTCTTCTCGAGGCACGACCGGCTAAATTCGCAGACGGCATCGATAATCATTCGCAGACCGATGATACACAGCACCCTTTGCACCAGTGCCGATTTTTTCGTTCGAAATTAATTCTACCCCGAGAGCTCGACAAGAGCGTCAGTTACGGAAGCACGTTCTCCTTATACTATGCTCGATTGCTATTTTGCTGGCGTGGTTGCGGAATTGCTTTGGCAGAGTATTATATCCATGCGATTTTCCTTTTTTAATTTTAAATCATAATCTTCGGCGGAAATCCCCGGAAACTGGAAGTTGAATTATCATGGTTGTGGCTGATAGAAAGATTGGATCGAGAAAAGGAATATTTTAAACATTAAATAGGGAGTGTAATTACTGAATGTAAAAGTGAATAAAAAGTATGGATAACCAAATCATGTTATACAGTACAAGAGACCTATTCCCCAATTTAATGGAATCAGGAAGGCATTTGATTAAATTCATTAAAAATCCGCATCGCAAATGCACAGGTCATTACCCTTACTACGCGAACAGTGGATATTCGGTTGCATGGGGTAATCTGGCGGGTGCATTGGAACAGGTCCTGGGAATCCGTTCGCAGGACGAGACCAACGGATAGGGGTCTGTCGCGTGATCCTTGGAACAACGGGGAACGTTTAGCGTTCGCGTTTAATGTCCTCGTGCACGCGAGAACGGAGCGAGGTAGTGGCGGAGATTGCTCCTGGGACGATTGTAGAATTTATTAAGATTTCTCCACGGTAGAAGGGGTGTATTTGATTACCCTGCGAGGTAAGCGGTTTACGGGACGCTAAGTGAATATCGTCGGGAGATATTTTCAGCCGAGCTGGAAACGTACAGGACATACACCCCTCGCCATTAATTCATGCGCGCAAGAAGTAAGAATTTTCACCGTCGAAATCTACTACCCCGTCTTGATGCACCTCCACCACTTTGCCAGCATTTCTTATTCCTTTGACATGTTAAGAGAAACAGCGAAGAAAGAACGTATACTGGCTCGCGACATTTTTTTCGACGACCTGCGACTACTTTCAGTCACCGTTTTTTGACTTTCATAAGCGTCTTGAATTTCATACGACTATAATAGTCCTCCATTTTTAATTTCTCGAGTACGGCGACTGCATCATTCATATTTTTCCTTCTCCGTAGATTTCTCTGCGCGTGCATGTTTTTAAGAATAACATTTTTCTTGCGGTACCAGCTTCCATACAAATTTTTATTTTAGTTTCATAGAAATTTTAAACGCATGAACATTTTTCGCTCTGTCGTGGACAGCACCATTTTTTTAAAGAAAGAAGAATTTTCATAAAAAAAAGTTTTCATAATTTATATCTTCTAGGGGAACAGAATTTATAATTTCATTCTTGAGAATTATATAGACGTTCCCGATAATCATTTAATTGCACCGAAAGCCTTGGTGGTTTGCTCGAGCTCTTAGGGGAAAAGAAGCGAAGTTCGGGGGATGATTACTTTGCGGGTGACGCAACACACGAGCGTGACGGTCACGCGATCGCTGGTTGAACAACCTTCGAGACGATATACGATCATTCGATATTAGCATTTACAATTTCGTTGCACGCTAAACAAGCCGTCTCCCGGCGTAATTTACCTTGCCGCGGCGCTATCACGAGAGCCGCGCATTCGGTAGCTCATGCGAAACTTGAACTTCAACTTCGGGTCGTTTGTCATACGGTCTCGTGAACCCCTTGTCCGGAAAGTTGTGCGCGGATATTCAATTCGACTACCGTTTGACGCTAAACTTTTATTTGTTACTCCCACCGTCGTGTACGAACAAATCGAATTAATAAGCCCATTTTTTGCATAGTTGACTTTAACACAATTTTCGTTACATTTTATCTATAAAAATGATCACAGAAAATGGAATTCGTTTTCTTGAAAATTCCAAATAGATATAATTTTTTTTAAATTCGTTAGAAACTTTGTTATCAGTCTAGAATTATTATAGTAGACAATTGTTATATCTACAGCTTAACAATTATGCCGAAAAATTATAATTGTAGAAATGTTTGCCAAGTCTTTGAAAAATTATGCTTTTCCACAAAAATGAAGATTAAATTCTCGACTTAATTTTCTGAAAAATGAGAATTTGTATTTACTGGTCCTATGTTCTATGACAATGTATGTCGACATTATTAAAATGGTGAGGCAACTATAGTACACTGAATTAATCGTGCCAAGGCATCAGGAGTTCGCAGACAATTTTTCACTCCTACGAGGGCGCGCATTGTGCTAAAAATTTTATGGGACGTTTACTTCGAAAGAGAATACTTAAGCGGATAGTTGAAAGTGGTGGTTGATAGCAGAGGTTAAACTAAAAGCGTAGTCAGATATCTTTCAGCGAATACTTTTGCAGAGAAAGGGGTGGGGCATCTCTGCGATAAAAGTATGGAAAACGCCGAGGGAGAGAGAGAGAGAGAACTTGTTTGCTAGACGGCATACTTTCGTTATCAGGTCATTATGTTCGAATCTAGAAACGAATTATCTGGGTCGGAAGCAGACCGCGGTTTTCGGTATGTTCGACGACACGTACAAATGGTTACTATGGTGGAGGGTTCCAGGACACGCAACAAGGTCATTTACGAGTTTCAGTAAGAATATTAAACGTGACGCGGATCTTCCACTGTGGAGTACCTAACCACTTGTCATCATTTTTACTCAGCTGATTACGATAAGAATAACGAAACTGATTCCTGCCGTAGATCCTTTCCCGCGAATTATTTTTCTTCTGCTTCGGAAGTCAAGAGAGCTTATCAAGAACAATTAACAAGTCGTTTCGGCTTTACTGTACTGCATCGTACGATAAATAGAATGGACGTAGAGCAGATGCTTGGGTTGTAAACGGTTTCTTCTTGTTTTATGCGATTTTAAAAAATTTGTAATAAAAATCAAATGGAAATGTCATACACGATACATTAATAAAAACATTGCCATCAGAAAAACTACAGTAAGAGGTAAAAATTAGTTTTACTAAATGAAAATCTCGTTACACATATTTGCTGACGCTATAAAATATAAATGCATAAAGATCGACAGCATATGTGCCAAGGACCATTAAGAGCACGTAAGAAGAACTCCAGCATATCAATTTTCGAGACACCGCCGTAGCGACTGGTTCTTTGATCGTTTACAGGCTGTAAAGAAATAAAAGGAGACTTGGATCGCAGGATCGAAGCCGAGCCTCGAAACCAAATTGTTTTGTGGGCCGCTAGACACGGTCGCTAGACCCCAAGATGGGATCCCTCGGGCTAAATACATTCGAGAAGTGGGTACAAAGCTCGGGTGCTCTCGTGGAAGGCAGCTCATCAAGAGGATTATGCAGCCCCTATCTTGGCAGACGCGGTAAACGCAATCCTCCCTTCTCTCTGCTCAACCCTTCCTTCTCGCGAGGCCTCGAGTCACTCTCTCTCCCCAGGGTTCGAGTGACGGTCCCCTAGCCACGGCAGATTAACGTTTCAAGAATCAGCGGAGTCACTCGCGAAAATTACGACGCATTGATGATTCGTGGCCAGGGGACTCGACGAGTGGAAGGATCGCGGATTAGAGGCGAGCATTCCTCGCCCGGCCGTGTCAAGGGCTCGCGGGGAATCCCACAGAGGAGGTATTCGATGCCGGCGCACAAAGGGAGTGGAAAAGGCCACCGAGAGGGTCCCTTTCGATTCGAGAAATATCGTCCAACTTGCCGATATCATCGAAACAACGTGCCAAACAATTTTGCGTTCACCGACCTCCGAAAAAGGGTCGAGCTCTTATTATGGGGACATTCTTTCAAAGTTACTTTGAAAAATATGCAGATACTGTAAATACATAAAAATCCTTTCTACCTTTACCCATTCAGTTACCAACACTCCAATCAATCCACACGTCAGCTCGTGAGAATAACGTCGAATAGAAAACGAAGTCACGCACGTCGCAAACCAATCTCGCCACTCGGGTGAAAGGGAGGCAAGCGTAGAGGGCAAGGTTGTCAGAAGGCGTTTGGGAAGGGAGTAGACGGAGAAGAGGCAGAGTGGAGTGTAGCAAAGTAGACCTAGAACCACTTGGAATCACTCAGTGACCGGCTTCTTCATCCTCCCCTTCGTATTTCTTCTATCTACCTTGCGGTAATGCATACACGAGGCTCGGGCGGCCTTTAGCTTTACCGTTTCGTCGCGGTTTGATCTTCCGCCACCCCTAAGCTACCCTCGGCGAACCCTCACCCTGTCGAATCCTCCTCGCGCCCTACGCTGGCAACGTTTTGCTCGCTTCAGCCCGTTCAAACCTGCCCCCCTCCCCGCCCCCGGTCCGCCTCGACGCGACTCGGCCCAAACGACCTTGCCCAGGGTATTTCTCAGTATTTCAGTAATGAGCCGGAGTTTCCACGTGCTAATCTGGATCGAGCGGTGGCCTCGCGAGTATCGCGGTAACATCAAAACCATCGGGGGCCGCAGAGACTCGTCCACCGCGGTTACAGCAACAGATAATCATCGGAAAGTTTCTCTTGGAACTTAATCCGCAGCACCGGATCCGAATCTCGAAGAACTTTCTGAATCGCGGCTTCCGGCCTCTACTTTTAATTGCATTCCTATCGTATGGGACTTTACTGTCAGCCATTTCCGCAGATTTTTATGACATTGCGTAGCACAGACTTTTTCTTAGATTTTCACTCTTCATTAATTCATCGTCCCCAGCATTTGAGAAATTTTGTTCGCGTAAAGAAGTTACATTTTCAAGTTTAGAGGTTTGCTCTGACCATTATAATGTATGTTAAAAATGATAGATCTAAACCTGATTTTACCGGAACAAATGTGTGCATACTTGAGTCCGTTTTCATCTTTTTAATTTGGTAATTATAAAGCATCAAGTCGTTACTTTTGTCTCATTTTTCTGTCAGAAAAAGAAATTTCTGCTTTAATTAGTACGAAATAGAACGTCTGGCAGCTCGCAGTCATAGTAATCGACGTCGTCGCCCTTAATATAATCTAATCTTCGATCCCGAGTAATTTCGGGGTCGATTCCGCGACAGGGCCGAAAAGCTAGGCAATAAGATACGGGGCCGGCCGTTGCGCATGCTTTATTGGCGACAAATCTCTTTAATGGCGAGCCGGTGTTCGTTCCTTAACAGATAAGTGGATGGACCGTGGTGTGTGCGGGAAATTGATTAACGCAGCCGACAACGTGGCGGCAGACGCAGGGACGTGGAGGAGCAATGGTCGCGTAAATATTAATCTTACGGGGCGGCGTTAATCGGCCGGGAACCGAATAACTCCGCCATAAAATTTCATAAACCATCATCCAATTAAGCGACCAGCCGCGCACTGGTTGCGGGCCACGTTTCTGGCATGGTGGACCTATACTATTCTTTACATTACTGAATTTGTTTCTATTTAAGAAATTACAATAAACTTAAGTATTTCATAAATCATGTAGAACGAAGATAATCTGGGCCCCAAGAAATGACTTGGTTAGGTTAGAAGAAATAGCTTCGAGTGAAAACGGTTAATTAATAAATCTACAACTCAGAATAAAGTATTATAAATTAAAATATTACCGCATTAGAGATAATTTATATTTCCAAATACACAGAAGAAGAAATTTACTATGTAACAAATTAGAATTTCCAAAAATTCTAGAGCCATTCCAATGACTATTCTCAAGGGTCTAGCAACCCTTCCGAGTTCTAGCATCATTCGAAAAGCGATTTTCACCCTGGCTCTCCTGGTAAGCTGAATGTGACGGTTCCCTTTGCCCCTACCCGGTTCAATCCTTTTGTCGAAGGACTGCAGCGTGGGTACAATAAGTGGCGGGCGTTATCATAAATAAAGAGCGGCTAAATTAGATTTCCAAATCAAGATGGCGACCGTATTGTCTACGACAGAGGATGAATTAATTGGATTTCAGAGCCAACTTTGTCGCGTCTCTCGCCTCGAT
Organism: Lasioglossum zephyrum; assembly: GCA_028455615.1. Lineage (NCBI taxonomy): Eukaryota > Metazoa > Arthropoda > Insecta > Hymenoptera > Halictidae > Lasioglossum > Lasioglossum zephyrum. Next base: position 17,743,656 of record CM052329.1, on the reverse strand, counting down.
CCCAGCACCCGTTCTTCTCCTTCAACCCTTTTCCACCCTATCCGCGGTGTCTTCCTTTCTTCGGGGGTGAACGCGGCCTCGTGAACGACAACGACGACGAGAACGACGTCGACGACGAAGCTCGATAACTCGATCAGGATGTCCTCGAAAACGGGTCTGGCTATGCGAGGAACGTTCATGAACCGTTCACCGAGCGAGCCAATAGCGAATTTCGGGGCTCGGTTTTCGAGGGAGAGGAGCCAGTGAATGGGCTGCTCGAGGATTATTAAGGGATCACCGGCTCGGACAGATGGAAAGATAAACAAACCGAGCGTAATGAACGAAGCTGGATCGCTCGAGAGCTGTCGGAGATACGCGAGCACTTATTGTCGCGAGAAAACATCCCCTGGGACAGACAGGGGAGGGACGAAATAGTGCAGACACCTCGCAACCCCTGACCTTTAGTCGGATGATCGCCATCTTTGTCCAACACCTATCCCTCAAGTGGGAAAATTAAACTGCATCTTCACTGTGACGGTACTCAAAAATATAATAAAACAGCTAACAATATCAACGTATCTATTACAGCTCATTAAAATGAATTGCTAATGCAATTTAAGCAATAGAAAAATAAAATAAATATATTGATATTGTTGGACATTTTTTAAATTGTTCATTGAAAATTATCTGAAGAAAAGGACCGTCTCCAATTCCCAGCAACTGATGCAAACAATTTTTCTAAATAAGTTCCACGGTGTTCGTTTCAAATGTCTATTAACGCAGTGGAAATGAAATTGCGATGTGGAGCGTAACTGCGAATACTTGAATCCGTGTAATGTGAAGGGTGAAATCAACGCATAAAACGCAATGGGGAGGTTCTTCAGAAGGTGGCTGTTTCGTTTGGACACTCCTTTCTCCGAACGAATGCAGATCGGAGCGACCGAGATAACCGATAATTGTCCTCGACCTTTGATAAGCTGCAATTGTCGTGAGAGAGGAAACGTGTTTGGGGCGGTTTGATGTAATTCGACTTGATACCATCCGCTGTTTTCGCCTCCAAGTCGCGATGGTTGTTATCGTTGATGCTGAGGCCCTTGATTCGATGGCTTCGTGGCGATGCGTCCGCTGCGTGACTTTTGGACATATGATCGCTGAGATTAGGCGTATCGAGGGTGGTTGCATGATTCTCGGTAACCTGGGTACAATACTTTGCTTGATTGTTCTTCTGTTACTAATGTTGACGGATACTGATACCGAAGATACGGAATCACTTTTTATTTGAAATTGCTATAACAAGCCAGAAATAAAATTTCCATTTTATTCTATTTCTAGACAGCAAGATAAAATACGATGACCCATTCTGGAGGAAAATTAGAATTTTATAAATAGATCGCGAGCATCCCATTCAATCAGACAGGTAATTCCTGCTGTCTAATTAAGAAAAAAATAATTAACAACAAAACTGCAATGAACAGCTCTAAGCAACTCATTAATTTAATTTGGCAGACTCCCGCAGCGATTCATTCCTTCAATTAGCAAAATAATCGAACGAACAGAAGCAAACATTTTTTAACAATTTCGTTCATTAGAAACTATGCCGGCCAATGTTTGACTACACAAAATACTATCAATATTCGTGGGCAGCAAATATTGAAGCTCTGCTGTACGCGGGAACAAACATAGAAGTGTTTTCGACATATTCAATATATTTTGCGACGACAGCAAACTCTGTTCCAAACATTTTTGTTACGGCGCGGCGGTGAACATCGAAAAATGTGTACAAGGGCTTTCATTGAATTTGAACATTTCGTTTCACAGAAATGTCAACAATTTCTTTGCGATCATAATCCGAGAGTGCCGTTTGTCTCGCAAGTTGTTTTCACGATCGCTTAAGCGTCGTGTTAAGGGAATTCCAGCGGAACAAGATGGGAACGAGCGTATGCATACGCTGGAACGATAAGGGACCAGTTCGGCCTAGAATCGTAAAAAGCAACGAGAAGCTGCAGACATAAATGACCGTAAAACACGTCGTTTCCCTTGCTCAATTGAAGGTACTTGCATAGGTCGCGGTTGCTTGGTCCAGATCCGCGAATTCGCGCAAGAATCCTTTTCGACGAAAGGAATTCTCCAAATACCGTTGTCTGATGAACTCATCACCAGACCGCGGATTTTAAGAGAGTTCAGAGACACTCGTGTATTATTTTCAACATGCTAAAGCTAAAAGTAATAAAAGAAAGAACTTTTCATTTGGCACTTGTAGTTTAAATCGATGGAAAACATTTTTATTTTGCAAGAAGATTTACTCAGCGAAGATTTACTCTAATTAGTTAATTAATGCAGAATTTTTCGTAAAATCCCATCCTCAATTATGTCTACTTTTACTCAAAACATGAACATGCGCAGTTCCAAAAAGAACGCGTTTGTATTACTTTTCAATACAGCTCGTGACTATCGACAACTCCGAATAGACTGACATCTTTCGCAAAGACTTTTCCTGCACCAAATTAACCACAGTGCTCCACGGTCCCATCCAAAGAGGAAGAGTAATTTCAATCCCTTTCAGATTACACGTAAACACTCGGTGATCTGCGCGGTAGTCTGTCGGTGTACAGAGAGACTTGGACGACCGCGTAACGGTGTGGTGACGGAAGGCTGTTAAAAGGAAGAAGAAGAGGCTGCTTGTAGTCGCGAAAGACCGCGCGCAGGGTGGAAAGCAAACTGGCGAAGAAACCAAAAGAAAGAAGATGGAAGAAGAAGAAGAAGAAGCAGGGGAGCGAGAGTAAGAAGAAAAAGAAGTAGGAAGAAAGCTGTGAGTAGTGGTGGCCGAGGAGGAGATGTTTCCGGGAGCCAAGAAGTACTTTCAACCACTTGCGTTCAATTACTAGTGGCGAGGTTATGGCGGGCTTCTCGTGTCGAGGCCGTAGGAGTGGTCTGTTCGCTCTCCCACCCTGCACCCTCTGCCACCCGCGAATCTCTTCGAGCTAACGTCTTTCCCTCCCCTTTTGTCCAGGGCTCTATCGGACCATCCCGTTCGAGGTATCGCGGCAAGCTCTGTCCAAGTTTACCCGAGACCGGACGCCATTCGAAGCACATCTAATTGACCGGGTCTTAATGAAAATGATCCCTGGGTCTACTCCAGCCGGCCACCCTCCATTACCTAGTCCAACTCTCCCTCTCTTTCTCTCTATCTCTTTCTCTCAAACTTCGAGGCACTTGACGCCGCCGCCGGTCCTCGTTCACTCGTTCGTCCACGAAAACACACCGATACCGGTTCGTCCACGACTCTTATTGTCCTTCACGCGAATCGCGGTCCCACTGAAGATCTGCGGCAGATCGGTGGCCTAATTAAACCGACCCTACCTCCTCGCTAGCGAATAATTCGGTTTAGTAATTACATGCGACTGCTGCAGCCCCGCGGACATCTCGTTGACTCGCCACGATTCCACCGGACACCCGCTATTACTTCCGTTTTGGTGATTTGCAAGCCCAACGTGTGCTCGTGCTTCGATGGAACTGTCTGGCTCGCCACGTCAAGTGTCGTTTAAGGGCGCAGATTCGCAAAGTTAATTATTGTTCAGCAGGGTTTCGGCGAAATTCGGATTTTCAGGGAGGGTGAGCGCTGCTCCGACGAAATCAACTTTCCTTATTACCGTCCTGCGGCTTTAGTGGATTTTAAAGGATGCAAAAACAACTTAATTATGTTCAGGAAAATCTTTTTAAATTCCATTAGCACGCTCATTAAGATAATAAAAAAGGTTCCCCTCAATTTTTCGTTGCCTGTGTGTATTTCATAATATTTTCTCAACAGAATGTTCCCGAAACAAGTTCAGAATTGTATGTTCCAAAATGAAAATGAATGGTAAAGGATAAAAAAAGTTTCTTAAAAACACAAAAGACATGAATAAAAAAAGCATGACCCTCGTAAATGGGAGATAGTGAATCGAGTTATAAATAGATGGATGAACGAGTGGATATCGTAAAAATTTGTGTAATCATTTCTCGAAATCCATTAAAACCATGATTTTTATGTTAAAAATCATATTTGTAGAGTAATGCCTTTTCCTCGCGTTCTCATCAGGTTTTTATGGTATATGAAATAATTTCTGTGGATGATTAACCTGCACACATCATTCCTGAGATTTTACGCTTCGAAGATACGGAAGATTTGACCGGAGGGTCGCATTAAAAAGGATGGGTCGTAGATTTGTCAAGATCTCTATGATATCCAGGTCGCGATTCCTCGATGAACCAGGAAATAGACGCCCCGGAGGTATTTTTCATTTTATTTTCGAGAATATCGAAGTCAGCGCGCCGGCGGAACGAGTGGGGACATATACCTGTCCGCCCGGAATTGGAAGGTAACAATTTCGGGATGACTCGCGCGAGCGCGGCACGCTCAAACGCTGGAAAAATTCCGAGACCGAAAGTTTCTCGCCGCAGAGCCGGAAATTCCCGGGGCCGATTACAGTAATCCCGTTCAGAATCTAATAAGCGGTTGACACAAATTACAGAAGCACCTGCCCGGAGGTTCGAAAGTCGGCACTACTTCCCTGTGATTTCTCGAAATTAGATGCTCCTCCAAGAAAACTTTGCGACGACGTTCCGAATTCGGGCTCCTTCCGGTTTCGCGTCCTGTAATTTCTGGCCCCTCTCCTTCTCCACTTCGTGCAGCTGCATCGGCGGTAATTGTTACCATCGGTATTTAATTGCGTGGAACACATTCCCTTTTTTTTTCTTTTAGCTAACAATCGCTTGCTACTCATCGACTAGAATTTTAGCAGCTGTGTCCGAATCGATTACTCTGTTGCGTGACAATTTGGAAAATTGCGGTCACTGGATGTGGTTTGTAAATGCGCAGATTGGTCGGTGCGTAATGTGAACCAAAGGGACCGCATTTTGTTCGACTATAATGAAATTTATTTTTCCCCTCTTTGTGAAACTTTGCGCATTTATAATTTCATTTTTACAACGAGCAACGACTGTATAAAACGACACCCGACAGTGACATTTCCGACAGAATACCTAGTTTTTTTTCATTTTAACATTGAATAGTCGTTGGAATACTTAAACGAAGAATGAGCATCCTTCAGCAGATACAGGAGCAAAAAAAGGATGTAATTGCTACATTGTTAATTTTGTCGTGCATGAAAATAGTAGCTGAAAATCTAAAATTCTTCTAATCAATTTGCTGTTTCAAATTCGGTCTAATTATTTTTTGTCACAATGCAGAAAAATATATTCGCAGCGTTCAAGCTGCACGAGATAGAAACTACATTTCGAGGAAAAAGATGCTCCTTTAAATTAGATCTCTCGATTACGAAGGTTCGCGTAACGCAGCATATTGTAACATAATCTGCATACTCGTTTCCAAAGTGGTATTGCAAAAATCGGGTTGAGCGATTTATGGGCACTAATTAAATTCGCATTTGCGTGGAACGATACGGTGTTATTCCGAAAATAGAGAACTGTGCCGGGAACCAAGAGTAATATCGATCAATGAGAGCGCGTCTCGCCAATTAGGCGGTTCGCGAAAAGGGTTCAGTAGAGTCGAGCGGAATCGAAGGACACGTGACCTCGTTAAACGGCGTATATACGACTTATTAACCCGAATTTGTCGCGGCGTTTTGTTGTCCGCCTCTACCGCCTATAAACCGGTGAGTTTTACGACGCACACGACGCCCGTTGAAACATTCAGGAGATTAATTTGAATGAATGACAGACTGGACACTCTGGTCCCGTGGGAGGGACCAGTCTACGCCCCGGTGATTGCCGTTGAACGACCTCTCGCTTTTGCACAGCTGTGCGTTCCTCTACCTCTCTTTGCTAGCCTCTCTCTCTCTCTCTCTCTCTTTCTCTCTATCACTTTTCCTCCATCTCCGCCCCGTCCCGTCTCTCCGACCCATTGGTCGTTCATTCCACTCGCGTGAAATTGCTTCTCGAAGAGTCGTTTTCGACCGTCTAATTAGGGGCTGCGTGAGAGATGACAGAAGCAACTGTCCTTCTATCTTGTCATGAATGTCCACTTATGCCATTTTTTCTCGTCGGAACGACCACCAAGCCATTTGGGAATTAGCCACACACTGGACATAGTTTTGAAAACTAGTCTCCCTTTATCACTAAACCTACCGAGTTTAACAAGTAGCCGCTACACGTTGCCGTACAAAAATAACAAGATTAAATTTATTAGTACTTTGTGCGGTGTGTATTATAATATTTTCTGTACTAAATATATTTGTTTAATTATTCACGAAAACATTTTTATAATTTCGGTAATTGTGAAATAAAAAATCTGGAACCGATCATAACATACAATTTTATAATTGCAATGCGCAAGCTTCTGTAGATGTGCCACCCCCTTTCAGACATCAACGAAGTTACGAATATTAAAGTCGCTGGTGAAAATTTTACAAAGAGATCGACACGCAGAAACGGGATAAAAAGAGATAGTGGAGGCTTTTGAAAAAGCTCTGTACATAAATCGGTGTTCCGTCGTGGCTCGCAGTTGAATCGTCATTCTATCGGCTTCGAAGCCGGGTTGGCCCGGTTTTTCCCGCAAACTTGTCCGCGACAGAGATAGCAGCAGATCGTTTTTTTTCCCGGTTGGTCACGGGAAAGGATTTCCCCGGCGACATTAGTTCGATCCGCGCTCGAGGTGGCTCTCGAAACGAGCTGCAATCCGATTGCGAATCGAATGAAACCGGATTAGCGGGATCCGAAGCGTCCCCCGGAAGTTCCGTTCGTATAATCTTGCAAACAGTTTAGCTCCTTCAGCAGCCGCGACCTTATTCCGCGGCGGTCTCGAAAAAAATAATCTGCTCGCGCACTGGTCGAAAGTTTTCCCGGGAGCTCTAGGTGATTGAAAAACATCGCGTTAGATTCGATCGTAAAACCTGCGCGATTCGAAACTGGGTCGACTCGATCTCTCGAACCGACTCATTGTTGCCGCGATCTTTAACGAAAATTCGCCACCCCTTACCACCCGGGTTCCGTCGCTGGAAAGCACGCGATTTCCGCTGCGTCCAGAATAAAGCGGACGTAAAGCGGAAAGAATAATTGAAGGCGAGCTACCTCCTAGCGAATCGCTTCGGAATCGCTTGCAATTTTCTGGAATTTTTCCGCTCCGACGGCAACCTTATACAAACGGTTTTATCTTGGAAGCGGTTTTTGAGAACATCGAGTTGCATGGTTGCTGTTTTTATTGCAATACACAGCTTGTTCCCGAAAATGGAAATAGGACATCCTCCTGGATGTCTTTAGAATTAATTCTTTTCATACATTTCGCACTAAAAGTATTCAATTGAAATGATTAAACATTTTTTTTGTAGATATTGTTGCAGTCAAGCGACGTGATTGGAAAATTAACAAAGTGTAACGAGACTGTTGAAACAATTAAGCATATTTCCATTTTGCCACAAGTCTTAGTGAAGTGATTTATTGTTTTCTTAAATATTTTACAAAATTTGGTTCACCTCGTACAATTTTATACAAGCATGACATGCAGCCAAGAGCACTTTGGAAACTAGGACAAGATCTCTCAAGAAAAGCTTAACAGCAAAAAGCAACAGTCTTTTTGAAATCAACGAAGCATGCTAATATATGTGTTGCAGAGTGAAAACACAAACCGGAATAGTGCAACATAGAGAACAATCCCATTTTGTAGTTGTCGTCAGAGATGATGAAGACAAAATTTAGCATGCGTTGTTTGGAATTAATTCAAAATAGATTTCGGCAATTACTCACTAGTATTCGTATTCAACAGGATGAGTCAATAATCAAGTCTCTTGCGTACATCTCAAGATTATGCAAGCAGAATAGACTGCATGAAGATACAGTTAAGGTGCCTAATTATATCCAAGTAGTGACTAGAATTCGTATTCAACAGGATGTCTGAATTATTATCTCTCTTGCCTATATCGCAAGATAATCTAAGCTAAATGTAATGCATCAAGTTACATTTAATGTATCTAATTGCATCCAAAGAATTTAATACGATTTCTGGAAAAAACCCATCATCCTCAAAGAATTGTGTATTTCTAAAATTATCTATAACCTTTCGCTTTATTTAACCCGCTGCCTTGCAATTTAATTCTGAAGTTCCTGACTAAAACGTACCATTGAATTTTGCTTGACGCACTAAATTCAATGGTTTTCAATTACATTATAAACTAAGGTAAAATCGTTCAGCTGCTGTCAGATGCTGTGACAGTTGATGATGGAAAAATATAAATAATCGAGCTCGACATCTTGAAATCTATGACGTCTCTGAGACGTGATTTTAAATCTATGGGTTAATCGAATATTATTTTTATCAATTTCTAATATTCAAAAGGAGAGAGCTTGGCTTCCTGCCGGGACAGAGAACAATCAAAGCAAGACAAACCTCTCTTGACCCTCGACCGAGAAACCCCCTAGCATTATTCCTAGCGGAATGCCCTAAACTCGGCGTACCAGCTACATTTGCTGCTTATTAACTCTGGGAAAGGGTCTTGCCGTGACTTGGAATCACCGTCATGCTGACTACAACAGACCACCGCTGCCAAACTTGCCCAGCCGCGTTATAAATCACCGTCACTGACTCGGCTACTTCGGTGGTGGTCGAGCCACCCTCTCTTGCCACCTGACGCTATCGTTTCACGCGTAGACAATTCGTATTAACGAGTCTCGTTCCGGGAGCACGCGCTGAATCTATCCACGCAGAATTCGAGGTAAGCGAACGCCGACAGGAAAAATCCCGGTCGGAACAATGACGTTTTAATTCCCGGCCCGGTGCCACGCCGCATCGCGGAAAACAAACCGAGAAAAAAAAATCGAGTTTCGATGTCGCGCGAGAGGAAATTGCTGGGGACGTCCGGCGAAACCTTCCTGGGGAATCAGCCTGAAGAGTCTAGAATCTAGAAAATAGCAGGAAATACAATGAAATTCCGACAAAAAATCGTACATCAATTTTTGAGAGCTTGTTGCAAAGAGGAAAATTCAACCTCCAAACCCATTTTAATTTCAATCCTGAAAAAAATTTTGTCAACGTCCGTAGAAAATCGCACTGTCGCGCCGCTAAAATCATTCTGATTTTTTTATATCTTAATAATTTTGATCGAAATGACAAAAGTCCTCGTCCGTAGAAATGTTCAAACCTTCGAAAAGGAAAAGTCTCTCGAGTATCTTCACTTCTCCATCCACTATGAGATGCAAAATTTATTTCGAATAAAGCAAAGTTAGTGATACAATAATAGCTGGAAGTTCACGCTTCAAAATGAACCTAAGTAGATCATCCTACGAAATTTTTGCACGAGGTTACTTGGTTCGAAAATCGCCAATGTTTACTAGTGACACCACTGTAGCTGATTTATTTCCTATTATGGCTGCTCCCTACGCGGCCATCTTGGTCCGATAACTATACCGACGTTCGAGAGGCTAGAGGTCAGGCAAACGGAGGTCACGGCAATTGATCAGTAATTGACCAGTAATGCCGCTCTTGAGGCACAAATTGCGCTGTCTTTGCGAGCTCGCTGAAACTCGAGGCTCGTTAGATTTTCGGCGGGCTCTTCGAAACCCGGTTCCTCTAATCAGATGGATTAACGCACCTAGCGGCGGTGTTACGGAGTAACTTTGTTTCCCGTCGGATACTTTGTAAATCAAATCTCGCTGAAGGATCGTTCTAACGTTTCAAAGCTGTGACCGGGGGCTTTTGTGTTTCGACGAATGTAACTCGGCCGTTTGTTACGGGAGCAAATTTTAAAAGCGGCCGAACAGCCACGGCGAACTGCTCCGAGCCCCTTCGAGGACTTTGTCGGCGCGCCCGTGACTTTATTAAAGCACTTGCGAACCAAGTATTTCGTTGTACGGTGTGTCATAGACGTAGTTTTGAATAATGGACGGGGGCAAAGGCTGTGGAGAACGCGAAGAACAGGTCGCGATTCGAATAAAGGAGGATTCAACGCACAGGGGAACTAATGTATGCTATTACTATCAGAAAACCTACCTCCGGACTGCTAATACTTGGATAGGTCGCGATTTTTCATGCATCACATTCGTGTTTATTTTTTAAATATTCTGTTCTTTGTCTTTTGTCGAAGTGTTTCAGCCGCCGAATCGACACACCGCTAAATTATAGTCACATTAATGTCTGGAATAATTATAAGTAGTGTAACTAGTAAACTAGTTGTACCACTGTTGTGTATGTGGGTGTGTAAATTAGACCTGGGATGTGCCACTATACACCTTATTATATTTCCCAATATCACAAAATACAAATATATATTCTATAAAAGCTTAACGGAATAAATGTACGTTTACTTTGCATGCGCAAGGCTCGATGCATCGTGATCGACTCTTTAACAATTGATAATCGCGACAGGTGGCGTACTCGCCTTCGAACGCAACCGTCGTAACAACCACATATAATTTGACGAATTCTAAAATGAAGGAAAATGTCCTCGCATTATGAGAAAGATTCTTCATGGTAAAAATAAAAGTATTACGAACTTGTATTTTAATGCACGCTTGCTTCCCAGTAATAAACAGAGTCTGAAGGATAAAAAGCGTATATAGCATCGAACGAGGGAATTAACATTTCTGTCGGTCTGGGATGTTGGAACGGAAGGTATATCGCTTTAAAACGGTCCACTGCGGACGTTATGACTAATTTTTCGCCGGTCTGCCGGATATTGGAAGTCGAAGAGGGAGCAGTCTTTAAATACGGGCGAACTTATCGAACGTTCGTGACGAACTAATTCGCCGAGTTTCGCCACTGACCCCGTTCGAACTTCCGCGGAATTAAAATTCACGTAGCCGAGCTTCCGCCTTCGGAGGAACACCGTTGAAATCTTCGAAAGCCAGGAATCAGCCACACGGTTACAAGGATCCATGATAAACCTGTCGCTCGGGGACGAAAAATTTCAGCAATTTCCCACGTCCGACCCGGCGGAACGTCAATCTTCGTTCACGGTTTTGATCGCGATCAAGGATCCGCCGCCGTTCGAGTTTCCAACAGATAGAAATACAATTCCCGTCCTATCTACGTGGACAAGGCAATTAATATTTCACGAATTGCTTCAGTATCGGGGGCCCCGGATTACACACGATCCCTCGGAATGTGGAAAGCTCCGAATGCGATCGAAAGTATGAAACACGATCTCTGCTGGAGGATCGTCGAACGTACCCGTTGATGTTCCCATTAAACTTTTGCTATCCGACGCTCTTTAATTCCCGGGAACCATCTCTTGCGTTTGATAACAGACTCAAGAAAGCTTTTAATACCTACATCAAAATAATCCTGCTAATTTGCGGAACTTTCTACGGATTATACAAGTTTTTCATAGACGTGGACCAAGTTCGAAGGATATTCTCAGAAGTGTATTGTACTGGACCCGTTAAAAATATTGAACACAGCTAGAAAACTTAGTGACATATTTCAATCATAAATGAGGATTCAACTAATTACGAAATCCCCTCGCAGCACCTGGTTCCACTATCCAGAAACTACGGGACCCAGCATCTCTCTACACGACGAGCTTATCGTTAACAGCTGACTGTCGTCGTAACGAGGTCTATTCCCGCGATCCAAATCTCGGAAGTTGCTGGCTGGAAGCTCTACGTCAAATCACTCGACACCTGTTAGACGGAGGTTTTCGAACAAAACAGCTCGGCTCCCATCGAGCGCACTCGTTCCTTCTGGTATCTGGCATCTGCAAGGTATTAACAGCTCTAGAGCTGCTTGGACGGGACCCGACACCACCATCGCGCTCCGCCACGGCGAAAAACATTATTTCCTAAGAACAGAGACCGCTTTGTGATCGGGGACAGCTTGAAGAGCGGTCGTCCGTCGGGAATAGCGGACGCTAGGGGACGAGTGTCGTTGAATCGTAGATATTCCTAGATTGCTGCCTGACCGGAAGCAACGGTGGAGAAGAAGTTCGCGAAGAGGACCCCGAGGGTCGAAGGCGAGGAGCGAAGGAAAGAGGATCGGTTGATTCAATGGAGTCCGTTCCCTGACGAGGCGACTCTCTAATTTCGTTACTCCATTTTTCCCCCGGCTGCGAAATCTGGAGCATCGCGATGGCCGCAGATTCGCCCAGGCACCGGCTCCAATTGAAATCAAAACTAGGTTTATTTCGCATCCGGTCTTTTAAGGGGTCGCACGCCAACTCTCCTCTCGCCGATGCAATGGAAGGAAAAACTACCCTCGGCTTCGTGTAGCTTTTTCTTTACTCGGGATCTATTCACTGTGAAGAGTTTTAGCTGGCGTTACTGGTATCTGTGGATGCTGGACGAACCGTTATACATAACTGCTATAGAGCGAATAAGTTTTCTTTAAAAACGTGTACCAGCAAGAAATGAGCCATTTTCGGCACAGGTTACAATTTATTATCAATATAAAACGAACGTAATTCCAATAATAATTCATGCACTCCGATCAATTAGACTAGACATCCTTCGATGTGTAATCGATCGTTCCGAGACCAGATTTTGTTTTACTAATGAAGCACTATCTTTAACGTCATTGGACTCTTTTCCATAAATCTTAAATTACTTTCAGCATTTCTGCTTCATATCAAATCCAATTCTTCGACTGACTCTCGACCAGTCTGTTCGCTGGAGGCTTCACCACTGAGGACAGACTGCGCGATACGTACGCATCGTTTCGATTTTTACCTCGACTGTCTAATGACGTAAAAGCAGAACGCATCGCGGATAGGTTTCCCGTTTTAATTAGGGACGAACGCACCCGGGCATCCGTCGCCGCGATTGTCTCCGGAATGAACATCGCTGTTCCAACTTTCCTTTTGGCCGGGGCTCATTGCAACTGTCCCCCGGAACCAAACAGTTCGACGTAAAAATTCGAGCTCTGTTTCCGTCCTGTATCTTTTTATTTTCCGCGGGCTCCGTTTTTCCCTGTGACGCGCGCGTTCCGCACAGGTTTCGACGAGGCGAGATGACGCGCGGACGGCCGCGCGCGTGCAGTTTTTATTTCATTAATTATTGGAATACCTGAATACCAGTCAGTTTTATTTGCGTCCCCAGGAATTTTCATTAGCAGCAGTTTCAATAGCGGTGTATGGCACTTTACTGATTGCGAGCCGGCCACAATGGCGGCACCGACCGCTGCGGCAACGGTAGTTTCCGCGCGCCGCTGTATTACGATGTACCACGTCCTCCACCCCTCCCAGTCCCTGCTTGAAATATTGTAGCAATAAAATTTCATGGACGCGAGTCATTCTATCGGCCGAAGACACGCTCGATATCCACCCCGCGAATTTTTCGACCAGCCTAAATGGATTTACAACGGCCCTACGTCACTCTCGGCGGAATTAAAATGTCGGCTGCGGATCGCGGACCGATTTCCGCGCACGGAAATCTTACCGCGAATGGAAACGACGTGCGGTAAAGCTCACCGATTTATTCCGTCGCCCGTCTCCGCACAAATCCAACCGCGAATCTGTCGCGAAACCGCTCTCCCATCTTTTCGAAATTGCGAACGTGATTTAAGCGAATATCAATTTTTAAGGTGCGGTTAGTGTGGGCAATATGGAACTGCATAAGCATACTAATTAAAAATGGTTTCACACGAGAACGGAATATCAAATTTATAAAAGATTAAACATATTTGCTGACTGAGAAAGCAGATTAGGTTTTCATCGCAAAGAAAGGATAAGGAAAGAAATTGAACGATAATGGATTTTCCCATTTTTTCGGGCGGCAAATAAGCATCAGTCGGCTTCGTTCGCACACGCTCCTCGTCTCCATTGAGCGACGTGTTTTAATGTTTTCGTTCGCCGAGAAACTCAGTCCCCTTATTCCGGATTCTCAATCTCTCCGCGGCGGCACTTCATCTTTCATTCGAATTAGGTTTGACTAGCGGCGCGCGGGTTCATAAATAGTGAACAGTGTCAAGTTTCTTTCGCGGTGGCGCGCACGGATTTTTTCGGGGTCTTCTCTCTTATTTTCAGAAGCGACGATTAATTTCCAGCGCCGAACGAGCTGATGAACGACGGTACGAGCGAACCATGAAAACGAGTCCGTCGGTGTCGGTTTTGTAGGCGGCCGAGGGGCGCTCGAGGGACAGAGATGGAACGATGACAGGAGCACTTTGATGTCACGAAACTCGATTAAAAATCTCCGGCTACCCTCGACGCGGATTGCAGACGGACGGGGGAACTCGTGTTTATTTCTTCGTGCGTCCGATGAATTCGAATTCGTTAGGCGCCATTATCCGCAGCGGACGTTTTTTAGCTCCTTAATTGGCGATGGTGCAAGATTTCGCGTTCGGTTTTTAATGACAATGCCAAACTTGCCTTTGAATGTTCAATCTTTTGATTTTTTTAGTATAAATTCTGCAGATGATAATACATTTTTCTAAGTTATTCCTTTATAAATAAATCCATAAAACTTCACGATAAAAGAAGATATATTTTAATCGTTGCCAGCAGACACGAATTTCAGTATTATTACAATGGGAATCTTTTTTACAAATATGTGGAAATTCGAGAGAGATACAAGAGTCATTAACAGACCGTTCTTTGTTTCTCATTATCAGCGTAGCGATAGCAGGGTTAACCGAAAGCATGTAACAAACCATGATTATTAGTTACTGCTGAAGAGCCTCGTCAGTCTATGGAGTACTGTATATGCGTGAGTATAAATTCGAGCATTAATTATCCACACAGACGTAATGAGATACAGGTAAACACTCACGTAACACCGGTGTCCTTGTGCAACAGTGGTAGCGGATTTAAACAAAAGTAAACAGGGGCTGGTTTACCGTTACCAATACTTATCATCATTATTATTACACGTAATAATGTGGCGGCGGAATGCCTGGATACACAACAATCATCCCCCAAAAATGTATTACGCACAATGGGGTACTTTAACGATTTCAATGACCTTGAAATGTGCGAGTACACTCTAGTTACAGTTCCATTAACACTAACCCAACACAAAATAAGTTTTACAAAAATTATAAGACAGTATTTATTGAGTTCTCTCGCAATTTTTCTAATAATATATGTATAATGAATTGAATAACAAAATGAAAAATGTAAATTACATTAATTGTTGATATTCGGTGTTTGACGTGTTAAAAAACTTCCAAGATGATTTTCTAAAACATATTCTAACGAGTGTATGAATATTACTTTCATTCAGTATGCGTCTTACGGTGATCCGCCATGGTGTCTCAAAGCGGACGAGGAGATCCTCGCTTAGCGATCAACGTTTCCTATAACGCCCGCGATTAACGTCCGTCGGAGCGGAGTTTAAAGTGATTAAAAATGTTTCAACGTCGCGGCGGCGTCGGTGTCCCTGAAAAATGAGCGGATCCCGAGGGTGCGTAGGAGTGGTTGGGAGGTCGGGGGGAGTTGAGGCGTCTAGGTACAGAGGGTAGGAAAAACGCGGCAGAAATAGGACTCCAAAAAAGGGGGGTATGCATGGCACGCAATTATGAAAATGAGTTTGGATGAGGTGCAGCCGCGGGACAAAGCTTTGAGAGATAACATTGGCCAAAGTTACGAGGTTTTGCTTCTCCATTATTCAAACGAGAGCCTCGCGCGCGGCCCGGCCCGCCCACCCCCTCTATATATCTTTATTCCGGCCGGCCGCGTCGCTGTTATAAAAATATTCGTACGCGCGGGTAATTCGCGTTCATTACAACGAGCGACGCGACCGCGCGGCGGCGCGCGCCGGAAATCTCGTAAATAGAATCAACCGCGGTTATTCTCCTTTGAAAAAATCCCGGACGGCTCGGCCGGGCACGCTAATGCGTTTCGTTTGCGCGCGAAAATCATTTCGGTAAACGGCCAACTGTGAAAACGCGTCCGCCAGCTTTCCTCGCGCGTTGAAATGAATCCGGGAGCCATCTCGCTGATTTTAATGACCTTGAAATATTTCACGGAGCTCCACAGAGTAATTTTCCTCAGCCAAAGTGGTCCGTCCGAATGTCTGCAAACGTTGTCTAGCGTTTGTCCAATCTCACCGTGCGGTAAAATACTTGAAAATTTATAACGTAATTGGAACGCGTCTTCACACAATCATCCCGTTTTATAAAATCACTGATTAAATAAAAATTTGATTTGGTTAATATTGGGAAGCATTTTTTATTATTGTCGATATACACATTCCGAGACACAAATCCACCGTGTTCGTACAAAAACGCGGAACTGATTTGAAACTCCTATCCGCAGGAATGTCGGTAATGAAATATCTGTTTCCAGGGAAATTGGTCGAACGGAGTGGACAAGGGTTAATAAAACGATCGATAAAAACGGGATCGTTCGAATACCCAATCTACGGAGCTTCTTCGTGTCGTTTGGTGGAACTGTCAAGCCGAACAAGGAAAATCGCGGCAGGTTGCGTTTCCGCGAATTGCATATTTGCATTCGGCCCGGTGACGCGTAATTGTCGCCGCGTTTTGATTACTGGAGTTCCTGCTAAAGGTTCTCCCTGACGGCCGGAAACGAAACCTTACGAGATTAATACGTACAATTTGCATGTTAATTAGCGCTTTCGTTGACCCAGAATCTCAAAGCGACTCCGACTCTAATGTCTTTTCCGATATAAATTTCCCGCGGGGCGAAAAATATTCGCGAAAGAGTCCCGGCAGAAAGGAAGTATACTGCAAATTAAAGTTCCGTAATTTCGTTTGACAAGCGGCGCGCCGAGCCCTCGCGGTCTTTCGCTCTCGAACCTTCAATCGTTTGAAATAACATTGCCGACCTAATTTTCTAAATTTTCCATGCAAATAACTCGCGTTCATAATGTGTGGGGATATCTCATGGTGTTTGTGGATCTAATAAATTTTTATAATGATTCTTGGTTTGAACTTTTAGCTTTGAAATTTTTACAAAGCTTTAAATTGGGCAAGGGTCTTACAATTCGACCACATTTTTGACAGTCCTAACGGAATATTATTCATTATTAGATTTATTTATACCCACACACAGCTGGGATTCTCAAATTATGTTTCGCTCTCTTTATGCACGACATAATTATCCAAAAACCGTATAATTATCTCGTGTACACTGCACACCAATTTTAGGCGCACCTTGCGACCCCACGCGTGGAAAAGTTTCATTTCCCAAGCTCCACCCTATTTTCTCCCTCGAAGGGTTCCTCCAACCCGTTGCGTGGATCTCATTATCAGCGATAATGAGTGCTAACTTTCCGGCGAACAGCGTAAAGGATCCAACAGACCAACGCGAATATTCACGGGACGACAGCCGAATGTTTAGCGGCAATAAATTTGCGGTACCATTTACGTGAATTACGAATTAGTAAAAATGTCTGTAACCGTAAAACTTCGTTGTAAGTGTCAAACTTTTCCTTTCTGTTCAAACTGTGGTTACAATAATATACGAGAAATCTGTGTATTTATAAAAAAGTTATTTCGAGTTGGAGCGTGTGCCATCAATTAAGAGATTGACTTGCAATGTTGTTTCACAGAGACGATGGACGAATTCGACCCATAAATAAAGTGAAGAAAGTCTTCGTCCAAAAAGGATTAGTTCGGTCCGAAAATGACATCGGCAAAAATGGCGCGTTATCTGAAAACTGCTAATTAATTAAACGCTCGAACAAGTATAGTTCGAGGAACTCGCGTCGCAGTTTCGAGTTTCGCTCTCGATGCGGAGTCGACGACTCCATTCTGGCGGCGTGCGGCAACACACAGCATCGATCCGCGTCCTTCCCTCTTTACATATAAACCCCCAACCCTAATGTATGATTCGCGTGTCATCCCACCGGCCCGACGCAAATCACTCTCCGCGAACGCGCAGTTGCGATTTCGACCCGGCTCGGTCGTTTGGGAAAAGCGTATTAAAAATTGCGACACTTTTGCGGAGAATTGCGAGCGGTAAATACGGCCACCTACATAAAAGCGTTCGCATTTTTTCCTTTAGAAGAATTCCCGGGGTTTTTTCTCGGTTCGCTCTTCTCCCCCCCTCTTCTCTCTCTCTTCCCCATTGCTACGCTCGAATAATCGAGAGTACATTCTATCCTTCGCGCACTCAATGGCCATTGTACTCTTAACGATTTTATTGTCGCGCCCGATGTCTCCTCAGCATGAAAGCCGCGCGCGCGGACGGACGATGATCTGCTCCAAGCACTTTTTGTCTATTTTCGTTCGAGTGTGTGCAACGCGACAAATGGAATGTTAGAAAAATACAGAATAAATGCCCTCCACGCTTTCCGCATTGTCTGCCGCGACGAGTCGCGCTTTCATGCACTTGGGACGTTTTGTAATGCTGCTTTACCGTTTTCGGTGGGGATTGTTGCGTTGGCTGGATACTGTTTTAATTGTAATATTTTCGAAATGTGCCGACTCGTGTCCGAATGTCTATGATTAATTGTTATTGTTGTTGTCGAGGTATTATTACGCGCCTGTGAATGGTAAATATGACTAGACTGCGAATATTTTGGCTCTACTGGAACTGTTTTTCTGCTTAACAGAAGAAATTTCTTTAACTGGATTTTTGATAATCTTTAACTTTTTCAACTAGGATGATATAATAAAAATATGAGTTGGATAACATCAAGATATGTACAAAAAATATAAGGAAAAATATTGTCTGGAGTTGTGCCATTAGGAACAAAATAGAGACAGCAAACAGCTCGAGAAGAGTTACGAAACGGAGCGAATATCGAGACCAAGTTCTCCGGATCAACACGGCGCGGCCGAGAGCGATAGTGCGGCGCATAAAAGCTTCGGCAAACGCAATAAATCACGGCCGGCAAAATGTTTAGACGCGGGCGCGGCGGACGAGCAAAAAAATCGAACGAGACCGCGACAAAATAAATAAACAGAACGTGAAAACACACGCGTGGCTGAGCGATGCTCGCACTACTCGCGAATCGGACGAGCCGGTGGATAAAAGTCGGCGGCCGTTGGTCGAAAGTGAATGGACCGGAGCCGGGTGATCTCTCGTCGAGAGGATCTCGAAGAAAACGGACCTCCCAGGAGGAGTTCCCTTCCCCTTCTGTTTCTCTTCCACCCGGTCACCATCCACGAGACATGATGGTTTGCCCGACGTTTCCCAATTCGAGCCCGTCTGGACGTGAAAATCTCTGCACGGTCAGTTTATTTTGGACGCGACGCAGAGTATCGGAGGGAAGACGTTGCAAAGGGATCTCGAATCTCTGTGTATGTACAGGATGTAGCAAAACACACACGTGGCCTCTACGGGTAGGAGAAAATAGGCTGGTCACTTGAGCAATAATTGTAATAAAATATAAAGAAATTCATGTTCATCTTATTAGTCAAATTTATGAAGATAAAACTCCCAGAGCAAGATAATAAAACCTCGAGCAAGAAATCCGTTGAAGAAACACGAATCATACGGTATGTTGAGCGCTTTCGTGGTCGCCAACTAACAACGTCGCTAAAATATACGATAAGGTATCGCGAGGAGTCAGCGGTGTCCTGGAGTAAAAAAAATCTTTGCGAACGTGGCGTGGACCATTTGGCCAGCCGTCGTAGCATTCTACTCAGTGGCAGCAAACAGAAAGAGAGAGAGAGAGGGAGAGAGAGCACCCCGGGATCGGCTTGGAAGCGCTCGAAAAAGCCTGTCTCCACAATAAGTGGCACGCAAGCGAGCGCGACGGCACTTTTGATCGTCGCTGGCAGCTCGCGTGGAGCAACATATTTAACAGGAGTGCGGGATGCACACGGCTGAGTGGAGGTAGGATTGGGTAAGTGCGTTCCACGGGGGATGGTTTTGCAGCTTTTTACCCTCCTCGACCCTAGCACGGTTACTCGGGGCTCCTGCGACCGCTGAGAGGGTGTGTTGTCCGTAAAATTGCTTGCACTCTCTCCACGAAGCCGCACGCCACCGTGCACGCCTCACGTACACTGGGAACCGTCTACACAACACAGCGCGAGTATATATTACGGCTCGAGTACGCGCACACGTTCTGCTCATGGACACGAAAGTGTGCACATATGCTTGGCCCCGGCGAACGTGGGCGCGAGCGCGACGAGGTATACATAATACAAACCTGTCTACACATGTACCTACACATATCAGCCGCGTTCGTTCCTCTGTAATATTCCTCATTGAGTATGCTGAATTCTAGAGGAGGATATTTTGTCACGTCGCTGCGACCTGTTGGCGGTTGGACTTTTATCCGGAGCAATAACCGGTTACCTCGATGATGTTAATAATTGACTGTAATTTTATTAATTGAGGAGCTGTTTGTACTTTTGGGAATGTGTTTCAATGCTGTGACATTGTCGGACGCTGTACTCGGTGTAATGTCCCTCATCAGGACGATACATTGATTTCGGAGAATCTTCTAGGGATTACGAGTACCCCAGGGTCTCCCTGAGACCCTTCGTGCCCGGTAAACAGCGATCAAGGACGCAAGCCGACTCTCAAGAGCCACCGAAGCTTTTCGAAAGCTACGGAAGCCGACGAGAGGAGGACTAGCAAGGTTACAGAGGACATCCAGACGTCACAAAGCTTCGAGGAACTAGCGATATAGCTCCTCGAGGACTCCTGGAGTAGCTAAGACTCTCCTGGTAGCTATCGAGTCGCAGGACCACGGCTTTAGATTTTTAATTCTCTGCGGTGACTGGTACTCTGGGACCGGTCGCTGACTTTCTGGAGGCTAGGCTTTGGAAATAATGATCACCTTGGGGCCAGAAATGTCTGGTAAATTCGTCGAGGGCGCAAGATGCTGAGGTACGTCGATGGACGATCATTTTACCAGTGTAGTTAGATTTTACCTTGACCTTGAATTTTGAGGTAAAAAGCTGATATTTATTTCTAGCTATCTTTGCCTTCGATCGCTCACACAAGTCACTGTGCGGAAGATCAAATTCTAGGAGACATACCAATTCAATAAATCAGTTCCGCAAGAAGAATGCAAACTTTAATTGCTTTCTAACTCAACTTCGCACGACCTGCCCGTGATCACGAAGAAAGACATTATCACGCTGAACTCAAACTCCTAGCAGCTCAAATTGCACAAACCTCTCAGACTCTATTCCGCACTAGAACAACCACTTAATTTTTTATCTGCAGAGTTAACTCGTCGATAGATCAACTTCTAATGGCTACAAACAGGGAACTTGGTCCACCGCAGTCGCATCCAGACCTACCAGTCGGAGTTTCGAAGCGAGCCAGGATCATGTTCCCTGAATAATTCCGCAGGCTTCGCGGTACTTTCATCCTTGGCTAGCATATTCCGCTAGCTCTCCTCCACATCTCACACGCGCCGAAGGGACAGAGAGTCCCTTCCTGGTCTGTAACGAGTAAGTCGAGAAGGTCTTCCCTTCGTTTGCCTTTTGAAAGTAAAGGTTATTTAAATAATAACCTCGCCCTATCCTCGCACAAAAGTGTAACTGAGATTTCGCCCAGCCGTCTGGAATAGAATGTAAATGAGAAGACACTGCGGACAATTATCCTTCTCTCTCTCTCGCTCTCTCTCTCTTTCGCTCTCTCTATTCGTCTGCATTCTCGTTCCTGGCCCCTGCGCTGGCTCCATGCCTCTCTCTGTCTGCCATTCGAAACCGTCTGTCGCTCGGTCTCTCTCTTTCTTGGCGGGTAGTTCCACCTCTGTCGCAGTTTCCACGCTTTCATTGCACGGCTCTTTGTGTTTACCCGTGGGGGTCAGTACACGGTTCCGTTGAATTCATCAACGCTGTTGACAAAGCTGCAAGCGCCTGCACCCGGCATCGATAATTTTTAATTGCGCCTGTCAGACAACGGTGCATAATCGACACGGTATTCCGCGGGCCACCGGTTGAATCCGCGCAAAACGCACAAAGGGCTGCGTGACACTGTGTGTACATTATGGTGCGTCGTACGATCGTTACACATAGTTCACTTCTTTCTGCCTTTCGTTAATAATCTGAACAAGTCGAAAATAATATGCCGACGTTCTTAACTTTAATTCTGTTTGAAAAGGTACCCACTAATTTTGATCATAAATGCATGAAACCCGCATAAGTTACTGGGCATCCAAAAATTTCGTCGCAGTTTACAGCGTAGCTTTTTTGACATAATTACTGTCTCTAATTTTTAAATGTATGCATGTAAATATGTTATAAAATGTATTATGCACGTGGTATACGGTTACTCTCATGCAAGTCTAGATTACGTGACAGTAATAAAAATGGATAGTCTGATTTATAAAAACTTTGAAATCTTGTAAAATGTGAAAACAATGTGGTGCTCGCCACAAAGTTCACTCCTTCGAACCTATTCATGTTTTTCTCTCTGTAATCATTTTCTATTTATCTATAATAAGTGAGACAATTCGGGTGTTCCAATTATATCAGACACCCTGTGTTATAGGATTGCAAATTTTTACATTATAATCTCATAAAATTCGATAAAAATTACATGAATGAAGTAAAGACATATTCAGACTAATTTGAACTACTGTTGGTTGGCTAATTAGTTGAACTTGTTTTTCCAGTAAATGAATTGAACGAATTAACAAACTTAGACTATGCCATTGTTGGATGACTAGTTTGTTTCGAGTAGTTTGCTTTGACTAATTCGTTCGCCACAGTGAGGTAACTTCGTACAGAGCGAAGTTCATCCTCCCGAATTCCCAAAATTAGCCACTCAAGCAGAAGTCTTTAGGCTAGGACATGCTATAGTTATCTACCCTAAACCCCTCTATCTGATACTTCTGTATAGGTACTGTGTATCGTTACCCCTCTTTCATACTTTACAGGGTTATAAATCCATACAAGTTCATCAATGCTTTTTTCCAATCAGAAGGACGTTTTAAGAGTCTACTCGAAAAGCCTCTTAAATATGGAGAGAACTGTAATATCACTACATCATTACTAGACTGCGGATTTTATGCAGTAATGACAAAAATGAATGGTTGCAATTTGACACAGCCTGAAGATTCAAAGATCTGAATAGCATGAATACACTACTATATACTACATATACAGGGTGTCACAAAAATGTTATTCTTTCAGGTAAGAACATTTTTGGAACAGCCTGTACACTGCATATATTTTTCAAAGAGAATTGATTTTAAGTAAAAAACAATTGAAAAAAATAGCCTCTGTGAAAAAACAAATTTCCTCGATGAGAGCTCAGAGTTCGGGTCCCTGACCCCGACCGGAAGTGCAGACGATAACGGACACTCGTGAAGCAGAGCCGCGCGGCGCGTGGTGTTTCAGCTGTCCGCGTGAAAGGCGCACGCCACCCTCGAGAAATCTGAACACAATCGATACCGCGGTATTTTCTGCCGAGCAGAAACTTTCGAAGCGAGCTAGACGGGAATAATTACCACTCGTAATCGTCCATTCGAATTACAGAACGGTGGCGGCGAGCGTTGCATTGTGCGCCGGCGTTCGAGTGCGGTCTGCCTCGAGCAAACATCGCCGATGGACGACAAGCAAAGGCCCGATCCCCAAACGGAACGGAAGCGGCGGATCAATCGAGTAAACCTTAACGCCGAAATTAAACGGAACGGCCTCTCTCTCGTTCTGTCTGTCTCTCTCTTTCTGTCTCTCTCTCTCTCTCTGGACACAATGGCCGCCGATCATTTTCGTTACAATTACCCGGGGCGCGAGCGATTATTCGCGGGCGTCACACCGTTTTCTGCACAGGACAGCTGCGGCCTGCGACGAATGACGCCATTCAACCTAAGTGCCTGGCATTATTTACGCAAAAGCAATAGCAACATGTGCGACCCTCTGTCGATTGCTCTTTAACGCCGGGACTAATAACAGGACTCGAGGACCTGTCGCGCGATCCTTACGCGATAGCCATGATGTTTCATCGCTGGACGTTCGTCTGCGTCATTGCTCGCGCTTCTCAACTACCACAGTGTGGTGTTCTCACAATAATTTGATATTTCTACATGGGAGAAGAATTTTCTTGTCTGATTTTTATTCTTTTAGATGCAAATAGTGGAACTAGAGGAGGAAGAAGAAAAGAAAATTTTACAAGGTTTAACATGGAACTTACTTCATCGAATTCAGTAATTGAAAAGAAAGTTAATTTTTTTGAAGCGAATTGCTGACATACAGATTTGAATTCTTCTATATGCTGAATTGATGACCTCCCACAGAATATTTTGTAATTACCCGAGAATCAAAAGAGGCGCCGAAGCACGCGTAATCTTCGGACGAAATTAATCAGAATAACAATGCCGGCATTAAATCGCAATTCACGAGAAAGTCGTCGGCGGCTTTCGCGGTAAAAACTTTGTAAAATCGATTCGTATAAAGTCGTCGGGTGTGTTCGCATCGTTACTTCGATCCTATGAGAGAGGGGGGACGTTAATTAACGAGAGCATTATGTAAAATTCCAGAACGCTCTCTATCGTGGCCACTCTTAATAAAATCGTTCCTCAGCGCGCGCGCGCGGTACACACGAGAAGAATCACAAAGGAAGGTAAAACGAGTGGAAAGTGAAGCCCACTGCGGAAATACTGAATACTAAACGAGCCCTTGCGCGTATGACGTTTCCCGCCGTTGCTTTTCCAATTATCGCCCGCGAAATGAATTACGCCCCGATATGGGGAGAGGCTGATTAAACGGCGGAAACGGGGAAGTTTTGGATTCGGATCGAAGTACGTGGCGATGATTGAAATAATTGTCCCATTACACGGATACTTCCTATTACCGTCACGCCGCATTATGGGCAAAACCGACGAATTCTGTGTCAAAATTAAAGAACTTTCTATAGAAATGAGATAGTGCCATGAAATTTTTTTTAAATGAAAGCTTAAACTTTGCAGAATATGAAATAATTATGGAGATTGTGGTGCGAACGTTTGTTAACCTAGGAAAATTCGTTAAACTTGGACAATCTCAAGAAAATTGTGGTTTTTCCAACACCACGCGGGGAAATTTTTTTTGGAACATGCTACACATCATTTCCCGTAGATTTTTTCCATGCTGATTTCAAATCTGGCCTCAAAATTTTTCTACGACCTTAGGATTTTTCAAAAAGTCTAATTATTGTTAAACAGTTAAACTTTTATTTTTCAAGGTTAAAAAACATTCGTACCATAATCTCCCTATTTTCCCACGTTCTATAATGTGTCAGCTTTAATTTTAAAAAATTCATCGCTCTATCTCATTTCTATCGAAAGTTCTTTGATTTTGACACAGAATTCGTCGGTTTTGCCCATAGTGCGCCGCGTTCAATCAACGATGCTCTCTTAAACTGCTCCATTCTTGCTATCAACGCGATCCAATGTGGGCAAAAATGCTTCATAGATTGCACTATTCCAGGGTGGAACAAAACCTCCTAATATCTCAGACAACGTGCAGACATTTTATTGAACCTTTACATCAATACCTTGGTACACTGGTATCCACTTCTAATTTCTTTTTATAACATTATTATGTTTCGTAATTATACAGCAGTCGAAATTTTCTTGAAATGAATTTAATATAACAACGATCAACAACAATGGCATAAAATCAATTCATGCAACGACGGACGTCTTTACATTGCGAAATTGTGCCTGCGAAACGAGAACGCACACTACACGCTTCGTACAACATACATTATAATGTACACGTTGTACCGATTATTTAAATGCAATTTATTTCAGTTGTAAATATAATTAAGTAATGTTTTTGAATTCAATCATCGACGAATTTCATCACAATGAACGTACTTTCGTGTATAAAGTCTGCAGGTTGAATGAAAAATTAACGAAACGGAGAATACAAAAATTATGACGTGTGGCGACATCGTTGTGCAACTATTACGCCACATGTTACCGTAAAATGAAACAGACACTCTCCGCAGTGTTATGTCAACACACTCGAAACCCAGGACACGAAATTGCTTCCTAGAAGCCACGAGACTCTTCAAAGAAGTATATTCCGAAGTTTCTCATTCGGGACCCAATAAATTACAGTTCGATACGACAAAAGGGACCCATACAGCGACGGGCGAGCTCGGAACGTTTCTTTTTCCCTCGTTTCCCATGACAATGTTTCTCCGGCCTCGCCAGATTCGCCGCAGTATAGAAAAAACACTCGTGAACGGCGTTCGTTGAGTTTCAGCGAGTCGAAACAAGCGGGGCGGAGATTCGTATAGGGAGAAATAGAAAGAGAGAGTGAGAGGAAGAAAGGGAGAGGGAGAAAAGAAAAAAAGGGAACGACGAAAGGAAAGCACTCGTAGGAAACCGTTACAAAAGAGGCTCGTGATTCCCAGCCGCGGCTCTAATAGGTAGGCAAGCACTCGAGGAGGACCGAGGAAAACACGGGAAGGATCCAAAACAAATTCGGAGCGCAACAAATTTCGTTTTGAGCAAGGCAAACCGAGGCGAAGCGCCGCGGGGCGCCTCTTGCCGCACATGCGTCGCAGATGCGCCCCCTGTTTTCGACGGATGTGCCCTCGAGAACCTGGAAATTGGTCCCCTTCATGCAATATTTCACTGTACGCATTGTGTCCCGTCGTTTCGGGCCCCTCGCGATATTTTAGAGGATCGCTAGGCGCGTCGATTTCATGGAGAAGATCTCGGTAGTCCGGAAAAGTGAAAACCAAAAGGAAATTCATTTCTTCGTTAATTGTAGAGTGTTAACTGATAGCAGAACTGTTCTAGAGTGGAACTGTTTCTTCCGGAACACGAACGAATTAAAAAATATTGTTTAAAATGTGATTTTAAGCAAATATTTTTTTTATATATGCTTGGAACGAAATAAAAATTCTGTGTACCAATTGAAAACTACCACAGTTAAACAGAATTCTGTTTTTATAACGGAATATATTATTGTTATGTATTATAACGGAATGTATTATAACGAAATATATTATAACGGAATAATATATATATATTATATATAAAAAAAACAATTGTTTTTATAATTTCAGTATGTTTGATGTTCCACTTACTCATTTTTGTCACACATGTACGAAAACCGCAGTCTGCCGATCAACTCGACAACCCAAACACAGACGAATCGATGCAGCGAACAACAAATCGTAGTGCGACGAGGTCGTCGACGGTCCAGGTGTTACAAGGGTCGAAATCGCGAGCGAGAACTTCCAATTGCGAGGTAATTCGATCGATTGTGTTGAAAATTGAAGTGGCGAGAGGTGTTAGGTACGACGGGGGCAAGTGTGCTCTTACTTGAAGTGGTCCGACCTGGACAGATGCTGCTATTTAGACTTGTATTTAGAACGGGCGGGAGCGAGACGAGCTACCAATTGATCACGATGATAAATGAAATCGTGATGCCACCGAATTCAATGACAGCGCACGTATGTTGACTCATAAGCCACTTTTATTTCTGATGGAACGTCTGCGGTTTAGAGCTGTTCAATTCTGACACTGTCGAAATGGACGATTGGATTGCATCCAATTCAACAAGCTTTATTTGATCTCTTATTTAATCAGCTTTCACGGACAATTTACAATTCCGCACATTTTGTCTGCATTCAGAGAATCTTCACTTCATCAACTACTATGTCTATAAATATTAATATTTGATAATGAAAGTTTGGGGAAATTTACTTCGAGATATCTGCTGTGAAGTAGTTATAAAGATATTCTACAAAACTTTCATTAAAATTATTGAAAAATATTCTAAAAATGATGAAGTCTTTGTTTCAGGTTTTAATAGACAAACAAAACTTTTTTTTAACATAAATCAGGGCAAATCGCAAAATCCAGAAGCTGCTCGGTTGCGATTCCTCGGTGACGACGGTACGTCTGACGGTCACGCGAATTCAGGTGACTCTGGTATATTTTTACAAGAAGAAACTGACTAGTACAACGCGCCTCGAGAGACCGGTTGCTCCTTTTGAAGTCTAGACCAGTTCGTATCAGGCGAAACAGAGCGCGCGTAACTTTGGAGAACACGCATAGACGACGACGTTCAAAATGGAAGGAATCCTCCTTCGAGAACGTGTGCCCGGGCCAGGCTTTCGCCCGGCATTTTGATCTAGATTTCTTTTTCAGCCGAGCTCTCGATGCCAGGTATCGATGTAGTATTAAAAAGGCCTCTGTTTTCATCGGGAGCACAGTCGATCTTTATTGACGGAGATATCGGTATCTCGGAAAATATAGAACAATAAGCATCTGTAATAGAACCACCGCCGCTGCGAGCGACTATCGAGACAAAGAATCGAGTGTACGAGACACTGCTTCTGATTACGACGGACTTCAGATTGTTACTCCAAGATTGCCATCGACGTTTCTTTAGCCAGCAACAATTTCTATGCCGTACTCCACGAAATTAAACGATATAATTGGGATCGAGATCCCCTGCAGCTACGTGTACAATAACTTTACTATGGTCTGTGCTCATTTAAAAAAATTATTCATGGATGGTTAATATAGTGATACATTACTTCTTCAGTGTTTGCATGGCCGCGCGAGGTAGGTTCAGCGCGTTCGCCGGAACTCGACCTCGCGTTTTGAAAAGCCCCGCGGTCTACGAAAACACATCAGACATTTTGCAGGACTCCCTGCATAGTTGATTGAATATTCGAATGTGTGTGTGGAAAATGCAATCTCAAAATAATAGTAATTCCTTATTGTGAAATTTAAGTATGGGATTAAGTTTCGGAGCAATTTCCGGTGAGCATAAACAAGAAAAAGAACATGTATCATGCAAATATGATGGGACAGGCGACGGTGTCCGCTGAAACCGGCGGTCACCGGAAACCTAAACGTCTGGGAAACCTAATTTCCACGTAGCGCCGGCATCGACATGGTGGATCGACCGGAAAGTCGCGTAACTCCATCACGAAAAATAACGAAATTTCCAAACAATGTCGTTTCGTCCCTGTCCCCATGAAGGGTACCGGGGTGGAAGAGGTCGTGGGAGGCAGCCACGGGTCACTCCTTGGACAAAAATTTGACGAAGCTTTTAGCTTGTAATTCTATTAGCCGACGCTTTGGAGAGTGCATTATACATGGACCTGTGTGTGGCCCTGTCATTTTCAGCAACTACCGACAGCCTCTAAGAGGTTATGGGGGTGCAGAGGGAAATGGAGGAGGTCGCGGGAGGTCGGTCTGGTTTGCTTTTGCTTTTTCACTCTTGCCGCCCATGCAAACTCGATGCGAGACATCACTCGTAGATAGTGGCCTCTTGGAGCGTGTCATTTATGACAGCTCGGAAAAACGACGAGCTAACGAGAATTGCGACAAAGGAGAGGCTCGGCAATTTCCTAACCGCCTCCGCACCAAACGGTCCATTCCTGTGGAATGTGCGGGGAAATGGTTATCCATTGGTTACGGATATTTTTGGATTAGCGCGTCGACTGCCGCATATCCGCCCCGAAGAACCCCACAAAAAATTTAGCACATCACCGAAAATCCTCGATATTTATATTCTGCTGAATTTGTAGAAATAAATGGTGCACTCATTAGACTCATTTTAAAGCTTTAAACTATACTTGCAGCAACGAGATTCGACGCTCGACAAATTTTCGAATATTTTATCTCTGTCGCTCGTCGGCTCACGTAATAAGAGACTCATTATCGCTCGAATTTTTTTCTAGAGCGCGTGCGCGACTGGCTTATATCGAAATTCATAATTCGCAGGAAATGAAACTCCTGCCGGAAGTGCTCGTCGAGGGGTTGAAACGACTGGTTAACGCGCGATAGTCGACGGTGCTCGGGGAATTCTGTATAAATAGTCCGAAGCGTGTCGTCGTCCCTTGGACAAGGTAGAAACTAGAGTATGGACGTGCGAATTCAAATTTTTGCCGCGATATTTTCAGAATTCCGAATTAGCCTGTAAGTGTATTAGCTCTACCAAAAAAGCGGATGTATACAGTGAAGTATACAGTGAAGTAAGTAATACAGTAAAAAAAATAATGCAATAATAAATTTCGTTTCACTTCAAAGCTTGGGACTTCTACTTTTGCTTATAATAATTTTGTCTGTCGTGGCAGATGGAAAAATTGTTTTAGTCGTTTTACCGAGGTTTGAACCGTGCTACCAATTTTCAATACAAGTAGTAAAAAAATGTAAAACCTGTACCAATGAAGGGACAGTGTTGTGGAGTACATTCTAAATAAAACACTGGAGATACCACAGAGTGGTCGGTCAAAAAATTGGCCAAAAATTCTCAGTGCAGAGGGTTCATAAAAATACGAGGCAACGAACTGGGGTTTAAAGTCACAGAGAAGAAGGGGCACAGGTTCGAATCCACAGAAACAGATCGAAAGTTGAAGTGCACGATTGCGCGGGGCACGCAGTGCCTGTTGAACCGTAACGAAAACAAAGGGGTCCATTGGTCTCGGTGCAGGCGCGAGCGAGCGATCACGGTGCATGCACATAATGCATCTACGGCGACGGTATAGCATAGCCGGCATATGGTCATGGTCGTAGCCATCGTCGAACAAACAAATACTCTCGAGCGTTCCAGCCAGACGAGACCCGAAGAGAGGAGGTCGGTTTTTGCACCTTATGGCGCATGATTTCGAAAATCATATTGAATCCCGCGGAGCGCATAGGCGGAGGAGGAGGAGAGTAGAAGGGGGAAATTCGCGAATCGGGATCGGGACGGGTTATTGTTCGGCGACGCCTCGCGTGAATTAATTCCCGGGTCAGGATCGCAAACAATCGCCGATGCAGCGTATCTCGTCCGGTCACACCTCGCGTGCAACAACGAGATTGCAGCCGGCGGGACGTTCTCGTTCGTTCATTCGTTCGTTTGGTCTCGCGTGCACATGCACTCGCGCAGCTCCCTGTTGCTCCCCCTTTCCCCGACAGAAATAATAATATCGGTGAGCACCGTGCATCGAGCCTCGATCCAAGCGATTCTTCCCGCTGCCGAATTTCAACGATCGCGATCACTACCTGCGCACCTGGAAACTTGGCGATACGACCAGTGGCGATCGCTTCATATTCTCCGGATCGTATCGCGCGATAAGGGGTTTAGGTAAATCACGTCGCCCGGATGTTTTCTCAATTTCCCGGAAAAAAGGGGATCGGACGCTGTTGTTGCGGGAATTAGGCGAACGCGGATGGGGCTCGATGAAATTGATGGATCTATGTGAGTATCCTGTGCTTCGCGATTAACTCGCTCCAACACCCCCGGTAGACTTGTGCATTCGACACCCTGCCAGTGTTATTAGTTGACACACTGTCGATTTATGACAAAACTTTCTAATTTGATAAATGAATGCTATTAAAATTATTAATTGATGCAGACAATTTTTACATGACATAAAAAACCACAGTTTAGTTATTAGTAGATCGGGAATCTTTAGACAAAACATTTTATATATTATGTTTTGAGTATTATATATTCTTGAATATTTGGAAATAATTATCTATTCGAAAGTGAAACACAGGCGAATATAATACATTTTATTGTATTATATTATCTCATTATTATTAGACTCCGGATCTTTATGCAAAAATTGTTTGGATCAATTATGAGAAGCAGAGCACATATTTAAAAAGATCGTCTATTTCAGAGATTGTGAATATTAATGGGGGTTTTTGCGGAGGAAAGATGCGTCGGTGGTTGCGCAAGCGTGCCTGGTAGGAGGGCGCATTTTCAAGGACGGGGAAAGTCACGGTATCAAAAGTTCGGGGCGGGGGCCGTTGCATAAACTCGACGCGGTCTCTGACGATCGAAACTCTCGGAGGGAGAGAGCGGGTCTCTCTCTTTCTCTCTCTCTCTCTCTCTCTCTCTCTCTCTCTCTCTCCCCCGCGGCGACGGGTTCGTTAAAACTTCCTTCGGCGACAACGTTCGCGATCAAATTAGAATTGCATTCTTCGGCGCAAATTTCCTGGACGGGCCCCGGGAACTTTCGGCCGACTCGCGACGCCGCCTCCTTTTTTCTATTTTTTATAATTCGTACAATCTAATAACTCGTGCCTCGTACCGGCGAAAAACGCTCCGAAGAAACTGAAACCGACGTCCCCAGGAACTTGTCTCAATTATCGCGGACGCGTCTCTTCTTAACTGGTTTTCCCTGGGCGGAGTTGTTTCGGTAAGTGTGTTTGCTAATGCCCGGTGCATATCAACTTATACAACTTTTTATTAAGAGGTCAGGCTCTGAGAAGTAAGACTTTGTTCAGACAATGTTGTTGTCTTTAATGTGCTTTATTTTAGAGTGTAGTTCGTAATTTCTTGATTTGAAAATATTTATTAGTTATGAAATTGTGGCTGATTTTTCGAAGGTCCCGTCAGAAACGGTGTTGAGCATTGGTGCATCAGAAATTAATGTGGTTGATAAATATTTTCAAATACAAAAATTATGATATTCTCTAAAATAACCTAGTTTAAATGCAAAAATATTTTTTCCATTAAGTCTTACAGTTTTCGAGAGAGAAATGTTCAAAATTCATTTTCTTCAGCTTTGTCATTGAACACGACTACTAACAAACTAAAAATTCATTCATACAAAAATTCACAGAAGATACTTTTCTCTACTTATAATTTTGATGAAGTATGCTATGAGAAAGTGAAATCTTTAGTGTCATTCGAAACGGCGACTTTGTTTTTAATACTTTCGAACGGGCAAGGGAGGATATATTGTATACCGTGACGAAGTAAACATTTTAAAAAAATGGAAAAGCGAGGGATAGAGGAGAATACGAAAGAAACTCGACGATGACTGTATCGATCACAAAGCTGTGTTTATCGGCACATAACGAGACGTCGCAAGCTGCCGTAAAGTTTCGAGGGTGTTTTCCTTCTATCCCGATCCCTCTACCCCTCGCCAGCCGTTTTTTCGCCCCGTTCGCATTTAAATTGAGTAATATCCCGAGGACGAGGACGACGACGAGAAGCTTCCCCGCCGTTCAAAGTTAAAGACTTTGCATTTAATGGCGCGCACATTTCATTCTTACCTGACTCCACCCTCCTCTACACTACCCCCCGTATCCGTTTTTATATAATCTATTCCGCTTGAAGAATCAACTTCCGACCGTGTCAGAACTTGTCTGGCTCGATGGAAAAAATCTCGACATCGATCTACCCAGTAATATACACTTGTGGTTAAAATGAAACGTTGGCCCTCATTTATTCAAATAAAGGACTGTAATATACAAAAATATAAAACTAAACATTTCTCTTTAACCTAGAATAGTTCCATTTTATACGATTTTTGTTGTTTTTTTAAATGTACTTATACAATACTCAAAAGTTTAGTAATTTCATATGAAATAATTTAATAACGTAACAAAATTACTTTGTACTACTGATATAGCAATATTTAGTGGTGCCCCAGTAACTTTCACTATTTTTCAGGATTCAGGTCAGATGGTTAAACGGGGGTACAAAAATTACGTCCATTCACCATGAGGTGTTCATTCACCGGGCAGGTCAGTTCATTAATGAAAGGTTATTTGCGAGAAACGGAGTGCGAGTACGTATATTGCAATTGGCAAAGTGACGCGAAACAGAGGCAGGGAACGGTGGCTCCCTAATAAACGGGGTGTCCAGGTGTCGGTAACGAGCGCCCGCGGCGACAATGGTCCTAATATCGTGCGATATTTAAAAAACTCCCACCGCGTTACGTCACTATAATATATCACACGTGCGCGTTGCACGATGGGAGAGCCTGGGTCAGGGGTCGCAGAGCTAGACACGGCACGGCGTTGCACACGGGGGCATTCACGGTGGCCGCAAGGGTTGCGAAAATCAGCTGGCTGGCTGGCTGCCTGGCTTTTTTCAAATCCGAGCGCACAAGGGTGCTTGTATATCGGCGTAACGAGCCTCGTGGAAGGACCGAGCCGCGTATGCTATGCCGGGGCACGGTCTGCCCCCTCGACAGATATTGAATAAACGTTTAAGGGCTTGTAGCATGTTAGCGGTTTGGGGCGGGAGACTGAACGCGACGATGACAGAGAGCCTAACGGAGATGCGAATGAAAGAGTGCATACTAGTGGACAAAGTTATGAAACTCTGATAATCACAAGAATGCAGGACCAAACCATTAATTTTTATCAATTTCTTGCAAAGAGACTTACATCAAGCAATTTCATGGCAATAAAATTATAATAAATACAAAAAAATAGAGCAGCACTGTAAATAGCTTTTCTTGAAATTTTTTCCATCTTGAGATACTGATCGAATGAAACAATGGATTTTAGAGAAATGTTAAAACGCCACCATTTAAAGGGAGACATTATGGTAATTCGTAAATCAACCGATCAATTAAGGATTCATTATCGGAACGATAATCGCAAGGAACTGTACCTGCTAAACGCAGACTCTAATTGCGTTCGAAGTGTTTTACCGGGGGGCCCTCGGCATTTTCGCGGAATCTGTGTGTATCATCGATTGTATCCTGAACGCGATATAATGGGCATTGAAACGGTGGCGCACAGTGCAGCATGCAATGGACAAAAATCAAAATAATCATTGTTCGATTCTAATCTAATTATCCAACAAAATCATTAGTCAGTAAGTAAGGAATGTGTATGTAAAAAGTAGTATCCAAGAAAATCAATAGGGGATCGGTAACAGCCAAGAGTTTATTGTAGTATAAATACTAAAAAGTTAGATTACTTGTGCCCTAATTGCTTTTTTAGGTTCGTTGTTGTTTTAAACTGTTTGTTACAATTTAGGTACGGAAAATTTGACCAGAGGTATGCATAATTTCAACTGGCAATTTAGGAATTGCGTTTTCTCCTTAAAATGCAATTTACAATAAAACGGTTCAAAACATCCTATAATTTTGGCTGTTCTGTATCAACAAGATGTTGTAGTATATTGCTATATAATTTTTATCTGCGATAAATTGCAAGACTCGATGTTATTTAATTTTTGTTAGAGAAATGCATTCGTAACCGCGATTTGGTTGAAGTAAATAATTATGCATTATAGTAGATATAATTAAATTTAACCATATAATTAAAAAAGATTTAGAGCAGAAGTTGTACAGTATACAGTTGACCTCAAATTGCAATAACAACTAATCATAAAAAAACTCTTTATTAAAAAAAATTAGAATAAACTTTTTTACTAATGGAACCTTATATTTTTGGTGCATTAATCGATGCATCTTTGTATTCCCTTTAAAAAATTATTAAGGTACTTAGGTCAAAAATCGATTAGTTTAGAAGTTATGATTTTTGTCTCGAATGTCCATTTACATGCCGCACTGTGTGGCGGTACGAACGGTCCCCGAATCGAGAACAGCGGAACAGACAGACACAGAAACGGCCGACGGTCTTGCGTCCTTCCGTTCCAGATCACAGAATTCTATTTCATACGATGCGTTTGAATAAGCGCGATTGTTTTACTCTCTCACCATTCGCGAAAGTAATTGGTGCTTGAACACTCGTTCGACCCACTTCGACTCGGAAACATTGTCGGACAAAAATCTGCTGCGCGAAAAGAGTGGAACTTAATAAAGAGAAAGAGAGATTTTGCCGGCATTGTTCGCCAACGTGACTCTGGTAATTTTTGTAAACGCGGCCAGAAGAAACGACGTTTCGGAGACTCGCGTTTGTCCCGGCCGAGAATCCGTTTCCTACGGTAAAGGGAGAAACAAAATTTCGAAATTTCGAGAGCAGAAAATTTCGTTTCAGAGGAACGACAAAAGAGGAGAGAACGTTTGCACAATTGCGAGACAGAACGGGACCGTTGTTGCGGTTTACATCCGCGTTTTGCCCGTACATTTCTGCACAGTCAGCTGATCCAGATTTTTACGAAAAAAATCCTTTGTTTTAGGTCGCAACAGGAGCTTTTAGTTGTTGTTAAATTAATATGCGAGAAGACTGCTTCAAATGAAATACAGGAAGTTAAAATCGTTTCGCTGATTTCGAATATGTCCGTAAAATACGAACCTTTTCATAATTTTGAAGAATCTAAGAGATCTGTATTAACTTCGTGGACTAGTTTAAGTACAAAATTTTCATTGTAACAATTTTTTGAATATTTCGAGTTGTCTCAAAAATGTATAGGAAACGGAGACAGATTTCTATCTTTGATGGATGTTTTCAACCTGAAGAAGCGAATGCGGCTCAACAAAAATCGCAAGATACATCTCCCAAGGTCCCCAACCAACCAACAAAAAATTGTAAGTGCAGTCGAAATTCTGGGAAGCTTACGAAATTTTAAGAGCCGTTCTTCTGGGGTTGGAAGAGCAAATATTATTCGTGACCCAGAGACACATAATATCGAGCAGTGCTCGTCGCTTTTTATTCATTGACCGTCCAGCAATATATTTGTCCGGGGGATAATCTTTTTCGGTCCTCGATCACGTCCTGCTGGTGAATCCTTACCGATCCAGTCGAAGGAGCACGAACCCGTGGCGCTCTTAGGCCGAAATACCCGGGCAACAATGAACCTCTTACGGCAACATCTGCTGCCCCGAGAAAATACAAACGTCGCTATATTGTGATGCTCGTCAAGGTACACCGATCACGGAATCAAAGGTGCACCATCCACGGGATCAGATTATGTCGATGCGGATCGCGGACCCCTGACGTCTCCATTCGAGGCTGCGCCGTTCGTTGAATAGCGACGAGAAAATAGTGACACGTATTTAAGGAGGGACGAAATCGATTCGGAACGCGATTTGCGAGCTTGCCTAAGAATTCGGGATGAATTTGGACACGCTGCGAGATTATTCAGGGACGTAAGTTGCTAAGCAGATGCCCCGTGTTGTCTTTATTAGAGTAATCTTGCGATTCGTTCGTTGGATTTGGATTAGATCGATGGAAATGCTAATTGGAGGTCTGAGCTTAAAGCACAGCTTAAGAAAGCTTAAATAAAGTATATGTTGATTTATTCGGGGGTCCTACGAAAGGCTGTCCTGCATATGAAATATTGAATTGTGGCTTCGCGATTTTTGTACAAGTAAAGTTGATTTCTGATTTGCCAGTGTAATTGAATGTCAATTTTAGTTATTTAATCTATGATGATTGAGTTTCTTTTTATATTGGATAAAATGGCCAATTTAATTAATTTTTATATTTAGTATCAGACGTCTCGTCGGGTTTGTCGAGAAGTTTTATGCATTTACAGTGTGCAGGCGTTTTCGAAGACATAAAAATGCAACGATAATTGAGATTGGATACAGTTCTATTTCTCTTTTTGCTGAACCAATTACGGAGGAATAGTTACACGTTACATTATATTTCCTTGAATCCGTTAATTAAAATTTACAATTTTATTCACTGAATCCTTCATTCGAGAAGAGGAAGTCTTTGAAGTCTTTTTTATATATCCATGTTTCGCCTATTAAAATGTGAAATGTCATCAAAGTTTTATTATACTCGGTGATGTGTATCAAGAGAAGTTATGAATAATTTGGTCGGCTCTTCGAAATACAATGCGTGATTCGATGATAAAGATTGAAACATCAATTCCATGTAATTGAAAGAAACTTCTTTGTGTGACTCAGAAATCTTTTCTTCCCCGACGAAAAGCTTGAAGAAAAGGAAAAAAGATCTCGTAATCCCTCTGTGGCCCCCCGTCGTCCAGCCATCGATGCTCACGCAACGGCTAATGAATCACGACACCCGGAAAATCGCATTTCTCCGTCGAATGTCCGCAACTAATCGACCTGACTGGTCGGTTTTCAACGTAATCGGACATCGTTCAGGGCTTTTGCACAGGATCGCAGCATGGTACACGTTAACTCTTGACTTGTTTGCAAATTGTCATACGATTTTTCCATACATTTGCGACATGGTCAAAGTATTTTACCATAATCGCGTTGTAGACCTCGGAATCTCGTATGTTCTTGTCTATTGGAGACGAAATATACAGGGTGTTGCAAATATGTTGTACTTTCTTCAAAGCGGTGATTTGGTAATTTCAAGTAATGTCTTCCTTTGTCAAAGTGTTCGTGTGAATTTTACAGTCACTGTACTTTGTCAAAGATCCTCAAACGAAAAGCAACCTGCACAGAAAATCGCAAGGACACGTTCGTCGTGAGCATTGCGCGTGAAAAGTGATTTGCACGGCCACGGAAGTGCAGCCAGCTTGATGGTGGGTCTGTTTTTGTAGGACAAGTGTGGGTGCGCGTGCACCGCAGTGTTCCGGTCGTCGTAAATGCACGCCGCCGATAAAATGGAACGAACCGAGTCGTTGGAAACGCCTAAAGAAGCGTAGGAAGCTGCCGAGCCATCTAGACGACGGCTGAAATCTGACTCCACGAAGTGGGAGTCGAGCGTTTCGCGGTTTAGGATTTGATTACCGGCGCACGCCGCTCAAACTGCTATACTGTGCTCACCGTGATGACATTACGTTGCTCGTGGCAGGCAGAAACATTTATGAGACGCAAATATTGATGCTCTTCGAAAATCTCGTGCCGCGCCGCTCTTCAATCACTCGAACGACTTTAACCTTGTTTCCTTCAATTCGATTGCACGTGAAAGCACAAAATTTTCAGAACGAGTTCGGTTCTCTTATTGTTCGTACAGGTGGGACGATCTGGAGGAGTATAAAAGCTTGTTCACAAAACACTAATACTTATCGTATGAATGCATGTACAATGTGCCCAAATTATAAATTTACATTTGTGTCTATAATAATGAAAGCGATCTAAGTCATATATTTCTTGTTTCGAGATATTTAAAGGAAAAGCATATTGATACTAAATGAATTCCATTTTTGACAATATCGTAAAGAATATATTGAATTAGTTTAGTTTAAAATAATGTGGTGTGAAATAATTGGTAAACTTACTTTTTACTCAGAATGGTCTAGTGACTTTCGTTTTGGTTCCCAAAGTGAAGTTTAACCCATAATACTCTGGACCCGAAATTACAAGCCTCTCCCCACTCCTGGCTCTTCCCCTCCAAAATATGAAATATTTGATAGTGGGGGAATCGGTACACAGGTAATGGGAGTCGTGAAACTACAGCGGGAAAGAATTTCACCGGGCCTGATTCACGATAAAATTTTTCAAAGGTGTTACGAAGCAGTAGGTGTTGGAGACGATCGAAGCGGTGTCGCGATCGTCGTCGCGCGAAATGAATGGGCGGCGGGGAACGGTCGGAAGGCAGTGCATTAAAGTCTTCCAATAATCCAATAATAAATACTTTCAGATGAAATGGATGGAGCAGTAGCCAGCCCATTGTACCGAGAAGTCGTTTCGTGATTCGACTCTTGATTCCCGTCAAATCGGCCGCCCTCGGCCGTTCGCAGCGGCCCGTGATTTACGTATAGATTACCGATCGGATCGATCGTCGATGTCTAGGGGCGCGGGTGTCATTAAGACTGTCGCAATTCACGCCGGCATTATTGGGCAGGGGAATGTTCCTCGGTGAATGGGTTGTACAGACGGTAAGTTATGTACCGTGCTAGCTATTGATGATCGCATCTTTGTACATTTGTAGCTGCGAGTGCAATTTACAACGGCGATTCTTGAGAACAACGATGACTAACGCTTCCCCCCCGGATGTCTGATACTATTGTCCATGTTTTCCATTCTTAAATCCGAATGAATACAGTCGCTACGGGCATAGTTGATTGTCAGTGATGCTGGATCTAACAGACGAGTCGAAACGAATCATACTGAAAACATTCTTGAAATTTTTAAAAATTAGCTATACGAAATGTTTAATCAATTTCACAATAAAAGGAAAAATTCGAACGCAGAAATTATAACGCCGCCAGAGGGTTAATATAAAATAAATATTTCCACATCGTAATATAATATAAACATGTATTCAAAATTGCACGTAGGATTGAATGCAAAACGAATAGTTTAACCAAAAAAGTCTTGATTAACTTTTGGAGAAAGGATGTCATCGAAATTGGTCGAAATGTGTACAGACAGTCTCCGTCGTAAAAAAGCGGTCTCTCAGCGAGTCGCCCTTCTATTCCAGACAAAAGGGCGACTACATTAGGCTCGCGAACGAGATTACTATCGTCGGGAAAGCGAAGGGGGTGCGATATATCGTTACCTGGGCACGATACTTCGCGATACACTTTCGCCGGGTCCGCCTCTCCACGCACATTCGTTTGGTAATTCGCTTCATTGCCCTCCCAATCACGTACCATTCAAAGTGACAGCTGGATCCTCGAGCTAGCACGAGCCACCTCCCAACCCCCACGTCGTAGACGACGACGACGACGACGTCAATTACAATCGTGACGACACGAAAAATTTCGCCCCGACGATATTAACGCAATCTGAATCGAGCTCCATCCCCAACCCCTCAGCCTCGGGCCGCTCAAAAGACGTCAGCAGATCTCGCGAGCTACTTCGAGGAATGCTTGACGGTAGAGAATGAGGGTGGGAGTGGCACGGGTCGAGTTCGAATAGGATTTGCAGGGTGCTTAAACGTGTACAGATAGAAACGCCCCTTTATCCCTGCAATGAAACCTGCCCGAATTCAATTTGCCGCTGATCAATCGTGAAAAGAATAGAAACTCGATTGTTTGTGCTGCGAAATATAGTTCCGTGGAACTGGGAAAATGATAGCACCCTTAGCGGGGGTTCAAGCCTTCAGGGTCGCTTCTGGATAAAAGGAGAGAGCGATAGTATCAACACCTTCTTGAATTTTTTAGGATTTATAGTGTATCAAGGTGACCTCTATTTTTTTTTTAATACGGAAGTGTATATTCTTATGTAGGTAAGCGTGTAGCCTGTCTCGTGACAAGTACATTGACCTACAACATTTTCGTCTTTTAAAGTCATTTAATTAGAATTTAGCTTAGCTAGACGGAACGAAGTGAGAATTCGCGCACAGAAATAATGAAGTCGTTGTTTTGATGGAGAAGAATGGATCACGGACAGGTGCAATCTTCTGGTAGGACGTCTGTCATTGATTAGTCAAGTTCACCAGCTGATTAGCTTCGAATCACAAACTTAGAGGCACCGGGGGTTGATTACCAGATATTCTCCATGTCTGAGTTCTTTTGAAAGGCTCGAAAGCCCACGGGGTATTGAGACCCGACGATTGATTAGAGGCCCACAGGATGAAATAGCCCCGATTGACACGGAGCACTCGGCCGCGTTAAAAAGTCCACTTCCGGTGGCGGGGACGGCAGTGGCGTCGCCACACCTTTCGTCCCCCTCCCGGACGATCGTAATTGATCGCGGCAGGGCTCGAAGTCTCGTCACTTTGAATGGTATGTGATTGGACGAGCAATGAAGCGGGGCCGAAAGGGGGCGAGAAATAGGATGCGGAGGCGACCGTGTTAAAAAGGGAGGCTCGAAAGGCGGGCAGGTCGTGTAGGGTCCGACCCGGGCGAAGGAAGGGAGCAACGGTGGTAGCACGGGTAAATGGCGAAATGGCTGTCAGTGTACCTACTACGGAGTCAGGATCCAGACATATAGGTACGACAATCTACATACAACCTGTCTGCTGCTGGCATATACAACAGATTATCTCGAACACTACAGAAAACCAAGTTTTTTTTCGAAAAATATGGCACAAGCTTAACCTTTTAACTGAGAATGAAACTATTCACTTTTTCCGCAGCACTTTGACTTACCATTTTATTCCACGGTTTTAGAGTATAATGTGCTATTTCCAAGAGAGTCAAAAACAAATCTGCAGATTCGACAGATATAAAACCAGTAATATTTTAATCGAGAATACAGATTTCCGCAAACACAGCCACTAAAAGCAAGACCGATTACCCACGCTTAGCTGAAACCCCTCAGCGCCAGAGTAGCCCAGAACCAAGTTCCCAAATTCCATAAGCTTTTCAGAATTAATTTAACCCACCCACAGGGAGCCGGTACCAGCTACATCGAATTAAGATGAATGATATTCTTTGTCTTTCGCCTGGTTTCCCCAAAATAAATGGTGATCCGAGCCAGTATAACAGTGCCGAAACTCCGGAAACTCATCTCCCGGATCTCCCGTCATCGAGAAATACATGGCGGGATTGGACGTCGGCCTGCGTTTATCGTCCGGGATGAAAAAGGGCCATCTTCGTGAACGAGGCCGCTATCGGGGGGATTCTGGGAGACTGAAGCAAGAGGAGGGGTTGGAGAAATCGTTCTGTAAGAATCCCCTTAATTATAACCGATCCATCAGCATTTCCCGACGGGATTTAAGTAATTAAGTCCGATTTAACGAAGAATAGACGCCGGCGACAGGAATAAGAGTGAAATAGCTGGGGCAGCTATCATCAGCGGAGGACCCGAGAATCGAGGCGGATGTCGAGAACGGTCGGATGAGGGTTGAGGAGGATCGTAGAGGGGGTTGGACGGTAAAAACGACGAAAGAGAGCTAGAGGGAGATAGAGCGAATGCCGAGTGGTCCCGATATCAAAATAATTGCTCCATCAAGACCCACTCCTCCGGCTGAGACGGACGGAAGATTTATGCTTTGTTTGACCGTCGTTACGTTGCGTTAATGAGAGGAAATTATTTGGTGGCTCGGCAAGCACCGGGCGCGCAAGGTCTAGTCGCAATTACGCCGGAATCTCTCCTCGGTTTCGGATGCGCCGAGCGTCTATTGTATCCTCTGGGGATACTCCTTGCTTCGTTAAAGCATCTCGCGATTTTTCGGATGTTAACAACTTTGGGGGCGGGCGCCAGCCACGGGACACGCTAACTGCATCGATTAGGCGACGCTGCCCGCTCCCCTTTCGATTTTTAATCTTCGGCTCCCTCGTCGAGTCGGATGTAATCGGGAAATAATTTGGTGAATTGGTCGGTGGAGTGATAGACAATTAATCTGTTTATCTTTGTACGAATGACACTAGGACAATGCTTTCTGCTTGAAATCCATGGACTGTGTTTCATTTTCTATTACTTTAATAGAAGTACATCCTTAGTGAACCGCACTCTTGTAGACACTTGGAAAATGCTTTTCGATATATTATCGAATGTTTTAACCAAGCTAAACATTTTCAGGAGCCAGATAAAAAGTTCTATCTTTCTTTAATGATATTAGAAAGTTGAAAATACTACATCGTTGTGCTCCTACAGAAGGGAACTTTTTAATTTTCATTACAGGCAGTCGCCACAAGATTGGAGTGCATTTCGAGGTTCTGGCGACGATTTGGAAACAGTGTGCGTCGCGTCGG
This sequence comes from Lasioglossum zephyrum, assembly GCA_028455615.1. NCBI lineage: Eukaryota > Metazoa > Arthropoda > Insecta > Hymenoptera > Halictidae > Lasioglossum > Lasioglossum zephyrum. The sequence goes on along the minus strand of CM052329.1, from coordinate 17,700,818 downwards.
CTCGGATAATTTTCGCGCGGAACAATCGATGGGACTAAATCCAAGCTGTAGGACCGCTCCGACGGAACTATCCGGCCAATTACCAAAACCCCAGCCCCGCACGGAGAAGCCGGCACCGCGAGAAACACTTTCGAAGCCAGGAGGAGTGCCAAGTTTCCGCCAAGACGGAACGGATTCCGCCCTGGTAATGGAGTTATGTAACCGTTAATCGTCGATTCACGCTCAGACGAGCTGGTCGCACCTGCTCGACACCCCCCTGAACCCGCCCTAAGGTTTCGTCACGTGGATGGAGAGCGAGTCGAGTTTCCGGTTTGACGAGCCGGTGGATATCACGTGGCCCGCACGCGACTTTCCCGTAGTCGTTTTCCCCCGTAGTCGCAATTGCCGGCCTCCTATCCCCCTCCCCCGTGGATCAGCACGGAATGCGAAAAGGCTTGTTGATGGGAGAGATCGCAGTCTGGGCCGGTTACCATGGGTACACGGGAGAATGATGCGTTACCTGGGTAATCCTGGCACAGACCGGCTCTCTTCCCATACACGAGCCGGATGGCACCGTGTGGGTGAGCACCATCGCGTGCATACAGGGTGTTCGGCTGAGCTCGAAACGAAGGAACACTTGCTAATCAAGGAAATTGATCGAAAAGTCATTCTTTTTCAAAAGCTCGCGCCTAGATGATTGTATGAAGGGATCGTGGTTTTTGGGAATTTTTTTCTGACGATGTTAGTGGACCCTCTTTTTTAACGAGCGTCTTAATGGAAAGTATATATCTTGTCAGAGTTGTGATTATTTTTTGATCCATTGCTTACGATTGCCTAATTCCATTTTGTACAAATGAAAGCCACGTGTATCAAGTGTGAGGAATGACACAAGTTACTATATCCACGCGAATAACTCGGGTAATATTAACTTTGGCGAGAATCGAGTGATCCAGGGGTGAGTTCTGTACCGCATTCTTCGAATTCGTTCCGCTCCCGTTGATTCTCAAGATACGTGTTCGTTGAGAAAATTGAATCGTTGCATATGTACGGTAGACCCTGTAACTTGGACCATTTAGATACCACGGTGGATATTAACTTCGACGTGGATTGAGTAGACCGAGGGGGTGCATGATCTATTGCATTCTCCGAATCCGTCTCCGAGGCCATAATTCTGGGGGTGTAAGTGTCCGTGGTGAATCGGTCCATTATGGACACAATCCTCTGAATGACTTTCGTCACAACTTTATGCACGTGAAGAATTTCATAGTAATTTTGAATGATAGTCGATCGTTCGTGGACATTTTTGGCTTGACAATTTTACAAATCAATATCGTGAAAATTTTATTCCTGTGGAAATTATTCCATGAAATAATTAAAACAAACCGCAAAGTATGAAGTGCGAGACTCCATCCACTCTGAATATCATAATAATTAAAATCATAATACAATATAAACCTTTGAGATGAAGCATATAATATTCAGTGCCCACAAAACTCCGCCATTTTAGACACGAAAGATCCAAGATCCCCGGTTGAAGTTCCCACAAAAATCAAAGTAAACTTCGCGGACTACAAGTTGAAAACTTAAAGAAACTTCAGGGGCGGTGAATCAGGGGGTTCGATGAAAATTTGAACTACAGAGCCACATCCCCGGAAGTTCAAGCGGGATTTGGGGGTAATGTAAGTCGACTGTTGCCGCGAGTAGCTTCAATCGCGATTAACTTTTCAGCGGAGTCGAAGTGGCGCGCGAGTAGGATGCATCGATTTGATTCGATCAATCGGTCACCGGCGTAATAATTCGCGGCCGGTAATCCGGCGTTTTTACGGGGCGCGGGTTTGCGGAAACAGGACACGCGTCGGCCATGTAATCGAGTAATTCGCGAGCGAATGAGAAACAATTTGCGCCAGCCGCGTTTTAATTTCAATTTCGATATGCACCGGATCGTCGCGTGGGAACCGCGCCGGATGCGTTTCACCGACGGTGAATGTAAATTCTGAGCAAACAAAGAATCGAGCCAGAGGCTTGCGAACGTGTGGGTGCAACGGTGCATCGGTCTTTGTCACGTTCGACGCCGCTGCGCTGCACCGCGGTGCACCGTTTTCACGGCGCGTCTTACGATGCGATTATGTTGGAACTGCTGACGAACGAAACCGTTGATCTGCTCAGAATTCTTTCTCGTGTAGAGTTGCAATAAGTGATTCTGAACAAGAAGTATTACTATCTTTAAATTAGGCAATAATTATTTTATTGTAATATAATTGTTTTATCTTTTGCTTCCTATAGAACCACAATGGCCAACATCATGAACATATATTTGCAGATCCAGAATTCTTCTTTTACATTGTTCCGAAAAATTTTCATAGCGATTTGCAAAATTCAGGTTTTGGGACCACAGTGCGTGGTCGAGTGGCTTGCTGGCCCACCGGAACTTTCGGGATCGCGATGAAATCTTAATGTTGACCTATTTCGTTCCACGAACCTGCGTGAATTCCGCTGTAACTCGGCGAAATTGCGAAAGCTCGTTTTGTCCCGCGGGTATCGTTAGTTTGAAATTCTATTGTGCGCAAAATTGCCGGTGAATACCAAAGTTTCGCGGTATCGCTCTCCGCCAGTTCTTCCATGGAATCGTGAATTCGATGACTGCCCCCGCGTGCGAGGGAACCTATGCTCCACCGTTTATGTTGTGAGGAATTCCTAACCAACTGCCTTTTGCTTTTGATGACAATTATACTCGACACAATTACTTTATTTACCTCTTCTCCATTTGCGCGACGCGTTGAAATTTCGAGTCACAAGATCCGCCAGAATGACCAGTTTATTCATTAAACTTGTCTTTAAACATCTGACAGAAATTCGTGATAACCTGAAATTATTTGATAATATGAATTTGATATAATGCGAAATTTTGTAAAACGTTTCAAACAAAAGTGCCACACATTTCTATAGATCATTTAAAATAGTGAAAACCGTACGAATCTTCGAGATTGAATTTACTCCTCCAAACATAATTGAACCAGTTTCAGCGCATAAGCAGCCACGAATCAGTTTCTATTAATAAACGTAGCAATTCAGCTGAAAAATTGTAATTTGGTCCGTACAGAACGTCGAGCAAGCTCCGAAATTAATAAATAGAAGGGCCGATCCGGTAAAATGTATCGAGTGTATTTGAAGAACTTTAATCACCGAGGATTTGGTTATCGAAACCATCGATTCTAACGATCCACAGAGCTCGGCCCGAAAAACTGTGATTCATATCCGCACATTTAGTCGCGGATAATCCTGAAATCGCAATAGGTCGAGATCCCGTGTTCGCTGCATTGCGAGCTTCAATGAACAAAGGCAGGGATATATGTAAAAAAAGGACACGTCCAGAGTACGCTTAACGTTCTACTATTTTCGCTCGAGCATTTTTCCGAAAGCGTTTATTCAGAACATGACCTCCATTCCCAAGTGTGCTCGTGGCTCGTTGAATTTTCGAAATTACTCGAAATATTTTCAGGAAAACAATGCCCACTAACATGGGAAAAGTCGCACTAAACATTTCAACTCTTTCGCGAGTATGTGTAGCCGTTGTTTACATCCTCTTCAATAAACAGTATTGATCGGTGTTTTTCCATTTGATGCCAATGAAAGTTGTCCACTAAAATGAATTTGCGAATTTCGATTGAGAATAATGAAAAGCAGTGTATCAACCGCCCTTGGAATTCTTTAGAGGAAGAAATCAGCTTAACAAGAAGAAATAAAGGCAACAATCTAGTCATTTTCTGGTAAAACATGAAATCCGTGTGTGCGGAGTTTTTTGTGGTCGGGAAGCATCGCGATGACTGATAAAAAGCAGGCCAATTATTTTTCCGCGTAAAAACGGTCTAATTAGCGGGGTTTCGAGCGGGCCTGCGTACAAAGTCGCTTGTCGGTCGTTTTTCGTCGAACCGGTTAGGTCAGCAGTCGATCGTTGCCGAATGGAACTCCGCGGGTTGCAGTAGCACGGTCGTCGCGGGGGGTTGAAGAGGGTTGGCGCGCGGTAATACCGCGGGAAATTAACCGACGGTCACCGAAAGCTGAATCCAGATAGATGGCAGGCATTACATCCGGGAATATTATGATCCATTTGACGTTACAAGATGTTATATTACGTCGACGGTAACCAATATTGCACGCTAAGCCTGACGAACAGCGCGCGGCCAATCTCGCCGGGCTTACGGGAACTTCGCGGACCGATTCAGCATATCGTCTTCGAGGATGGACCACTCGTAACTCATTGTGCCAGCCCCGCGGATGCTGATACTAATTCGAGTATTACACCCTCGAGATTCGTCTGAACGATCGTCCTCAATCGACGGAAGTCGTCGTCGCTCGAACCAAGGGGCTCTTCCAATCGAGTTATTTAGGTCCTGTGTCCTGCAATTTATGCAGACAAATTTGATTTTACATCAAGATGTGCACAGTGGAATAACAACGAGAATATTTTTCTGCGAAACTTCGTTCATCAAAAGCCATCATCTGACTCACCACAACAGTTCCAGTGTTAGGGGTCGGAATCGCGCTCTAATAATGATATAAATAATCATAACTTGGTCCACCCCCACGGCGTACCCATAAAATATATTTAGGGTTGCGTTACGGAAAATCCGGCTTTTTTGTGAGCCTCGTTGTCGGTGTCGTTCTGTTTACGGTCCAATATAGAACGAGCCGGGTCCGGTTAACCCCATGGGATTTCCTTCAGCTAAACGTTACAACATCGGATTCACCCCCTGGATTCGGTACAGAGCAAAGGGAATACATTATAATAAGGGCACGTTTGCGCTCTGCGCTGCGAACCTGCTGTCCAAACATAGTACTCGCAGAGAGACGGATTCCGGGAAAAATGAAATGGATAACCTATGCGTGAATGCGTCGAATCATCCGACCAAATTTACCATTTTGATAGAGATGAATATTAAATAGAATTTAATTGAATTGTGGCATTCTCGAAGCACATTTTGAAGAATCATTTAGGGGTTGATGGCTGTGTATGAAGATCCACAAGTTTATTAATTATGATTTGAGATTATGCAATAAGATTCGAATACAAGGTATTCAAGGTTTTGCAACAAGAAAAATCAGACAGAGAGAGAGAGAGATACGCGAGTTTCATTCATCTATCGATACTCTGTCAGAGGCGCGGGAACTGATTCAACTGATTCAGCTGATTCGACTGGTAAGGACACAGCTTTCGGCGTTACGCTCGCGCCATAGAAACAATATCACTTACACATTGGTATCGAAACGGCGTAATTTGCAGCGATATGCATTCAGCTACCTCGAATGCTTCCTGCCTCGACCTGCTCCACTAGGATGCAATTGCATTCCAGAGAGTTCCTCCCGAAGGCAGTCCGTGGTTTTATGACAGTTCTCGACAGTTCTCCTCCTATATTCCCATTGAATGAGCCGGGTTCCAAATCAGTACCATTGTCCTACCGTCTTCGACACCGGAACGTTGCACTTCGATTCGCAGTCTACAAGAAATTGAGCAATAAAGGACACCCACACTCCAGCGTTAATATTGCTGGGACGCTCTTATTTCGTATGAGGGGCTGCTTCAAAGAAACAACTTTTTCTTTGAATGTGCGCACTGTAATTTATATAGACGGCTAAATACTTTTTCAACGTATGTATATATTACTATTTATACAGGGCGACCCAAAAATAACGCTTTGGTAGTCCACTTATGGGTTGAAGGTCGCATTAAGCCCCCGATTCCGAAGAAATTCGAGCTCGGAGGCCGTCACGCGTGAAACTGTTTATTCCTTCAAAGTCCTCGGCATCTTGCCCTTGCTTTCGCCGTCGAAATCGAGTTTGAAAAAGCTCGTTAAGCCGAGCTCTCGCTTCTTCGCTCCCACCCCATCGCTAAGGGGATGAACTGTAAAGCCCGCCGCGTGGTCCAACAATCGATACAACAATGGAGTTATGCAGCTGTATATGAGTCAGGGGTGGCGAGCAAAACGCGAAAAGCATCCCGTGTGCAACTCCATCCCTCTGTCGCCCCCTCTCGTTTTCCCCTCGCCGTCCCTTCATCCACCAGGCCTTTCTCTCTATTCCGGCATCGACGAACGATGAGCCTTTGCATAATCCGCCTATATATACGTATTCCCCTGTAGCACGGAGGGGTGCATAATTGCATCCAGATAAAACAGGTGAATGGTGAATCAAACTTGGATTTGCCCTGCGCCGCTCCTGATTACCGTAACTAATTAAGATGGCGCCCGTTCCGGCCTCTTCCAACCCACCGCTGTCTGGTTGCAGCGGCGGAGGCTTCATGAAATTTCTTAAACAAATATTAATTCATTACGTACGTTTATTGGAAATGATATTTTAGTCGTTATACTTGTTTCGATCCTCCAGTTTTGAGATAATAATTATTCAACGCTTGCTGTTTATGGTTCCGGAATAATGGCTCTGCTAATGAATAATGCACTACTTCCTGCAGCGTTCCGTAAGAAAGAGTGTAGATCGTGAGGAATTATTAAAATTAATAGTTAACTAGTTGGCTGGAAGTTTCGGCCATTTTTAATGCGGGAACGCTAATTATTCTGCTCAAGCACAGGCTGCGCGCCTTGTCTTTTCTTAATAGCAAGATTTCGAAACATTAATTTGGTGGTTAACTTCGCTGTTGTTCATTTATTATTAAATTTGCTATTCAGGTCGTTTTCGTGCGCGCGCGGCAGCGTGCTAGTGGAATAGGGCCACTGAAAGGGACGAAATTGTATTTCCCTTCGAGGTACAAAGTAGTTAATGAAATTTTTCTCGTTTTTTCTGCCGCGCCGCGCTTGAAAGCACAGTCGACTTCTACTTTGATTGTTACTACGCGCAGAATTCACTGTCTAGCCGGCGCAGCGACGCGCAGATGGTAATTATAATCTCAATTAAAATGCCGGCGGATGTCGGGCGTTTAGCAATTAACGGGATGTTTGTACCTGCCACTAATTAGTAGCCACTAATTAATTATATATCTTCGTTACGCTGGTCCTCACGGTGTTACGCTCATCTTTGCATAATTTTATTTAACAAGTGTCCGAGAAATCGAACGTTCCCAGTGACGACGGTCTTCGACGAGGTGCGTTGTGTAATCAACGAACGGTTGTTGTTGTAATTTGTAATTGTTGTGCTCTATTTAACGAAGTGGAAATTCCTTTATGGGGTTCGTGAAGTTCATTTATGAACGTTGTTAATTCTATTCTGCTGATGGCTCCAAAATGAATTTCACTAGCCTAACCTTCACGTCTTAATGTTGGCGAATCGTAAGTCTTCAATCATTAATAGATTGTCGAATTCACCACAACAATTTTTGTTTTATTTACCAACATTCAAACGTAGTGTTCAAACGAATAACATGTTTCCTCTTTCATTACATTCCCGCGTCATTCACAATCACAACCAGGCGCGACGAGAGAAGAGGCCATTCCTCTCTGCAGACGCTACTGATACGTCCAATTATTTTTCCTCGGAATTATTTCCTGAAAACGTCCGTGGACGCGTCGCTTTTATTCGCCGGAAACAAGCGCTTGGCGTTTAACACAGGTTTTTGGTAAAGATTAAAGAAATATTATTAGACTTTATAATATGTATTGTAATAAATATTAACAACGACTTTGGTCTCACTGTAAGACATTTGCTAATAGGTAATGTAAACTTGTTTTTCAATTTTGCCAAGACGTTTTGCTTGGAACTGTGTGAACGGTGCGTAACGTACGGAAATTAATTTGTCTTTCTTCCGGCGTGTCTCAGGAAAGAACTGCGGACCCTTCAGACTCCATGAACATCCTCTCCCTAACGAAGTTTCGGAAGTTTTGAGCCGGCGAGACCGCGTAGAGAAACACGAGAATCGTGAGCTCCGACGCGACGTCGATCTATTCGCGTGGGCACCGAAAGTTTTTCCCCGGGTGGATCGTGATTACAATGCTTCTAACCTTGTATTGGGTCACGCGAGTCATTGCGTGCCTCGAGATTCGATTTATGGGTAGCAATGCAACGGGACGCGACGTGTCTTGACCGACACCTCCCGAACGTTAATCATAACCTGCACTCTGTGAACTGCGACGCCAACGTTAACCGTGTACATACAGGAGTTTAATTGCACCCCATACATTTAAAAAATAGTATCCCTTCGCGATCTCTGTCATAGTACAGCACCGAGAATCAACTTAAGGTGCAAAAAACGCTTGCGTTTTAGTCTGGTGCAACATTCAGAAGTCTCGAAGCGAATATACAAACGCAAATGTATAGAGGTAGCTGTTCATTTAAGAAGTTGCTGGATGCTCAAGTGTCTCGCAAGGAAACACACTCGATTTCATATGAACCAGATGAAAGCGGATGTAACAAAAATATTCTAGATTATGTAGAAATTAATTCATGGACCTCACAATTACTTATTATTATTATTAGACATGGCTTTTATCCACCGGAAACAAGCGCGAGAGCGGTCGGCATTTAACACGTTCGCGTGCGGGGAACGCGTGTAGGATAATTAAAATAATAATTGTGTTTAAACCGAGCGAACCGGTCGAATTTACAAAATTACGTGACACGGCTAGCCGGCCGCGGAGAACGACAGATACAAAAGATGCGTGCACGTCAACCGATCGCGTAATCAAGAGACGACTCTGCATGCGCGGGGGCGTGCGTCGACGCCGCACGATTAAACGAAACGAGTTTAAAATCCAGGAGTCTAATGTACGTAATCCGGGACGCAATTTATTTAGCGATCCACGCGTAAACGGACGTTTGCACGCGCTACACCCGGCCAATCCGCAACGACGCTCGTTTCGGATTTCAAAATATTAACGATTTCATCCGTTCGCCCCCTCCCCTCATCTACCCTCGCATCGCCGACTATTATTCGTAATTACTCGCGGCGGCCGGACTGCGATTCAAACGGGAAAATCGTGCTCGAGAGTTTTGAGCGACCGAGTTTTGAGTCGATGAGCTCAAGAAAAGGCTTTTTCTATAGCCGCGCAAAATTAGGGCCACTTCTTCGCTTTTAATTAACACTTTACGGTAATTATCTATGCGCTTTTTAAAACTAAATATTAACAGAGTTTCTCGACGAACTGTTCGAAAGCAATTTCGTTCGTAATTAAAAATCTTTTTAATTAATATAATGTAATAATTTCTTCTGTGCAATTATTATTTCAAAGAAAATTGTTGAATTTTTACGTACACGAGGAAAAGATAATTTGTATCTATTATATTTCCGAGTAGAATTGTAAAGATACATTGTTATAAACACATCTATAGCAAACTATAAACTAATGCACAAAAACTCAAGAGGCTGTAATGGTTATAAATCTATGAACGATTGGGAAAAACTAGAACTTCTGCACACACCTTATATCGAGGAAAAATATTGGTGGAGACCTAATAGGTTTCCTTTTTTCCCGATTCTTCGGAATCGCGGAAGGATCTCGCGAGGGAGATTCCGGAGAGCAACTCATCACGGATACCGGTACGCCTCGTTTACTTTAATTCCTGCAGACATGTCGGCCGTATTAAATATAAATCAGATCCTCGGTCGAATTTACGCGCTCCCCAGCGAATATTCGGATCCGAGCGGCGAGTCCGCAACGAGCCGTGCACGCTTTCGCATGAGTTTCGCAACCGCTTCTCCGGGATACGACTAAAAACCACTTGTCGGGATTTTTAGGTCCCATGGAATTATTTCAGGATTCTGTGTTGGCGGTTTGTTAAGCGGTATCGCGATCCCGATGGTTTTTCAGGCTATATTATTTTCGCTGGCCGATACTCGGAATAATTCGCAAGCCGATTTCATTGGGACCATTTTCATGACGATTTAACATTTCATATTTCAGCACATTTCTGCTGTTCAACCATTGTACACCAAGTCGAACTCGTGGTAAACAATTCGAACGGAATTTACTGATAGATGTGTTGTTAATTATCTTCTTAGAATTAATAAAATTCTATATTGCTGTTTGCTGATGATTAAAAAACGAAATAAACGTAAGTGACAATTTTAAGTTTGCACGAAAATCCGCAGTCTCATAATATTAGTTCCACAGGCGCTAATTGCTTAACAATGTTTAGACACCGCCTGGAGGACGAGGAGATGAAGGGATGGGAGGGCCTCTAATGAAAAGACACCGGCTCGGTTTCGTATCAGACGTGCTCGAACAGTTTACGATCCGCCCCATCAGGGGCCGTTCTCTTTCCAAGTAGTTAAGTCTTATTGCCCAGGTGGAGGTGTTCCTCTTTTTTTCGGGTACGATCACACAATCAGACGCCCGGCGTGCTTGTGCGGAAGAGGCCTCTCGAGACGGCCTGTTCTTGAACTGTTCGGAGCGGGCCGTGGATCCGCAGAATTATTTGCAAGTTACCCCATCGAAATAGGGGACGCACCATGGTAATCCGTGGAGCGTGGTTGCTAATTCGGTCCCTCGTAAAAATTTCCATCTGCCGATCCCTGTGTCAATAACACGGACTCCGGTAGCTGTCTTATTATTATTGGCAACGGACGTGGATGCCGGTGATTGCTCGTTGCAATCAATCCTCGGTTGCTGTCAGTGATTTAGCAATTGGCGTTCGTTCACTTTTCAAGACTAATCTAATGACCTTCGCGTGACCTTGAATTCCCAGAAAATCACAAATGTTGGGGAACATTTTAAATTTCGAAGGGTTATCAAAAATTCAATTTCGGCCACGGTTTCCATTCTACTGGGCGGCGCTAAAGATGGAATAAAGAGTGACAGAGTCCGAAAAATCTCTTGTGTGAGTAGTTACGGTGTGGCGCCCTCAAATACACTCGTCTTCGCGCCATATTTCAGCGGTCACGTATCCAGGAGCATTTTTCTGTCCTGTTGCGTTCGCGGTCACAATATCGCGGTAAAAAAAGTGGGCTCTCTTTCTTCCTGGCGGGTTTTCCGGGGCGCAGTTTCGTCGGTGCACCGGCGAAACGAGCGGTTAATGCCTCGCCGGAAGTTACGGCCAGAAAACACACTTGTCGGGCAGAGTTATGGTCGGCCAAGAAGGGTAGTCTACCTCCCCCGCGCTCGACCGCGAAATAACAGTCCGTTAATGTATCTTTATAACGCCGGGGCAGGAATCGAGTTTTATTATGAGTCAAGATTCGCTTGAATATTCGCCGGTGTTATTTCCATTTGAGCTCCGGTCTCCTGTGTTGCTACGCAACTGAACTCGCGTTCGCAGGAAATCCCAAACCGCCGCCGGGGGTTTGCGCGGGTGTTTTGAAGCGGTTGTTTTCCGCGGGTCGTCGCTTCTTTTCGCCTTCATTTAACCGCGCGGCGAGGTAACCGGCCGCGAAACGAGGAAAATAATTCGCCTTTTCCCACAGATTTCAGCGGTAATAACGCGACCCCCCGACTCAAGATCAAAGTTCAGGGAAAACTAATTCTGCGGTTTATACGATTCCGCGTGCAGACCGGTTACTCCTATGAAAGTCGTAAGTCGAAATTGTTTGAACGGAATTCGCTGTTTAAAGGCAGCCAGACGGTGTGTGAACAACATAGCCACCTGCCTAATGCGCTGCTTTTAGGGTTTAGGTGCGCTTGTTTGCCACGAAATTCGGTTGAATCAACTTTCGAGGTCGAGTCTTGGGGATTCTAAGAATGTATAGCACTTGGACCAATGATGGGAGTGTGTGCAGTTAGTTTCTAATTTTGGTAGGTGAAGCACTGTTTATTTTGTTGACTTGTTGCTTGCCAGAAGTTTATTGAAGTCTCACTTAAGAGAAAATTTTGCTGTAATCACGAGAAACTTGACATGAACGTCTCCATCACGGTTCAGAACCTAAATGGAGTACCATGGATAACGGGACAGGGTGGGGGGGGGAGGAGAGATAGGTCCGTATTGGATTAGAAAAATGTCGTCCGTCGGTCGTCGATGTCGCAAAACACCGTAGGAATGCGAGGCCGCTTCCCATCCCATATCGATCGGTTCCTTTCGCGTTCGTTCCACGTCCGGCAGAACGATAATATTGACTGCGGCAAGTCTTCCGTACACCACGCACGCTCGCGCCCGCGCGCGCCGCTCCGTCTCCTCTGGTATTTCATATCGGGTTTCGCGAATCTCTCCCGTGCGCTTTCGCTGGCCAACCTCCACCCACGTCGTTCCTTTTCCGCTTTTCTTCTGTTTCTTACGCCATAACTTTTTCTCCCGTCGCCGCCGCCGCCGCCGTCGGCCTCTCTCGCTGCATACCGTCTAACCCCCTTTGCACCCCATTCCCTCCCTTTTGCAATGCTTCTGGCCCCCTTCCCCCCTTCACCGTCCTTTCCATCGCATCTTCCCCCTTTTCCGCCTTCTGCCCCCCATCCGTAACTCGTCTACCATCGTCGACTCTTATTCCGGAACGTTTTGTTGTTCCTGGGACCCCCCGTTAAAGAATACCTAACCCATACCTCTAGTCGGCACGGGACTACGCACCTCTTCAGGAAACGGGAACCCGTGAGAGATGCATGGCTCCCCATAGCTATGCTCTGGCTTCGCCAATGTCGATCTGAGAACTGCATAGTTATTCATGCTGTTGCATTGTTTATTTTTCTTATCGACTTATATTTTCTTTCGGCGCCTCGCTTCGGAGATATCGAATTGGGTAGGTTAGGGTGCTCACCCTTATGCTGATGCCGGACGAGTTTCGATTTAGTATCGGGGTTATGTTTCTTTTTTAGGTAACCGTATTCATGGTTTTGTTCGTGGATGTTACTTGTAATGTTGCGATCGTTGGATCATAAATCGATGGAGATCTGTTAAAAAAATGAACCGTAAAATTGACCGTAACCTTTTGTCGCAAAGTGACCAATCTTTTTTATTGGATCCTGTAGTACTTATCACGAAGAATAAAAGTCTGAAATCCAATGTGAGTATTATTTATGGTCAAGGATTCTCGAATTGGAGGGATAAAAGCGTCATTACATTACATTAGATTGAATTACACCATCCTCTCCACGCTTTCAGCATTCTTCAATTATTCCCTTCTTTTCTCTTCAATTACTACTGACAAACATCGTCCTCGAACTTTCCCGTAGACCGGCGACTTCAGACTTCAATTAATTGCGCCTCGCAGGATCGCCACTTTGCCGAAGAAACGGAGCAATCGGGCTTCGAAAGGTTCAGCATCTAATTAAGAATTCATGGAAGTTGATAATTGAAAGAAAACACCGATCGGAGCGTACGAAAGGGAGAAGCGGGTCCCGCGCATCCGAAGAATAACATTTCTTGATACCCGGGCTGATCGTTGTTGCAATAAATACCGTTGCTGGATGTTGTTCGCCGTCGACAACGGAACGGAAATAATTGTAACGATGATCTTGCTGCTGGGGAAAAACACGTCTAAAAAAGAAGCTTCGCTTCGAGAAGAAATGCCGACGGGGTTGACGGAAAAAGTACGCGGAGAGAGAGAAAGCTCCAATTTCAATTATCCGACGGAAAACTATATCCGGGTTTGGCCCTTTTGTTTTTCTTCTGATGGTTTCGAATTACTCGGGATATTTATTTATTGTGTAGTCGCCGCTGGGGTGGACGACACGGAACGCGAAGTCTGTCAAGTGAACGACACCGGGGGAAATTTTGTCCAGTTTTCGAATTCCCTATGAACAGGGGAACAACTAAAACAGATCTTGTTTGGCATGTAACCGAGCCCATTGCGAGCCCTTAGAAAATCCTTGCTATTTTTGTAGCAATCTACGTGCGGCAGGTATTCTAGTCCTTGAGAGCGATGTATGCAGCACTGTTTCATAAATATTTTTTAACAAGAACCTCTTGGATTTATAAATATGATTTATAAAACAACGTATAAATTGATATCGAACACAGTCATTTTGAAAAAACTTTTATGAAAGCTGAAATACGTTTTCATTTCTCGTGCTTTCCATAACAATTAGCGCAGGCCACGTTGTTAAGCATACTTTAATGGAATCGGACAACACGAAGTTTGAACAACCTCTGCGTGTTTCTGAAACGTCCAGCGTCCCAATAATTAACTTTTCGGGAACGGAACACTTCATAAAACACTTAAGACGATTAGGCTAACACGAGGGTGGAAGCGAGCAAAGCCGCGGCGCGTCGCGACGCGTGTTTCCCCGGTGCGAACAGGTTTTTGCATAAATTGTAATTAACATAGCATCAATTATAATTACGAGAGACATGCGTGCGGCGGTGCTGATTAATGTTTACGAGCGGAGAGCTTTATGGACGGGAACAACGCGAAGCCGAGCCGGCCAGCTTACCGAAACGCGGATTGCGTTGCAGTTCAAGGTATTCGGCGGTTTCATTGACAGTTAAGTTCGGCGTATTCGCATAATCCCGATGTCATGCACGTGTATTTAAATTCTAGAAACGCGTTTGTACACCGTTTGACTGGAAGAGAACCAGTTTAATGGAAATCTTCATTGTCTCGCGGGACTATTTGAAATTACCCGTGAGTCTACAGTGTAATTCGCGACGCGGAACAATCGGGATCGGCAGTTAATTTCCTCCGGTACTAGGCGGATAAATTTCGACATGCCCGGCTATTAACTACTGTGGATCTAACTAGATGAAATTCTACACAGGAAGACGTGCGACAGACAATCCGGCGGATTCGATTGTTGATCAGAGAAACTTTTCTGTGAACGCGAACGTACCACCGTTACATTCACCGCCACAGTTCCCGATCACAATGAGCCTCTCATGCAACGGCGCAATTACCAGCGTAATCGGGAAGTCCTTGTGTTTCAATATTCCCGGCATAAAAATAAAGGCTGGTCGCACGTGAACAACCCGCACGGTCAACGAGCACGCATTAATGAGACCATAGTCGTCGCGTGTCCGCGATACTTTGTCGCGAGAATTCTATTACCTGCTATTAAAACGTCCGAGTGCTATTTTTGCCGGAATTTCTGCGAAAATATGCGACACTAAATAATCATGCGATACTAGTGGCATGATGTGGTTGTGGCCAGACGCGGGATATAAGACTGGCTTGTGTAGGAATGAGGGGAATGAGATTGTATGTGGTCAGACTGGCGGAGAAAAACAATTCTACAGGCTAGTGGTAGAACCGCGTATAGTCAGACGAGTTTAACGTAGATTGCCTGAAGTAAGGTGGAGCAAGGCGGACGATGTTAATAGTACAACTAAGTTCAGGTATGATCAATAGACAGCGAATTATATAAATTTATGACAAAAATAAATAGGTGTAATTTAAGAAAGTCAAAGCATTAGATGAATTTAAAAATACTGTTATATTATTCTCAACTTATTAAATGTATTAAGAAAGACAGTAGATATCTATTTCTCCCCAGATTGTTGAAATTCAGGTAGAAAACTTTTATTTTGCATAAACATCCGCTGTCTCATGGTGAGACAAGTAAAACAGGAACAGTATAGAATTAAGTATGAATGCTCCTTAATGTTGTACGGAATTTAGTTATTAATGCTATGTTAAGCAATCGTCGTTTTCAAAAAATTGCGTCACATTGCAGCATTTTGAGTTTCCAGTCCGAGCGAGGTAAACACAGATGTCAAAGAATTTCTTATCCCGCGGGTAAGTTAATTCCGGAGAAAATTAGGCTGGGTGAACGTAGTGTGTTACCCGAAGCATTAACTCGAGGCGGGGGTCGAGTCCTCGTACGGAGTTCTGCAACGCGGAGAAGTTCCAGGGTAGAACGTGGGCGTGAAAGTTCCGCGGCAGATAAAAACAGGTTAAGTTGTCTACGGTTGAGGTGGGTAGTTGGTTAACACATTTTAAATCGGTGCAACTATCCGCGGATCGTATCGCGTACTCGTGGAAAAATTCCCGGACGCTCGTGAATTACATATTCCGCCACCATATTGCATTACGTGTTACGCCGGAACTTGCCGTAATAAAAACGCGTGCAACATTTTGCCGCGGAACTTTAATTAAAAACACCGGTGCCTAACGCTCCGTAAGAGTACATAAATTTGATAAAAATAAGCCGGCTGCGCGTATTCAACCGTTATGAATGATCATCATATACTCCGATCGACACTCAAACCAAACAGTTGTGTCTCAAATATTTTGTAGCAGGACTTTGGACATTAATCAACATAATTTAATTTTTTGAATTTCGTCAACGAGTTTTTAATTTCAAAAAGTTTGCAGGGAAAGGGCCAATTTTTTCTGTCATTCCTATATACAGCGTTTTTCGTGTTTATTGCAACATGAAACATCGAGTACTACATAGAAGTTGAATAAATAATTGTTGGAGGATTCAATGAACCAACGAAGGAAGTGCTGTGAAAAATGTTAATTATCCCAAAAAATTTTCAGAACAATTTCAGCACTTTATCCGTTTCGGAAAAGTCCGAATTACATGAAGAGGTTCGCTAACTACATTTTCTGATATTCCTTTGTAGTTTTTTTCAGTTGTAGGTGAAAGGGTTAATTTAAAGCAGCCGCAAGCCGCGGTGTTCACGGAGCGCAAAAAGCTCGGGAACATTTCTGTCCGGTGTTCCCCGAAGCTGCGTGTTTCCCGCATTTCCGGTTTTTCAACGGGGGTGCGTTAATTTTTGCGCGATGCGGCTTGGCGCGGCGTCTCGTCGCGTCGGGCGCGATGTTCGCCGCGCGGCAAGAAGTTTTATTGTGCCGCGGCGCGTAATTAACGATTAGTTACGGAAGTTGTTTAATTACGAATTTAAATTGCCAATATGACAGAAAGTTTCCGCGGAGAGAAAGTTAACCGGCAGTGCGCGATTCGACCCGGCCCGTTTCGTACCGCGATAGCGGAACGGACGTCGCCTTCGCGTAACGAATTGACGACAGCCGCATAGTTTCGAGCGATTCGCCACGAAAAAAGGAACCGGACTGCGGCGAACGTCGGCGAACAACTTCCACGGGAATATTTCACGCGAATTCGTCCCGCGAAGTTTCGTGCGATTGTTAACCCACTTCCGAGCCGCCTGTCGTCGCGTGACCAACCCTAAACGTCTCGAGATCCGAACCCGTGCACGATCGCCGTGGATATTTAACGCTGTCGAACTTCTTAATGGGAATTGGCGGAATTTTCGCGCACCAGTGATAGTTCGGCGATTGACGGAAATTACTCTTTTATTGCGATTGAGATTTAAGGAGTAATGCCCACGTATGATTTTGCAATTATGATTAGTAGACTGCGGATTTTATGTATTTACTATAACAATGTGTTGGTTGGCCTCCACTCATTGGAGAACGTTCCAAACAGGATTCTCGGGAAGCACTGAAACAGAGGGTTCCGCGAATAAGAAGCGGCGTATTTCTCACCCCATAAAGAATCAAAGAGTCGATTTGCACAAAATCGTGCTCGCAAGTCGTTAGCGTCTACGGGGTGGCTTTAATCGTTCTCACGAATCATCCGTAGTCACTCGACTCGCAGTCGATGGTCAGATAAAAGCATGAGTTCGAGTTGGCGGTTGCATCCTAATTTAAGGGACACGCGGTGTGAAGAGGAAAAGAGAAGTCCGCGGGGCCCACAGGGGGAGAATCCGAGGATACACATATGTGAGAGAGAGGGAGAGCTCGACGCGTTAATAAAAATCCGCGGCGGCTCGCGTGACACCGCGTGATACCGTCGGCGATATTTTTCAAGCGGGTGCGCGCCTCTTGACCGGCGCAGGCCCGTGTAAAATTTCGGACGTAAATCCGCGACAACGGAACGTAATTTCAGCTCCAGTAGAGCGCGCGAGCGAGCGAGCGAGTGCGCGATCGATATCAAAACCCGCGAGGAATAGCTGAATGCGGATCGTAAAGCAGAGAACACGACGCCCGAGAACCGACGACAAGCATTCGCCGCGCGGCCCCCTGTTAATTTATTGCTACCGGCGTGACGAACGGACCCGGCTGTCGTAAGAAATCTGCGGATGACGAACGGCGGCGCCGCTTTCCGGCAACTCGATCGAACAAGGCTTAAATCGAGTTTTGTTCGCGATTTAAAGGGACCACGACGATATATCTGAGCGATCTGGTGGGGCGAGATTGAATGTCGATAATGATACAGATATGTTAGGAGTGCAAACAAATTTCATGCCTTTTTCAATTCTGGGAAACCCTGCATACCGGAGGCGCCTGATTCGATCACCTCGAATAGCTTGTAAATTATGCATTGCACAAAAAGATTATTTTCTACAGGTGTTACATGGTATCAAGAGGGACATGATGTGGTGAACATGACTAGGAAATCACGCACCTCGGCACGCAATTACAATAGATTACATAGCGGTTTAAACTAATGCCAACCGCGAGTGAGATTTAGAGGCTTGGCTAGATCATCCCCATTTTTCTTCCGCCCCACGCTAATAGCGATCGAGTTAGATAGTCGGATTTAACAATAAACATACGTATCTCTCGGAAATATATTCAATACGCTCGCTTGTGAATATTATTACTATTATCATCAGTATTATTGTACGGCTCCATTACTCACTCAAACAGATGAGCACACTTCGCAATCACACACGCGCTGTAATATCCGACGAAATTAGTTCAGTAACGTAATGGGGGGTTTCGGTAAAATCGTTGTTATTAAATCTAGCTCTGTGCAACGGGGATAAGCTAGCTGCGAAACGTTTTAAATACATGTGAAACATTTTTGTTTTGAAAATCGTACAATTGCTTGGAAAGTCAGCGCACCGCAGAATCCACGAACTCTACTCGCACAGAGCACGGAGACCCTTTTTGCAATTTCCCCGACACGAATCGACCGGGCAAAAACCCCGCTCGCACATAATGTGCGATAATAATATTCGGCTCAATTACCGGCGAGATGAATTCGCCAGAATTCCACATTACGGTGTTACGGGGAATAATAATTATAATAACGGGGGGATATTGTAACGCAATTACGCGTCTCGTCGAGCCAGAGAAACCTTTCCACTCCCAGCAGGTGGAAGTGGGGGGGGGGGGGGGAAAGGGGGGAAAAGAAAGGTAAGCGGTTCTATGGGGGCGCGTTTTACGGTTTCGTGAAAAGCGCGAGGCCTCCGGTGAGGGTGTGCGGGAGTGTAGAAGGACGAGGGGTGGCTCGAAGGGAGACGGGAGACTTGAGTCGCACAAATTGAAGCCGAGATTAAGACGTCTGGGGAGATTAAGGTTTCCATGTTGATTAATTTAAATAGTTCTGCCGTGGCGACAGACAAAGGCACGGTCCCGCGGTCGTGGAGGGATGCATAGTAAACAACTCAGTTTTCAGAGGCGGCCCCGAAGAATTAAGCGACGTAATGCGGAGTTAAATGAAGTGTGCTCTCCGACGAAACTTTTACCGAGGTGACGCGGGATTACAAGGCGACGAGGACCATGTCGCAAACCGGGCTCCATGAAATAATTGCGGCATCGCGAAATTTCTTA
Source organism: Lasioglossum zephyrum (assembly GCA_028455615.1). Taxonomy (NCBI): domain Eukaryota; kingdom Metazoa; phylum Arthropoda; class Insecta; order Hymenoptera; family Halictidae; genus Lasioglossum; species Lasioglossum zephyrum. Next base: position 17,681,515 of record CM052329.1, on the reverse strand, counting down.
TTAGACGCCGACGGCTGCATCTTAAACCGCGTCTGGCGAGGAAAAATTTCGAAACTCTGAGCACCAGCAAAGTACACTCCGCATGCAGCCAATTTTTTTGTTATTAAAGGATCTATATTTTAATTCATAGAACATGTAAATCAAATCTGACCAAAATATCCTATATTTTGGCTCCTGAAACTGTCCATAATTATCCCACAATTTCTCAATCTCTTCTTGCCAACATTTATTCAAAGAGTATATGTAAATATTTAATTTTGCATTTGCATTTTACATCTAACCAAAATAAAACGATAAAATTAAGCTGGAAGCTTAAATTCTTTAATTGCTATTTTGTGGAAGATAAGTAAGCGTCCGGTGATTTATGGACGGAAGTGTATATCGGTCATGATACAATTGTGTCGTTCCAGCTACGCTGCAATATTATCTTGGTACTAGATATTTTACAAACTTAGATACAGGATCGTTGTATGCTGTTCATGTTTTTCAGGAACGAATTTTTTAAAGGCGAATCCTTCAAACATTTGACTTCAATCATTTTTATGAAGGTACGCGACGTAGGAACAGGAATATGGATCAGCGTGTACAGTTAAGTTTACTGATTAAAGTGCAGAGCTAGAAGAAAAGTGGTTTCAGTGGCGCGCGGCCATAAATCTTCTCTACTCTTATCACCGTACCTCATAGTTTCACATCCTGTGTAAAACACGAAGGTGACGTTCTTCTTCGATACTTTGAAAGGGTTAAGTTGTGGCTCTTTGTTCTCCAACCGCTAACCGCGACCGCGCGCAGTGTTGTCTCTCGTGAAAAATTCTAGGTAAAACACTTTTTCACGCTGGAGTTCTTCACAAAGGCTTATCAGGCACTCTGACAGCAAACGTAATCATTTCACTACTTAAACAAAAATTTTTTACGTCAATATATATCCAGTCTTTAAAAGCTGACAAAATAAATAGAATCGATTTCGACACCATCTAGTTTTATCATACAAAGAATGTTAAATACGATTTAAAAAATCCATTGCTCCACACACACACACACACACACACACACACACACACACACAGGGAGCAGCGTTTAAAATAAATCGTCCTTGACTCGACTGATTGTTATGAACGATATCGCGTCTGTTTCGCTGCGCGACCTTGAAAAAAGTCAGTCCGTGGATGGTTCCTGAGGGACCCGGTTCAGTTTAGCGAAGCTTATACGCGCACGATCGTCGAAGGGAAAGAAATAAAAGCAGAGATACACGGCATCGAAGCATATACTCGATACATGGACGAAACTTTTTCTCTCGGCGCGATACCCCTTTCCCGAGTGCAACAACGATGGCTGTGTTTTGTTTTCGGAAGACTCCCGGGCGAGGCGCGCAGTCTCGAGTGAAACGATATTGAGGAAGTAAAGATGGATCAGGTGAAGCGATCAGAAGAGAGAGGGAGAAAGAGGATCGCGTCGGTGAAAGAGGAGAAGAAAAGCCTTTACTCTCGGTCGAATGCGGACGGTGTTCTTTTAGCTGAATTGCTTCAGTTAATAAGTGATAAATGCGAACGGTAGACGTCTTCTTTGTCCCTCCTCTTACAAAATAAAGACCGTATCGATCCATCCGTCGCGATGAGAGACAAGCCACGTACTTGGAAATTACGCATCGAACCGCCTAGCGAAAACCTCTTCGCGAAAAGCAGTTTACTACTATTTCGCTTACTGCCTCGTTAAACTCTGTCCTAGTATTTCCTACGCTAATTCCGTCGAGTTTTCTTCCCTGACTTTACGACCTATAAACTTTGAAATTAATGTCCTCCATAAAATAATCATCCGGCCCGAGTAGACCGATAAATGAGAAACGAAAATTCTGATTTTTCAAGCGCAGAGGAAGTTCCCTGGGTTTTCGGCTACGCGAGAGACGGGAAACTCGGGATGCACGGTGAAGAGCGCCTCCTGAGGAATGAAAAGATTATGGAACGTTTCATAACGTTGGGAACAAGAGAAAAATTTATTTCGTCGGTAAAGAGATTCCTCTTAAGAATAATAGAAAAATGGAGTTAACCTCTTGTCAGACTCGTAACGAACATTCTGAGCAAAGTCTAATAAATATGTATGTTGTATTTAACAACATGTGAATTTTCTCCTGTTTTGAAAAATTACGATCAATAAAAAATAAAATAAATAGTAGGGTAAGGGATTAATGGAAGCAGAAATCTACGATTAGAGTGAGTGCGTGTCTATAGAATTTTAAACATTCTTCATTTGTCCCAAATGTAGGTATTTATTTAAATATTTAGATGTGTTGGTGCCGATCGATCGTCGGCGTCCAGCTAATCGTCTGCTGGTGGTCGTCATTACGAGCCGACGATCGATTAGCCATTAACAATCGATATTCGTCTGGTTAATAACATTGATTACCGAATTTCAGAATGTAAAGACATATAAGAGTCACACGTCCATTGAATTTTCTAGCTCTGGAAAGCCCTAACCAACCGAAAGACGACACCCATGAAGCATCGAGACAATCCAAAAATGACACTTATAAATACGTCCGTCGTTTGCGTTATCTAAGATATTTGACTTCGGGACACCAATCATCAGTATATGTTAGCGCGGTCGATCGGAGCTGAAGCGTTTAAGGGAAGAATCAAGGGAAAAGAATTCTCCGGGCGAAGGGCCGCGCATGAACGGTCATTAACCGGTGTCCCCGACGAAGTGGGTCGTTAACAATCTAGCGTCCAGAGAAAGAAAACAGAAGGCAGGTTCCAGGGCAGGGTAGAATAGCGAGGAGGAAGGAAGGAAGGAAGGATGGCCGGGGACCGCTTTGGTCTTCGGCGAGGGCCACACGCGTGTTCCTTCGGCTCCGTTGCCTCAGCAACAGAGTACCTTCCGTCTCGCTGACCCACCGTTTCCGGTGACACGGATGGCCTCTCCTTTCATCGAACTTCGGCCGAGACTGGAACACGGCTTTCAAGGGAGAAAAAATCCTGGAATCAGCCAGCCCGTAAGGGTCGCCGCGTCCATTGTCCGCCGGTCAACGAAATACTTTTTTCCGCTCAGCGAAAAAGTTCGCCGATTGTCCCGCGCGGAACTATGAGCCGCGTGGGCGACGCTGAAAACCATTTCTATTTTACTAGGGCCCCGACAATGCCGCAGACGTAAATAATCCCTTGTAATTTTCGGGAAAAGAGAAAAGGATGGTCATTTCTCGAACAACCGAGAACAATATTTTCGAGGATGCTGGACGTCCTAACTTCTTGAGCCGCGAGGACGTCGCTGAGATCCATTTTTATTTTTCTAGTGGCCCGACAATGCGGCACACACGAACATCATTTTGGAGAACAGAGGATACCGGGAAATTGTTATTTTTCGAACAACTATGAATATGAAAAATTTTTTGGGGAACGCTGCGACCATCTTGCATACGTTTGTTTGGACAGGGAATCTAACTTACAGCATAGATTATTATTGGAAACCATTCATATGATTAAACAACAAAGCGTTAATCTTAGGTATGAAATATTTCATACCTAAGATTTATGACTACTACGCGACATTACTGAGCCAGTAATGTTTATTTATGATGATATTTCCAATTGAACTTAAATTCTACCTAAGGTTTTGGTTTCTCTTTTTGCTTTTTTCATCTTCACATTCTATACATTAATTAATTTTTATTTCTTATGAAAATGGGGTACAGACATCATGAATGGGATGTTTTCTTTTGTTTTCAATTTTCGGTTTCTTTTTTCTTTATACAATTTTCTACAGTGGTTATATATAGGACAGTATCAATAATAGTTGTTCAGTTACAAAAATGTCTCTCTTGAAAATGATCCATATAGTGATCGAAACGTTCAGATAAATTAAATTGCAAATTTGCTGTTGTCTATTAATGATCGAACCGTGCGCCGAAAACACAAAATTTCCTATATATTACATTTTCGATCGAGAAGAATTTCACTTTGTTTGGAATGTTCGTTATTTTAATTTTATTTTTGTATTTGTCGAGATCAACATTATGAAGTAATATGACATTTTCGGGTAAACGATTGTAACAAAACATAATCGCACTAAATCCGTGTGAAAGTAATTCCAAATTTATAAGTGGACCAACGGGCGTAATACAATATGCAACATTAATGTTTTTCTTAATCGTTGTAAATTCGGACGATTACATTATGAATTTCCGTTGGTGCTCGAACATTTAAGCGGATTATTCGTTGGAAAGTCGGAAAATGAATATTTCGTCACGAATATTGACGATTCGATTATACGATTCGAAATAGTTTTTCGCGAAAAGCTGGCTTCGCAAGTAGTAAGAACGCGAACCTGGTTTACTCTCGACCATTCGGCCTATTCGTACGCCCACCCGCATTTACTTAATCGTAAGTATAATACCATTAAGTCACTCTTAAACATCACTTAAACGCGGCGAAATTCATTTGTGGCGGGCTATTATTCCTGGCAGATTGCTACAGAAATAATCCGGATACGAAGTTCATACACTTCCCCTAAAAAATTCATAGTATTTCAAGGCAGATTGGAGTTAGGCTGGCTCGCCCAAGTCTCGCCGAACTTGGATTAAATTGCGCGCAAATGAATGTTTAATTAAATTACGAGCCGCGTTCTACGGTATGCTTCATTTTAATATTACACAGCCGGAGATGTTTCTTTATTGAATTCAATAGTAATTGCGCCGTATCCCCGAATAAAATCGTAGAATTTCCCAAACCTCGAAACCTCGATTTCGTGGTGGTATAAGTACAACGACCTGGTGCATCAGCAGACTTTCATTAATAACTATTTCTGAATAAACTGGAAGACATACTTATATGCTACTTATTTATACTCATCTGAACTACGTTGGTCTACTAATCAGATTGGTGCCATTTTTTCCAAAAGAGTTTCGTTTTGGTTTCGCCAAGAAATTGTCCAATATGTCCTGGAGATAAATCGAGGGAGGGGAATACTATGTTTCATAAAAGATGTAATTTGCAATAGCACGTAAAAAACCGCGATAATTCGTGCCAAATGTCAAGCTAATATCCTGTCCGATATTTTATTCATTCATGGCCGATATTAACAGCAGGAGAATGCGGTATCGAGCCGCAGAAGTGCCATTATCCAACGCGAGGCTGTCGTTCGGTGTCTCTCTAATGATTACAAATCTTCGGCCAGCCACTTTTGGCAATTAGCAAGTCATTAGCAGCTCCGTGGCGCTCTTGATGCTCGGGCGACGATAAAATCGGCGCGCGAAGCACAGACCAACCATTCGAACATAAATTCGCCATTTTTGATCAATTTTTACTTCTGAAATCCTCCTTGGTCCGATTATTCGACCTATTGTACCTCGCCCTATACATTGAATTAAAATCCATCCCAGAAAACGGTATTATTATACTTTAATTAAAATAATTATACTTTAAAAATTTCAGTGATGGAGTGATGGGTTCAATTTTTTCGACAAGCGTCGAACGATTTCCATTAATAAATAAATTCCGGAAAATCCTCGAATGTAAAGGATTGCCGATCGATCCCTCGAAAGAAGTGCAACCGAGTCCGAGAGAGTAGAGGGACTTTCATCTCGTTTGCCCGTCAGATTCCCGGCTAAAAGCGTCCCCGAAATCGGAACGAACTTATTACTCGGTCTGATAGAATGAAAGTAAGGACGCGGAATAAAGAGCAGGCTAATTCGATATTTCGCGCGCGTCGTCGACTGCGATCGAATCGGCTAAGGGTGGTACAGGAGCGGATAGAAGGGGTGCCAGGGGGTTGGGGAGGGAGAGTTGCAAGACCCAGCGAAATACGAGAGAACGCCGGGACGACGTTCTAAATATTTTAAAAGTTCGGCTCATTTGAATTGAAACATCTTCGACTGCGGGGCTCTCTCTCTCCTCGGTCCCCTTCCGATCGCCGCAGTATTTTCTCTGCGGTTATTGCGCTTCCAGCCACGTCCGCGCCCTATTCAACCGATTGATTTAAATTTTCCAAAGTTTCCGCGCGCCATTTCCTCCCCCACCTTCCAACCAACCCCGGCACCAATGGAAAGAACTGAATTTCGCACCACGGAAATTGTTATCCGGTCGCGAAATGGTCGGGCCGGATAAGCAATCGCCATTTTTAGTATTTATGTTTACGGAATTGTGCCTCTTCGTCTTCGAAATACCAGTCTTGAAAGTTCGACGCTTCTAACCTATCTCGCGAAGTAGATTCGAGGGAGGAAACCCCTAAGTTTCGAAGTAGAACGTGGAAGATGTAGATTGTAGATCTATAGCGTCGTTGATTTTCGAAAACTCGGTGTGGGAGGGTGTTTGATGAAGTTTAATGGGGTCGTTGTCTTCGGTTAAGCTCGAGGAGACCTATAATGGGGTATGAATATATTGATGTCGGTTTTTATGAATTACAGGAAGAATCAAAAATGCTAATTCATATCATACAATTAATCACGAAGGTCTGCTTTTGGGTATAATTGACCTAAACAGGACGCCAGGGTTCACCGGTAAATTCATGAATGAAATTGATTGAACGTATACAAGGTGGACAATATAATTCGATCACATAAAATGTTTCATTCATTAAAAATCGTACAAGGATTCAGGAAAAAGAACAGGAACGCGAATCACAGAAAGCAAACGTCTTTGAAAATCTGTTTCTCGAAAAACGGGAACGGTGCGAAAGGTTGTTGGCAGTCGTTGGTGAAATCGCTTTGGAATCCGGCGCCTAAAGGGAAGACGTGAAACACGAGCCGGTCGTGTTAACACCGGAACGATGGGCCGTCAATCGGTTTGCGCACGGCGCGACGCGGCGCGCGGCAAAGTCGAGCTGAGCTTGCGCTCGGTTTCCCGAGGTAGAGTCAACAGCCCGGTCGATTTTTCGCAGCTTAATTCAACCGCGGGAAATCCGGCAACTAGGTAAACCGATAAGTCTCGTGGATTTGTCAGCCGCCGCGCGAAAAATCCGCTTACGTGATCTGGCTTACGCGGAAATCTGTGTTATTGCCTGCTGGAATATGGATGTGTCGTGGCTGCGCTTCGGCTTCGAGGCTTCGGCTACGAGGCTTCGGAGGCTTCAGCGCGAAGAATTTCGCGTGCACACGCTCGTAATAACTCACCTGGTCACGGTTGGCGTGGTTGCCACCCCTGGAGACCGGGCTGGGTAGCTCCGTGGACTTCCTGACATCAAGTACTCTGTAACAGAAAGAGAAATGCTTTCGTAACGCTTCGCACTGTAAACTTGCTCTTCTGGGGAAAATTATTTAAGCTAGCTTTTCTTAAGAGAAATTAATTATTGCAATTGTCGCGAGTCTCTGGAATTTTTAGCGAACTGCAGTTTGTTTTTAGCCCCATCATGATTCATCCATTTTCTACTGCTAGATATATGTATAAATTAGAGAAATAAATACCGAAGAAAATTATAAAAAGTTCCTGAAATATTTATAATTCATCTACCCATTGTTGATGTAGCCTAATGATTGTTATATTGAATACTTATTGTAATTGCCATCAAAGTATTAGTTTTTGATACGAAAATATTTTAACAAAGCTAGCTGTATTTACTGAAAATAAGAACCAGACAGCTTAGGGAATTTTTAGAGGAGATCTCCAATAACACGGTCCAACGAATTCAAACTTTTTTTTACCTTTCGATTCTGATAGAGTTTTTCGCACTGATTCCGAATCTGGTCTTAGTTTTTTCCTAGACACAGTTTTTGAGAAATTTGAGTTTGAAAAAAAAACATATTTTTCGACTTTGAACAAATATTGTGATGTTATTATAAAAGTTTTCTTGATGTCAAGAACAATACGATATCTTTTATAATAACATCACAATATTTGTTCAAAGTCGAAAAATATGTTTTTTTTTTCAAACTCAAATTTCTCAAAAACTGTGTGTCTAGGAAAAAACTAAGACCAGATTCGGAATCAGTGCGAAAAACTCTATCAGAATCGCATAGTGAGAATCGAAAAGATTTTTGGCTGTTGGACCGTGTAATCTAATCGACTGATGTTCGAGCTTTAAAACTGTATGRAAGGTGTACAACATTGTGAAAATTGTATGGAAAATTGTAAACTTTTTCCAGCTTGGTACAATTCAGTATTGCCAAGGAATGGTCAATTGATTGTGAAAAGCAAAGTGCACATATCTTTTTATTGAGGCGTAACCGGGTCGGTAACGAGGCGAAGAGAATCAGTTATTTGCTAGTAACCGAACGCCCAGGGATGTTTCGCGCCATTATAGATTAGCAACGAGGATCCCTCCGTAAAAGTAACGACATCGTAACTAGCGTCTTGTTAGCAGGACAAGCGGCAGAAGGTAGGTATATTACGAGATCTTCCGGTAGCGGGAACTTGACCCGCGCCACCCGCCAAGATAATTGAATTTATTAGATACAAGTTGTCTGACTTCTGCCGCACGGTGTCTGCAAATGATCGTTACGTGGCTCCTTTTCCCCACGATTTACGCGTCTAATCTCGCACCTATTTTAAACCCGCTGCGACACACAAGAAATCGAGTTTGCCCGCAGCATATTTATTATTTAACTTCGTAAACAATACGCGAAACCCAAAGCCTAAAGTAGCAGAATCGTACGCAAAATTTTTTAAAAAATAATCTATCCAAAATACTGTTTGAATTTTGTAATCTTTCTTGGATTATTAGTAGATTTATGGATTTGATGTCTAGGTTCTACATAATCTTTTTACTGGGCTTTGAGGTAAATCTGGTGATGTTTTAATGGTATAACCTCATAATTGAAAATTGATCAGATGAAACTGCATGTTACTTTGGTACAATTTACGCAGGACAGGATGCAGATGCAATCATGTAAAATCAGTATCGATGCGCGTATTAGCGTACTGACAGCCGGGGATACCGGTTAATTTTTAAGTTTTCCTTCCCTGCTCGATGTCAGTCCGCGTCGTTGCAATCCAATTCTGGCATCCGGAGAGCGCATAGTCCCGGTCCGCCGCGTCGGCCCGAAACGTAATGCATATTCTAGCTGATGGAACGTCGCGGGCTACCTTCCCTTTATCTGTATAGTTAATGAGCTCATAAGTAATGTAGCTGCTACTGACGTTCTACCATCGATCGGGCCCGAGTTACCAGCTGGCACTTTTTGCTGATGCGGAAAGAGTTGCTCTTATTTCTTTCACTATTTCCCGAAATACATGGCTGATAAGACTCGAGTGTTCAACATTCTGTTTGTTAGGCGTTGGTGTCACCCTGTATAATAATAACATAGCGACTTTCTTAACAAAAATAGTTCCTCAAAAACACATTGATAGGAATGGAGTTACTAATAGGGTCAAGTATCCTAGTTTGACCTTGAAGTTCCACAACATCCCCCAGAAACAACGTACACCAGCAAGAAAAGGAAGAAAAATGCCAATCCATCTTGCTGCCTCATAATACCCACAGCGAACATGCTTCGTCGCTCCCAATTTCGTCGGAGCCAGGTCAGTGCCCCAGGGGGCATTGCCGACAACGCATGCGCGACATAATGATCCAATAGATCGCCTGGAGGAGCCCGAAATCTTTTTTTTTTAATTTGGGGAAATCCCTTATGGATAACCATCCTTATCGCCGAAGATAAGGATGGGCAATGTCCAACTCGCACAGACTAAACCCAAATAGTCGTCCCTAGACATTACTGCGGGCACCCAGGATCATCGTTGTATTCAACTGGACCCCCGCTGTCTTTATATCTAGACCTCCCATTTAAGGAGCCCGAAATCTGGATCCAAGAAACAGACGCGATTCGAGTGTCGAAGTTCGAAGTTGCTCGAGGAAATGCGCGTTATCAATTAAGGCGAGTGATCAAAAAAACGAGAGAGAGGGAGAGAGAGAGAGTGAAGGAAGGAAGAAAGGGGTTGGTCCTTGGATGGGGGTGGTAGGTGAAGCACGAAGTTGCGTTCCGAGCGGAAAAAATTACTGAAGCTGAACGGCGAGTCATTAGCGAGCGGGAGAAAGGAGGTTAACGTTTCTTCTTACGCTGCCGGGCGAAGTTTCGTCTTCATCGGGCCGGCGGAGTTGCTACGGACTGCCTTCCTTCCGTCCCTTTATCTGCCCCGGCAATTCGTCACTGTCTTCGCGTTTCAGGATTTTTACGAAACTACCCGGGGATCCAGCGGGCACGCCTCGGTACACAACGGCATGACGAATCGTCGTCGCGATATTGTTCTTTCGGAATCTCCCGGATTTACGAAGCGAGAGAGGGGGAGAGACACGATGCGTTATGGGGGTTGGTTTCGGTGATTCGGGAAACTCGGGTCGCCGTGGGACGCGGGTATCAACCGAATACTGCTACCCCCAATTCCCTATCAGCTGAATAAAAATTGGAAGACCACTCTGACATAAAAATATACTATGTTCTCGTGGTTTTTGAAAATAATAATTAACGAGTGAATAATTGTGGTTTTTAATAGTGACATCAACAGAACTCTTAACATTATTTTCCATATATTCTGATTATTATCTTAAAGGTGACGTGGAATGTTTAGGAAATCCCAAATTTTTAAGCAATGTAATTGAGTGATGCGATGTTGCAAGTTCAGCAATAAATTAACGAAAATACGTTAGACCGTAAAGGGTTGAACAATGCGTAAACAATCACGAGAGCCAATTCAGCTACCGTGAATACAATTCCAGCAACATTCATCGCAGTGCAGAGTCTCCGTGAAACCGAGAACAGAGCAGAGCAGAACAGAACAGCGCGAAGTCCTTTCACCGTTCCGAATATGCGCGTATCCTTTGCCAGCAATCAGACCCAACAGCAAAACGGTTCACTATCCTTCACTATCCTTTTCATCGGTTTCTATCCAGCGAGACGAGACGGGGGGAACCGGTCAAAAGACTCAAGACGCGTCGTGTCGCAATCAGAGTGTCGCGCCAACGCCGGTGTCCATTACGCCTGCGACTTGCGGCCGTGTCAAACAAGCCGCACGCGGAAACGCGGAAGTAGGGGTTCGCATAAGCGGTGCCTTACGATCCTTCGAATCGGGGTCCACACCCGAGATCGGAATTGCAGCATGATTGGCGCACCGGCGGCGCGGCGCACGGAGATCAAAGGCTTTGATCGCGGCACGCGTTGTTGCACGCCCGAGAGACACTGTGACAGATCGTGGCGTGGCCATCGGAGTGACAAAGACAGAGAGAGACGCATCGAGAGAGCGATGAAGAGGGAGAGTAGAGCTGCGCTCTTCCCTTTGTAACAGGGGCAGAAATTGTCGCAGCGACGGACGCCCGTTTAACGCGTAAACAATCGATTCCACAGAAGAATGATTCAAAATCTTTATTTTCCTGTCCCCGAAATAAAGCGAGTTGTCCAAAAGGTTAACAAAAAAACGTGTCGTTGTTCCACATATTTAAGAAAATATGGTTTTCATCCGCATCTTTGAGGACTGGTTTCACCCCCTGGATACAGATTATAAAAAAATGTTAAATATTTTTCAACGGGCTATCATCACGAAGATTCGTCGAAACTTGTGCTTCGAATTGTTAAGTTTTGTCTAATGGATAAAACATTGAGCCAAAGCTCGCGAATCCTGCCAAAGAGCTTTCGCCAGGGTTTCTGCCCTATTTCGGTAGCCATGGCGATCACACGAAGAATGTGGCCACTGTCGATCAACGAGGTCCTTTCGATATCTCATATTTTCCGGCAACCACCCCTCACTGTACCAATGTCCGTTCATCGAGCGTATTCATACGCCTCGCGGGATAGGGCAGTCGGTGTTTCTCCGTGGAATGCTATTGCTCACTGAAAAATGGCTTGTGGAGGGTCGACGAAGGTTCTAAGACGCGATCGACCGCTCCCAAAATGCCTTGGAGTTTTTGGGGTTCGTGTTATTAGAGACAAGTCGGTCGTCCTCAAGGCTGGATCGAATTCTGATCGCGCCTTCGTATAAATTTGAATATGATCGTTTAGTGGGAGCTATTGGTATTTACAACCCCGCTCTCTCGTTCTTAGGGTACTTCTGCAGGGGGTGTGTTTGATATGAGAGCTTCGAAAGGGATTTGCGAAGACAGACAGCTGACGATGAGGAAGACGAGAGGTGGACTGAATGTTGATATGAAGAGGAGTTCGAGTATTGCAACTTTTCGCTTGTGTGTCGAATACTTTTCGAGCAAACTTGGACGCTATTGAAATCAATTATTTGAAAAATAGTGAAAATGTACTAGATAATGTCTTTGCTTCACCCTGTGGGCAATGTTTTAAAAATCGGCTATTTGACATGCAACAATCTGATAGTTGAACAGTGATCCAGTGGAGAGGCACAGTTTCTCGGTTAATCACATCCCGAGTTTTAATGGAGACCGAAGATCACCGGTGATGCCTCTAATCTTTCGGACAATTCGGTATAGTGGTTGAACCCGGGAGGGTGCATCAGCGAGGATGCATCGGCTGGATCGGAACAGTGCAGAGCAGCGGGGGAGACAGCAATGGCCACGATCGACGGAACGTAACAGCGGTGTCATTAACCGGGCCGGTGCATCGACCCAGTTGTTTCCGCGCCATTAGCGAATAATGACACTTTTTTCATGCCCAGGTAGACCACGCTGGGGAACGATCGATGCCGATCGTTCCGACCACTTTGCCGACGCCATTGCTCGTTCCCCTGGAATCAGCTGGACCGCACCTATTCAAACGACATCCTTTCGAACAGAGAGGCAAACAGCTCTGTCGCCGTCGATTCGCAATTCCATCTTCTTTTTCCCCGCTTAAACATGACCGAGCGAGATGATTGATCTTCTTTTCCCTCCTCCACCTACTCCGATACATTCGCTTTCGGCGAAGCTTCAGGGACAGAGAAAAAAATATCAAACAGCCGCCGTCGATCGATGCATCTCTTATTCCGCGGCGGACAGTTTGATCGATTCGAGCGCACTCGAACCTATGCATGACCTTTTATGCGGCGCACGAGTGCCGTTCGTAAGTTTCGAGTCTGGCCTCGAGTGGTCTTTTATAGAAATAAAATTATTAACCGTGTTGCTCGATGCTCGCTTTGGCTCGATTTTTACGGATTCTCATCGAGCACTATCTATGATACTTTCAATTCACCAATTATTTCAGGAGAACATTATCTTCTGAGATTCCTATTTTGAATAGAGGAATTCTTGGCGATTATACTGATGATTGTATAGCAATCTAACTACACCATTCCCATCCCCAAAATGGCAACACCCATCGACTCATCGACACACACAGCACCGAGTATCCCGGGCCCCAGCATGCTTTGTTTAATCGCGCCGCGGGACTCTCTTAACAAGAACGAACGAGGGCCGTCAGCATAGGAAATGCAGTCGGTGGCGTGAAACGCGTCGGATGGGAATGGTGTATCTGTTGGAACGAGGAGAAAGGAACGTTCGCAAAGGGAGAACGAGAAAGAGAGAGCGAAAGAGAGAGAGAAAGCGGATAGGAGAGTGATAACTGGAACGATAGCGTAAGAGCGATAGCGAGTAGTTGGAGTGACAGTCGAAAGGGCGAGTAAGAAGCGGGATAGGGGCTGGCGGGGTGGCAGGACGTTAGAAAATGGAATTTCGGTAGCGAGGGATGCGAGCAAAGAACTGTGGCGGCTGTAGGATGAGGCTAGAAGGAGGAAGGAGGACGTAGAAGGTCGGCAGGTGGTGGCGAGGGGAAAGGAAAGGAAAAAGAGGAGTGCTCTAGTAGATAGCTAGGTCTGTGGATGGAGTGGATACAGTTGAGTCTGAGGGTTTCTTGGTTGTTGGGTGTTTGGCTGTCCGCCAGAGAATCTCTGGAGCGCGACGGTTACCTTTTTCTCCTCGGGGAGATCTCTTCGGTTCTGCACAGGGACACATACACACAGCCTCCACAGACAGGATATATCGCGTATTACTTTCCTGGTGTGCGTGTATAGCGCTGTTTCACCACGCTAACCCGGCGCTGTCGTTGCACTCGCCACTTTCGAAAAATCTTTCTCTCCCCTCCACCCAACCAACTGAGAACTTTCTCCCTTCTACAGCAGTCTCATCCAGCACTACTCCACTGCCGCAGTCATCCGTCAAGGTCGCGGCTAAACGCGATTTATATCGGACACCGTTATACGTATAGTTCGACCGGTCGGATCTCACAGTGTGCGTCGGTTAGGCTTCAACGTTCACGCGCGGATACGGCAATTGCGACGAATAGACCCGGTCTATTCCGAAGCTTCCCCGGTTTATGACCCGCGAATTGTTCCCCCAGGACGGTTCTTCTAATGCCGCTTCATGATCGCACCGGCTATCATCGTTTTACGGACGGTTCTGAACCGAGTGAATGTAATCGGACAGTTTACGGCGAATCATTGCGCTCTGCTTCCGCGATCGAGGCTGTTCTTTCCTCGGATCTTTCGTGGGTCTGATGAGCGCACGCGGGTCTGAATGTTTTTCTGGAATTTTGTGGTGCCTCGAGGCAGACATCTTCTGTGCTGAACGCTGATTTTCTTCTCTTCGGTATAAATACAAAATGTTGAAAATACTGAAGGAATTAAACAATTTTGTTTTGCCACTTACACTCCGTTAACATTACAACGAAAATAAATAAATCCCACCTTGAGTAGCACAAACAAAATCAGCGCCTCCTGTTTAAGAAAATAACGCTTCAATCCCAACGGTACGGCTCGATCCGAATGAAGCCATGCCGAGCGATAGATATTCATGAGCAGCTATTATACGCGATTCCGTCCCAGCCATCCAGAGATGCAGCCTCATGCACCAACGCGAATGAAACTATTAATTCACATACACACCTCTCGCGCGAACCCGCGCGTACACGTACAGGGGTACACCTAGACAGGATCGGGCCACGAAAACAAGAACTCATCGGCCGATCCAACGATCGTCGATTAACCACGGCCGGCATACGGTGGTCGGCCAATATCCGTGGTACTTGGGTCGGGCAGGGGGTAGGGGGTGTTAACGATCATAACACATCATGCAAACCTATAAGAGGTAAAGCGCTGATCAGAATGCTGGGGCACGCACCCCTTTGGATTACCTTCGCCGTCCGTCGTCCCACAGGCTGCTTGTTCTACTGGTAACATTTCGTTGCACCGACAGCTTGCCACCCCCCTAGCATTTGCACCCCCTCGCCACCTTGCGCCAACCCTGCTCTCTTCAACCCTCCACCATATCGGGCCACCACCGTTCCTATGGTTCGCAGGGCCATCAGCCCGGCCATCAGACCACCCCTCCAACCCCCGTAACTCCCAGTTCAAATCCCACAATCGAGTGGCGGACTATCGGGAATCGCCCTAGATCGCCATTATCGTTAATCAAGCTAGTGTTTACGGAGTCTTAAGCGACGCGCTGTTTGCCCCGCGAACGCGCTGCCCAGCCCTGCTCCGCTCTGCTCTCTGCTATGCTCTGCCTGCATCCCTCTGAACCACCGAGGACACGCATATGCTACGGAGTTTACGAGCGAACAGCACCGAAATGAAGAAGAACGACGAGGTTACGAGCCCGTTTTCCCAGCGTGATATCGCCGAAGGAACCCGGCCACCGCTATTACGCTTTTATTCCACGAGAGCCACGCTCGACAACCCGCTCTTCAAGATCGTTTGATGGATAGCGATATCGAGAGACCGGCCTGAATGAAACGGTGACCTTCCTCAGGTGATGTCCGCGGAACGAGGGTCGTTCCCTGGCTTTCTTCGGCGATCATCTTGGTTATTGGATGGTGCTAGTGTGATTTCGACGCTGGCTTTTTGTTTGAGATGTAGCCACGTGATCGAGGGCTTTTAGCACTGAGGCTTAAGGGATGTGGTGGACGAGCTGAAGATGAATGTCTCTGTTGGCGACGCGCATTGTTTTAAATTTTGCTTTCACCTTTTGCAAGCTCTCCGTATTCCTTTTTGCAATTTCTTCTTAAAGGTGTAAAACGTTTGTGAGATAAGAAATGTTTATTACCGGTCTAATGTTTTGAAGAAATTATTTATTCTATAATTCCCTCGAATCGAATGAAATATATCACGTCTGTGCCAAAAATGAGAGTCCCGAAATTGGCAATTATTTTCGTGGTGTTTCAGTGAATGGTACGCGCGCGGTATTAAATGGCAGAGACGGTGGATTGAGATATACGTTTGACAGCGAGAACGGAGCTCGCGCAATTTATTTGACAGCATTAACCGCCATATCCTGTTTCATTGGTTCCTCGGGACGCAGGGCTGCGCTTGTTGCTAATCCACAGAGCCGGGGCATTGTGTCGATTCCTTTCCGCTTCTGATCTCGCGTACCAAGAGAAACTGACAACCACTAATCTCTACGCGTTCACAGAGGAGTTGAGGCTTCCGTAAAGCCCATTCACAATAAGATCAACCGTGTATCCGCATCTCGATTCAGCCACCATGCAGACACATGCACACACACACACACACAACTCTCAGCCCCGCGTCGCGACGGTTTGTTTCGTGAATCTCTCCGCGACGACTACGACGCCTCCACATTTCTTCCTCTGTCGCGAATAGATAGTCAACAAGGAACCAAAACTGGTAATTTACTCGAGATTCGTCACGGAGAGTCGGGCTCGCGATTCGATTACAAATCGCGAACCATTATTTCATCAGTTTCCGCTTGACCTACTTCGCCGCTCCCCTGTTAATATCTCTCAACAAATTCATTTTCATCCCGTGCTACGCGTTACTTATCTCCAGTGTTCTCTCTGCTCTTCTCCTCTTTCTTAGGTGTTACCTTCTCGTAATTAGACGCCAGGCCAATTTTCAGATTTCTTGACTAAGTTTACGAAATTGGTGTCGAGCGCAATTCAGTTTAGAATGATTTATGATTCAGAATAAATTAAAAACTGTGTTAAGTTTTCGTGGAATTTTATGTTTTAACAATTACAAATTTATTTACTCAATAAAACGATGCGACAGTCAAATATTATTTTTATTTCAACAACGAACAATCATTTCAGAGTAGCCTACCCTTAAATTCTCGAGGGAATAGACGGCATACTTCTGGCAAGAAAAATAATTTCAAGCGACCACAATTTCCAGCACTCCTTAAACCTACCAGCCTCTGAATTTGCCTGAAAATGCAGTTTGGAAGCGTTCGGCCCGAATATTCTTTCGGCAGATTTACTTCCGGTCCGAGAGTGCTCATTTTCCTCAAACTTCTTATCCAGCTGGGATCAAAATATGTGCCGGGGCGCAGGCTGTACCTTGTTACAGTCATGTAACCACATAGCCACGTGTACGGTCTCGCGTCTAGTGTCCGCTATTAGGAACAAAACCGGAAATAGAAGTGGTTGAACTTTAACTAGCTTCGCGGCGGAATGGTCCCGTACTCTTCATCAACTGAAACTGCGGGAATTAGCTTCTGGCCCCCGTCCAGATTACTTCTGTACGCTCCTGGCTTGTCCTCGTGAGCCGCGTGTCCCATTTATCTCGTTTGGCTTCTCCCTCGAATTTCTTCCCGGTAATATGTTAATTATGAAAACGATAAGCGAATGATAATCAGCCGCGGTTATTTCGAACCCTCCGCCAATTCCGTTGGTTATCGTCGTCGAAACGGCTCGGAAACAGGCCCGTCTTTAGGATTCTCTTCGCGATAGCGTCCAGGAAGACGACGCTGATTAAATTGTTGCCGCGTTTCCTGGGGAGAAAAATAATCGATCTCGTGCACACCCTACGCTTCTGCGATGTCTCCAGGCTATTTAGATCCCCAGCCAATCGCGATTACGCTTTCCACGAAGTTTAATATTCGAACTTTTTGCAAGTGGGCGAGGTTTAATGTTTCTCTTTTTTTAATCTCTCACTGGCTTTCCAGATTCGGTGGAAGTTCGTTCAGTTATTGCAATTAAATTTCAGAGTGAAAGCTTCTAGGCGCCATTAAAAATTGTCATAGTATTATTTAAAACAATTAACAGGAACTCCATAGTTAATTTTTCTTTCAATAATTTTATACACACAGACACAAATCATGTGGTGACATTTTCAAACTATAACATTTTTACGATTCTAGGATTTATGCAGGTCAAGTTTGACATTTTAAATGGAACAATTGATGCAACTTTTTGTAGTTGTCGAAAGGTTAGTTTGAGAGATATTTTAATTTAAATATTACTAAGAAAAGAATTTTGATAAGACTCGAAAGATATCCTAAAATTAAGACAGTTATCTTTACTTGAGCGTTTAGGTTGTACTGAGTGTAATTGAAATTATCCAAAGGAGCGATTTATCCGTTGACAGAGCGACAATAAATTCAATTTTTTCGAGGCAGCAACATGTGTCTTTGTTTCTCCGGGCGGAGTAATTTCGCCGGCGTGATTAATCGTGGAAGCGATACACGAATTAACAGATTACGCGCTTCTAAACGGGCCGGTTTATTCAATTACACGGACAGATATATCCGAGGAAGAGTTAATTGAAACGTTCCGTCTCGCATCGTATATCACGGGGCACGGCCATTCCGAAAGAGAATGAACTTTCCCTTCTGTGTCAACAAACGTCTCCTCGCTTCTCTCGCTCCCCTCTCTCTATCCGGTGCCCGTTGCCAATATCCTCGGGATCCTATCGGTTTGGCGACTAATGAATGTTTATTAGTACAGGATCTGCTGACGTATCGTTCGGGACCCGAGACGGATCGATACCGGTCTAGACGTTTCTACCTCGAAATAATTGATTCTAACCTGATCCGAGGATCCTCCAGCCTGGAATTTAATCGCAATAGTTACGCGAACTTCCAGCGAACCACCAGCAAATCTGGGCGAAACTCAAAACGCAGGAACAATCCAATAGTCGCTCATCTGTAAAAAGATCCCTATTGATACTTCAAAAATGTTTCTTCCGGTGCAAATATAATAAAAACTTCTGAAAGCCTGAATATTGGCGTTTTTATAAAGTAATGTAGAAAAAATACAACTATCTCAAATACAAATACAGAGTGATCAGAGATTTTGCGTAACTTTAAGGTCATTCTCGATTTTTTTAATGGTGTAGTGTACTCTGATTGGTGTAATATTACAGCCGATGAGACAACAAATTCAACTATATCTTGTATATTGACCTTCAAATGGCCTTCGGAAAGATTACTCTTCAATTATTTCAGTGTTCATATTTCCAGAGATATCGCCAGTGCATTTTCGTGAAACTGACAGCGAATCCCGACAGTTTCACTTTCGCTGCGCCGAGAGACAAGTTCGCAGCGTTGCATCGAGTTGATTATCAATCGGTGGTTAGTTGGCCACGACCGGGGGTGAAAGTAAAAACTGCGTGGAGCCGGATCGCATAATAAGATTCGCCCGCAACAAAAGCGGGCCGCGTAAAACAAGTTACGTGACGCAAATGCTCGATTGCCGGCCGTTGCATCTCTCGGTGTAGCCTCCGCTTGCAATTTATCCGCGGCCTGGCTGGAATTTGGCTCGGCGAGTGTAATGCACACCGTGAAACCGAATTTAACACGCGGCGTATCAATTCTTTCGCGCCGGAGCCAATTCCGTTGTAATCCCCGCAAGCGCGCGCGCCATCGCGCTCACACACACACAAACACGGCCGTTCCCGAACGTGTAAAACAGCCCCAGGGATAATATTGAAATTATTCCGGGGGCCGATGAAACGTATTATATTAAAATGATATCGGGCCGCGTTTCGCGACCTGTTAAACAGGATAATCGTTTGTCCTCGGCAACTAATTCAACCTCGAATCCCCTCCCCCTTCCCCTCCTCTCATCACCACCCTCGACTGCAGTTGCACTCCCATCTAGTTTCGGCTGCATTAACCGATCGGATCATTTGTATCGCGCGGCAGCGTTGTTTAAACGACTCCTCGTCCGACTCATTACATTAATGATATTTTATTCGAGCCGCGGTGTATCGAACCTCGTTTGTCCCCATTAAATTTAGAATTAGTTCCTCGCTTTGTGCCGTACGACCCGCGAACAGTAATTGCCGAACGAATTCTCGTCAGCCAGCGGGAAATTAGTGGATAGTTTTTGTTTCGCGGCTACACGACATCCGTATAATTCTTATTGGCTATTTGGCTCTTGGTGGCGATTCATCACCCCTTTTAATGACCTATTCTGATCTTGCGGTTCATATTTTCAAAATTTCGGATAAAAAGGTTGAAGCAACAGACTTTAGCATTGAAAATAGCAATTTCTCACTTGAAAATCTATCAGATTGGATTCTACAGAGTTTTACATAATTTATTAAATTCATTCAGACAATTTTTCCTGTCATGTATCACCTTCAAACGACCTTCACGTGGAAAGACTAATTTTTAAAAAATTTAGTCTTCCATTTTCACGCCGTAGTATCGATCTTTCTGAAATTTTTAAATTACAAAAGAAACATCAGAGAGGAAGAACACGCGTTTAATGCAGCACCGTGGCTGAAGAAGATAATTACTAGGTGACCTAGTTTAAACACGCTGTACAAAATAAAACCTACTTTTTGTCATTTCTTCTACTGCGGTAAATCGAGAATTTGCTAAACAATTGCAGCCCGGCAACAGCGCGGAGATAATTACGTACGTTGTTCGTGGCATTATTTTCTCAAGAGAGATTTTCTCAGTGGATAGCGATTTGCTAGCGCGTAGCATGCAAACTTCCATTTCGGTTTCAAAGGAGAGCTCGCGCGTTCTGTTGCCTACTTCGGGGACCTTTCCCTTCGATTAGCAATAAACTGGGTTTCTGGATCAGACACTTCCATAACCATGAAGCCCGTGTTCCCGTCGCGTTCGACCCCGGGGGACGCTCTCGGGGCAATTAAAAAGAGTTACCTATCAAAGGAGCACTCAAGAGATCGACTGCCTCTTGAATACTCGTCCCACATGCGGGAACATACGGTTTAATGCGAAACGCGCAGCTGAGATTACCCTGATTTCGAGACGAGTGTGTCGTAGAACTATGAATCCACCAATTACGCGGAGAAACTTTCTGTTTCCGTTTCGAGACGACCCTCTCCAGAAACGAATTCTTATTGTGGGAAATGCATTCTAACTTATATCAAACTGTCATCTCATAACGAATATCCTTCTGTGCTACGTATTGTGATTTAATTCGATTAAGTGTCAACTCTAAGATTTTATTTTAAGCCAACTTTCAGAAAAGAGAAATTTGTCCTGTGACACTTGCCAGAATGGCAGAATGACAACGAGACTCCAGGCACGAATAAGATCGTTAAGAAATGCGGACAGTCGGTTGGAGTAAATCTAAGCGTATTTTTGGTAAAGTTAAAAAAATTTCAATAATTGATAATAGTATTATACACATACATATGCCCACAACAAGAAACATGCTCACAGTATTACTAGTGGTGCTAACGGACTATGATTTATAAATTAGCTCCAAACTAGACACTGAACCAAACTCGACTACTCTTCCCTATGTGTTAAAAATGTTTTCTGGCTATGTTAGAACACCTGCACGCGTTACTAATTCACTCTCCTTTACTAGTGTACTAGTTTGCTAGTTGATTATCATTTCATCTATGGCAGACGATGCGTTTATTTGCTTTCCCCGTCCACGCATCAAAGACAGTGTTTTAATAACCGATCCTTAGGCTGTCGGTTGTTTGACGAGCAAACAACGCAGAATAAATGAGAGAAAACGCCGGTTCCCCTGGCAAGCCTTTCGTTCCCCGAAATAAAAATACAACGGTCTTTTTCGTCGGGCAATATTGTTTCCACGGGAAAAGTGGTTTATATTTACTCCCCCCTCCACCCCATCTCTGGCTGGGTGGAGATGACTTTTATAGGAGAAACGGATTCCCATCAAGCGCATAATATAGCCACGTATCGGCTCCGGTGGAAAAACCGGGCGCGCAATCGACACGCGAACAATACCGCCCCGGCGCGACGCGGCTAGAGCGATATAATCGTTAAATATTTCGTTTCGCCGCTGTATAAATCGTATCAGTCGAAAGTTTTGTTTTTTAAGGGGGTCGGGATAGCAGGGATTTTTTCGAATCCGAACGGTTAATCCCGTAGATCGATCCCCCGGCGATTCGGAACGTAATTCAATACCGGCTGCACCGACGAAACGATTTCAATTCATCCGAGCCCGAATTCCATCAGTTACCGAGAAACGCGACTCTGAAGTCGATGCTTTCACTGCCATTCTAGACGGCAGGGTCCACTGCCAACTGAAATTCGCATAAATAATTGGCTGTTGCATTATTTCCAGACAAGGGATATTACGAATATACCGGGTCCTCCGTTAATTTTTTTATAATTTTGTGACAACTTTATTTTTCAAGAATAAAAGATAACGCGAAATTTAAAATGACTCCAATTAATTAATTCCAGTAAAAATACATTTAAAAATGATTCGTTCACTGTCTCATTAAAGAAATATTATTTCTGTATTTTGCCAATTAAAAACGACACTGTACACTTGTCACGCGAAAATGTGAGTTTATTAAACAAATTCGTTCTATAATATAAATGCAGTATAATGCACGTCAATGTGCGGGTCTGCAGTGAAGAGGGTAAACAGGAGATAAATATTCTGCAGGGGAGTGTCAGAATTGGAAAGTTCGAAGATCAGCGATTGCACGCGTGCGCAGCGCAATTAGGAAGAATGATGATCGCTTATGGAGACACTTGTTAGCGTCGAGGTGCGGCCCCTGGGGGTGGGAAGGAGTCGTCGAAACGAGGGACGACAGAGCACAATTGACGACTGCGGCGATAGCAATGCCCATTTTATCCCCAAGAGGATATAAATAAAACTCAAATTGAGCGAGGGGTGCGCCACCCGAGCGTCTACAATGTATTCACGCAGCTAGCACTTCCGCCCCGTAATTTCATTCTAGATAAAAGTCCCGCCCCGCAACCCTTCCGTAGCGAATATTTACATTTTATTCCGGCTGCCATTTTTCTTATCGCTGGAACGCTGTTCCGAACGCGGGTATGCTCGTTGATGCCGCACCTCCAACCCCCAACACGCTCATTTATTGTATTATACCCCTAAAGCGAAGCTCTTTTACAGTGTTTTTAAGAATACTGCTCGACACAGTAACACTAACAAAATTTTCTCCAGCGTTCAGTGACTTCTGAATTTATCAACTGGAGCAAGAAATCAGTATGGAACACGAAACAGAGTGACCATAGTTGCTAGAAGCGGTCGAGACAACAGAAACGTGACGTCGACGTTTCGTAAACTCCACCGAGCGAAAAGGGAATACTTATACCTGCGTGGATACGTTATGTGACAAACCAGCAGCAAACTAACGCTCGGTTCTCAATGGTAGAGCAAGTGGAGCACGATGAATCCTACAAAGTTTCTATCGATCCTGCGAGACAACGACCGCCCAGTCATCCCCGTGCTTCCTGCTCTAAAATTTACATGGATCCTGCGAGAATCCAGGGCTCTCGTGTCGCTTCATGGTTACCGGAAGTTTTTACAAGACGCACGCGCATTCAAAGCGGCAGCCTCTCGTCTGATTACCCTCGAGATTGCACTTGGAATCACTGCTCGCCGTAATCAAGGATAATAGTTTTTAAATATTAACGAGAGACCGTCTGCCTTCCTCTCTGGCTGCTCCGGTCACCTCGAAAAATCGAACTCGATCTCCAGCTTGCAATTTTTCTAGTTTCAACCCTTACACCTCCGTAATATTATTATAATTTTCCATTAGTCGTAAATTAGTCTTCAGTTGAATATTGATCAATAATTTTATTATTTTCGTTTTACTTGAAACAACTGTAAAGCAGCTGATTTTATGGGAGGGATGAAAATATGTAGGATTTGAGGGAAGCTTTCTGGTTAAATTGCCATAACATTGGATATCATCAATATTTTTGCATGTAACAAATTTTGTTCTCCCCTCCAAAGATCGACTACTTCGGCTAAAAGGTTCAGAAGCAAAATGTGTATTAGTTCCTTTTTTAAAAATCAGGATTTTTAAAAATCAAAAGAATACATTCATAAAATGCAAAAAGATTTCCAGTTAAGGATTCATTAATTATTTTGATTCTGTGAGATTTTGAAGGGTTTATATTCAGCAGGTTTTTTTTAAATTTATATTATTTATTTATACAGGGTGATCGAGCTAAAAATTACATTTAATACCAAATGTTTTGAATTTGTTCGACAGACGGCTTCCAAGTCCAAGAACTGTGTCACAAATCGCGTTCAAAATATTTAAGGAGCCACCGCTTTACGCTTCGCCGGCGATATTAGCGTACAGAAGAATCATCTTATTAGACGGTCACTCATTCAATCATCGACCACGTCCTCCTGTTGGCGGTCCGGCACACTTTGATCGACCTCAATACGCCGCAGCTAATAGAATTCGAGGGAATCGATTATGCGGAGCTTGAGCGACGTAATATTTAACAGCGTGATTACCGGAGAGGCCGGAGGGAGGCGGAAGCTTTTCTTCTCGCATCGATTTTATTTGTTCGTTCTCTTCGAGCAGAACGCGCGCCGCCAGCCGAAGAAAAGCGCCCTCGATGCTTCTGTTCGTTCCGCGTTGCGATATTACAAACATTGGAATTTATTTCCCTTATTGGATGCTTCTCTACTCTTCTTGTGTTGCGCGGCAACGGCACAGTTCCGTCGCGGATTATTGTTCGCGGACGCAATTATCCTTCGAAGTCCTCCTTAACTATGGGGATTAATAAACGTTGCAATGGGATCGACCGTTTTAAATACATTGCCCGAGGATGGGACGATAACCGACTCGGATAATAAATATTTCTGTGTTTGTTCTTATACGGATCGTTTATTTCCGTTTGAACGAGTGGAAAAGTGAGTCGAGCTTTATGATTCTTTCAAATCGAAACTAACGAACATATTCAGAGAAAATATAAATAATTTTTTACGTTTAAAATAGAAAACTTGGACAAGTTCTTCAAGGAATCAAAATCACATAACAGTACAGTAGATTACACAGGCTCGGATAGCTAAGAAGTAGAAGTGGCTTTAAAAGCCATCAAATGAAATGGAACCGAAAAATTAGCAGTCAATCAGTTCCATTGAAAAGCGAGTCATTCAGCCTCCTGGGATGTAACCAGTCCAAGAAGACGTGTCGCGTCACCGAAGGGTGGGTCACGAAGAAAAACATTCTCGCGGGCGAAGAAGCGTCCGCGTAACCCGTAGCTGGCGGCGGATTGCATTAATTCCGTGCACGACACGTAACCCTAGCAATAAAGTGGCGTAATTGCCGATGTGTCCGTGCCCTTTGGGCGAAGAAGAGGAGAAAAGCCCATTGGCGTGAGCGCGGAGGGTGAGGGTGGAAGGAGGCGGTCAGGAAAAGGGGTGGCCTTACAAATCCAGCCCGACGTGCCCCACACGGAGCAGACAGCGAACGAGAGAGCAAGAGAGAACCGACTTATGCGGGCCACGTGCGCCATTCTAATTTGCTTACGAGCGGCCCCGGCCGGCCTTAAAGCAGAATGCGTTACGGGGACGCCGAGAATACGTGCGACGCGACGCCGAACAATGCCCCCTGTCCTGAGCCAGCTCGCCTCCTTATTGTTTCTCGCCTCTAGCCCAGGACCTCTGGACATGATCCATTCGGCCGACATTTTTCTCTCTTGTCTTTTTTTCACCAAGGACGAAAGTTGGGGCGAACCGGGCACGCGAGCCCGAATAAAGGAGTCAAGTGGCGTACCGCGCGCGAACACAATCCACCCAGGATCCAGTAAATGCTCCCGACGAAGACAATCGGGGGATCGTTTTCTATGGACCCCAGCACCGTGGAACCGATAGGGCGCACCGAACGCTGATGGAGTAATCGTGTGAGCGTGAAACCGGCGCCGGATGCTTGAAAAATATGGCCGAGGATGTGTGCGAAGGTCCACTCCTACGACACTTTTGGCCGTTAACCCTTGCAAATGCTCCCTTTCGTTTCAGAATTTCGTACGGCACATTTTTTTTCTTGAATGGAACCGCACATTTGAAGATTGATGCTTCTTTTTTGGAATGAACCCTCAAAACTCGAAAGACGATTTTTTAAAAATCTTTTTGTTGAAAGGTGTACCGCTACCTTTACAATTATGTGCATGAAGTCAGTACAAATGTTACAGTGTTTTTATTAGAAATGCAACGAATTCAATTTGTGGTATTTTCGAGATTAAATACGTCTTTGATATCCCACCCCTTTCATCAAATATAGGATAAAAAAACTATAGGATTATCAAAATCCACAGTGAATCTATTTTTGCAAACATTTACCAAAGGAAGTAACAGGAAGAAGACTGAAAACGTTGATAGTTGAAGCACAATACGCTTTTATTAAAATTGTAGTTTGTATATACCGAGGAGATTAATTTAAGCAATTTTTCTTGCAGAGAGGAGAATCGATGTTCAGGTTGGGAAGAGGCGTTGCGAATTTTATTCCATTCCTTCATTTCGCCGGTATCCTATCCGGGCCAATTTAAATTCCGTAGGAGACTCTCACGCGGAAAGCCTGAAGGACCTAATATAATCCCGGGTACAAGGGGCAGCGAGTACGCTCGAGATCCAACCTGCATACATTTCCCAAATAGGCGCGTTAATGTTAAGAATATCGCGCGCGTGTTTTCACGCCGTGATCGTAAAAAAATAAGGCGTGACGAAAATGTCAGAGGGGCTGCACGATCTAAATCCGAGCCGGATATGTCCTCCCTTATCTTCGTTCCATTGTAGATGCCCTTTTAAATTCTGTTTATACGCCCTTTAATGCTGGACTATATCCTCTGCTCGAAAAAATATTACAATCTTTTAATTTTTTATAACTTCTTTAAGACTAATTTTTAAGTATATGTTTTTCACGAGAGACTGAAAATAATTGTGACTTTACGTTCCAATGTTATTCAATATTTTTTAAATTTATAAACATACAAAAGTTAATATTCATTCCTTTCTGACTAGTAAATTGAACAATTTGTCACTTTAAATATTTCAAAAAGATGGTTGTATACAATATTGGTTTTCAAAAAGGAATAAGATCAATATCAGTAGAAAGAAACGATTTTAGTCAGACATCCAATAGACTGATGAACGAAGTCTTGCAAAGTATATTGCTAGCACTAGAGCTACCACATATGTTATGTTGTGCCTATCATAAATGCATAAAAATTCAGTACAACAATTTATGATCAATTTATAATCTTCTAATTGCTGGTTTGTCAGTCAGGATAAGCCAAACTTTAACAAGAAGTGTTTATGCTGATTTTCGTTCTTAGGGGATGAAACAAACCCTCGTTGATTAAGAAATGTAAAAAGTTTTGTTTCGAAAAGACGGTAAGAAGTTCGTGTTCGTTAACAACGCAATTCCAGTGCTCACGGTGATGCGTTTGGCGTTCGTTAATTCGATAAATTAGACGCCGGTGGCGTTAACGTAATTCGAGCAGTCTCGAAGGGCCGCCTTTAATTCCGTGTAAATACGCGAACGAATAATTTACAGCCGGAACCCGGGATGAAATTCGCGATTTGACCGATAATTCCACGAAGTTATGCGCTGACAGCATTTGCATTGTAAATCGCGATGTCGCCGGCCGGATCGTTTAAGGAACGCCGACAAACTTTGTAATCGCGTACAATTCTCGAAGTGGCGGTTTTTCGTTGAATAATTATTAACGCCTGCATCATCGCGACGCTACCCGACGTCTACCAGACGCTCCACCGACACATCTTCCTTAACATTATCGGGTGAAAGTTAAAAATAGTAACGGTGACCGACCTTACAGTTTTCCATCGATCTGCGGACCTTAATGGTTCGCTTAAATTATCGACCGTCGAATGGCTCATTAATTAAGACGAATGCATGGTCGCGATTATTTATTCATTTCTTTATTTATTCTATATGGCAATCGTATTCTATAATTCAATTTTATTCGTGTCTAGCGAGACTGTATATAACGTGGAATGAATAAACAAATTTGTAATGTGATTAATTTTGAACATGTTTAAAAATCGCAACGAAGAAATTATTTAGTTATAACGACTGATCGTCTTTAATATATATTAAACAATTGGTAATAATCGATGATTGTTATTATGCTTTTATATTAAATATGAATGTAAAGCGTACCAGAAACCGTAAAGTTTGGTGCAATTCATGTAATTTAATTATTAGCAGGGTTGTGAGTATAAAATTGGAAAACAAGTCAAAGTTAAAGTAAGCTCTTAAGATTGGAATTATTACGACTGAAATACAGAAAATCAATGTTTCTTCTATAAGATAGAAAATAAATGTGAATTGTGATATGTGTATAAATTATTGTCGCAAAATAAATACAAGGCTTCTGCTTCGTAGTTGCTACGCAGCCTCCTCCAGTCGATCAAATGAGCAGGTTCCTCATTTCCGCGAAACAATATCCGAAAGCGAAAGCCACCATAAAAGTCCGCAGTCTAGGAATGAAATATCAGTTGTTCGGAGACACAGCGACCGCAAAAAGAATTAAACTGCGGGCCAATCGCATTAAGAACAATTTCCATTCATCGCCGCATAAATATGGACAGTTTGTCAGGCCGGGTTTCGCACAGACATCGAGCGTTCAGCGATAAATATCCGGCGCGGTGCAGTGAATCACGTCGAGAACAAGGTGTACAATATCGGCGGGGAGATAAACATTAATTCTTCAGGGATCCCACTCACCGACACGATCTATGTCTTCTTGCGTATAGTAGTGATGCATCGTCGCTGGCTGGGTCGGCTTGCGGTAGCAATTGAATCACTCGGGCGACAGTTTATGGCCGTACGATGATCATCACGACCAATACAGCGGTCACTTTACTCTGCTATTACTCACTTCCATCTCAAACAGTCGCGAGACCGCCCATTCGCCACTTCCTGCACCGTATTGTTCCGATCTCCGTCGGTTGCAGTTCTCGACGCACTAGAGGCTCACCTGATCCTCGATTTGAGCCTGACAGGGCCTCCGAAGGAACTCCAAAGGATCTCCACTTATTCAAAAATAAGAAAAAAGGCGGAAGCCCTAGAAAATAAAATGAACTTCGAAGTTTATCGAGGGATCCTCATGAAAGGGAAAGACGCATCGACTTGGAGCATCGATTTCGATATCTAATGAAGACCAGGGATCCTCGGGAGCACCGACACACCTTCCGGCCGATCTGCACCCCCGCGGGGGGTGGCGGAGGATGCACTTGCACACGGAGGAGAGAGCCGGTTAGGTGACTTGGACCGGTGTTTACAAAGGCCACGCTGAGCCGGCGATGCGCTCCCTCGGAAAGTGTCTGTGTAAATGGTCACTCGGTGCACGGGTACGTGGCGGCCACGCGCAAGGTCCTTGTCCACGGTTTTAAGGTTATGAGTGTCGGAGGCGGGGATAAACAGGGATGGAGATGATGCACTCTCGGACCCGGTGCACGCGGCCGGGTTGGGCCCCGGGCTACTCGGCTCTTCTCAACCGGCGGATCGATCGGCCCGATGGAAATTTGCGAAACGACACGGCGGCATCAACAACAATCGCAACACGGGCCAAAACGACAGGTCCGACAACATTGTGGTGTGGAACACGGCAGTCCGTAAAGCCGATTCTGCGCACACAGTCTCGATATCGCACGGCCGGAAAGCTCGACGGCGGCCACGTTACGCAGAGAGACGACGCTGGCGCCATCCGCGGGAGCGTCGATCGCTAAGCCCTCGCTACTCGGTTTTCCACCCCCGCGCCGGCACATCCTGCTTTCGCCGCCACCTACCGCCACCTAGAACCACCCTTGATCCACCCCCCCTCCCTCCAACAGCCCGGTACACTCTCCCTCTTCAGGCACCGCGTCCCTGAATCCTCCGCGACGCAAACGTTCGCCGGCCTACACCGACGCTCCACCGCTCTGCCAGCCACCCCCGCAACGCTCTTCACCCGACCCGCCACCCGGTGGCTGCGGTATCGATTGGCCCAGTTGTCCCTCGTCAGAACGCGGCCGTCGCACCAACATCCTAACCACTGCCTTCTTCGTCTTCTGCCTCCTCTTCTTCTTCTTCTCCTTTTGAGTCGGGGTCTCGTTTTGATAGTTCCGATGCAGGACGATTCGGACGGGTTTTGGGTGTGTTTTGGTGTCGATGATCTCTTTGCACATGTAGAGTGTTTGTCATTGATCTATTCTCAATATATACAATGTTGGTCAGCTGTGTTCAATAACCATATAGCGTCTGATGGAAAGTTTAATACTTGGATGACAGTACCAGGTCATTCATGATTCATTTTAAACTAAATCTGAGGCTGAAATATAAGAGTGTTTCTAGATATAAAGACGTGGTTGGGTATCAACGTCGCCCACCAGCTCAGTCTCGTATGTAACCGAACTCTTGACGTATAGGATGTTTGTTACCTGAGTTTGATAACCGACTAGCGCTGGTTGGTCGGAGATATTAATCCTTGGATGAGGGTGACGGATTATTCGTGACCCGGTATGAGGTCGCGTTACGTTGCAGTCAATACAGGTATCGCAGAGAGTGTTCCTGCCGAGGAGGATTCATCGGATCGAAGTTTGACCGATGGCAAGATTAATCGATGACAACGTTGATCGATAGCAATTTTTAAGGTATCTTTTCCTGTACCCTTTTTCTGCCTCTTCCGATGGTTACTTCGTCTTCTTCGATTTCGACAGCGTTGCCAGCCAGGGCTCTCCCTGAATTGAGAACGGTTTTGACTTTAACAACGTCCACCGGTTTAGATTCACTTCGAAGACCTGTTAACAAGTCCGAACTTTCGGTGTATAGGATGTTTGTTAGCCGAGTTTGATGAACGCCACGGCATTTGATGGGGATATTAAACCTTTCACGGTATCGGGTCATTCGTGACCCACTATAGGGAAATTTACGTCGTAGTCGATACAAGTTTTGCTATGTTTCGATCAAGGCGAATTGACTGCAGCCTAATTCGAATTGGGTTCAATATTTATCAGTCACAATTAGCCTGCAAATTTTTATACTGAGGATACAAGGAAGTATTGATAGGATTATATTTGCATTTCGGTTATCGAAATATTCACTGGGTCAGTTTCACCCGAAGGATCCTATGACGTTAGCGTTCCCAAACTCTTGATACATACGATGTTTGTTAGCTGAACTGGATGGATGTCCAACGTTTGATGAGGATATTAATTCATGGATGGTAGCGTCAGGTCATTTGTGACCTAGTATGAGATCAGATTACATTGAACTCGACACATATTTCACCGACACCGTTCCGAGCGAGCAGAATACACCATAACTGGGACTAATTGATGACAATATTGATCAGTACTGTCTTTGTAGCCACCAGATTCATAGTGAACGAGGATCCGTGCCCTACATTTCAGCAGTGGTGGCAATCTGTGCAAAAAAATAATGGAAGCAACATTTTCAAAATAAATTTTCACGATCAATCTCTCGAATCATAATGCAGAGAAAATGCAAATAAGTGAGTCAGAAAAGATCTTCTCTCAAGGTAATTTTTCAATGAGATTACAAGGTCAACAAATATTGTTTGGCGAAAATTATAATCCTTTCAGACACGTGCATCTCGAGATTAAACAATCATTTTAAAAAATACCAATGACCTTGAAGTCTCATTGAGAGAAGATTTGTTCCTCGTGCAACAGTAAATCGGTCAGATATTTGTTGATACACCCTATAGTACAACCCTCGCCAGAAAGCATTGACCTATCAACGAAAAGGTTACTACCGCTCTGAATTTCGATGCATCTCGTGCGAGTATCGCCAGGTTCGGAATCGCGTTTCGCGAGTATATCAGTTCGAATCGGCTTCCATATTTCGCGGACTGGATCTGCATAAATTATTCTAAACTGATTTCGCCGTTCTGTTTCGGTTTCAAGGTTTGAATAGCCGGTATTGTAGTTTTACGAGGCCCGGAGACTGTACACGGTTTCTCGCAGAAATATTCAGTGGAACTTTGAAAGCAGTCCCCCTCCCTCCGTCCCTCGTGCGATCGATCATGCGAACAGTTTCGTCGATCCGGGGGCTGGTTCATCCTTTCGAAATTGCACGTCGACGATCGAGGAGAACGAGAGAGGAGAAAGATAGGAAGGACAGAGAAACGTCGCCCGGTGGATTTCCCAGCATGATCGAAAGTTCTCGCAGTATTCCGAATTGCGTAACAACCGTCTACAATCGGGATCCGGCAGTTTAGTAACTGTCCTCCGACGGGCAAGTTGCTTCGCTCTCGAGAGCATCCTACGGACAGGAACTGAAGTCCACGGCGTAGACCCGTGCAATTGATTCGCCTTTGCCCAATTCAACGACTACGACGCTTTTTGCTAAGACAGCCTCTCGGACCGGTTAGAGCAAAACAAGGCGGAAGTTCGCCCCCGGATCCATCTAACTCCGGCAACTGCTCTTTGAACAGGATTCCTCACAAAAGTACACGATTTTCGCACTACCCCTCTGTACACACTGCCCTGAAATTAGTCCAACTTCCGCGAGCAAGAGAGAGAGAATCTCGGCAACTCGAAGAATTTTAAAAGCATACGCGCTTCTTTCGCCGTTTTTCCCACGAAATCAGGTCGGCTAAGGTCGCGCGCGGTCATTTCCAGATGCGCGAACCTAATTCCCTCTTCACGCGAATCCGACGTAACACGGCCCAGAGAACAAAAGGCAATTCCAGCTTCGAAAGGTGCACTTTGTTTCATTTGGTTCAGATGATGATTGCCTCAATTACTTCTATAATTTATTTTAGGGTTGCAGTGACCAGAACCTTCTTGACTGTTTAATTCTGTTACTCATTTTTGTCATTAAAATAAATAGTAGCAATTCGTTAATTTTGGTGTATAGAGTTGATAAGAAGCTAACTGGTCTTCAGCTATGATTTAGCTTTACACGAGATGAAGAACGAGCGAGGAGGAACGTTCGTAGGCCGGTTCATTAATAATACATCGGTCCCCATAGATTTCCCGTATTTTTCTGGCGATGCGTTTCCAGCGATTCATTAATTGCTGACCTTGTTAGCGTAGCATTGTGAAGCGGTGGTCCCGCGACGGTGCTTGAGCGGCGCATGGGACAAAGACGGGAGCGGGTACGAATAAGAGCGAGAAACCGACGAGGAGGGCGAATCTCGCTTGGCATTGTCATGCATTCAGCCCCGGCAGATAATAATGCCGGGTCTCCTTTGTCGTTTATGCGCCCTCCTGTTTTCTGGCTCGCTCTAGTCACGATCGCTCGGCTACCGTTGCCCCTGTTCCCCGTGTCCCCGCAGAGGTCGCTTCCCTCCTTGTGACCTCGTGCGCAAAAACGCCGAAGGCGAAGGGCTAAGGGACACACAAGTTGCCGGAGAATTCCCGCATTTCGACGGAATTGCTCGGCCCATGTGTCTATTAATTCTGACAGCTAGTTCTACGAACTTATGTCACTTCTTCCGCCATTCTCGTGACGCTCCGGACGTTTCTGACGAATTTTTTAAATATCAAATCTATTTACGAATTTACAAGTTTAATATTTCGAAATATTTCAAAGCATATGTGTATTAGCAATTTAACGATTTATAATTGAGAGCCTATTAGTAACAATAATGTTACTGAATTAGTCAATGCTCATTCAATTGAGTACTAAGAATATTATCAATAACATTTTATTTGCCTTATAGCGTATACCATCACGGGAAAGAAAAAGCGCAAGACTCTGCATCCAATGTAGCAATGATTTATTTCCTACTCCCATAGTCTCGTAAAACAATAAAGAAGAATAAATGGAAATTAATGAACAGCTATGAATAAGCAGCAAGAATAATGAATAACTGCACATTGGAAGAAATAAACTTCAAAATAAAGAATTACATGAACAAAGAAATGTACACACATGTGTATACGACCATGAACTGTAAACAAGACTGAATGAAACATTGGAGAAATGACATTCCAGTGAAAAGAAAGTTGAAAAATGGTTCAAGAAAGTTTCACTCCCATTTGCATTTGTATTCCAGTAAGAATAATAAAGTCGCGTTATTAGACTGTAGAGTTTTATGCATTTATCAAGAAACTGAGTGAAATATAAACCGGTAAAAAAAATAGAATGCGGAAAATCCAATTTCAGCGGGGGTGATTCATGAATTTCGGACATATTCGAAAAATTACAGTCCAGTAGAAAAAAGAATTGAAAAATCACTCCAGGAAAGTTCCATCTCATTAGCATTTGTAAATTCAACAAGAACACAATGAAGTATCATTACTGGTACACGTACGGAGAAGTGTACAGAGCGACCAAAAATCAGAGGAAAATTCAGAGAAAAATTCTCGAAAATCCCAAAGAACGTGAAAAATCCAATTTCTGCGGAGTTGGTTCGCTAAGTTCGGACATGTCCGTATTTTTGATGCATGCGAACGCTCATGGAAATAACACAGGGCCGCGTGTCGGACCTCGACACGTCGTTTCCCTCGATTTCCCGAAGTAGTGCCAGAAAGAAAGAGAGAGAGAGAGAGAGTTAGAGCGAGAACGAGAGCGAGAGAGAGACAGAAAGAGAGAGAGAGAGAGCGGTGTGTGGCCGTGTAATTTAAACGAAATCATAAAAGTACGAATCGCCCGGTCCTGTTCGCGTTGAAAAATCGGCGCGAACGTGCGCGCGTACGTGACGATGAATGGCCGCCGCTTTACTTTCGTTATTTTCCGACCATTTTCCCTCGCTGACGTCGAATGTCCACACTATTACAGTGGCGCTGTTTTACCTAAAAACCAATCTGTAACGTATGATGCATCGCCGAGTAGAACCGTGTGCTACGAAACGGCCCTGCACATTTCCAACCGGGTTGATCTATGTCGGACAGGGACGAGCCATCGGCCTGTTTTAGGGAAACGATCCGCTCTCCCAGGGGTGTGTTTCGCTTCTGCCCGCTTTGTAGCCCTCGGTGATACAGCATTCATCATTCAAACATCTTCGGAATCGTCCTCTGGACCCGTCCATTCACAGCAGAATACGATCGCGTCGATACGAGAAAAACCATCGAAACATACTATATCGAGCGATACGTTCCAGCGAACTGGGACGAGGCTACATCATTCGAACGATTAAAGATAAGGGAAAAAGTGATGAGGCCGAATCGATTGGCCCTCCGTGCTCCATTCTTCCACCGTTACCGGTGGAATTGCGTTTCTTTCACGCCGCTATGGTCCCTTTCCAATAGAACACTCGCCAACTTACCTTCTTTTTGCCGTTCGACAGTCAGTT